>RCWM02000533.1:117500-734402 GCA_003667255.2 Euschistus heros
TTGTTATGGCTAATTAAAAAAAATCAATCTCCAAATTGTACAAAAGGGTGGATGGGCTTTCGGGAAACTTACTCGACAAGTTTTCAGTATCATGTGTCCAAAATTATTCCTTTAAAATTTGCGAATAATCCTCCTAGCCAGTACGATACAATTTTCACAGTGTTGATTGAAGCGTCAGCACGAGCCCGAGCTCTTAAACAATCTACTGCTTTCGTGACCTTTGATCAGCCTCTTTACTGGAAAGCACGTGAATTGATAGCGTCGGTTGATCCATTGAATGATCCACACGGGCTTCAATCTGTAATTGTACGGTTAGGAGGATTTCACACTTTGATGTCATTTCTTTCTAGTATTTCATATTTGATGGATGGCAGTGGCTTAACAGAAGCTTTCACAACTATATTTGCAGCAAACTCTATCGAAAAAATTCTTTCTGGCCATGCATTTTCACGTGCGATTCGAGGACATATTTTAAATTTTGTTGCTATATGCAAACGAATATTAGAAAAATGTTCTTTTACCGACGATGAACAAAGTTATCTGGATAATTTGATAAACTCCGATGAATTCAATGAAGAAGATATCAGTAACGATGTTAATTTCTTACAAATTTCTTCTAAATTTCAAAGTCAGTTTACAACATTCAAATCGAATGGACCTACTGCTCAGTTGTTTCTCCAGTATCTACATTGCATTTTCATTGTCTTAAATTTCTATCACGCGGAGAGATCTGGAGATTGCAAAAATAAATGACGTAGTGATTTTTAAAAAAAAAAAATCGTAACTCGGCTGTTATTTATGGTAGCTACACTTTGAATAGCTCAAATCAATCGTTGATAGGTAAGCTTTTAATTTATTATATTTATAACAAAATCGGTTCAATACCGGATGCTCTAGCTTCAATTGTTTATAGCTGTAAAACGGGCGCTTTTTCAAGTCGATTTTATTGCATGTTTTTTCAAAGAAATCGATTTTTTAGCAATTCATAATGAAAATATAAGCCCTTAAGAATAATATCCCGGTCATCCGAAGTTCAAAATGTGAATCACGAACGGCCCGTTTTGCATTGAAAATATCGATATCGAGATAAACAAAAGGTATATCTCAGTAAATAATAAAGATAGGAGGACGGGGTGAACCCTATTTTTCTTTGGGTTTAAAGAGCTTCCTTTTTCATCAATAAAAAGTATTGAAAAGGCCCTTTTTGTTTATAATAATTCTTATGCAAAAAAGGGACATTTTAGAGGGTTTTTTGCACTTTTTACGACAACCAATCATCAGAATCGAACGATCAATGGCTTAAATTGTAGATATTTTTATTATCTTCAACTTTTATATACAACATTTTATGAAAAGCCGCGTTATATTTGCTTATAAATTGAAAAAACTGCTTTTGGCCATGTTCTCGTGCCCCTAACTCTAAAAAACTCACCAAATCTTCGGGGCACTTCTGACAGAAATACTTTTTTCATCGCCCTCAACAACTCTGTGCGGGTTGCTACCAGCCCTTATTATTAGGAGAGAATTTTCCCTATTGACTGGACTAGGATGTCAGGTTGTCAGATCGGTGAGGTGTCATCAGTGAGATGTCAGAAAATCACAATGAATCTTGATTTTCTCGTTCCAATTGGAACGAACGCAGACCGTTTCGTTTTATTAATTATATTTAATAATTGATAATTATATATAACATAATTTATTATTAAGATAATTAACTGTTATGGCAAAGTTTTTTATTTTAAGAAAGCTTTACTACATAACATTTTATATTAATACCTGGTGAAATTAGCGGTTGGTTTGGATAATCTTTTCCTTTTTGCCACTAATAATAATGCCTTTATTGTTAATATAAAAAACAAATCGTTAAATTAGAAATAAAACAAGCATTTTGGACTATATTCAAAACAAAAAAAAATTATCATTAATGATATATACACAAATAACGAAGAATTAAATAAAATAAAATTAAGGTGAAGTGGGGCAAGTGCGTCATATGGAGTGCAAAGTTCAACTTCAACTTAACATAAAAAATCAGCTATTAATGCTAGGATAATATTTTTTGTTATATTGCAAACGTTGAACTATATACTTTTTCAGCTATATAGTTGTTTTCCTTGATATCCTAAAAATTATTATCAGTGCGAAGGAAAATCAATTTTAAGTCCCATTTACGCACTTGCCCCACCTAAACGGGGTAAGTGCATAAATCTCTTGTAAACTCCTTAGCAGTGAATTGATTCTTTGATGGGGTAGGTGCAAAAATAAGCAACTCCCAGAAATCATTTTACTCCTAGAAATTAAAAAAAATAGAGAAAAATACATTCAATACAATTTTATAATTTTAACTCATTCAACTTTACACAACACCTAGATCAACAGGTTGAACAATGAAAATTCCTAACAAAATAACTAGAGACCGGATTTCTGTGTTATTGCACATTTAGTTCGCTTTGATTTAGCGCTCTCTAACCCAAGTAGTTATCTCATTTATATAATAAGGATTCTTATTTTGCACGAAATTACACAAATTTGACTTTTTGAGCTTAATTGCACGAATTCGGGTTTTACTGCACGAAATTGCACAATTGAACCAAATTCATCTAATTTTATTCACTTAACCATTTATTTTTTGAAAAATTTACTTACGATTATTAGGCAACATTTATAACATTTATTTATATTAAATAGGTTAATTAATTTTAAATTGAAAGTAAAAAGTCGCTTAAATAGTATTTGTGACGTACTGCTTTTAAATGATCGTATTGAATTGGGAGCTTTGAGGATTTAGGCAAACATTGAAGATCGACGTACTTCCTCAGAAACTTTTACTACCCGCTTCCCATTCCATTCCCCACTTCTGATTTAGCACAAAGGGCTAGTTGTAGACAAGATTTTAAACTATCAACTTTGAAAATGCCAAAAACGTCCACGAGTGTTTCTACAAAATTGAAACAATGGACCAATGGAATATCCAGAGCTGATTTGAGCTTGTTTGAAACTCTCGAAGAAAGCTTAAAACGAATTTAAAATGAAAAGGGGAGATGTTTATTTTCATAATTCGAGTAAATCGTTGAGAAAAACTACGGTTACATCCGTTAATAAAAATTAAATTATTGTATAAACGGAAAGGAAATAGAAGCTGATAATCTGGACCCATCCACAATCGCATGCTACAAAAATTGTCCTGTTACGTCCATAAATGTAGAACGTTCCTTTTCTTTGCTTAAGAACATTTTATTAAGTGACAGGCGGCATAATTTTACTGAGAAATATTTTGAAATTTATATTGTAGTACATTTTCACGAAACTTTTAAAAACTAATTTATTTTTCAAAAACATTTCATTATATTTTGTTTCCACGTAAAAGGAAATTTAAATAAAGATATTTTATATTTCTTTTAATTAACAATTGTTTCCCCCAATTTTTAAGTATTTCAGATTGAATTAACACTAAAACGAAACGTTTGTCGAAATGTCCTTAAGTTTATTCAAGGCTGGTTAGGTTTTGCATATTTTTGTAAATAAATGGATTGCTGCATGTATTAAGTTTTTAAATTCACGTTTTGTGTTTTTTACTGCACGATTTTGCATATTTTGAGTTTTTTACTGCACGTTTTTGCATGTTTTGGGTTTTTTACTTCACATTTTTTGATTTTTTACTGCACAAAAATCCGGTCTCTAAAAATGACAATAGAAATTATGGCGGACTGATGAATGCACTTACCACATAAACGCGTTTACCCCACCTTACCTTATTTAAAAAAAAGAACAAAAAAAAACTGAATAGACCAATAAAAATAAATTGAAAATTCCAGCACCCGTATCTAATAATAATATCCACAGTAATAATTACACCTTAATAAGTGTGGGTAATATTAAACATAAACTCTATATTTATGATTAATAGTATAAGACGTCTAATAACAAGTTATAAGAAAATATAAATTATTACATAATATTAATAGAGTAATTAATAAAACTTAATTGAATATCCATAATTATTAGAGAGTTCATTATTATTACAATAACTTTTATTATTATTATTATTCTCAATAACTTCTACTTTTATAAATAGTTACCAATAAAATTTTTTTAACACTTAATATCTAGCACCCCACGCTTCTTTACTATTGATTCAATTATTTTACTATAAATTCAGTTATTTTATGAACTATGAAAATTCCTAGAGAGGTTATCTTCTACAGTAGAGCACTTTAGTATGTTAGGTTTAGAGGGTATGAAGTTCTGTCTACATACAAAAAATGGCAGTTGATGTAACAAAATGACTAGAGACCGGATTTCTGTGTTATTTATTGCAAATTTAGTTCGCTTTGATTTAGCGCTCTCTAACCCAAGTAGTTATCTCATTTGTATAATAAGGATTCTTATTCTTAAATTTTATTTTGCACGAAATTGCACATATTTGACTTTTTGAGCTTAAATGCACGAATTCGGTTTTTACTGCACAAATTTGCACAATTGAACCAATTCATCTAATTTTATTCACGTAACCATTTATTTTTTGAAAATTTTGCCGTCTCATTGAGGTGAAATTTAAGTGTAATGTACTTCCGACCGCAGATTTTGTTCGACTTAATTAAGAATTTAGCTTATCGAAGTACAACACATCGAGAGTTGACTGTATATGTAAATTATTTTTGTTAATAATTTAGATTTAGTTACCGTGGAGATTTTAGATAATCATAATCATAAATATGTTTAAAATGTAAGGTTATATAACAGTGATTTTTATTAACGGTTTTTTTTTTCTTAAAAAGTGCTGCGTTGATTTCAAAATATTTTTTAGGGGACTACCTCTGAAGTATGCCTTACCGGTCTAAAAAAGAATCATCAAAATTGATTAAAAATTGACGGAGATTCTCAACTCATCTGTATTTTTTTGTATGTTACGCGATTACTCCGTCAATTCTAAATCAATTTTGATGATACTTTTTTAGATCGGTAGGGCATACCGATCTAAAAAAGAATCATCAAAATTGATTCCAAATTGACGGAGTAATCGCGTAACACACACACACAAAAAAAATACAGACGAGTTGAGAACCTCCTCTTTTTTAAAGTCGGTTGATAATAAACTTTGCCATAACAGTTAATTATATTAATAATAAATTATGCATATTTAGTTACAATAATATTATAAGGTAATTCATTCATCGCTCACTTTAGGCCATAATACAATATTCTTATTATTATCACCATTATATATAAAAATTTGAACAGTTCGATAAATTATGATTATAGGATAAGATTATTGTGGTCCATGTTCATATGATATATTAATTGATAAGGAGATTAATGATATTAGGATAATGATTGCAATATTATCTCCTGAAACATATTTATTTATACAAACAAATTTTTTAATATAAAACTGGGTAGCATTTCATGGACAATGCCACTTTCTCAAGCCCTACAACATAGAATTCAAACAACAAAAACTGTATTATGACTATTACAACACTAAATATTATAATTTATAAATAAATATATATTAATATTATTACTACATACTACATCACGTTATTGTTATTTTTCTCAGGAGATATTATTGCATTATCACTGAGATGACTACTGAGGTGGCTACATGGCGGGAAGAGCGAGACTGACCAGCTAGGCCAGGTTAGAAGAACATGCCAAACCAGAAGCACAAGAAACAAGCCCTCGAAATAAAAAAAAACATTCCTCTTTAAAACATCGCCCCCACCCCCAGGCCTAGCGAACCCACTCACTGATTTCTTAGGAGTTATAAAAAGGAAATTGAATTTGTATATAATATTTCCCTCAAATATTATGAAGTAATAGCCCAGTTGAGTCAATCTTTACGAGAAGGATTAATTCTCTAACATATTCCCTTTTTTAATTTAAAACGTAAAGTCTGATATATAGCGGTTAGTAATATAGATCGGCCATTTTGATCATTCAAAATAATGTGAATATTTGTTCTAAGTGCAGTATTATGGAGGCACTACTAGAATCGAGCAGAATAAACTAAAATCCGATCCGATATTTAGGAGTAATAAAATCCTAAAAATTGCTGGTATAATCTATTATTGAATATTTGCCTTAGTTTTTAAAAATAATCAAATTAAATCAGGACTATGGTAATTTGTGAACTAGAAATATCATAGATACTTTAGTGAAATTAATTTCTTACTTGTCCAAAATACGAAGGTATACCTCCAACCTAAAACGTCACTCCACATTTCTGAGATAAAGACGGTGAATAGGGAACAACCGGTCGCAGAACTGACAATTCCGATAGCTATTGGACGTTTCATCTCAAACCACAATCCTGGGGCAACTGCGCAGACTATCAGGACGAATGATGAACCGGTGCCTGGAAGGTAATACGAGTTTGTTTTTTTTTATACTGTTATAAATTACTAAGAACTACTCATGCTTTACCTTCAATATTTGAATGTTGAAAATTTTAATGTATGGGGTCATACCCGAGATTTACATATGCAGTTCCAGAGGTCTTTTTCCTTTGATTTTGGAATAAAGTTGATATATGTTGAGAAATGTATTTACTATTACATATTCTACCTAATTCTGCTATTATTTTAATTATATTATTTATTTCGGATAGCCTTTTTTATATTTTACTGGCTAAATGTAGGTGGGACAGTTACGCCCAAATTAGACTTTTGGCCCAATTAATTCAGTATAAACTGAATAATTTAATTGGAAAATGATAATTAATATATAATATGTCAAGTGTTTTAAGTTTATGCTGAATAAGTTTTGAAAATAAAATGTCAAAAGTTCTGTTCCACGGAATTCATGTCAGCAACGTGGCCTAAACGAGAAAGTTTCCTATAACAGGCACAGAGCTAAATTTAAGGAACTGGTTCAAATTTTATATACTGGCAACCCTGTATATCTGAAATGTAGCGCCTGACCTCATCTTAGTTTTGTGCCCCTCATCGACTTCGGTATATTAAGAAGCAGGTTCGTACTTTTTACATGTCAGTACTGTACACATCATTTTCATTATTTAAAATGAAACTTTTGTTTATCTGTTTATTGTTCTGAAAGCTACTTTCAGGAATTCTAGAAAACAATCAAGGTTTTTGAGTTTCTTCTTGTTTTAAATGTACTAGAATTATTTTTTAATCGATAAGGTCAACACCTTTATCAAAACCAATGTCAGCACCGTAGCCAAAACTATAGTTACGGGAGTGACGTTTCTGTAACAGTTTCGAAATTTAAGATTGGAAAACTATATAAATATAACCATTCATTGAAATTGATTTGGTTTTTTTAAAAACTTATGTATCCTCGATTCAATTTTAATTAATGCATTTTCTATCATGACTTTCATCTATGATTCTAGAAGAGTAGCCTGGTGACCAAATTACTTATAACTGCATTTCTAAGGCTACTTGTAAAAAAGAAGGAGCTGATATGTGTTCTCAGTTATTTTAAGCTAATTTAGTAACCATTACCGTAACAAGGGTTGTCAGTTCCGTAACATGGCGTTTCAGTTAACGTAACAGTTTTTATCAAAACAGTAACCCTTAAAAATGTAAACAGTTTCATTGTAAGATTTCCCCTCGAGGAGGTTGATTGTAATTCTTCCCCTTCATTAAAACCTTAATTAAACCTCAAAACCTTAATTTTTAAAAATTAACTTAATTAATTAAAACTTTAACCTTACTTAAAACCTCTTCATTAAATCCTATTTTTTTTATAATATCTACTTAAGTATCGGTCTTTAAAAGAAGCCTCATATGAGACTAAGGAATCACGAAATAAATTTTACTTTTAAACACAACTTTTTCGATTAATGTATAGAAACATTAATTTATTTTTTTTTATACATTTTAACAATTGTTTATAGAACGTATCGGTAGGAAAAACATATTTCATCCTCATCTACATCCATTAAATCAGAAATAAATAGACCTAATTATTTATTATATTACTAACTTATTTAATGAGTGCAGGAGGATTTGGAGATGCACTTAATTCATTCTGTCCGTATTTCGACTTACCAACTTATTTACTGTGACCATCAAAGTATTATCTAATTCTAACTACCATAAACATTATTACAATAGTAAAAGTAATATTGAAAATTTATTATACCAGCGAGAAAACCAAATAGAAGGAGTATCGAGATGAAACTGCTGGCCCAGAAGAGTCCCAACAGTCCTATGGCCATCATCACTGAGCCGACAAAGAATGTTATTCTGAAGCCGAATCTGTTGCAGATCCCTCCAGCTAATGGGCCTGCAAAACAGAATTGATATTTTTTTTAAATTGTCTTAAATTATTTCATACTTCCACACTGAAATACAATCAGCAATAGAGATGGTAATGGATTCATTCATACAATATAAAAAACAAAGGTAAATAAAAAAATATAAAAATAAACAATATGTTTAATTTCTCTTTTTCCTTTATGTCCAAATCATGACTATCAGCTTTTTTGTCTCCCGTTGTAACTATGATGGGTTAGCAAAACCTTGATAGACTGAATCTATCAACATATTAATACATTTTTTTTTAATCTTCAAATTCTGAGATATATAAGATAGAACCCTGTTCTGTGTTTTATTATGTCATGGTTACTTAAGCAGGTGATTTAAATGAATACAAGCCGTGATATGGCCATTTTTGGGCCGAGCTAAGTACGGGAACGTTGCGGTTGTATGTTTATTGGTCATTAACTCTTCATACTTTTACTTATATGATTATTAGGGCCACTGACAGGGGGGGGGGGGGGGGGGAGTTTAAATTTCCGGGGTCCAGACTACGGTGGGCCCTATTAGGAATTCCAATTACCGGGACACCTCATGGAAAGAAAAAAAAAGTTAACAAACAGCTCTTTTTCATTAACACTTCGACTAAACTCTATATTCTTGATCAGTTGTTTTCTTAATTTAATTAACAAGTTAATAATATTTATTATTTAATAAAATGAAAATAGTCGTTACCCGGTCAATGTGTTTTTTGAATTTAGAATTTTAGAGAACAATTAAATTTCAGGGTTGTTTTAATTTTAGCACTTTTTTTTTTTTTTTTTTTTTTTTTTGCTAATTTTTGGAAATTCAAATTAACTTTGTAATTTTTATGCCTTAAGTTGACATCATGATAAGTGTAATTTGATATTATAGATTCTGTGGTGATTTATTGTTACATTAATCAATCATTGTATTTTATTATTAAAAATTTATATTGTTTTTTTGATTGATGTTGGGAGGGGGAGGGGGGGGGGAGGTTAGGAGGCAAATATATATGCACCGGGGCCCGGATTTTGGTTATTAAAAACCCAATGATTATCAGTTATTAAAAAAAAGGAATCTTATAAATTAAACAAGTTTTTGTCTTTGGTTACAGCCAAACTTACCTAAAAGCTGCATGAGGAGGGTGTAGGTGGAGAAGACTATGGTAATGGTAGAGTTTTGCATGTCTAACATGTCGTGGAAAAAAGGTAGTACCACCTGAAAGCCCATGCTGGGCACATCTATCGTGATCATACCAATGAAGCAGACTGCAGCGATGACCCAGGCCCAACCCCCGTCAGGGGGAACGCTGACAACCGCTTCGTGGGGCATCACGATGAAGAAGAATTGCAATTTATAACCTTATGGACTATCCAAACAGATGGCGATGTGTCAAGGTCTTTTAATATTGGTTAAACATCAAGTTTTTATTACAAATAAAACTTTTGAAGTATATATTGTTTAACCAAAATCAGTTTCAGCGATTCTATAAATTCCTTGTAAACTCTTTGTATTCTCAGAGAAGAATAAGATAAAAATGTAATTTTTTATTTATTTATTTTTCTATTATTCATTTCTATTTCTATTTTCTATACGCGACTTACTATGAATAAGCTACTAAGACTGCTGTTCTACTTTATGAACCATCTACACAGTAACTAAGAAAGTTACTAAATACATATACATACTAAATTTGAACATGTAAATCGTAAATTTACGAGACAACCAAACAAACTCATTCAGTTAAACTACAAACGTTCCAATTATACAAATTACTAACTAATTAATTGCACGCATGTTGCAGAAAACTCAGGATTAAACATATACCTACCGAACTAATACAAAGTACAAAGCTAAACTAAATGTAAAAATTTTATAACAAACTACAACATATTCCCTTCTACACATTCTGAAGGTTAAATAGGAGTTGTGTAAGGGATTTCCTTCTGTAACTAAAAAGCTGAAATGAAGCTAAGAATAGGAACCATTGAGCACCTCTCTCATTCTTATCATGATATTGCATATATTATTTAAGATAAAAATAAAGTATTAATATTTAACTTTGTGATAAAATATTATGGCATTTTCATATTTACTGAATATAATAAAATTTTAAACAGCGATCACTTAAAACGAATGCAATTTGGTAACATGCAGAAGATAATAATGGAATAGATAATAATAGGAGGAGACCCAGGTCCGGAACTAGGGCGGGGCATGTGCCCTGGGCAGTAGACTTCAGGGGGTGGCAAAATTTGAAAAGATCATACAGAAACAATAAGTTATTGAATACGTTTTCAAAATAATTATATCACAATAAATATTGTTTAATTTTATATGATTTAAAAATGGCTTACGTAGGTACTGTATTTTAATTCTGAGGGAAGGAGGAGGGAAGCGGGGGCTGGGGGTGTAAACTGATCTCCCCCCCCCCCTTCCTGACTAACCTTCTAATTCGGGCCTGAGAAGACCTCATACAATGGATTAACGGAAGGAGAGGTACTAAACGGGCACCTTCAAGGAGGCTTGAAGAAAAGAATGTGACTAAGAAAACTTTCATATGTGAATAAAATAAAAAAAAAAAACAGCTATCGAATAATGAAAGGTAAAGGGATACAACGCTGTATTAAATTATTGACTTCATAATCCGCAATTATGCCAGAGAATGTTATCAGATTGATGTTAGAAGCAAGGACTCAGTTGTACATTGTGATGTTAGCGTATGCTATTGTTGCTATAATCTAATTACAACCGCACTGGTGGTCCCTTCACAGCCGATGGTGACTGTATTATTAGAGCCGTCGATCGCTGAACAGTTGGCGCAGCTCAAGATATATTTAGCCGTTGTCGGGTTCTCCTGTTTACCTTCTGCCGTGTTTACACAGCCAGGGCGGCATCGCCGAAGTAAGGGGCTCGCAGGAGGTGCTGTCAGGGTCAGGAATGGGGTCAGTTCGAGACTGAAGCCAGCCTTCTGTGGAATAGGCTAACGCATTTGTTGAGATATAGGTTTTTTTTAGTTCTATTCATACATCTTAATCAAATCGTTTTTAAATTCAAAACAATTAGTGAATAATTGGATACATTCTTTTCATTTTAAAATAACTCCTTCACAAAATACGTGACAAATTACACCCTGAATTGCCTTTGAACGATATTCAAAATGAAAATAGGGAAATAGGAATAAACTATCCATCTTAGTTATAAAAATATTTTAAATTTAATAAAATAAATAAACTAAAATATCTATATAACTATAATATAAATATAATAACTCAAAAATACAAATGTTTCACTACCAAGAGGATTGAAATTCATTTCATCACGTGACACACGGAATGAATCTTGAATTTACTACTACTCTGGCTAGATAGGTTGGTGAACTGCTGTAGTTAGAATACTGAAGGATGTTAATCCCCAACAAACGAAGTTTTAATTGTTTAACTGTAGAAACACTAGAGAATTATATAAAATGTCAACAGTAAAAATCGCTTTGTTAAAAAATTGTTCCCAGTATAATCCAGCATCTGGCCTGCTTATAATAGGGTGGCAATACAGGGTTATGGAAAAAAACAAAACAAGAGATGATAAAGAATCGTGGACTTAGGAAAGAAGGGGTTGCAGAAAGTAGTGAAAGGAATGTTGAATCGGGAACGTAGTAAAATTGGAGAACCGCTACTAAATATAAACTAAAATATTAGTGAACAATAAGGCCACTCACCGAAGGTGATTTTTTTCGCATTGTAAATCACTGTCAGCCTAACACTCCTGAAATGAAATGAAAGGAAAGCATTCTCAATAGATAAGATATATGGAGGTATACAAATTTTAATTTAATATTATTTCAAAATAATTTGAGTTTGCAGATTATAATTAGTACTATATAATAAAATACTAAAATAATATGCAATCCTCGTATAGCCAACTGCTATTTTAATTAATTATAAATTAGTTATTAATTTAATAAATCTCATTGGCAATGGTACATTAATTAATTTATCCTGAGCAATCAATTAACCGTCTCCCACCCTACTGGCCAGGGAATCCAATATGCCTAATTAAAAAAAGATATGGAAAAAAGGTTAAGCCTTCCGATTTTGATGCATTGGCTTCGTAAAAATAAACAGATAAATAAATAAAATACAAAACCTATAAAGAATTAAAACCTATGAGTGCTCTTTTAGACAGACAGAGAATAACCTTAATGAGATTAGAAACTTTCGTTGGCACATCTTGCTGCTGGATTCCGAACAAGCTGCTCATTTAGCTTGAAAGCCTTTTTATTGGAACGAACCGGATTGGTAAGGTAGATAATTTACCTCGAGAAGAAATCTTAAAAAGTGTTAAAGGCCAAATTCAAAAGAATTTGGGCAGGTAAGTAGATGTAAAGAAAGGGAAGATTCCAATATATCAAATTGAATTCATCAAGCAAGGAATGTGGCATCAGTCGTTTAAAAACCTGATAATTAATTATGTGAATTAATATATAATTAATTATGTGAAGGCGTTATCCACCAAACTGTCAAAACAGTGATATTACAAGTTATGTTAAACTCCTAATTTCTCAGCAGAATTACTTGATTTTTGCTAATATATATATATATATATATATATATATATATATATATATATATATATATATATATATATATATATATATATGTGTGTGTGTGTGTGTGTGTGTGGTGGTTGTGAACTAGAATTGTTAGTCTAGTCATATCCACTAGTAACATTGGCATGATTATGAGAACAATATAATCTCGAAACGTCACCATAATACTTGTTTTATTTATTGACTGAACCTCAATAACTTTACTAAACATATATATATATATATATATATATATATATATATATATATATATATATATATATATATAATTTTATTTTATCAGAAACAAGTAAATAATATTGAGTGCGATGGTGGTAGTTAATTCCGTTTAATATAAATTAATCTAATAATTATACATCAATTGGTTAGTTTTCTGGACATTTTGAGGTAGATTTCTTGGTTACAGAGTAATATTTTAAAAATATACATTGAGGTTTATATTGGACTGAAAACATGGCAGCTAAGTAAAATAATGACTAGATCACCTTCTAGAATAAAAAAATAGCAAGTAGATACTTCCTAATGTAATACTGAACACAAGAACCTTCATTAGTCGTATTTTTTTTCATTTTCATATCCTCGCTTTCTAAAAGAATTTTATAACAATAGACCTACACAGTGACGACACTGACTGTAGTAACCATTAGAAGGCTCTTGCCCTAAAGCGGTTCAGTAGGGACCTGTCTCCATTGATATCAATCGTTCGATAGCATTTCCTAGATAACAGTTCAACTCTTGCCCTTCTGGATGATGTTTGCCAGACCTCTCTCTCGTTGAAGGTAAGTAAACCGTCGCAAAGCATCGCTTACATTTTTTTTTTCTGATGAAGAATATTATGATATAATAAACGAAGCATCCAAAACTTTAGAAAATAAAATTTAAAAACCTCTGGCTGAGAAGTAGAGTAAACCACTATGGGTTAAAGGTGGAGAAGGTATACCATCAGAATAATATTTTGTACTCTATAATGGATTTATTAAATTACATAGTAATTATCCCATCTGTAATATATTGGCTTGCAGCCAAATAACAAAACACATTAATAATTATTAAAAAGAGGTAAGTGACACCCTTAGCGCTGGTCCATACAAATAAGCATTCAATTATGAGCGTTACTCCCCGATTGATGGAATGAGAGTAGATTGATCCTTTGTTTGCAAGGCTTTCTAATATGATTTTCGGATGAGATCGCACAGAGGAAATTCGGAAGTTGAAAGAGAAAAAGAAGGGATAACAGGGTTACGTAGCGCGAACCCGAGAAAAAGAAAAGTTTCTTTTGAGATTGAGGAGGATAGCTCAAGTTCTTGAGGCTTGAGCGGACTGGAGTGAGGATAGAACAACATGATATATCCTACAGCACCATCTCTATCCTAAAGCGTCTCAATTACGTGCATCTTCCACCTTTGATTTGCTGTGTATGGAGGTGTTTCTGGGGATCTCGAGGTAAGACTCAAAAAACTATTTGACTGCTTCATTCGTTATATTTTCGGGATCACGAGTAGCGCCCTCGTTTCACAATTTTATGCGGAGTTAAAGTAAAGCGACTATTTTCTTGACATCAATCAATATTTTCAGACATCCTTTCTCTTCCTAACCGACCAATCCCAACGCCCAGCTTACCTTTTCCCAACGCCATCAACATAAATTATCAGTTCTTCCCCGCCTGAGCCGTTCCCGCCAATCAGATTTGTATATTCCTGATCATTGCACAGCTGCTTTCGGCAGATCGTAATCCCATCTTTTTCTCTACGGAACTCTCTCACCATTTCCCATTCAATTACCCTTTCTACTTTCAAATACCACTTCTTTAATCACCTACTATCCAACCAGATCTGCTAATAATATAAATAATCTGCTAATATAATATAAATATAATAATATATATATATATATATATATATATATATATATATATATATAATTTATTATTTTATTCTAAAGAATATTATTTCTTTTTAAGGCTCTGAAAACTTCGACTATAATTTTTTTTTTTATTCTTAAGGGACTAAAGGTACCAGAATAAATTAAAAATTGTATATATATATATATATATATATATATATATATATATATATATATATATATATATATATATAATTATAAGCTAATGTCATAATTAATTATTAATACCCCTATAAATACTAATTAAAATATAAGGGGGAAGCATGTTACTTATGAGAATTCAATAAATCAGACAGATCAGATAATAGGTGGGGCTAATTGGATATCGAGGTAATATTGTATACATTTTATTGATAATACCGACCAATCATGATTAAATCAAATACCCTAATAACCAGTAATTATAATATAATTGGGAAACATGATACCATTTGGGAAAGGAAACTCAAGATCAGACACCAATAGGTGGGGGCTAATATGATCTCTAGAGACAAAACCTATATTAGTAAAGATAAATTTGATAACCCCCAAGCTGATTTAGAACATAGCACATCGCACCTTAAATAATTAATCATTTTATAATTAAAAATAAAATAAATGGTTACAAATGAATCAAAATTTATTTTATTTAATTGAGAATATAATTGATAATAAAAATCTCATCTATTAGAAAATATTATAAAATAAATAAACCTTAGGTTTATTATTACACTCAATTTATAATAAACTATCATCCCCTGTCGAGGCTTGGCCCGCTCTCATAAGTAAAGAACTTTAAATAATAATTGGTGTTTTATTTGCATATAAGTATGCAATTGAGCATCATTTCTTCAATGATGTTTTCACGCATAGCAGTTATGTTTAACCTGGTTAAAAATGCATAGATTAGGTGGTTGAATATTACATAAAATCATCGATAGACAACCAATTTTTAATTTTAATGTATGAGTTAGTAAAAAATGTGGATGGAGACTATTAAGAAACACTTGCGGACACTGGACTGCATTTATGTATTTAAAAAAAATATAAAAAAGGAAAAGATCAACATTTTGATTTAGTAGTACTTTTTATTGGACAGACAATTTTTTATTGATTTCATCTTGTTGGATCTTAATATCGAACTAGAAAAATATAGTGAAGAACTTACTATTCTTCATTTAACTTTTTACTATTGTAAATTTTACTGTTGCTAATCCTTCCTAGAGCTATGATAATGATGTAGTTACAATTTGGTATAAATAGGTACGGTAGTTTTACCATTCAAACTTAATTACAAATTGGTGCTAATCACATGTCTGTCAATATCCAGACTTAACTGGGTTTCACATGCCAAACCACGTATTTCAATAAGTTTAATAATTTAATTGAAAATAAGCAAATTTTACTTTCCTATTTAAAAGACCCTACCACTGTAACCTCTCATGTAGAATAGGCGCTCGCCATCTGTCGGTCAATTTTCAAACCAATGTTATCCAAATATTATCGCTTTTCTTAATAACAAATTAAATTAAAGAACTGCTTCTATCGCAATTCGTTTCACCTCGTTCTCTCTCCAATCATCATTCCTTCGAATTCTAGAAATCTCAATATTTTTTTCTAATTCAATGTATCGCTCCTACAATCACTCTGTCGATCTGTTTTAAAGTATAAAATCTGATTCAAAGAAGAAAATGTACTCAAAAAGTACATAACATTATTTCTGTTGACTTGTGCAATTTTTTGAGTTAGGAAACTCTTCTACCAAAGGCGCAATATGTGTATTTATAAGCTTTCATTGATCAATGAACTACGAACAGTTGAGTAAAGTGTACAGTAAGCGCTTGAAATCCCAATCATTGGCGTTCTCAGGAACTTTCTGTCTCAAAATAAGTATTATTTGTTATTTCTTTTTGCAATAATTAATCGTGAAGTGGTAATATGGCTTTCAATGTTAAATTTTTTTCAATTCAAATAAAATTTTATGTCAAAGTCGTGGTGGTTGAACCACTTTACCGCAATTAAGTTAGAAGTAATAACAGACAACATCCAGCCTGGGCGATATGTGTTTAATTTCGTGTCAGCAAGTGAACAACACAAAGTTTAACCTCAGTATAAATACAACAATTTAGACTGATAAAAACTGTTTTATTTTTAATTGTTGTTACCATTGTTAATTATATTATGTGCAATAAAATTGGTTGCTTAATCTGCTGTTGAAATTATATAGTGTGTCCCCGCAAAATAAAAGCCTAGGTCAGATTTGAACCGGCGCACAGTGGGACGAATGGCCCAAATTCCCCGACATGTGCGAAAAATTAGAATTATTTTATTTCAATCCCCAACCACTTTGCACCATCTTCTAACCTCTTAGGAATAAGAAAATGTGGGAATGTTCCAGAAATACGTAGCGAAAATGCTGTTTTTGAGATTAAAAAGTAATGAAATTTGACATAAAAATGCACGAAATCGTATCTAGTGATTATGATTGTTCCTGTAACGTTTTTAATTTTACTGATGTTTATATCTCAAAATCTCAAAAAACAAATTACTTTTTAGTTCGTACAAGTCTATTCAAACTAAGAAAAATTAGTAGTGATGGTTTTATCATTAGAAAAAATTAGTATCTTATAAACCAATAATATTTGAAGTAACTTTCTGGGTGTTCCGGCTACATTATTGCGTGTTGAAGGAAACGTCTAAATTTGTACAAAAAATGGACTTCATAGATTTTTACCTTAGGTATTTAGTGAGATAAATACGGTCCATTATTTTTCGAATCCGGCCGAATTAACCCGTGGTTAGTCATAGTTTATATACTTCTAATGTATATCGTTTGTTGTTAACAAACGACAATAGTCATAAAAACATATAGGCAGCAACTGATCCATCAGTCTGTATCCGGATACATGATAGCTTGAAGCGATAGCCAAATTTTTTTTGTTGAAATCATCACTTACTTAATCATCGCGGGAAGTCGGGGTGGATTAATTATAACTGGTTAATTTTATAAATTTAGCAAATAGTAAATTTTCGCATATATATAAATATTAGTAAATATTGATACTAATTATTTGTTTATTGTTTTTTTCATTTAAATCCCGACAAACCATGATTTATTTAATTTTTTGCTGCATCCTGTGGATGAACAAAATTTGCGTAATATTAAAGGATCCCCGGGCTGCGTATGTTTGTATTGTATATAAAGTATGAATGAATAATAATTTGTCTATTTTAATTTAATTTAATTTTGTTTTATTTTTGATTATTGTAAATAATTATTAGTTTTATTTTTATGAAGATATTTATATTATTTTTTTATTATTATTAGTTGTGTGTGTGTGCATTTGTAAATATGACATGAATGAATACATTTATCTCTGTACCTATTGCCCTTTACTGAGGCAGATTGTACACTTATTTCAATAAAATAGTTTAGTCTCCCGAGAAATATTAAAGGAAGAGATTTTGCGTACCTATTCTCATGAGAATGTTTCTAAGAATAATATTTTATTATTAAAAAAGAAACTTCACACATTTTGTGCTCACTTGAAGAAAAGATGGGTGGAATGTAGTTACAAAAAGGAACTCTTTCTTTGGAAACATGAAAACTAGCTAAACAGATCTTTCGAGTACCCTGATGGATTTTTTCAGCCTTAAAGTGAATCCAACCTTACTCCACAGCTTCGAGAAACATATCTTCTTTACTGTAGTTTTTTAGGTATTGAGGTTTCATAACTAAGGAATGGATCTGAAGTAATTAACATATTATGTAAAATATCATTTGTATTTTTCCTGCTTGTTTTTTTCGACCGGAATTCTATAAAATTTCTTAAATCTTTGTTTCTGGCCTCTTAGGGCTCTTTGGACAATTGTCCTATGGGCAATATGTCTTTTTCGATTATATCTTTCCGTGAAAAGTATCTTATGCATAGTTACGAGCATATAATACCTGCCGTATTCTTTTAAAGACCGTTCAGCTGTTTGTGTCGCAAACTTCTCATTTTTTTTTAACATTTATACTTTTCCGTGAGGCAATAGTTTGCACAATAACTCCAAATTTTCTAACTTTATCTTTGTCGATGCCGGTTATTTTTTATATCAGTTTGATTTGCAGATTTTTTAAATTTGATAGGACACATCCAAAATCATAGGAAATAATATCCCTGGAATCAAAACACGAAGAAACGAAAACTGGATTTTTTGGACACGCTATTGGTCAACAGAGGCCAGTCCCGAAATGATAGGAAAAAACAGACTTTGGATTCGAATTCTACACCCTTGAAAACATACCCATAAGAAATTTGAAGTCGATGCAATAATTTTTAGAGGCTCTCAATGCGATGTCTAGAAAAAACACAGTTTCGGCCCACTGTAATGTTGGACATTGGGGGAAAAATATAACTTTTAATTTGGGATTTTTTTGTATTGTTAATAGCAAGCAAACCCCTTTCAATTGAGCAGATTGAAACCCCTTAGGTTATTCAATTGATCGTGAACTGTTGTTTCAGTTTATAAATTATTGTTACTCCCTGTACTCAAGGGTGTTATAATAAATAAAAAATTGGCTCAAAATGTTTTAATAATTTCCCTAATTTTTATTTTTTACATCAAGCAAGAAAATTTCTATTTAATTGCTTTCGCAAATCGCTGATATTTTCTGAAAAAAATATTATTTGGCATGCATTTAGGTGTATATTCTCTTATTTACAGCCTAGTCAGATCTTATTTAAACTTGCCTATTTATTGGATTTTTTATTTTTAGTGTCCATACCTACGCGCCTTTGTTAACATTTTAATCCCATTAGTCGTTGCTTCTGTTTATCATTTTATTATCTTCTTTAAACGTGAACTATGAAACAGTCTGATGATGTCTCGCACTTCGACACAATGGATATTAAAACAAATGAAGATTTCTTTAATTTTTTTAGATTCAGCAATATTAATTTTAAGGATTTAACATGGATTTGGAAAAATGGACTGACTTGGTTTTGCGATTACAAATAGTGGGAAAACCGGTTTGCGGGAGAATTTCCATTTTCCAAGTTATTTTCAAGAAGTTCCATCTTCATCCACTCCAGGTTTTCCTACTAGATCAAAGTCATTCGAGCATATGTCAGAAAGAAGAATCGAAGAAGAACCACAGATTTTATAAATTGTTCTAATGAGGTGTTCAATTTCGTCCTTGAAAAAAAAAAAAAAAAAAAAAAAAAATCACATCTGAAAATTCTCGTTATTTTTTTATTTTATTCAGAACTATCAAGAATATTTCCAATCAAATAGGAAAATATCAACATAGACAAGAAACATTTTTGGGTATCTACGCCACAGCTTAGTTATCTAGATTTCAATACAACGCAATCAGAGAAAATGCCAAAGATTTAAGCAACGACTTCTAGCCTAGTTATTAACGAATTAAAAATTGAAAACAGATTGCTATCCTTCCGAAAAATCTATTAGCATATCAGAAACTGGCGCTAAAATACTACTTCAAAATTTATTAGACCATACTTCAAATCGATTTCTAACAATATTTTCAGACAAAATTGACAAAGAATTGCATCATAAGTTAGTTATTATCTTAAAATGGGATTGTGATGGGGCCTCAAACCAGTCACAATATAAGCAGAGTTTTAAGGATCATTGTTTTATATATGACGATTCAACTGTTTTTGTAAGCATTTTGGTCCCAATAAAAATATTTAATGCAGATAATGTACAATTATGAATTATGTACTATGAACAGAATGAAAAAACAGCATCCACCCGTTACTGTAGACCCATACTATTTGAATTAAAAAAATAATCTAAAGTTTATGTAACTAGTTTTGTTGATGACATAAAAAAGCAAATAAAAAATCCCAACCCTTTACCACAGTCGAAACCTGATTACAGAAAAAGGCACATAATCCTATTTTAGTATGTATAACTTATATAAATACCCAACATTGTATAAATTACATAAATAGGGGTTGTAAAAAAAAAAATTCATTGCTGGATTAGGAACTTTGAATGCCTTCCCCACTCAGCATATCGATCATTTCAAATCGCGGAGTGTTCGGTGAACCAAGGAATGGGTACATCTAATGATGGAAACACGGCGCATAAGATTTTTGCGTTTCCTCATATTTCGGGGTAAATTACAGGTTTAGATGTAAATTTAATTAAACGGTTTTCTATTATTTTGCTAGCAGTATCATCCAACTCTAGAACTCCATGGAATATTGAAAAGTTTACAAGAGGAACGGCTAAGATATTTGTGGATTTATATGGGTGGTATTACATACCAGTAACAGTTCAAAAACTTATTATATATAGCCGGTAAATAGTCAAACAGGCTATTGTACCAACCGGTATGCCAGAATCCGATTAGTCTTTTTTTTTTTTTTTTTTTTTTTTTTCGTTCCGTAATCTGTCAGAAGATGTTCAGGAGGCTAACCATAAATATTATTAATTCAGATTAATAATGCATTGTTAAGTGTTAAACGCATTGTTTAGAAACAATATTTTAAAAGTAAAAGAACTTCTAATTGAAAAATAAAAACTCTTGAAATTTTTGAGATATACTCGTATGGTCTTCCAGCTATACATCCAGCTTATTAAATTAAATAAATCGATTTTTTTAATTTTTACCTCGAGATATATTTGTGTTTATAGTGTGAGGTGCGTGGCAATTAAGAAAAAACACTATTTTATTTTCCTCTTTATTCCTAACTAAATCGTAATTCCAATCGTGATGTCCTTATACAAGCCTTAGTCAAAAATTTATACAACAATTAATATTTTATATCCACACACTAGAAAACAGGTAACAGTAGTATATGTGGTTATAGGTATCAGCTGGAGTGAGGTTTCTCATGGATTTGCCACTGCATTATATGAAAATGAAAATTAGGTAAACTTCTAAACAAAAAAAATTATAAATTAAAAATACATATATATAAAAACAATGGTACAAATAAAATGTAAATATATTAACTGCGGCAGTGGCAAATCCATTTCACATAACCTCTTTGGTTATCACGCCAGCTGATAGCCGATAACCTTCTCCAAACAGTGTTGCCCGCTACATCACTCCCCCCCCCCCAATGACATCGGCACAGAACCTCACTTTAGGCTTCACTAGTCGGCCCGAACGTGTGTGGTACTGCTGCGGTGTTGGATGCTGTTCTTTGTCGAGGTCATTTGAAGGATTTTTGGGACTTGAAGCGGGCGCAGAAGTGGGTTGATCCCTGTTGCCGCTGTCCTCTCCTGGTTCATGAAGCAAGTGAGCAACCTTCAGGCGATCCATGGAGACGGTTTTCGGTCCTGAAGGCAGCTGGATCCGAAATGTTTTTCTCTCTCTTACTAAAACCCGGTAAGGTCCGGTGTAAGGAGGAGTCAATGGTTTCCTCACGGTGTCATCTCTCAGGAACACGTGACTGCATGATCTTAGGTCGCGGTGAACGAATATCTTCGCCGTGCTGCTGCGGTGGGGTGCCGGTCGAATATTATTCATAGCATCTCGAATAGTTCTTAGAGTCGCCTCAGTGTCTTCGGGGCGGTGAGAAGACTCAAAGAATTCCCCTGGGAGTCGTAGGGGTTGCCCAAAAACCATCTCCGCTGCACTAGCTCCGGTGTCTTCTCGCACCGCTGATCTAAGACCAAGAAGTTGGTAGTTTTTTTGTCCAGCCTTCCGTGTTCAGCGCTGCCATTAGGGATGCCTTAAGGGATCGGTGCCACCGCTCCACGCAACCGTTCGACTGAGGATGGTAAGCCGCTGTCCTACTTCTTTCAATGCCAAGGATGCGTGTAAGGTTTATGAATAGGTCAGACTCGAACTGGCGTCCTTGGTCCGTAGTAATCCTGGCTGGCGAACCATACCGAGAGATCCATGACCCCACCATTGCTTCCGGCACTTTATTGCTTGTAATTTCCTCTAAAGGGCATGCCTCTGGCCAGCGGGTGAAGCTATCTATGATAGTGAGGCAATATCGCATTCCGTTGGAGGGCGGAAGAGGTCCGACAAAATCTACATGGAGGTGCTCGAATCGGGAAGTTGGAGCAAATCTACCCGGAGGAGAAACAGTATGCCGGACTACTTTTGACCGCTGACAAGGTATGCAGGCAGCAACGGGCCCACTTAGAACCGTCTGCATTCATATTTGGCCAGAAAAAACGTTGACTAATCAATCGTCTCGAAGCTCGAATCCCGGGGTGGCTAAGTCCATTCAGGCGGTGGAATATTTCTTCTCTCATGGACTTGGGAAGGTAGGGTCGCGCCTGAGGAGTTGAAATTTCGCAGATAAGTGACGAATCTGTACCAGGAGGTTTCATCCATCGGAGTTGAAGGCGCTCGTTCCCCTGAAGCTCTGGAACGTCTGGATCTTTCCGCTGCTCGGATGCCATTCGAGCAAAGTCTTCGGTACAATTGATGTTCTCGACCCTCGAAAGTGCGTCAGCTACAACGTTCTTGTCCCCGGGTACGTGACGGATGTCGGTTGTGAATTGACTGATGAAGTTTACCAGCCGAATCCGCATAGGCGTCGCTGTTTCTGGTTTTTGGAGAAACGCATACTCCAAAGGCTTGTGGTCTGTCGATATCGTAAAATTTCTTCCTTCCAGGTGGTATCTTAAATGCTTAATAGCACGATGGATAGCCAGCAGTTCCCGGTCGTACGTAGCATACTTCTTCTGTGCTGGAGAGAAGGCTTTGGAAAAAAAAACCCAGTGGCCGCCAAACACTACCTTCTCTCTGTTGCAGGACTGCCCCCATTGCAGTATTCGATGCATCGCATACAAGGACAAGGTCCGCCTTTTCTTTAGGGTGTCCTAACACTGCAACTTTCTTGATGGCAGTCTTGCAGTGTTCGAATGCTTCGGTGGCTTCTGGATTCCAAGGGATGATCCTTTTGTCATTTTTCTTAGCTCCAGCTAGAAATTTATTAAGTGGAGCCTGTAAATCCGCCGCTTCGGGTATGCAACGCCGATAGAAATTGAACATACCCAGAAAACTTCGAAGATCTCGTACTGTAGAAGGCTTTGGGTATGCTGCGATGGCTTCCACTTTGGTTGGGAGAACTGTAATCCCTGAAGCGCTGACTGTATGGCCCAAAAGTCTACTAAAGTCGAAGACACACTTCGCCAGGTTCACTGTCAATCCATTTTTCTCCAGCCGCTGCAATATCTCTTCCAAATGTGCTTGGTGCTGTTCTTCCGATTCTGAGGCAATGATGATATCATCTAGGAACCACCAAGCAAAATCTATCCCTCGGAGCACTCGGTCAAGAAATCGCTGGAAGGTCTGTGATGCGTTCCTTAGGCCAAAGCACATACGCGAGAATTCAAACAGTCCAAAAGGTGTGATGACCGCTGTCTTAGTGACATCCTCTTCTGCTACTGGAATTTGATAATATGCACAGTTAAGGTCCAAAGTGGTGAAAACCTTCTTCCCATGCATATTAACATTAAAGTCGGCCAGGTTAGGGACGGCGTAGTGGTCAGGGACTGTCTTCGAATTTAATTGCCGATGATCGCCACATGGTCGTATTCCCCCATCTTTCTTCTGCACTATGTGCAGTGGACTGGCCCATGGGCTGTTCGATGGACGGCAGATCCCTTCTTCGACCATCTGGAGAAATTCTCTCTTGGCGGCATTGTAGTGATCCGGTGGTAAGGGCTTTCGCTGTAACTGGGCCTCCCGTCGTCTCTATATGATGGACCACGTCGTGCCTGGGCTGCTTGACGTAAGATTTCTGCTGCGTCACCCCAGGTTTCCAGATAACCCTCTTAGGCGCCTGAAAAGAGATGGCCTTGGGACCTTCTAACATAGTACTTCATTATATTGAACCTTTATAAGTGTAATGGGTAGATGCTTTAAAAACTAATGTATCATTTTTATCATTGTCATCACATTTACTTGATGTATTATATATTAAATTGTATACAGTTGTAAATTTCAATGAATAAATATATTTAAAAAAAAATACAAAATATAAAAGATAATCATTTCCTTTCTATAAAAACAAACTGTAACATGAAAATTTTAAATAATATAAGAAAACGTGTTTATATCAATTACATGATCAGAATTCTAATATTGAAAAATATAAGCTATAAATGAGGAGGTATCTCTTATAACTGAACAAGTCCATTTCCCCCTGCTGTTATGTCCAAACAATTATATTATTTAAATTCTTGATAGATCTGTGCTGACGGAAAAGAAGTATAGTAGTGTGTGTAGTTCGCAAGGCTTTATAAGTTCAGTTTTGAAAGATAGCTTCTCAAATCTACCAAACTCATCCTTCAATTTTTAGTTGTTCTTTTTTTTATAAACTTTTATTATAATGTTATTTATTTACTATGGTATTGATTTGTTAGTATATTTTGATTTCTATACATAAATAGTGTTTATACCACTTTGTTTCATTTAATCACACCTGTTTAAAATGAGATTATTAAAGTTTCTCAATATATTAATAAATATTTACAGTGATCAGTTGAAACACTTGTAATCCGATGGCGATGTTTGTTCTCTTTGATGTCCACATCTGCGCACGTTCTGTTGGTACCGTCTTGCTCTATTTTTCTACATGCCGGATGTTTTTTTCTGCCATCCAGGTACAGATTGATCAAAATGGAATCATAACAAAAGTGAAAATAGCAACAAGGCATCCTGTTCCATATGGGCCCAAGAGATCTGCAATACCATCTGGAAATTAAATTACGTTCAATGTCCTTTCTCCTAGAATAGTCCACAGACTTTTTTAAAAGAAACTGCTTGGCAAGAGAGTATTTGAAGATTTAAGGTGTTGGATATTTAGAAGTTATTTTTCTTTGTTGAATAACCTTACTATGTTTTTATACATTTTTTTGTTCAAAACCATAAATGAGAGTATAATTGTTTTCACGGTGTAGACTAAAATTCCTTAAACATTTAATCTTTTAAGAATGAAAACTACATTTTTTCAAGTCTTATCTTCTAACTTTAATTTTAAGGAAATATCATTTCCTTAAAATTAGTCAAATCAAAACAGATACCAATCTTAGAAGGTAAAGAAATTACATCTGAAGTAATGAGGCTTGTATCACACTCTTTCACCTTCGGTGCAATCCTGGCAATTAATGCGGTGCATCAATGCGCTCCTTGTATCAAGTTTCCTCCCCTTTCCGTATTCAAGGTATACTAAAGTGAATATTTTGCTTTTATTTAGGACTTTATTCCCATTCATACTGGTAAAAAAAGGGGAAGTATTAAATTAAATTACCAGTCAAAGGCTGGAACTTAAAGTCAACGTCCTGATATTCTATGTATTTTACCTTAAAAAAAATGTATAAAGTGATTATTTTTTCATAAACTGTTTCTAATACTAATTTATGTTCTCTGTTGCATATATGTAATATAATAAACTAATGCTATTGGATTGAACAGACAATAATGTTATTTTGTTAAAGTTTAATCACTGAGAATAACCATTTGGCCGTAATCTATTATTGCAAGTCTCCGAGAACGCTCGTGGCTATCAAGGGTTAAATCACATTCACGAAATTTCGCCACTTCTGACTTGCCATACATTGCAATGATTGTTCTTTGAGGTTGACTTGCATCGAAGAACTAAAAATAAATTTGTATTATTCCATTTTATAAAGGGATTAACAAAATTAAATCCGATTACTTTAGAAACAAACATAATCAATGGAAGGATTGCTAATTCTGCCTGTTACAATAGTATTTAAGTATTTTCACAGTAAACAACAGTTATTAATAATATGTTTAATAGGTATTAATATTAGAATTAATACGAAAAGTATCTTCTTCTTCTACTTCTATTCTCTTCTACCGGATCGAAATGTAAGTTTGATAAAGTAGCTTTTTGGTAGAGTCTGGTCAAAAGCTTGCGATCCTGTGCCATCTTAATGTTTATATATATTCAAAGTTATCTTAGAGGTATACATAATATGGAGATTTTGATTTGTGGGGTCAATAACTCTGGAATGTATGATCGGCCTCAAAAAGAGATTGTATTTAACATAATGTACGAAACAGTTTTTGCATATAAAAAGCATTGTTAGATTTTTTTTGTTAGATTTAAACGAAGCACTGTTTAAATCATTATTAACAAACAATATTATCAATCAATATAAAACATATGGCGCAAAGCCCTAATAAAAACATCTGACGACTAAAACCAATGATCACTTTTTTGTTTCCCTTTATTAATTGATTCACACCTTTTGTATATTTACATATTTCTAAAATTAAATATTTAAAAAAGAATATTTTAAATACTTCAATAAAAAACAAAACAAAATTATTTACTAGCCTTTGTATAAGAAATCCAAATACTTACATTATAGTGCTGGTAAAGCCTATAATGGACCGATTGCTGTGTCTATGTCTACTACAGCCGGAAGCAGGGATTTACAATGAAATGGTGTCCATTTAAAATGTTTGTAATTTAAAAAAAGCGTGCCTTATCAGTCACCGAAAGGTAAATATAATTTTTTTTTTTTTTTTGAGAAAATGATAATTTCATTGGATTCATTTCTCAACCTATTATCAAAAATAATATACCTTAAAAAAAAATGTGGACTTAGCAGAGGAGGCACTTGTTGGACGGTGGAATATTATGATTGTTAGTAGGTTGGAGATGGTGATATTCTTCATTATTGAAAATGTTCCTTCGCTTTACGACTAACAATATACAAAAGGCTCGGTAATTGGTTGGTTTAATCGATAATTAATATATAATAAATATTACTGTTAATAAATTGTGAACAAGTAACAAATACTAATGTTGCAGTGCAAAATAAATTATCTAACGGAGTACTCTCGACTCAATTAATTATACAATATAATATTTTAAAACACTCGAGCCATATAATACCTACCGCCTTGTTAAATATAGAATAAAATAAAAATTATATGACCAGTTAAACTTTTCATTAAATTGAAAGAAACACATCTAACCAAAGGACCTCCGGATTGCCCAGCGCTAATTTCGATTCAAATTTTTTTGGCGATTCTGCATAGAAAACAAATCGATATATTTTTTTCTGTTTGTTTGATGGGCCCTAGGATCTGAGAAAAACATGTAGATCATCTTATTTCATATATCGAGTTTAAGAAATGAATATCACGTGGTTACATACCCCTTATATAAGGGGTATAACTTACTACCCTGATAATATTTAACCAAAAATATTTCTATTTTAAAAGCACGTAAGTGAAAAAATTAAAAAAAAAAAATTTTTTGTTAGTCAAATCATTATTAATAGAAATATTTTAAATCATAGAGAAAACTAGCCTTATAGAATTATAAAAAGAAATAAGAGTTAAAATGTAATAATTAAATTTGATTAGGAAGACAGAAGATCTCCAGACAATTTTCTTTTTAAACATTTTGTAAGCAACAGGAAATTTGAAAGATAATTTTTTGATAATGAATGGTTCAAAAAAACGTATGTTAATGTAATCGAGTAATTTTAAAATTGAAATATACTAGATATTCTACAGGTTTCAGGTTGTTGCTAGTATATATTTGTACTTATGAAAATATATTATTGGAAATATAATATAAATATTGCATTTTGAATAATTAATTTACATCAGAAATTTATTACTTTAAATAAATATATATATATATATATATATATATATATATATATATATATATATATATATATATATATACACATTATGAAATTATATATATATATATTTATTTATTTTTAATTATCATGAGTATCAGACAGAAACGATGGAAAAAAAATATTTTTAACATATGATAAAAAAATGAAGATCTTGCGACTGGTCGCTTGGTTACGACTGATGTGGCACTTGACAACGCATGAAAGTGTTTCTTAATTATTTTATAGATTATCTAAATTTTGCACAAAGGCCCGGACAGTTATAAGAATAGAAAACGGGCCAGAAAAGTTAAAAATTAAAGAGTGAGAAGGAGAGAGAAGAGTATGGATCCTTTGAACCTGAAGTTCACTAATGAAATCTTTATCTCTAGTTCTGTTATTTATTTGCATGGCTTTTTTATAATCCAACATGATGTCTAATTAATTATATATTATAAATTTTTTTGTTTTCAATTCTTGACAAAAAATGAATCCTATGTATTGACTATCCTTCTTACTATAGTTGTCAATGCTCATAATTCAATTTTCATTCTACTCTTTTTCTATTTTATTTTCTTTCATTTTGAATACACTCAGAAGTCAAAATTATATACATGGAAAGTTTCACACCTGTTACAAATAATAAAAGATAACAAATATTAGCAACATTTAATGGGATTAATTTAAAACAATAAGACCATACGATGTGTACGTCAACACTTTTATCAATAAATATATTTTTAATTTATAGAACATTTTACAAAATAGCATATAAAGAATGACTGAAAAATAACAATAACAACATAAGCCAAAAATATTCATACACCTTATGAAATTTCTATTTAATATTGAAATTGGATTATAATTAATATTTACTAGGGCCACCTTTTGGCTTTTAATATGCTCGCTTAGCTCTGTGGCATTGAATTCACTAATTTTTGTGTTATAGACCTTGAAATTTTGTTCCCTAATTCTATAATAACGTTCTTCAATTTTTTATTGTCAGAAACACACTTTTTTCCAACTTGATCCTTTAGTTATTTCTACAAATACTCTATAGACTTAACATCCGGTGTTTGAGGGGAGTTACTATCCACTTTGTACAGGATCCCAATTTTGGAATTTCAAGCAGTATAGTTGAGATAATTATCCCAAAAGAAAATAATCGTGGAGGCTTTTCTTCAAGGTTAATAAGCGTTTAAGTGAGATGCTACTTTTAAATAACTATGTTTTAAAAGGAATATCTTATATAAACACTTATTTACAATGAAGAAAAACCACCACGACTCTTTTTAGTCACTTTCAGTTTGGTGAAAATTAGTCTTAACCGCTTATTCATTGAAATGAAAGATATAATAATGTTAGGAATCAGCATTAAATCTTGTAATTAAAATATAATATAGGATAATCGCAATACTTACATATGACAATAGTATTGTACAAACAGCTGAGAGCAGAAAGTTGAACTACAGTCCCATGACCGATAGTTTTATTTTAATAGAGGCTTGCTTTTAGTTTAGTTTATTCCTTATACTTATTTATTTTTTCTATGAAGCCTAACTTATCTTCAGTGAAATTTTATTGAAAAAATTGAGTTTTTTTTAAATTTTTTTTTTTTAACTACCTCTTAATTGTAATTCCGTACTGCTATACTATTGATTACAATTTTTATTTCACTCTCATATCAACAAAACATATATTGATTAGTGTCTACTCGTATGAAGAAATCTGAAATATCAATAATATAAAAAAGACACAGCAATACACTTATAGTAAGTCTATTTATCTGTGAAGTTTATTTTGATTTGTCATTTGAATTTTCAATGCTATTCCGTTATATTTTTAGTTCTGTTAGCTGAAGTTACCGGCAGTAAGGAAGATTACAGAGCAAATCAGGAGGATGACTTGTGGGAAAATATGAAGGTAGAGCATATCGTAGCACTACCAACAGACGGTGGTTGGGGATGGATTATTGTTGCAGTATGCTTCTACGCTTCCGCTGTCATCGACGTTCCCTCTATCGGCTTCCAGATCATCCTCCCAGATCTGATGGACTCACTGAAAATAGTTGCTTCGTCAGCCAGCGTTATCTTCTCTTCCTATACGCTGATGCTGTACTTCATGGGTAAGTTTTAAGTCAAAACAATACAGCTTTCCTGAAATCAGAAACACAATATCGGAATAATTTTGAACTGAAAAGCTTAACCATTTTTAGCTCTTCTAAGTGTATGTATACAATGAAACAAAGTCATTATAAAAAAACTCTTGCTGACTGTTTATATTTTTACACACATGTAAGGAAAGAAACTCTAAGTGATAGTTATTGACAATAGGTAAAAACACTTACCAATGCGGTTTCATCAGAATTATCAATAATTTCCAATGCTTACAATATATTATCATTATTATTTACTGTTTACAATATATTTTTAAAAATGTTACCTTCCCATCCTAAACATATGCAAAAATTTGAATTATAATCTATAATGGCAGAATTTCAGTCCCCTCTGATATTTTGTGAAACGTTTTTTGCTGCGAGCAAAAATTAAAAAAAAAAAAAAAAAAAAAAAAAAAAAAAATAGGCCTATAATATAATAAGGGATATTTGTCTGCCTATAGAATAATGTTCAGTATTAAATATATATGTATATATATATTAGAGTCTAGCCTCCTAGTGTAACCCTGGTTACATACATTGATGGAAGAGAGTAGCCTATCAATAGTAATAATTTGCACTCAACAATAGTAAATGTTCCTAATATTTTAGTATAATTCTCTTCACAAAAACGTATGAGTATCTCATTGGATGAACTAGGCGGTAAATTGTAAGACTGTCTTAAAGTCAAATTTTAAATTAAATTAAATTTTAAAAGTAAATTTATTTTTAAATTTTAATTTTAATTAGATTTTATACCGGTAACTTATAATTTCGCTTTGATCCCCTTTCAATCAACTCTTCTATAGTTGCTGAGAAAGAATCAACAGAACATTGTGTTTTTTAAAAGTGAATATTAAAATTCTGTTAACTAATTACTCATCAAGTGAGGCTGTTAAAATTGGTATTTTCAAAGTTTTATTCAAACCGTAAATTGTAATAAATGCTGGTTTTAAAAAACCTAGAGGACTGGAAATTGAATCTGCTCTGCAGCTAAATATGATAATTTAGTAATATTCAGTAAGATTCTATGTTCTAAAGTAGCTAACTCATGTCCATGCTTCAACTGCAGTTTAAAAACAAAATTATTAATCTGGACAATGAGGATTTTAAAATTATTTTTCACTTCTAATAAAAATTTTTATTTGAAGACTAGTTTAGAATGTTGGACATTCAGTTCTAATAACATACAAAGCATTCAAAATATCAGTATCCTGCTGCACTGATTATAAATATTAAATTTGAATAATAGTCCAGTAAAATAAGGCCGATTAGTCTTTTTTTTTTTTTTTTTTTTTTTTTTTTTTTTTTTTTTTTTTTTTTTTTTTTTTTTTTTTATCATTTCGTAAAGTTGTATTTTTGTATCATTTTTACGGGTGATTAGCCCGGTGTTATAATATTACAACAACATTATAACGAACATGTCATAATTTACATATTTTGCCAAAACATACACATATAACGTGCTAGCTTGGGTGGTTTACAAGATTTAATATAATTTCCATATATAGCATCTGATAGTGAATTTAATCACCACTACTCTACCAAAGCCAAGATGGTTACTTTTCTTGTAGTTAAAAGGTAACATCCATGAGGGACTTTGATGTCCTCATCAAAGAAAAATTTAAAAAAATTTTTAAAACACAAACCCGTGAGCTAAATGTAATATTTGTAATGTAGTTAATTACAAATATTGAATTCAATTGAGGTTTTACTGACATATTATGGATTCTAGTGCAATAAGAATCACATACAAATCACATCGCACACAAAAAAAAATGACCGTTTTTGAAACAAAAATTTTATTATTATTTCTTTGGCATAAAATACAATTAATACTCAAAGTATACTCCTTATAGTTATCTACCGTCATTACCCATCTGCTAGCCAATTGCTTGATGCCACGTTGAAACCATTCCTTGGGATTGCTGTCAAAGAACTCTTGGACAGCATTTTCATCATACTGTACCTTTACTAGAAAAATGACATAATACGAAAACTTTCTGCCGTTGACATAGGCCGTTCGTAATATTTCTCACGTCTTTGGAAAAGATAGTCTTAGTGAGCGGAAGGCACAATTTTGGTTTTCTTAATTTCGGGAGGGCGATGAATCGCTTGAAGACGGATATCGGTGGAAAAGACCATAAGTGGTTGAACAAGCACAAGTGCGGGATATAAAGAAATCAGCAATTCAGAAATTGCTGAACAGCTCCACATTTCTGAATCTACAGCTTGGAACTACCTAAAAGGACATTTCCAGAACCAGACCTCCACCCAAAAAAGACCCTGTTGGTGGTTTTTTGGACTGGAAAGGGGTTAGTTTACTATGAGCTCTTGAATCAAGGACAAACGATAACTGCCAATGTGTACTGTGAAATATTGGATCGCTGTGAACAGGAAAGGGGGCACTGCTGCTTCAAGACAACGCTCGACCTCATACAGAAAAGGTGATTAGAGAAAAATTGATGGAGCTAGGGTGGGAACCTTTGACTCATCCACCTTATTCTCCTGATCTTTCGCCAACAGATTACCATCTTTTCCGAGCTTCAGATAATAGTCTAAGAAAAAAATGTTTTAACAATCGTCAGAAACTTATAAATGGAGTTGGACAACTTTTTCCGTAATAAAACAGAAGATTTAAAAGAAAAAGGAATTAGGGACCTGGCATCGCGTTGGGAGAAAACAACTGAATGTAGTGGTGCACATTTCGATGAATAAAATGTTTGCATACTTCACAGCTGACTTTTTATAGCCCACTTGAAAAAAACGACAGGACTTTTTGGCTGACATGGTATATACGAGAATTATATATTGTAAGTTCCGCAAGTCCTGTTGGAGAATAGTCTAGACCATCTGAAACAAGCCAGCATTGTCTGAGATTACTCAAATAATTTCTATCTATGAAAGACCTATTAACTAGAATAGAATGGATTAACGAAAATGAGTATAGACAATCAAACTGGTGTGACTCATCCAATTATATTTATGGGGGATCAATTTCTTAATGTTGCCATGGCAATTCTCTCCATAAAAGACTACGAAAGTAACTCTTTCTCTTTAAGTTTTAACGACTTACTTTCACGTATAAAGACGTCTTAACAACTAGGTCTTGCTGCGTTCACATTAATGACTTCTACTTTATACAAATTTGTTCTTGACTTTGCAAGTCTACAATGAATACATCTATTAAAATTTGAATATTATAAACAATGAAGAGTTATTTTTCCATTCACATTTGGAGGTAGAAAAATAAGAATTGCTATTATAATAAATTGAAGAAAATATATTTCCAATTATTTTATAAGTTATACTAATAAGGTGTAGTAGGTAAGATAATGAACTTTTTTTTTTTCTCAGAAAATAAAGTATAATTTTAAATTGTTTCTTTAGGGATTTTTCATCGTACAAAGTTTCTTTGTATGGGAAGTTTATGATATCATCAATATTCCATGGTTTATGATATAACTCAATTCCATGGTTTCCTAGAAGTATTTCCCAAAGTATAATTTTACAATTGTTTCTTTAGGGATTTTTCATCGTACAAAGTTTAGGGATTCTTTGTATGGGAAGTTTATGATATCATCAATATTCCATGGTTTATGATATAACTCAATTCCATGGTTTCCTAGAAGTATTTCCCAATTTTACTTTTTTTTTTTTTTTTTTTTTTTTTAACATAATAACTTTATTCACAACTGTACGCAATGGACAACCAGTGAATGTGAATTACATTGAAACAACAGACATGATCAGGCATGAGGGAGTCAGTACCCAGTGGTACAATCTCCAGGCGTGAAACTAAATTATTAGCGATTAGACTAGGAGATCCCTCATCCACTTCCTTTTCAGCCTCCGTTGAGTTATGTCAGGTATCTGTACTGTTGCCATATTATGTATTTGATTGTTAGAGTGTCCACGTAGTTTCTCATGAAATTGTCGATAAAGTTTATGAATATGGCTCTTAACTGTCGGAATACGTAAGTCTGTATGTAGTATATCGTATGACACATAAGGAGGGGAGTCTGTTATCAGTCTTAGGAATTTAGATTGAAATGTCTGTATTTTCTGAATATGTGTTTTTTTGGCCGGTACATAAATTTGCGATGCATACGTCCAGATGGGTTTAATCAAGTAACTGTAAATGTTAAGTTTCTTTTTTAAGTTTTTTTTTTAAAGGTAGTTTTGAGCGTCTGTGAAGTACTGAGTATAGAAGTCGCAGTCTTAACTGTAACGTCTGTTTTTTTGTCTTGACGTGTGGGCCCCATGTCAGTCTTCTATCAAGCGTAAGTCCTAAGTCCGGGGTCACTTTTTCAGATTTGATGTAAAGGTTGCTGTTGTCAATGTAGTTTTAGCCTGAGAAACAGGCGGGCAGGTCTTGCATCGTAGTGTAAATGTGGGCAGAAAATTTGAGATATGAAGGGATTTGTCATAATTAGCCGTTGAACAATCTCTGCACAAGTTTGTTTATTTTCCATTTCTTACACCAAGTATATTTGAATATCGTTGGAGCTTGTGTTGAAGTGAGTGTTAGAGCTGTTCTGGGCAGTTGTGACGACATAGAAGGGTCGAAAGCCGCGTCTTCATAGCCGTTGCCGTATTTCTGTTGAAGTTTCGGTTTACCTCAGTTTAGTCATGATTGCAGTGTCATCTGCGTAAGTAGCAGTTAATACGTTATTGCTGATTCGTCGGTATGTCATAGGTATATACTAAGTATAGAAAAGGTGCTAAAATTGAGCCTTGAGGGACTCCTGCTAAAATAGGTTTGATGGAGGAGATATCTGAGCCCTGGCGAACAGAGAAAAAGCGGTCTGAAAGAAAAGATTGTAAGATAAGGTAGTAAGTGTGTGGTAGTAACGGTTTCAATTTTACTAGTAACCCCTGGTGCCATACTCTATCAAAAGCCTGGGGAACGTCCAAAAACGCCCCAGAAACGTAAAATTTTAGTTCTAAAGCAGCGGATATGTAATCTGTGACTCGATGTAACTGTTGTGTTGTTGAATGATATGAGCGGAATCCAAATTGGTGATCAGGTATTGTATTTAATTCAGTCAGTAATTTAGTAATACGGTCCAGTAGGAATTTTTCAAGTATTTTTGAACAGTGGTAAAAGACTAATAGGTCTGTAGGAGGAAGGTGTGTATTTGTCTTTGTTTGGCTTATTAATCATTAATATCAAGGAATGTTTTCATTGTAAGGGAAATTTTGTTGTTCTGAGAATAGCGTTATAAAGGGTTGTAAGAAAAACTAGTGATTTTCTGGGTAGTTTTTGGAGTACCTGGATGAGATCATAACCAGGAGCTTTATTTTTTGGTAATTGCTTGATATGGTTTTGCACTCCAGTAGGAGTGAAAGGTTTGGGAGGAAGTGACATTGGTAGGGGTGAGTCTAAGATTGTCTCTAAATGTTCCTCATGGAGTGCGTCAGTTAAGTCATCATGTGGTCTAAATACAGTTGAACGATAATCGGCAAATATTTCTGACTTTTCTCTGTCCGAGACAGCCCAAGAACCATCATATTTTCTCAGTGGGACCGATGGTTCACGGTGCTTCAAGAGGCGTTTGGTATGATTCCATAGACTGTTATCATCGGCTGTCAAGTTTGAAAAATAATTGTCATAGTTATTTTGTTCTAATTTTCGTATTTGGTGTTCAAGGTCATTATTGAGTTTATTATACGTCTGTCTGTCAGAAGGGAATCGGTCTTTGTGCCATTTTTTGCGCGCTTGTCTCTTGGCTCTAATAAGATCCCTAATATGTTGAGGGTAGGTAGGTAAATGGATAGTTTCTTTATACCTTGGTGTTTGCGAAGACCATGCAGCTTCTTGTACTGATGTTGTAAAGAGTTCAACTGCCTCTTCCAATTCTTTTTCTGTTTTGAGAGCAATTGGGATGGACAGTTTAGAATTTAGTTGCTTTCTAAATAGGTCCCAATCCATAATACCGCCTGTTAATGAAGGCCTCTTTTCCTTAAGAAATGTTTCGACGCCCATTATCAGGTTTACAGGGGAATGATCAGAGCCAAGATCCGCTTCGGTTTTTACTGAACAGGGTACGGTCCTTAATCCTTTCGTCACAAATATGTCTAATATGTCAGGCTTCTTGTGTCTAGAATTTGGTAAGTAAGTTGGTTGACTGGGAGCAAGTACGTCTAATGACAGTCGATGAATAACAGATTTAAGGTTCCTACCTCTTGGAGTGCACAGTCGCGAACCCCAGTACTGATGTTTTTCATTACAGTCCCCTCCAGCTAAAATCGAACTACCAAGAGCTTCAAAGATTTTTGTAAACATTTGCTCTGTAATTATGTACTTTGGGGGGCAATAAATGGCAGCTATCGCCACGTTCTTGTGTTTGGTCTGTAAGTGTATTTCTGTGATTTGTATCTGAGGAGTAGAGTCAAGATGAATGGAAAAATGTTTCAGTGTCGATTTGATTGCAATGGCAGTACCTCCGTGTGTAGTGTTGTCAGGATGGTCTGTTCTGTATAAAGTATATCCAGAGATGCTAAGTTTATTTCGAGGTATCAGATGTGTTTCCGTCAGTAAGGCTATGTCTCTGCGTTTGTGATGGAGGTGTATTTCTAATTCAGTCTTTCGTTTTATAAGTCCGTTTACATTCCATAGTAGGATTGATAAGGAGCCCACAGTCAGAGAATTAGGGGCCATATTGGGGGCATACTGTCTGTGTTATTTGGTTTAATTTAGTAATGAGGCTGATAAGAGGTCGGACAAGGTTGTTAAGATTATTTAGGGCAGAAATAAGTTCTGATGAATCAAAATTAGTAGGCGGTGCTTGAACTAAACTTACATGATTCATGCCTGACCAAATCTGTTGTGGCTGTACCATAATATTTGAATGAACATGGTCTTGATAGTTCGGTTCTGGAACACTGGGCTGCTGTTGTAGAGGACGATTTTGCAAAGGTGGAAACTGCCTTGGCTCAGGAGGCTCTATAACCACCGGCTGAGGACGATTTCTGTTGCTGCGTTGAGCTCGTAATTCTCTGAAGGTCTGACATCCTCTGTAGTTAGCAGGATGAGCTCCTTCGCAATTTGCACATTTCGCGGGTGTTTCTCTGGTTTTTTGGCATACTGATGTCTCATGGGTTTGGCCACATCGCACGCACCGAGCCTGATGGTTACGAGTACAATAGCTTTTCGTGTGACCAAAGCCCTGACATCTTGTACATTGTGGAATATCTCGTTTTTATCTTGGTTCTTCAATCTTTACATGAGTATAATATAGAAATTCAATTTCATAAATTTTTTCATTGTATGAATTTTTTGATATATCAACGAAAAACATTTGTAGTGGGGTTTTTGTTCTTGTTGAAATAGCATTAGTAATATTTATTGCTTCGTATCCATTTCTCAACAACTCATCTTTTATAATGGAAGGAGGAGTAGAGTGGTGTAAACCTTTTATAACTATTCGGGCATTTTTTTCTTCAGCCAGCTGAAATGTGTGAAAGTCTGCGTTCAACTGTCTTAGGCTTCTGACTGCAATCCTGTAGCTGTCAGCTGTTTTCGGAAGTAATGTTACTACGGCCTTATTTGTTGTTTTTAAAGTTAAATTATTAATACCTCTTTTTCTAGAAATGAGACAAAGGCTGGATAGTTTTCAATACCACGTACATATATTGGAGGTGGTTTCTTACAAACAGGACTCGCAGTTTGCTGTACTTGAGTATTTTGTTTTTCTGATGAGGACAAAACTTCGAACTGATTTGATAATTTTATATCACTGACCTTTTTAGCCTGTTTTCTGGGGTCTGCTGTAGCTGCTGGTCTTTTTTTCCCGATGACAACTTCCCATGAATCATGGTTAAGGGCACCAGTAGGCGTATCATCAATTGGCATCTCCATACCTCGGGATGCTTCAGCCATAGCCGAAATTTTAATTAACTTCTTCACTACGGTACACTACAGTTTTAAATTAACACTTTTTGCCTAAAAATTACCTGTGTTTACCACTGAAAACTGTTATATTAGGCGGACACAATTTAAAAACAATCACCTTTCACTAATTCGATCAGCTGATCGATTTTACTTTTTGATGTAGAAAAGTCATTCGTTTAAAATATGGGCTATTGAAAAATTACTGTTACACATTTTACATTTAGAAGGAAGGAACTTCTCGGGATATCAGGCGAAAGTGAAGAAAAAGTTTTGTACGGCCAATTCTTTTTCATGCTAAATCGTCTTCCTCTCTGCGGCTAGTACGGCAGGAGTTGCCCTATGGTCTTTACTTAAAAGAAAATAAGGTTATAATGGACTCGATGCACTTTCACATTATGTCTTTAATTGCAATGTTAAATTAAATTAATCACAATATCTATTATTACGAAGGGTTTAAATGCATTTAAGAGTAAGAGTAATAAATGCATACAAAATAAACCTATTTCATTTCTTCTCAAGATACAATTTATTAAAGAAATATCATTTTCTTCTTTTCTCAATGCTGTGCCTACGAATTCAGACTTACATTTTATACTTTTTAATATCAAATCATGTTTTAGTTTCTTTTGAAACCTATCCTATTACAGTTTTTCTTTGTAGCTGTTTACCATGGTGACTATACAGACATGGTTTTATAGGAACCTGCTCTACATTCAGTTTAGTTGTTGCAATAAAATCATATAGGTATTTGAGTTCAGAGAAGACAGCTTAGCTGATATTGGTAGGAAAGAGGAGGCACTAATGTCTAATTATAGTAAAAATAAAAATCATAATCAATTTTTTACTTAAAGTCAATTTTCTTTCCATATTTGTTACAGGTCCTTTCGCAGGAGGTGTTTGTAACAGGTTTGGATTCAGGATAACAACCATCGTCGGTTCTTTGATGATGATTATTGGTCTCATCGTTTCATATTTTTTCCACAGTTTTATTATCTACATCGTATTTTTCGGATTACTTTCAGGTAATGAGTTCTTTCAAATTAAGTTTTTCCAGAGTTGTAAAACTCTGTTCACTAAGTTAGTCGATTTATCTTATACTAAAAAAAATTAATTTTGATGCTCTTAATTAATTTTTGTGTGTTTTCCAGTTGACTAAGTTGTTTTAGAAATATTTAAAAAAAACATTGATTGATAATGTATTACAATCCAGCTCAAATAAGGGATTTAAGTAATATGGACGCCTTATAGAAAATAGGTAAAAACAAATAGTAGTAACAGTAAAAACAAAAAAAAAAATTATAGTAGAGCTGAATTCTTTATACGACCAAAGAAAAAATAACTCAATTTCTGTCTGCCTGGGAAAACAACAGATCATTGATATGTCTATCAATTATCAACGAATTCACATTATAGAATTAAAAGGACCAAATTACCTAAATTAATAAGTTAATTAAATTAGCAATTAATATTTTTCCAAAACAAACAAACTAGCGAAAATCCAAGGGTTTCAAATATGTTTTTTTTTTTAATTCAAACTATAAAGTATAGCTTCTAAACGGCCCTAGCGACAAATGTTATAAAACAAAACATTTTCTCCAATAAATTTCTGATAAGGCACGTTTTGAATCCGAGCAACGCCAACAAAGCTAGAGCGTTTCAAAACGTTTCTGTTTAAGTGGGCATTTTATTCATCCACAAAAATGTAATGTACAAAAAGATTGTGGTGTCACATTTGAGTGTGAAAAACTCAATTTTTTCTTGACTGAGAAAACAATGTATCAGGAATAAGTCTATCTAATCTACTGATTTTACCAATTTACATTTTAGTATTAAAATGATCAAATTACTTAAATTAATAATTAAATTAAATTAACAATCAGTGAATATTCGAAAAAATAACTAAGTTAAGAGAAAATAGCGGTTTCAAACGTGACTTTTTATTTTCAAACCAATATAATTCCTAAACAGTTGGTCCTAGCGACAAATGTTGTATAACAAAAAATATTTTCTATTAAATTTGTAATCAGAAAACTAATGTCAAATTTTCGATCCGATTATCATCAACTGAGCTGGGGCATTTCAAAAAACCCTAAAGGCTAGTACGCACTGGGATTCATTGTTCGGACTCTTTGTCGCTGAGATGCATCTCGGATTCATTTTCATGCATCTGAGACGCTCCGCGACAATGAATCTAGCATCTCGTGTGTTGCGGTTTAGTATTTTTTGAATCCCAACCGGAATGGGATTCTTTACACAATGTGTCGCAACATTGAGTCAGTGCGTACGTAAATCTCGAACAGAGTGGGGCTCTCACCATTCTCGCGCATTCATCTTTGTTGTTATCGCTTATCTGTTGATTGGATTGGATATGATCAAGTTATGGGGCGATTAACAGCAGAGGTTCTTACGCCCTAGCTTTTAGGTTACTCATTGCATTATACTTATTTTTAAATTATTTTGTATGTATTTATAGATTTTTCCCTTTATTTTTATTTATTTATTACACACACATACACACACACACACACACATATATATATATATATATATATATATGTTTAATATAACGAATGTTTTAGTTATGTGACAATTATAAAATAAACTAAAAATAAAATGAACATATTCTGGTAGCCATGAAACGCTGCCTATTTAAGAAATCATGTTAGCATTATATGTTTTTTAAATTAATAATAATGGGAGATTATATTGCTATGTAATACACCATATATTCTGGTAATTAAATTTTGTTGTATAAGTTCACTCCTTTTATAATGGAAATAATTTTCTCTATGCTACCCGGGTTGTTTTCGTGGGATAGTTACATACTTCTTGCCAGATCTGTCGGAATAAAATGTGATAGATGGATGAACAGCTGATGTGCTTTTGTTTAATTGAAAATTTAAAAAATAATATATCTGCTTGTACGACAAACTTTTTTTTTCAACTATCTTTTCTTTGGTGACCTCTGCAAATGATTTAATAAAGGTTGTGGGATTTTTTTTCGCTATATAACCTTTTGGCCTCATTATAAGCAACTTTTTCAGTGAACAGAATTGATTTTATTTCTTTTTGCAATAGAAATACTGTACCTGTACAGTTTATTCGCTTTTGATTTTTATTACATTTTAAATTATCTTGATGTTTGCTTTCAATCGATTCTTTTTTGCATTTAAAGTCGGGGTGAGAAAAAATTGATTCAGAATTGATCATCAAAATTGATTCAGAATTGACAGGGGAATCGCGTAACATGCCAAAAAAAAAAAAAAAAAAAAAAAAAAAAAAATACAGATGAGTTGAGAACCTTTGTCAATTCTTAATCAATTTTGATGTTTCTTTTTTAGACCGGTAGGGCATACGTCAGAGGTAGTCTCATAAAAAATATTTTGAAATCAACGCAGCGCTTTTTAAGAAAAATCAAAAACCAGTTAATAAAAATCACTGTTATATAACCTTACATTTAAAAAAAAATTATAATTATGATTATCTAAAATCTCCATGGTAACTAAATCTAAATTATTAACAAAAATAATTTACATATACAGTCAACTCTCGATGTGTTGTTCTTCGATAAGCTAAATTCTTAAATAAGTCGAACAAAATCTGTGGTCGGAAGTACATTTCACTTAAATTTCACCTCAATGAGACGATTTCAGACAAAGAACGTGAAAAATTGTGTCGAAAATAAGTAGAACTGAAAATAGGGTTCAAAAGAGAGAACTTCTAGGACCACCTCTATGAAACAAACTATTAGAAGTCATCGCCTCTATAACTCGAACTCAAATTAAAAGAATTTCATATGTAATTTGTTTTCCTGTTTTCTGTCATTGTTTGTATTTTCAGTTCATAGTTGGGCCAGTCACTTATTATTAGTTATTAGCTCGAGTGGTTTTACAGTGGCTATTGAAAATGCTTTCAATTAACGAAAAGATAAAATTGATTTGCAAAGTGGAGAAATGAGAAAGAAGTTGGGCATTTGTTGCTAGTGAATTCCGAATTCCGCCTAGCTCTCTTTCAGCCGTCCTAAAGAATAAAGAAAAGATCGCCACTGGTGGAAGGCGGTGTCTAGATTTAGGCACCCTCAGAAAAAAGGGCAATTTAGTTGAAAGTTATATGATAAATTGGTACCAGGTATTTAATTTTCTTTATCAATGATTTTATATGTATTACAAACAACATACACATACCCATTAATGAAAAATATACGTAATGATTTCAACTCCCATTTTGTGTTCAATTTTCCCAATTACATGAAGGTAAGTAAGTGGAATGATAATCTCGATAATCTTTGTTCAGTAACTCGAACTATTTCTCAGGGTAGCTTGAAGATCGAGAATTGACTATATTAACAAAAATACACTCACCACTGAAAAGTGAAAAATAAAAATAATTTTTAGAGAAAAAACAAAACCGACTTCAAGATTAAACCTACATATACAAACTTGAACTAAAAAATAAAAAATAATATTTTTTAGTTCAATTGCTTCAATTGCTTCAAAACAAAAACCATTAAATGAAAATCAATGAAATTATCGATACTTATATACCTATTCACAATTTATGATCAGTTATTTTTGGAGTCGGTGCCAGCCAAGAAGGGCAGTTTAATCCTGCCTTTACAATAAGCTTTCGAATGGCCGGAGACAGCGGTGTGGCGGTGATGAAACAGTGGGAGGATCTTTACGATTACATGGTTATTCTGATCCTTAAATAAATCACGCATCTTTTTTTAAAATCACATGGCTTTTTTTTAGTAGCACTTTTGTTACTCCGTAGAGCTATGTAAAAAGCTACTGCAATTCCCGAAAGCGCGACTTCGTTCGACATGGGTCAGATTCAAACAGATGGTACTCTACTTGTAGAAACAATTAATAACAAGCAATCCGATGTTCTGTTAAATATTAAATATTTCATCGGTTTTTTCAAAGTTGGGGGTACCCCTCATAAAACAATCAACTACAGCAAAGGGGTTTTGATCTCCAGTTCGTTGAAATAGACGAAATTAAAAATGAATTAAATATATCATCGTAGACATAAATAGAATAAAAATTAATGAAGAGCAAAAATTAACCCACACCTACATTGTAACATTTGCTGTTCCAAAACTACCTATTAAACTATTAAAATATGGTTCTACATAATAAGGGTCCAACCTTACACCCCAAACCCAATGAGGAGCTTTAATTGATTAGGATTTTCTCACCCCGACTTTAAATGCAAAAAAGAATCGATTGAAGGTAAACATCAAGATAATTTAAAATGTAATAAAAATCAAAAGCGAATAAACTGTACAGGTACAGTATTTCTATTACAAAAAGAAATAAAATCAATTCTGGTCACTGAAAAAGTTCTTTATAATGAGGCCATAAGGTTATATAGCGAAAAAAAATCCCACAACCTTTATTAAATCATTTGCAGACGTCATCAAAGAAAAAATAGTTGAAAAAAAAAGACGTTGCCGTACAAGCAGATATTTTTTTTTTTTAATTTTCAATTAAACAAAAGCACATCAGCTGTTGATCCATCAATCCCATTTTATTTCGAAAGTTCTGGCAAAATTATTTCCATTATAAAAGGAGTGAACTTATAAAAAAAACATTAATAACCAGAATATATTTATTTTATTTTTAGATTATTTTATAATCGTCACATAACTAAAACATTCATTATATTAAAAAGAAATATATATGTGTATGTTTGTGTAATAAATAAATAAAAATAAAGGGAAAAATGTATATATACAAACAAAATAATTAAGAAATAAGTATAGTGTAATGAGTAACCTAAAAGCTAGGGTGTAAGAACCTCTGCTGTTAATCGTCCCATAACTTGATCCTATCCTATCCAATCAACAGATAAGCGATAACAACAAAGATGATTGCACGAGAACGGTGAGAGGCCCACTCTTTTCGAGATTTACGTATGCACTGACTCAATGTTGCGACACCTTGTGTAAAGAATCCCATTCCGGTTGGGATTCAAAAAATACTAAACCGCAACAAACAAGATGCTAGATTCATTGTCGTGGAGTGTCTCAGATGCATGAAAATGAATCCGAGACGCAAAGAGTCCGAACAATGAATCCCAGTGCGTACCTGCCTGTATACAATGTTGCGATGCAAAGAGTCTGATACATGAGTCTAAGCGTCTGGAACAATGAGTCCGAACAGAGAATCTCAGTGCGTACTAGCCTTAACACTTTAACATAAAGGCAAAATTGACTTTTTTCTTTCAAACCGTTATTGCTCGTAAACGGTGGGTCCTAATGTTATAAAACAAAAAATATTCTGTATTACATTTCTGACAAGGAAACTGTCGTTAAATTTTCGATCTGGTGGAAACCACCAGGAAACCAAATCTAGAGCGTGACTAGATGTTACATGTTACATTTTTGAGTTTGGAAAAAATGTAACTCATTTGAGGGTGAAAAAAACGTTACAACGTGACTTTTTTCATTCAAACCAATATAGTTCCTAGAATATAGGTCCTAGCGAAAAATGTAATATAACAAAAAATAATTCTCCTTTGAATTTTTGATCGGGGAACTGTCGTCAAATTCAAACAGAGCTAGGGCGTGTCAAAAAAGCCCTAATATATAACAAATTTAGGCAAAAGTGACTTTATTTATTCAAACCAATATAGCTCCTAAAGGGTAGGTCCTAGCGACAAATAATATATACAAAAAATATTCTCCATTGTAATTCTGATCAGGAAAGAATTTTCAATGCTCTGATCCGAGCAACACCAACAGAGCTAGAGCACGTCAAAATGTTACATTTTTGACTGTTTCAAAAATGCTACACCAAAAAAGTGAAGATCCCAAACCAATAGACCTATCCATTTCAAAAAATGGTGAAGATTGTAGAGTTTGAAAAAATCATTACACCAAAATAGTATAGATCCTAAGTCAAAAGACATATGGATTTCAAAATAAAATATAAAGTAAAAATACAATTTAACTCTATTTACAATATACACTCGGGCCAGTGGTCCCCTAACCAAACCTCCACCTCCACTTATGGCGGGACGAGCCAAGTCCAGAGAAACTCCAATGCTTATTTCTCAGCTGCATCACAGGAGTAAAGATTAAGGTCTTAGCAATTCGCTTCTTTAGCCTACATTTACGACTCAAGATTTTCTTAAAACTGTAATAGTGAGTTTTAAATTAAGTTTATTAAATTGTATACAGTTTTTCTTTTCTTATCCTTTTCAATTATCACTGTTTTTTTCATATCGTTATTGTTTTTTTCTTCTAGCCCTGATGGACGCTTACATTTTTGGCCGAAACGTCGGCACAATACATTTTAATTGTGTTTCCTTGCTGCACACAAATTATATTTTAATTTTGGTTTCACTACATATCCCAACTACCTTCATAGTTATCTGTTCTAAAGTAAAAAACAAAACAAAAACGCATCAAACCATTATTATTTAAATAAAGATTTAATGAATTTTGATGACTTTTTATTAGAATTTAGTTTTCTGGTTTAGTTTCTTTTTTTTCACAATGGCTATAAAAAAAGGATCTTCAGGAACTGTAACTGAAAAAATAAATCATACATTAATAACCTTTATAATATTCATATTATAATGATAATAACATATGATACATTCATATAATTCAAGGGTTTGGTGGATAAAGGGGTTATGTAACAAAACATAAATTTGAGTAATTTAGGTTTAAAAAAGTTTTTGTTACGTTTTTCTGTATAATGAAAGTGTTAATATTGGGGGGTAAGAATACCGCCTTCATCTTCTTTCTCTATAGTCCAGTCAATGAGTGCTGAAATGAGGGGTGTAGAGTGCATGGAATATCCGATAATTTTTGACTGTATAGCTTCGTTAGGAAAAGTTAGAAGGTAAACATACTAAAAGTCCCCACTACTGGGGGGTGAGCTAACGGTGGGGGGGGTTCAATTGTTTTGTTTTTTCGATAATATCTCGAAAACGGTTGACTATGGAGAAATATGTTTCAAATAAACATAAAAGCTAATTAAATTTCCTATAAAATTGATAATACATAAATCTGTCGTAGTTCTAACCGTTTACGAGACATTCGTTATTGAAAATTGGTGATTTTCGGAAAAAACAAATGTCACCTCACTTTTTGTCAAACTTTTGTTTCTAGTACCTTCCACAATCGTTTCTCAGAAAAAATGTCAGAACCAAAATTGTAGAGTGTTAAATTTACTTTAATTTCATATATACATTTCTGGTACTTGAAGCAAGTGTTTAACAAAAAGTGAGGTAAACATTTTGTTCATTTCTAAAATTATCGATGTTTAATAACGTATATTTCGAAAACTGTTGGAATTTTGACGAATATGTATATAATTAACTTTATAAGAAATTTAATGAGATTTAATTTTGAATTTTAGCATATTTTTCGAGAGTCCACCGTTTTCGAGTTATTATCGAAAAACAAAATTGGGACGTTCTCCCTTCCCCCCACCCTTAGCTCACCCCCCAGGGGCGGGGACTTTTAATATGTTTACCTTCTAACTACTCCTAACAAAGCTGTGAAGTCAAAAATTATCGCATATTTCATGCATTCTACACCCCTCATTTCAGCACACTTTAACTGGGGTCGCACTTCTCTGCGAAAACACGTTAGTTGGTACTGATTCCGAAACTAATTGTTCGATCTAAAATTTCTATTTTTTATTTGAATGTTTCCTTAATTTACTGTCAGTCCCTATATATGAAATTTTGATTATGTCACGTTATATACTCAAGTCAGCCCACTGAATTCGTCGATATCGTCATATTTTGCCAAAACATAGATATTTAGCGTTCGGGTTTGGGTGTATTACGTAATATAATCAACATTTCATATATAGGCTTGATAGTAAATTTTATCAAATTTTATTTAAAAAAAATAAATTTCAGATCTGACAAATAGTTTAGTAGCTATGGTGAAAACTATGCCAAAAAAAACTTGGATTTCAAAATAGTAAGCGGTTTTTAACGTGCTGCGATGGGTATTTAATGGGACTTGATCTAAATTTCGTAAATAGGGACTGATAGTAAATTTAAGGAGCATTCGGTGGCATTCGCAAACGGTGGACACAAGAAGAATATGCTAAAAATAAAAATTAAAGCTAATTAAATTTCCTATAAAATTAATTATATACATATTCGTCAAAATCCCAACAGTTTTCGAAATATACGTTATTAAACATCGATAATTTTAGAAATAAACAAAATGTTTACCTCACTTTTTGTTAAACGCTTGCTTCTAATACCAGAAACGTATATATAAAATTAAAATAAATTTAATACTCTACAATTTTGATTCTGACGTATTTTCTAAGAAACGATTGTGGAAGGTACTAGAAACAAAAGTTTGACAAAAAGTGAGGTGACATTTGTTTTTTTTGTTTATTCACGAATTGATTTTCAATAACGAATACCACGTATACGATCAGAATTACGACAAATTTATGTATTATCAATTTTATAGGAATTTTAATTAGCTTTTATGTTTATTTGAAACATATTTTTCTAGAGTCAACCGTTTTCGAGTAATTATCGAAAAAAAAAAAGTACTTCTCCCCTCCCCCCAACGTTAGCTCACCTCCCCCCCCCCAGGGGCGGGGCTTTTAGTATGTTTACCTTCTAACTATTCCTAACGATGCTATGAAGTAAAAAATTATCGCATATTCCATGCACTATACAATGTGTTTATTGACTGGACTCCTAGTTGTTTGAAAATATTCAGTTTTTACTACCTAACACTTCTACATATAAATTTTTCATGCAATGAACTAGATTGTATTTTCAAAATGTGACACCCCGTTCATCCATCAAACCCTTCAATTGTTATATCGAGATGGTACATTAATATTGGGTTGTGTAGAAAATGATTAAGAACTTCTGATTTGAATTTAAACATATATATATATATATATATATATATATATATATATATATATATATATATATATATATATATATATATATATATTTATAATTTGCTGACGAACCTATATGCTTATTAAGTTTAATTTATTTTTCGATATTATTTTTTGTTTAGATATTAATTGTTTATTTGCTCTTTAAATTATTATTTATTTATTTATTTTTTCTATTGTTATGATTTTTTTTTCCTCCAACCAACGATTATATGTTTACATACACTTTTTATTTTTTTACAACCACACAAAGTTCATAAAATTTCAAATTTCATTACATTATTTTAACAAAACGCAAATAAACTGTTGGTTAAGTACAATCACTGATAAGTAAAATAATATAATGTAACACATACCATACATGTAGTATGCCTGTAACGGCATGGAACATTTAAAAAAACATTATTAAACGGTCCTTTTATGGGGTTTCCATAAGAGGGGAAAAAAAAAAAAAAAAAAAAAAAAAAAAAAAAAAATATATATATATATATATATATATATATATATATATATATATATATATAAAATCTCTGTAATGTAAAAAATCATATTTAGCATTAAAAAAAATGCATGCATGGGTCCAAGTTCTATATTCTATACTATATTTCTAAATTTAATTATGCTGCAATCAATGTAACTAATTGAGTGGTTTAGATGCAAAGGAGTACAAATGGCAAATTTTGAAAAAATAGAGTAAGTGCATATTGTGAAACTTAAAATTACATATAATCCTGCGGCAAAGAGATACATGTGAATATGTGAATAGGTGATGCCATCTGTCGAGAAGAAATCTAACTACTTACCGAAAATCCTGAAAGAGTTTGTGGCAAACGGATACTTTGATTGGCCGTTACTTTACAATGAGGTTTTGTTACTTGTACCCCTCTGAATCGAAACCACTCAATTGTATTCAATTAGCTCAACCTAATGACATTTTAGGATCTTTTATTTCTGATGTAAATTTTAAATTAATGCCGCAGGAACAGGGTCTTCGCTGGTTTACATGGTCGGCTGCGTCGCTCCAGGCTTCTGGTTCGAGTATAAGAGAGCCATCGCCCTGGGGATAGCCAGTTCTGCCACTGGGGTCGCCGTCTTCAGCGTTGCTCTTACTGCTTATGTCAAATCTTCTTTAGGCTGGAATTGGTGTTTTATATTTTGGGCCGGTGAGTCATTAGATACTTGTGAAATTGTGATCTATCGATTACATTAGATACTTAAGCATCGGTTTAAAATATGTTATGACTCTAAATTTGTTTTTGGATGGACTAAAATATTTTTATGATGCAATAGGAATCCTTTTAATTTTGCAGGTTTTCGTTAGGGAAATCTTAACAAGCTTAAAATAGTAATGCCAACGCAATTTTGTAGACTTTGGATAGGATTGAATATAATTTATGTACATATTTAGCTACACGCAAGAAAGTAATTTAATTTATTTCTGTCAGAACAGTTGGGAATGGTATCGTAATGTCTCACTTATAGATAAACTTTATGATTTGTCTATGAATTAACTGAATATTTATGAACTTTATGAATATTTAATTAACTGAATATTTAGTGGTTTTCAAGATTGAATTTATCTTATTTTATTCTATTTGAAGTTTTGTCAATGGTTAATTTTCAAACAAGTTTTGCTTAGTCATTAGATTCACAATCAACTTATTTGTCACGCATAATTTGTTTTTTGTTGTTTTCCCTAAGCCCCAAGTAAGAAAATATAAGCATGAAGTTATTGGATCCAGATATTTTAGAAAAATTGTCGTGTTGAAGCATGATGGAGCATAACTAGGCACACAATAAGGAACGTGTGCAAACTAACTAAAAAACTGGCAGCTGGAATAATTACAAAATTATAACTTTTTTTTGTAATATTATTTATTATTTGTAAATAATATAAACAATATAAATATTACTTGTAATAGTATTTTTAAAAATTAAAATGTTCTTATTGGAAATACATATGCTTATATCCATTTTACATTAGTCTCACTCAATAATCTATGTGAAGGACACAAAATGGGAGGAGGTGAGACAAGGAAGATCTATAGATATCCTAGCGCAATTCTCTCCATGTTTAAATCCAAATTGAGTGCAGTATAGATAAATACAGAGATATTTTTCATGATAAATCGGTTGTCGAGAGAAGTGGATAAGTCTATTTACCTTTAAGCTAACTATTAAAATTCAAGGCAGGATTTTTAACATCTGCTTTGTGGAAAATTGGTTAAGATGTGCTTCTTAATAAGGCCTTAAAGTATTTATTTTGGCGCAAATGTTATTTCAATAGTATATACAGGAATTAGAAAATCGTTCATAAATGATCTACTGAAAAGTTTATATAAAATTTTGACTTATCCACTTCTCCACCAGAGCCAGGGAAATAAATTTTTAATATACTGACTTCTTTATATTGTTGTAATATTTCATATACCAGCGAATTTCTTATTTATTCCTTCAAGTTTATTATACAGGGTGTCCCGAATTTAAATGGCAAAACTTCAGGAACTTATAGGGGACCGAAAAACTAAGACAAAAGTCCTTTAGAGATTTGCTCGTTTTTGCTTAGTTTTAGAGAAAATCGCAAAAAAAGAAACAAAACAAAAATGTTACAGGTAGCGATTATCACTTTTCAGAGTTCATCAGGCTAGGCAGTGAGATATGTAAACACCTAATGCTATCCTTTACATTATTTTATTTGTTTACATTTTGCCTTCCTTCTAGGATTATAATTCCTAAATTAGTTTTCAGTCAGTTATTCAGATATTTTTGTGCGAATAGCATCAGCCACAATGCCGCATACATATTCTAATGTTTTCCAAATAGAAGCGTGCCTAATCGACGAGTCTTTTAGTTAACTTTTAATAGACTACGAGGGACTGGGTCTCTTACAGCAGCGGATTTAAATGTGGTTCCAACTCGATGTATGCCCAGCTCATTATAGCAGAGTTGCTCGAGCTTGGCTGAATATAAATTATCCACAATGATGGATTGGACGTGGAGGAGTAGTACATTGGCCACCCAGATCACCTGATATGACAACCATGGATTTCTTCGTATAGGGAACCTTGAAGCAGAAAGTTTATTTGGTGTCAGTCTACTCAAGAGAGCAATTAAGAGACCGAATCATAGATGCAGTGCACCAAATATCATCAGAACAATGATTAGCTGCAATTTATCAAGTGAGTGCTAGATGTAATGCTTGCATTGGTGCAAGAGGACAACATTTTGAGCAATATTTACATTAAAAAGAACATAACATAAATATTAATGTAAATAAATAAGTATACAAATGAAAACTTGTTTTGTTTCTTTTTTGTGATTTTCTCTAAAACTAAGCCAAAATGAGCAAATCTCTAAAGGACTTTTTGTCTTAGTTTTTCGGTCCCCTATAAGTTCCTGAAGTTTTGCCATTTAAATTCGGGACACCCTGTGTGTGTATATATATATATATATATATATATACACACATACTTTCATAAACAAGATTTACAACATATAAATTTAATATAATCATTTACAGGCTGTATGAGCATTCTTTGTGTTTTGGCATTGCTTTTGAAAATGCCACCGATGGTTGAGGTGGCTGGAGCCGAGTCGACTTTTCCTGGTAACAGAATTAGCGTAACTGCTCTCGATGTAACTGAGGGTAATAAAGCAAAATCATTGTAAGTCGACTTATTGTATTTTGGAAACTTTATCAGTCCTGTCAATTATTTATTAATATCTCTTATAGGCGGCCCATACGCGCAAACAAAACAACCGACAAGAATTTGACTGATAAAAAGTTGAAAAGGGTGGCCTCGCAATGCGGAGTGTCGGTGGGAGCGCCCCAGAGTGCGCCCTCGAGGTACCTAGACCACGACGAACCTGTTGGCTGTGCCAACTGGTTCAAGTGCTGCTTCTGCTGCGGTTTCTGCAATAGGGCACACGCCGTCGGTGCTCGTCCTCTCTACAGGAAGGACATATTTTATCAGGGCAGCGTCATATATGCCGCCGACTTGGAGGACACGGTAATTTATCAACAGCGTTTTTGTATTGTTTAATTTAGTAATTATAACTTTTGCTAGGTGTATAATGTTGTTAATTTAGCACTAGATACGGAAGGCAGTAGGTTATTTTTCTTTACGATGTTTATATGTGGATGAGGATGGTTCAGTATCTAATAATGGTTCAAAAAAAGAAAAGTGACCGAAATTCTAATTACTACTTACGGGTTTGACAAAAGCTTTGAATTCATAATGACTCATAATAACAGTAGGACCCTACATCATAAACTTACTACCCCTTAGGTATTTGATTCTACATTGGCCAAATTTTAAAATTTCATGAAAACCTTTCTAATCATCCCAATTCTCTTGCTCAAAACTTATCAAGTTCTATTCATCCCAATAATCTTTCCCAAATGGTACAACGACATTGGACTTGACAACTGTAAATCTCGAAGGTAGAGCCCTACAATACCCAGCTTCTTTCATGATTAGATTGTTTGCGGTTTAAGAGCTCTCATACTAGCTCCACTCGATCAAGGACCACGACTATTGAGCTCTAATTATTCTACTAAGACACTAAGATGGTGAGAGAAGCTGGAGTTGTTTATTGTTAAAATTTTTTTTTGTTAAAAGTCATTCTACCTTAAAAAGAAATAATTCATATTCATATGCTATTTTTGTTAAGTCTAATATAGCATATTAGCTGAGAAAATGAATCGTAAGACTACTATTTATCTCTCGAATATGACAATATTTCCTGGTCCTTTTACTTAATTTTGAAACATTAATGTATTATAAATCATTAAGTTTCGTAAGTAAGAAAAATACATTATTAAGTTCCATAACATCTTTTTTGAATCGAAAATGTTGCCATTTGGAAAAAAATAAATAAAAGATTTTCTTTATTTCACCTCTATTAGTAATTTAAACTTTCTTTGTAAAAATATAGTTTGAAAATTTTTTTGGTATCGGGCATTTTTTGAGAAAATTAAAAAAACAAAAACAAAAATGTGGTCCCTGTTGAATATATAATACATTTTTCACTTAATGAAGTAAATTTAAACATTTGTGTAGCTCATTACTGATGTCAGTACTCCTGAAAATTAAATTAAAATTAAAATTTTCTGCTGAATCTAAAAATAAATAGTTTTTGAATGCATGCGCTTCTATTTGTTTATATTCTTAAATCACATAAATCCATTGCCCATGAACTTGTATCACAAATTTAAACGCTAGGTAACGTGAACAAGATTCGCTTTGACTGGGATGATCCCATATTGATAAACAAAACTAAATTATCAGCAAATAAAAATAACAACATAATTTTATATCATTTCTTAGGCCCGACTAATAAATTTTCGTCCATTTTAAACAAAAAATAATTATTTCGTTAGTTGAACGGACACTCTCTTCCCAATCAATCATTTTTCGAGGACACTGAAAGATACTATTTTGAGTCTGCCAGGATATAGCGATTTTTGACAGCCGAAGAATATTCGCCCATTCCTTTCTTTAAGAAAATCGATAAAATCTTTTCGTTTTTTTTTTTTTTTTTTTTTTTTTTTTAAAGGACACTTGTTATTCTCGTTTGATCCTTTGGGTTTTAGCTATTTTAGTCAGTGTCTAACATATTTGTTGGGAGGTTAGAGTCTCTTGACTCTATCTACCCTTACCTGTCTAAAGTTTTTACTAAATGGTACAATATAAAATCGGCTATGGGATTCAGAGATTGAATGCGCAGTTTTTACAAAAATGTTTTTTTTTTTTTTTTTAATATTTGCTTGTTTTACTTCCTATTTTCAAAAATTGATATGTTCCAGTGATTGAACTATATGGATATAATTTTTCAAAGTCGAGAAATAAAATAAGGTATACGATATAACTTTACTTTTTTTTTTTCTCAGACCATCGAACGGTATACAAAAATATGTATACATGTCGAATCACCATAAAAATGTTGTGTGTAAACTAAATTTACACAGATGGTCTAGAAGGCCCTTTAACTACTGTAAATATTGGTAAAAAGTATGTTGAGATAGCCAATGAAGAAATTTAGAAAAGATGATCAAATCATCATTTTAAACTTTACATTTTAAAATAATTTATGAATGCGTATTATGTCTTAATAATGTTTTCCAATAAACAAAAATTTATTTGTATCAATGTTTTAAGCCAAAAGACGCATATGGATTCGCAGTTTCCCAGTTACCAACACAGAAGGATGTCAAGCAAGAAGTGGAGTGTCATTGCAAAATACCAGAAGCCGTGGTGAGAGCTATCAAGGAAATGGTGGATTTTTCTCTCTTCAAGTCCGGAGTGTTCTGGTTCCTAGCTTTGGGATCCCTTCTCACGTACATAGCTATCTACATCCCATTCCTGTTAATTAAGAGTACGTTTATAACTTTAGTATACATTCGCTCGGTTTGGAATTAAGTTATCATCATGGAAACGAAAATTTAATGAACAATTTTTTTTTTTTTTTCAGAAGTGAATGAAGGAAAACTGGATGAATCTTCTGCCTCTAAGCTGACACTTATAATGGGCCTCGGTTCTATAACCGGTAGAGCTTCCATCGGGTTTCTTCTTTACTTCTTCCCGAAGATCAAATCTCTTTTAGTGCTCATTCTGTTCGCTATACTAGGAGGTGTTGCTATCTGTGTCATACCACTTAACTATTCTTTTCCTTATCAGATGACAATGTCCTTCCTGGGAGGTGCTCTTCCAGGTTAGTAATAACCTCCAACATAATAGAAATATTGTTATAGTAAATATTGTTTGTAACATCCAAGTTTAAAACAATATTCTTGTATAAGCTTGTATTTCTTTTTCAGCCTATGTATCTTTTCCAGCTTTCCTTGATATTTTCCAGCGGCCATCTCTTTCCCAAAACTCTCCATTATAAGGAGGGCTTGCAGCTTGGCCAAGGAAATGTCTAATTAAGTTTATAAAATTTGTTAGATAGAACTCCAGGCTTTTCTTTTTATTTTATTATTTATTGATTATTATTATTTTGATTAATTATTTGTTTTTTCTTTTAGATTATATTTTAAGGATTTTCATTTTTATACTTCATAACTTATGCTCATAAGCTCTATTGTTACCTTGAACTTGCAAAAATATAGTCAATGCCAATAATTACTTCTAGTCCAGTCAATAAACATACTGTAGAGTTCATGGAATATGCGATCATTTTTGACTTCATAGCTTCGTTTGGAATAGTTAGAAGGTAAACATACTAAAAGTCCCCACCCCTGAGGTGGGGGGGGGAAGTTCCATTTTTTTTGTTTTTTCGATATCTCGAAATAACTCTAGAGAAATATGTTTCAAATAAATATAAAAGCTAATTAAATTTATTATATATAAATGTGTCGTAATTCTAACCGCTTACGAGATATACGTTATTGAAAATCGGTGATTTTCGAGAAGAAACAAATGTCACCACACATTTTGTCAAACATTTGCTTCTATTACGTTCCACAATCGTTTCACAGAAAAAAACGCTAAAATAAAAATTGTAGAGCATTAAATTTACTTTAATTTCACATATACGTTTCTGGTATTTGCTTCAAATGTTTAACATAAAGTGAGGTAAACATTTGTTTTTTTTCTAAAATTGTCGATTTTTAATAACGTATATCTCGAAAACCGTTGGAATTTCTACGAATACGTATATAATTAATTTTATAGCAACTTTAATGAGCTTTTATTTTGATCTGTTACATATTTTTCTCGAGTCCACTGTTTTCGAGATATAATCGAAATACAAATTTGGGACATTCTCCCATCCCCCACCTTTAGCTCACCCCCCAGGGGTGAAAGTATGACGATATTCACAAATTCAGAGGGCTGGTTAGAGTGTATAACGTAACATAATCAAAATTTCATATATATGTGCAAAATATAATTATGTATAAATCACATATATACCTTCAATGTCTACTTGTTTACGAAGACGGAAATATAATAATATATACATTGACAGAGAAAACATTTCACCTTATTAATATTGGCCGACTAATCGACAAAGCCGATCATCTCTTAGGGGGCTTTTGCAGAGTTAACATCTTAAAATATTATTGGGGACTCAATGGCCGAGTGTGTTGAGGCGAGGGTCTCAGCGCGCTCGTAACCAGAAGGTCGTGGGTTCGAATCCCATCTGGGCGGGTTAAAATTTATTTCGTGGCGGACCCACGAAATGAATTTTGACCTTCCTACCCAAGGCACTATAAGTCTTGAGCCCCCCAAGAAAAAACAAAAAATTTCTTATATATACGATGTTACGGTGATTTATCATATTAGGAAATTAACCAAACGTAGTTTATTAGTAAAAAAAGAAATTGTATTTTTTGGATGATGTTGTTAAGGGAGGGGGGGGGGGGGGGGGGGGGTAGATAGGGAGCCCGGGTTGTCGGCCCTGCTAAGAATTAATTGCTATCCACTCTGCTAAAAGCTAGATTCGATGTCAAGGGTTTATTTATAAGGTGCTAGAGTAACGCATTTTTGCCAAGATAGTTACAACTGAAATGAACTGCCTTATTTTGGAATATCAGGAACTACTTGACCATAATAGTATAAAACTAATCTTTCCGGTTTCATGTTGAACACTGTTCAATTTCAACTTTCAACGTTCAAAATCACCTTTGTCCATTCATCAGACATTCCTCAACAAAATGAATCACCTTTGAATCAAACCCTCACCATTTAATTAAATATTTAGATTATCATAAAGAGCCCTGTACACAAACCTATCCCAACCGTCTCTACTAAAAAGTTTTCAACAAACTCTTACATTATGCATTTTTCATATGTTTAGTCCTGAATATCTTTCTAGGTATTCAGTCATTATGGACTGTATGCAGTGATTATTATTCAATATGAAATTCTAAAATTGGTGTTAGATTTGAAAGATAATGTATCATGTAAATTAAGAAGTTAAAAGTTAATTTATTCAACCTCCACAGCGGTGATCAGCCCATTGAGAAGCGTCGTTATAATCGAAATGTTAGGCCTCGAGAAGCTGACCAGTGCCACTGGGATCCTCTTCTTCGTTCAAGGAATCGGATGTTTCATTGGAATGCCGATGGCAGGTAATCAATCTATAATAATCTTTTATTTTTAATAAAGGGATAATTAGTTTATTTTCGTTTGCCCCCCTCCAATTTATTATTATCACCATGTATAATATGAACTTCAAATATTTTAGTCTGCATTACACCTTAGAAAAAACAAAAACCTTAATGGGTGTAAAAATCCAGTGGAGCTGATTGGCAGCGCTATAGTACAGTCACTCAGGGATCCCTATTGAACCGCACTTTTTGCTGGTATTTATGTACAATATATTGATAGGTGAATTATTGAATTGAATAATGAAATATACTTTATTGCCAGTGAGGGAGAAATGTTTTAATCTGAAATTTAGAACTAGAAGATCAGAACAAAGCTAATGTACAAAGGATAATTATTTGGGAAAAAAGCCAAACTGATCAAGTATAAACAAATTAACCCTTTTCAAAATAAAAAAAAAGAATAGTATGCGTGACATTAAGTGACTTTTTATATTTTTCTATTGGTGCCAGCTTAATTTAGTAAAATTTACTTTTTGTGAACATACTAGACTTAAAAGGCAAAAAATTGCTCGTCGATTCCGACAACTCCAACATTTACTAGAAAAGCGTCCAAAGCTCCCAATCAATTACAAAAGACCTAGTTTCAAGATAGTGAGTTGAGCTTTGGGTCTCTACTAAACCTTTCAAATCGTTTCGTATCCAATCCTTACAATTCAAAATCCTTCATAAAATTCTCAATGATCCTTATGATATCACAAACAAACTTATCCATAAAGAACTTATGTTTCATATGTTTATTTGGCCCAGACCAGATACCTTTCATAGTTAGCTACATACCCGCTCGAACCCACTAGTCTCCCTACTGGCCTCACAATCAATTCCAGATATTCCTCTAAGGCGTCTGTAAATATGACCAATTGGACGGCATTTAGCAGAAAGGAACCAATCCAAAAAATATTCAAAATGAGTTAGAGGTGGTTTTTGATAGGATTAGTGCTTACTATTTTCAACAAAAAAGAATCAACTCTTGGTTTAGATATTTCAATGGAAAGATCGAAGTCGAAAAACAATTTGAAATAGAATACGACGTTTATATTTCAAGAAAAAGAACCATACTATTTAAGATTTTCAATGAGGATTGGTTCCCTTCTGCCGGGCAGTGGATCACAAACTATTGCAACTGAAAGGGAGGATAAAAATATTGTTACTACTGCCAGGAGAAACCCTTTTCATAGTGCACACCAGATCCTCAATGAAGTTGAAGGCGTTTTACCTAGACTTTTATCAAAACAAATGATTCGTAATCGTTTGTGGGAAGTTGGCCTTACATCCTATGCCCCTTTTTAATCATCATCCGCCGCTAATTGACCTTCAACAACTAAGTGCAGCATTACAACATCTCTGGGGTGAAATTCGTCAAGTAACCAGTGACGACATTATTAATAGTATGCCTAATAGGTGCACACAGGTTTTGGCTAACATAGGACATTTTACAAGGTATTAATTGTTTCCAAAAACTAATCTGTTCAATAAAAAAAAATATGCAACTAAAACGTCTTATTTTTATTATTTTTTAAAACCCATTAATTGTATTTTATTTCAGAAAAAAAACATTATAATTTCTAATGAATATTAATGCAGTTTATAATAAAAATAATACAAAAATGGTAGACAAAGTAAATAACACAAAATTAGCAATATCCCTATTCATTTTTGCGCAGTTTATTTGTATAATTCATGTTTTGGTAATTAAAACAATTCACACTATAATTTCTGTTTAGTAACAAAGTTAAACTTAAAATACATTTCTTAAAACTGCAGGAAAAACTGAAAAAAAAACCTACTCAAAAAAAAAAAAAAAAAAAAAAAAAAAAATAAAAAAAAAATAAATAAAAAATAAAATATAATAAAATAATAATAAATAATAAATAGTAATAATAATAAATCTAATAAAGTCAAAATAAATAAATAAAAAATCTATAAAATAAGCAAAAGTTTTAGCGTTAAAATAATTAAAATAACAGAATAAATGAACTTATACAATACTTTGATTTGTTAAATAAATTTTTACTAAAACTATTAAAAGTCTTATTAAGTAAATTTTATTCTAGTACCATGTGTCTGGTACGTTTGTGTACGTATCTTATTAAGGTTAGTTTGTTATAATTGCCTATTGTTTGTATTATGGGATTGTCTGAATTTATTGTTGAGTTAAAAAAGGTCTGGGTCTGGATGAAGATAAATCGCTTAATTGTTTGAAAAATTTAGGTCGTGCAGCATGTCAGTTATTTTTGTGTACCTTGGGTAATCACTGTAATAATCCTCAAACATAGGTTTTGAATCCTTTCTATTTTTTTGTAGTTGGAGTCACATGTGTAGCTCTATACTGGAGAGGCGTATGTTAACAATGGTCGAATGACTGATTTATATAAAATAATTTTGTTGCGGGTTGATAGTGGAGATTTTCTTCGGAAATATGGTGACATCGTACTGATAAGTTTTTTGGCTTTGCTGCATTTATTATTAATATGGGATGTGAATGTAAAACGTTTATCTAATTCGAGTCCGAGGTAGGTAACAGTTTGAGCCCAAGGGATTCGAATTTTATTAAGAATGATATGATCCGCTATTAAAGGCCTTCTTTTTGTAAATATTGCTGCAGTTTTGTGTTCATTTATTTGTATTTGCCATCTGTTGTAATATTTATTGAATTTGGTGTATAATGATTTTAATCTGTTTTCTATTGTATCTATCCTGTAGGAACTAGTGTAAATGATGAAGGAAGGAATCTGCGTAAAATGAACTTTCAACTGAAAGAAGTGGAGGTAGGTCGGATATGTATAGGTTAAAGAGAGTAGCGGAAAGGCAGGATCCTTGAGGAAGACCTTCTGATAGGGAATGTTTAGGTGTTGTGGTGTTGTTGATTGTGATTTGAAAGGATCTATTAGAAAGGAATGAATGGATAATATGAATGATGTATGGTGAGAATTGGTAAGTGATAAGCTTGTATATTAGTCCGTTATGCCGTATTGTGTCGAAAGCTTTTTCGATGTCCAGTAAGATCACCCCTGTATGTTTTTTATCATTAAAACATGCTGTGATAAAATTTGTCAATCTAGCTAATTGTGCTACTGAGGAATGGTGGTTTCTAAAACCGAATTGTTCATTAATCAAGATATTTTTGTCAGATATAAACTTGTTTAATCTCTTCAAGAATACTTTTTCAAATATTTTTGAAATAATGTTAAGGAGGTCTATAGTTAAGGAGGTCTAATTACATAAGGAGGTCTATAGTTACATGCTTCTGAAGGGTCTTTATTTGGTTTAGGTATCGGTATAGTTTTCGCTGTTTTCCAGGAAGTAGGAAAATGTCGGAGGCGAAAGATAGAATTGAAAATTTTTGTCAGGAACATTATTGATTTTTTACCAAGATTTTTGATTACTATTGTAGGAATATTGTCTTCGCCCGGAGCTTTTTTAGTTTTCAGCTTTTTTATAATATGAATTATTTCTTTTGGTGATACGGAAGGGAAGTTAGATGGTACCTTTTGTTGAAGATGTTTATTTACTAAGCGATTGTGGTGTGGTGAGCCCAGGTCAATGGTGATTTGAGAGGTGGAAGTAAAATATTCCGCCAGTAAAGTTGCTTTGCTTGCTTGCTTTTATCAGAGTAGGCAAATCCATCCGGTATTTTAAGGAGTGGTATGGTGTGAACGATTGGTAAAAATGCGGTGAAATTTCCACAGAGATTTGTCTCCTGGTTTAATGTCTTTAAGGGTTTATGCCCATTTGTGATTTTTCCAATCATTTAATTTATTTTTTACAAATGAATTAAGTCTATTAATTATTATTTTATGCATTGGATTATTGGAGCTTTGATACTTCCTGAGTTTTTAGGGTGCTAAGATGGAATTCTAGGGCTAAAAGAATTTTCTATCACATTTTACAGTGTAAAAGTTAAATTTTTTCAAGTGAAGTATATTCAATATAATTTTTTCACAAGAACCGATATCGGATTCGAATTCAGCATTCAAGAGAACCCTTAAATACGAAATTTCATCCAAATAGAAAAATAAAACTTTGTAAGCTTCAAAGTTTGCCTGACCAAATGGTAGGCAACTTTTGTTTAAATTGATAAAAACATGAATTACCCTTAGACGGTTTAACGTATCAACTTTATTTTTTTACACAAAATATAGGGTGGTATCGCGCTTGAAATGTATTTGGCTTCATCATCCTATCTGGTTTTAAACTCAAGTTAAAAATCAAAATGTTTTTCGGATTTTCCAATTTTTTTAATAGGTTTTTGTTCATCGAATTTTACATTTATATACATCAAAAGAAAGCTGAGACCCTCCTCTTTCCAGCGATACAAACCAGTGAATTGCATGACAAAGTAATGACGATTTAAAGGTATGTAACCAATAATCGGTTTTAAAATTTCATTTTCCTGGAAGAGGGTGAAAAAAATGATATTTTTTGATTTTGTTGAATAACCGTTTTTTAATGTTTTTGAGGGTGCTGAATTAGAATCTGGCCCCAATTTTTGTGTGAACAAATCTATAGAGGTAGTTTGCTTAAAAAACTAATCATTTTTTTAGAATTTAATTAACCTAAACCAAAATCTATGGAGCGACTGTATTTTTCCTTTAATTCGCAATCAAAACTGAAAATCTTGGTGCAAGAATCATGTCGATATCATTTTTTAAACTCGAGATAAAAAATAAATTAGTTTAATGCTATTTTTTTTTTCTCGGCTTCTAGGGCCCATTGGTCGGAACGGCAAAATACGTGTCTAATATTTTTTGACCAGGAACCTCCAAAAAAATTGCCAACAAGATCCGTGAGAGACTGAGTGTGTCCTCCCCTTGTTAATTAAATTACTCAATATTAGTAACAATAAAAAACTGTCATAATAACAACACAAATGGGAAAACACTTTTAAATATAATATCAAGATACAACATAGAATTGCATAGCCCCACAGAACCCACATATATTCCATCTCAAAGCCGTTTTAACTGAGTATTATAGATTTAGCTCTCTCTAAAAATATCCTTAATATCTCTCGTCTTGTCTCTCTACCATGTCTCTCTTCGGATCACAACCCAGTGATTTTCCGGGTAAATTCTAAAGTTATTAAAAACAATTAAGTTCCAAAAATGAATTTTAAAAATGCCAACTGGCCAATTTTCAGACAAATTCTTGGTCAAGAACTAGAAATAAATCCCGAAAAACATCCCCTACCGACTTAGAACATAGGAAAAATAAATTCAATTTAACAATCAAATCAACTATATCAACCACCGTTCCTAAAATATCTTACCAATTTAATGATAAATTTCCAACTCATTTAAAAACGCTCATAAACTAAAAAAAACAAAATAAGAAAGAAGTATCAAAGCTCCAATAATCCAATGCATAAAATAATAATTAATAGACTTAATTCATTTGTAAAAAATAAATTAAATGATTGGAAAAATCACAAATGGGCATAAACCCTTAAAGACATTAAACCAGGAGACAAATCTCTGTGGAAATTTCACCGCATTTTTACCAATCGTTCACACCATACCACTCCTTAAAATACCGGATGGATTTGCCTACTCTGATAAAAGCAAGCAAGCAAAGCAACTTTACTGGCGGAATATTTTACTTCCACCTCTCAAATCACCATTGACCTGGGCTCACCACACCACAATCGCTTAGTAAATAAACATCTTCAACAAAAGGTACCATCTAACTTCCCTTCCGTATCACCAAAAGAAATAATTCATATTATAAAAAAGCTGAAAACTAAAAAAGCTCCGGGCGAAGACAATATTCCTACAATAGTAATCAAAAATCTTGGTAAAAAATCAATAATGTTCCTGACAAAAATTTTCAATTCTATCTTTCGCCTCCGACATTTTCCTACTTCCTGGAAAACAGCGAAAACTATACCGATTTTCCTTTAATTCGCAATCAAAACTGAAAATCTTGGTGCAAGAATCATGTCGATATCATTTTTTAAACTCGAGATAAAAAATAAATTAGTTTAATGCTATTTTTTTTTTTTCTCGTCTTCTAGGGCCCATTGGTCGGAACGGCAAAATACGTGTCTAATATTTTTTGACCAGGAACCTCCAAAAAAATTGCCAACAAGATCCGTGAGAGACTGAGTGTGTCCTCCCCTTGTAAGTGTGGCATATGTAGTTTATTAGGAGGAATATAAGTGGCAATAATTGTAGTCATTTTATTATTTATTCTAAGCTGAATAGCGACAGCTTCGACGTGAGTGAGGCGGGTTAATATCATAACTCCCCCTCCTTGCCTGTTACGATCTTTCCGATATATTTTGTAACCCGGAATCGAAAGTCTGTCACCTGAGGCTAGTCGAGGCTTACAGAAACGATGTCCGGTTTATTTTCGGATAGAAATTGATTAAATTCTATTGAATTACTTTTTATAGTTTGGGAACTCCACATCAAAAAATTGATTTTTTCGTAATTAGTTGCCATTTATGTTAAATTTAGAATTGATATTGCTATAATAAATAATTAGATAAATTAAAATAGATAATAATAACAGAAATAAGGAGAAATGCTTATGACATATTTCAGTATCTCTTTAGTATCTGTTAGGTGAAGTTCTGTAAGTTGAGTAAAGTAAAAATGTTCATTTAAACGTGTGAGTATGTAACTGCAGAAAGTTGATGCACTGTTGTTGTTATGAATGCTTCGTTGGTTGTTTTGAAAATTTTTCTTGGGGCTGCTTTTATTGTGGGGTTTTTCTTGCTTAATTGCAATTCCAAGTTCCTACAGTATTTGATACAGTTCGGTGAATTCGAAAAATGTTCTTCGGAGCAATTAATACATTTCGGTTTAAAACCGTCAACTAGGGCGTTGGGGCAGTCTTTTGATAAGTGATTCCCTGAACATTTAAGGCACTTAGGTTTTTTAAAACAATTTCTGGCCACTTGGTTAAATTCTTGGCACACATAACATTGAGTGATTATTTTATTTCATCGGTATTTCTCCCATTTTATAACTAAATCTCAACAATATTTAATTTTACTTATTTTATTTAATTGTTCTTTATTTTCTAGAATGACTATTGCTAACGGAAGTTTAATGACTCCTGTTTCGGATTTATTTTCCATTTGGTATATTTTATATACCTGAAGGCCTTGATCTTTTAAGTTTTCTCATATTTCCTCCATAGGAAATTCCGGAGGAAATCCTATAAGGACTAATTTGGGTTTAATTTCACTTTTTGGTATGTAGGAATGGAAGTCAACGCTATTTTCTTTAAAAATGTTTTTAATTAGTGCGAAATCTTGACTATTGAATGTGTAAATGATGGTTTTATTTCCGTTGTATTTTACTTTCATTTCTTTTACTTGAGGTTTATTTCGTTTATTGTTCCTTTTATATTATTAAATGGCCTATTTATAATGATAGGTGGATATTGATTATTTTTACCTTTAGTTTTAATAGATGCAGATATTTCTGAGATTTCGTCTTCATCGATATCTGAAAGTATATCGTAGCAATTCGCCACGTCAATATTGTACTGTAAGACATCTCCTCTTTTTCTTTTAACATTTCCATTTGATGATGAGGAAGATGTTCCCGGTGGTTCATCCATTATATTTTCCTCCAAGGGCTCTGGAATGGGTTGTTAACCTCATAAAATTAATACGAACGACGAAAAATTAACTGTGATAAATAATGTCCAAAATAAAAGAAAAACGCAACTATATAACTTTGTACTGCACTCTTTACTCAACGGCTCCTACAGCGAGACTGTCACTTCTGTTAATGCCGTCCAAGTGACCTTCTAATGTAGAACATTTAATATAGATTAATTGATACTTTTATTATTAATCTTAAACTAGTATAATCTATGTATTTACATTGTTAACTACTTAATATTATACTATATTCATGCATACATACAAATATATATATATATACTTATAATAAAAAAAAAATAATATATATATATATATATATATATATATATATATACTTATAATAAAAAATTATTAGTTTTATATGTATATATAAAACTAATAATTTTTATAAAATAATAATACTTTATTTTCATTTTTACAATTTACAATTCATATTATGGATACAGATTAATAATAAACATTCAAAGATTTTGGAAATTATTTTTAATAAACTTATAGGTCTATGAGTTTCTCTGGGTGAGATCGTTGGGAAATTATAATCGAGAGATTTAAATAGTAACGGACTGATTGTTGAATTTTCCATTGATGGTAATTTGAGCCAAAATTTGATGTCATTAAATGAGTCGAGTGAAAATGAGTGGCTAGTAAATCGGTTTATCACTATCCAGATAGGCATAACAACTATTGTGTTTTAGTAGAGGAATCGGAAAAACATATAGTGAATGTCCTGTGTATTTTCCAAAAAATATTTTGTCACCGGGTGTTTAATGAGTTTAGAGTATTTGCCCAATTTTCGTTTTTACTACTGTTGATGCGGAACCGGGTATAATTGTTGAATTTATAGAAAACTGTATTTCATATAAGGCGTTTATTTTGTCAATATTTTATCCTAACTTTTTTTTAAATTAGGGTTAATAGAACTAAAGGCATAGAGATTTTGATGTGTTGGTTTAGTTTATTATTGTTGCGGTCAATGTCGTGATGGTTTTTAATTCTTGGGTTTATGCTTATTGAGAATCTAATTTTACGAAATTTTGGCCAATCAGTCTCTTTCAGCACGAAATTTTTTTTATCAGGGTTAATGGTTAGTGATGACCCAATACGAAAAATCACAGGGTTGAGGTCCGAATTGAGACAAGTTAAAGCAATGAGCGGAGATAAATTATGAATATTTTTGGTCAGGGATAGATCTATAATGCTAGGTTTGTAATTTTTCTAAGGAAGAATGTTGGTTAGCTCAAACGGACTATGTAATTGAATTTGATTTTTCACGAGGAAGGACATTTAAAATGAGTTTTTGTACTATGGTAATTAAATTGAACGTGCTTTGCGTTTATATCACCAAAATGCAATACATGTTTTTTTAAACGACATAGTTTGTTATTAGCATCGATATTTATTTTATTTGGTGGAATATAAACAAATATTAGTGTAGTTGCTTTTTTGTTAAATAATGTATTGATAGCGACTGCTTCAGTGAATTTCAAGTTGGGCACGAGCTGGTGGAGGTGTTGGACATTGGACCGTGAACCTGTCTTGCTGTGAATGCCGGGTTTCACTCAGAGAAATGATGTGAGGTTGATTTAGCTGTAGAAATAATTTGAATTCTACATTGTTACGACGAATTGTTTGAGTATTCCACATCATGAAATTAATTTTCTCGTTTTTACCTGACATTTACATTCGATGTGAAATTGAGATTGCAAAAAAAAAAAAAAAGTAAGAATGATAGAAGATAACAACTTCGGTGTTTCTTACATAGATGTTTGTTACAATTTTGTTTACGTGATTAAATTCTAGGCAAATGTAACATTGTGTAACTACTTTATTTGATTTATATTTTTCCCATTTAATCACCACACTGCAGCAATATTGAATCGAAATTAATTTTGCTGATTGTTCTTTATTTTTAAGTATAACTACTTATACATATAGGTAGTTTTATTGATCCACTTTCTGTTTCTTTATTAATTTGATACATTTTAAAATTATATAATCCTTGACTAAATATGTCGGCTGAGATATCTTCTGTTGATATTTCAGGGGACATCCCATTTAATACGAATTTAGGGTTTATCTCGTTTTTCTGAGTGGAAGCCAATGATTCTTTCTTGAAACTCATTTTTTATGAAAGTGAAATCTTGATTGTTATAGATGTAAAATGTTGTTCTATTTCCTTGATATTTTGGCGTGAATACGTCTTTATATTTGCTAACATATGGAGGCAATACAAAAAACCTAATGATAACAAAATCGGAGGATACAGTTTGGCGTTGTAGTTTCGAATCTATCCTCTACATCCAAAATTAAATTATACTATTGGATAGCTAAAGGATCAAAGAATTCATTACAATTAGCGAGAACAGTGACGCATCGCGGATGGTGGAGGAGGAAGCACCACAATTTTGAGGTTATTTTGCTGCGTATCGTGATTTGAAATTAGTATAACTTTTGACTCGGAGAAGCTACGATGTTCGTTTAAGTTTTAATCGTCAGCTGTCGTCAAAATCTACCGATTTTATATAAATCATTAGTTTAAAGTAGTGACAGTGAATATAATAAGGTGTACGAATAAAAAAAATATTATTAAAAATATTGTGATAGTGCTCCTGATTAGCAATTGTTCTATACTTATTACAACAATTAATGCACAAATCTCGAAGACATCTCTACTGATACTATCATCAACCGATCTGATTATTTGGCAATCAGCGAAATCTGGATGGAAAATTCCAGGCCAGTGAATATCCCTAACTTTGATCTGAGATCATATTGTAAAACCGCTAAGAACAGGCAAATTGCAACTACATCATCGGTAGCGGTATTAACATCATCAAGTCGTAGAGCCGGTGGAGTCGCCATATATCGCAACATCAATAGCCTTACTGATTGTAACAGAGTTAACATTGATTTTTCGGAAATTCATTTTGAAATGAAAGACGCAACACCAGGTGATGTCTGTCTAGTAAACATAACGGCCAATGGCATCTTCAAATTTGTACTCGGATGGGTGTATATCCCCTCAAAACTCTTTTTGTTATGATCGTTGTTTAAATATTCTAAAAATGCCACTAAAATTTTAATCGATTACGAGCCTGATCTTAATACACTAGTTATGATAGTTGAAGAATTTAATGTTGATGCCTCACAAAACCGCTCATTGCCCGACTTCATGCTCAGCGAGTTCAAATTGTCTTGTATTGAAACTTCTCCAACAACGTTAGGTAATGCCTGTATTGCTTTGACGTTTACCAGAAATCTCGATGTATCTTGTTTGCCATTTATGTTGTACTTTTCGTATTACAGACCTATAATTAATAAGGTTATATTGTAACACAATAATTATTAGTTTCCTTGCTTTTATCCTAAATACATAAATAAAAATATTTTATTCAAAAAATATAACCCATTACATAAACGTATTCACGTACAACACACGGCCGTGTCCATGACACAGCCACACACCGATTTTTTGTTTATGTTAATTTCTTTGACTTTAGATTTCAGAATTTTTCTTTGATGTATAATAATATAATTATTTACTGTTACAGGGGGATGTTGATTTTAGAACTATTTAAATTATTGGAAATATCGGATATCTCCTCTTCGTCGAGATCCGAAAAAAATATCCTAGCTATTCGCTACATCTATATTATATTTAATTCTCTCCTCTTTTTCTTTTCGAAGGTTGGTTTGCGGTTGATGTACTTGGTGTAGGTACATCCATGTTTTCTGCAAACCCCCCTTCTCTGGGGCACTTTGAGAATTTCTACTTTGGTAGAATAAATATTTGAAATAACTATAAGTAGAAACGAAAAATATTGTTTTTGTTTTTTTAATAAAAACTAAAGTTGAAGATTTTAAAGTTTTCTATTCACACTTCAAAATTTGTATTTCATTTTTATTTTTCTATTAATATTATCACCTATGATTATCTATCTATTTTAAGGTAAATTAAAAACCAATTACTATAAAATATGGTCGCCCAACATGTCTCTATTTCTGTAGAGCTTTTATCAGAAGAAAACACAAATTTTAGAATTATTAATATTAAATTTTTATACTTTCATTACCAACGGGATCGGTATAACATGATGCTGATCTATAATACAATAGAACTGTTAACTTATCACTATTGTAGCTTGCTCTCAGTCATTAACTAGCTGATTTTTTATGTTATGTGATTGGCTTAAAGTTTACAGAAAAAAAAATAGCTTACCTAATATTTGATTTATTTTTCAGAATTCCTTAATGAAACCTCAAATACTAAGTACCTCGGCCTGGTGTTCAGTGGTGGGTGCTACATCTGTGCTGGCATTGTTTTTAGTGGTATAGCCTTCGTATTGTTACTGAGGAGCAACACAGACGATTAGTCACCAAATATTGGAAGTTGTTCGAGTTCTTTATTGATAGTTATGAACAATCTGATAGCTAGTGTAGGTAATTTAAATTCAATCAACTTTTGTTGAATTTCCAAACAGTCAACTGCATAAATATATATTAATACTTTTTTTTTCAGGACGAATTATGAGATATTAAGGATTATGAAACCTGAGTGAATAACAACCATTTGAAATTAAAGTATTTTAAAAACGAATAATATGAGTAACAGATATTTATCTGATGATTTGAAAGTGTAGTAAAGAAATATATATATAAATCTAAATTTAGTTTTGAACATATGGGATAAGTAACTGCAATGTGAATTAAGATAACATAGCATTATTTACTTTTAATTGTAAATTTTATAAATATTGTAATAAAAAACTTAAACAACTAAATAACCTTACCTTTTTATGTAAAAAAGTAACAATTTTTGTATCTTTTTGAGATATTGTAGCTGCACTTTATAGACAACAAAGACGGTATTAATATTAGAGACGCCAAGAAATCAGAAATATTCATTTAAATATTTTTTTAAGGATTCGAAGAATTTGATAATTAATTTCTCTGCCATATCTTGAGTGCTTAAGACCATTGAAAAAAATATATAATAATAAGTAAACAATAAAGCTGTAAAGAAGCTTTGTGGGCCTTGATTTTGATATGAATTGTTAATTTAATTGAATATTACTGTAATTATATTTTATTAATATAATTTTTGATTTTCGTTCTTTTTCTTTTTAATTATCATTTTTTTTTTTTTTTTTTTTTTTTTTTTTTTTTTTTTTTTTTTTTTTTTTTTTTTTTTTTTTTTTTTTTTTTTTTTTTTTTTTTTTTTTTTTTTTTTTTTTTTTTTTTTTTTTTTTTTTTTTTTTTTTTTAAAGCTTGTTTATAATATTAACTCTTTATATTCTTTATTTCTTTTTTCTTTCTCTTTGTTCAATTTATAGCTTTTCTTTTGTTCTATTTCTTTTTTTTTACTTGTTCTCATACAAATTGGTATTCACTTTTATCTATATTATTTTATTTTTATAATCTTTCAGTGAGTACATGATTTTACTTTGTGTTATGTAATGTTATTCTTAAGGGACTTTGTCTCATAATAAAGCTTTTTTTTTTTCTATTTCTATCTTTTGGTCCAATAGATTTTAACGTGGTACATATTTTTACGGGGGCTAACTGAGTTTCAAGAGTGTAACCTTCCCTCACCTCTCGTAACAATTATTAATGTTAAAGCTGGTATAGACGCTACGTTTTGCGTACGTAGTTTTCAATTCGGCACAGTTGCAGCGATAACTGAGCTAAAGGGCATATATTTACTGGAACTGTGTCGACAAAATGGCGCATATAGGCAGGTTGGCAGTTGCCCCGTTTTCCGATTTATTTTGTTCCTTAGATTCAATTCGTGAGGCGACAATGGCTGACCTAAAGTTTCCCATGCATATGGCTGGTCAAATCCAAGGAGTATAGTGACAGGGATAAAAAGAGGGAAGCTTATGAGAGTTTAGTGGAAATATTCAAACAAGTATTTTCTTTAATGATATGCGGTGTCACTAATTCCAATAAATAAGTATACGTGTCTATGTCCATCCTCTAGTTGTTTCGCCAATCATTAGGTTCATCAAGTAATTCACGCAGTAATCTAATATGGGAAAAATGCTGCCTTTTTAGAAGCCTCTTTCGCGGCCACATTGAACGCCGGGGACTTCTGAGACGTTCCAAGTATTTTTTTTAACATGACACCATGCCAAAATTGACCAGGCACCAGAGCAGTACCTCCTCCATGACGATCTCCATCACACAAAACTGACCGAATATACAGCTTTATGTAGACGCTCTAAGAATTGCAACTTTTCATTCCGTCTTAAGACTGCGGTGAAGAAAAGGTTGTGAAAAACATAGCTTCTGGACCTGCCTTTACTCATTAATAACAAAAATTAATATTATTACTTAATATTAATATTTTTTACATTTTCATTGTAGTTATATAAATTTATTGTTGAACTTATCAATTTATAGAGCCAAATATTTTTTAATTTTGGCGAGAATTTTGGATTCAATAAACAGATTTTCTATCCTCATATCCGGATATTGTAAATATTTTTTCATGTCGCTTAAATTAATCAGATATATAATTTGTGCTCAACAACCGAATAATTATGATCTTGCACGAAAATTTAATAATTTTTTATACTTATTACTTTTATTGTAAATTTATTAAATAAAAGATTAACAAAAATGTTCATGTAACGTAAATTAAGATTATAAAAAATTAAATAGTTTCATCAGCTAGAACTTTAAATTAATTTAAATTTTGAAAGATTTTTACGATCATTTCTTTTAGATGAAAGTGTATCTCATTACACAGTTGAAGGGTTGGTGGATGAAGGGGTCATGTCACATTTTTTTAAAAATACGATCTGATGAAGAATTTATGTACATAAGTGTGAATGAATATATCAAAACTACTAGAAAAGAGCTATGAAGAATAGGAAGGGGCTTATAATATTTTCCGGTTAAAAGAAAACGTGGAAAAAAACTTTGAATATAAATTACTCAAAATTGTGTTTTAGGCCATTGCATGTCAAATCAACCATTGTATTGGTTTGAACCTCTCCGACTACTATGATTTTTGTTTTAGAATAATACATAGTTGATACATAGTATAATACATAGTTGATAATTGTGACTTTGCAAAAAATTATTCATTTGTCATTCTAAATGAGGTATATTCGTTTCACGGGACCTATAATACATCCCTTAATTGTTATATAAAAAAATCCCTTAATTGTTATATTAATTGCTAAGCTACAATACATCCCTTCATTGTTTATTATAAATGACAGGGGAAATGGAAAAACCTTCAATATCTCTTCATTTCAGAATGTCTGTTGCACAATACAGTTGCCTTTTATGTTTTCCAGAAAAAGGACTCGAATTCTTGAAAAAAAAAAAAACTTTTCCTTTTAATAAATCACATATTTCTCTCTTGGTAGCACCTCTCAATATGAGAATAGGAAAAGCTTCTATAATTTATAGAGAGGATTTTGAAGTTGAGGCCGCCAGTTCTTCGCAACATCTTAGGGTAAAAGTGCATGTTCATGTGATATGATTTTTTAGGTCTTGGTGGGACCATTACTAAAAGAGTAATCTTTTTACATCCAAAACGTCCAATTCATTCTTTTTCTATTAAAACTAAGAGATAGATAGTTCAAAGGCATTTACTGCTATCTCGCACGGCCTAGTCTGCCAACAGTTAATAGACGATGAATGCCCAGAGCAACTATTCTTGATTATTAAATCGATTGGTAAGAAACTGGAGAAGCCTCTTCAAAAAAATTGCGTCTTACTTATGGTGTTCCACAAGGAGCTGTTTTGTCCCTGATCCATCTTTCTATGAACACAGTAAAAATTGTTAGAGCTAAATACCACAAAGCCAATGTAACCGCTTTTGCTGATGACTTAGCTATGACAACTAGTAACAAGGGCTCTTGGTCAAAACGAAGTAGCATGTCAAAAGATTATGGACGACTTAAGGAAACTTCATGTTAACGTGAATATTAATAAAACTAAATGTGCAATATTTTCATTTCAATAAGGAAATAAATAAATTCTAGTCAGTTTTTAATTAAATGGACAGAGTTTTACTTTACTTTCGACAAACATGACTTTTCGGCCCGTACTGAAAAGAAACTAAAGACTGTAGGACAAAATCATACAAACTCTATCATCTATTACTGTCAAGGAGTCACAACGGTACAAACTCATAATTTATAAATTACAGTGATCCTGAGAAGCTAATTAGGCGAAAAAAACTCTAAATCTCCCAACATGTATTTCTTATGTTGTTAGTTGTTGCAAACGTTCATGTAAACTACACCCCTGAATCCATTGAATATGGTCGGGAGCAAATCGGACTTACAGTTTTTGAGATATTCTCGAAAATATTCGAAAATCGTGTGTTTTACGACAGTGATTGTTGGTAACACATTTTATTCAATTTGTCGTTTACAAACGAAATATAATATTTATTTTATATATTAAAATTGTTGAGGTATAAGTTTCCAGGATGTTGAAGTGAAAATAATCTAGAATATAAGCAGTTTATTTGATTAAAATACATAAAAAAATTGTGTTGAAACATGTAAAAATGTAAAATAAACGACATTAGGTAAGTATTATAATTTTTTTAATTTATTCATAGAATTCATAGTCCTTCGGCCTCAAAAAGTCGTCAGTTTCTGTCAGATCTCTAAAATAAGGACAACAATGGCGGAAGTTATCCATCGGATAACTTAAAAACTGTTAAATATTTCACCATATTATCCTTAAGGACGATAAATTAATAAAACCGGTTAATCCCGTCATCTTAAAACAGCATCCTTAAGAAAGAAAACTAATTCTAATTGTGGAAGGAGAGAGTGGCCAAGGATGTCCTTCGGCCTCAGAAAAATCGTCAGATCCTGGCAGATCTGTTAAACAGTGTCCTTATAGAATGCGTTAACAAAGGCGGAATATCCTTCCACGGTCTTAAAAACAGTTAAATTGTCGAATTTTCAAAGCAGTGTCCTTATAAGGACAACAATGGCAGAAGTTATCCTTCCGCCATCTTAAAACATTAAAAATATTTCAAATGAGTATCCTCAAGGACAAGAATGGTGGAAGTTATCCTTCGGATAAGTTAAAAACCGTTAGATATTATCCTTAAGGATGAAAAAAACTAAAAAATCGTTAATTTCCGTCATCTTAAAACAGCATCCTTAAGAAAGAAAACTAATTCTAATTGTGGAAGGAGAGAGTGGCCAAGGATGTCCTTCGGCCTCAGAAAAATCGTCAGATCCTGGCAGATCTGTAAAACAGTTTCCTCCCTTTGCCCCAACCAAAAATTACACATCAACTAGCATGAAATAATTCCGTTTTTACCGAAGAATTCCCGCCAATACTTAAAGTTACACCCACTTTCGGGATATTATCTTTTTTAATCTTCTCAATTTCTTAAGTATTTTTAATTATTCAACCTTTCAACTTTAATTTCAATATTTTGAATATTTCCACACATTCAAGTGTGCATCAAGGAAAGGACAGCAGCGCTGATGGCAGTGCAAACGTTCTCGCACAGACGTGGACGTCTGAGGAACTGCGAGGCTTTCATCCCTTTGCTTGTCGCCGATGTCTGACTGACGATGTCTACTGTAAGAAATATTGAAGCTTTGTTTGTAAACATGGCGATATAAAACGTAGGTTAACGGACCACGTTTAATCCCAATCTTAATGATTTGTAGGTAAGAGCCGCAGAATGCCGCACGTGCAAACTGTTTCATTGTGTACAGTAATGCCCACTAAATTGATTTATTATTGCCAGAAGACGGCGCACAGCGGCGCAAACAAGTTATTTTTTGTAGAAAATTATAGCATAATTATTATAAGTTGGATTTGAAAATACGAATACTTCCAGGAAAGCAAATGTACAGAGTATATGAAATATAATATGATTTCTTATTAATATGAATTATAATGTGAATCCTAATATGAAATTGCATACGAATTTCAATATGAATTTTATTAATATTAAAAATCACGAGTCAAATTTCCCAGCCATTGTTTCATTGCCAACGTATACATTCAACGGGTGAACGAAAAACCAGATCTCGACTATTTAACTCATCGAAATAATTGCGTTTATTATTCTTGTTTTCAAATATAATACTTAACAGTTCTATTTTGAACTTCGAGAAATCGGAGTTTTTTCGCGTCCTGGACCACTGTGCGGCGTTACTCTGTGGAGCACCGATCTTTTTTTATCTGTTCATATGATTTTGATTCACACCTGTTATTAGGGTAACAATCAGTGAATGTGATGAAATTGAATACTACAGGCCTTGTATGCGTGTGGGAGACTAGCACTCAATAGTACCTCCTCCTAGCATGGATTAAAGAGATTTATTTCAGCAAATCTCTCATCCAACTTCTTTTAAGCCTTCTGAGAGTATTTCCAGGTATGTCAGTCGTGGCTATGTCATTAATGAGTATGTTGTTATTCCCATGAAGTCTGTCGTGAAATCGTCTATAAAGGTCATGTATATGTTCCTTCACTGTTGGTATGTATTTCTAAATCAGTGTGAAGTGCGTGGCTTGAAATATACCAAGGTGATTTTGTGATTAGTCTGAGTAATTTTGATTGGAATATTTGTATTTTTTTAAGGTGTGTATTTTTTGCAGTCCCGTATATTTGTGTGGCGTATGTCCATATGGGTTTTTAAGTAAGTAAGTGTATGTATTCAGTCGTTGTCGGCGTTTTAATGTCGACCGTTAATGAAACATTGGATACAGAAGTTTTAATCTCGTGGTTAGACTGAGACGTTTATATATTTTACATGTGGGCCCCAGGTCATTCTTCTATCAAATGTAAGTCCTAAGTAATGAATTTCGTTTGTTTGTGGTATGGGTCGATTGTCGATGAAGACAGGCGGACAAGTCTTGTCTGAATGTAAAGGTTATCTGCTGTGATTTGGTGCAATTTAGTTTTATTTTCCATTGTTTGAACCAGTCTCGTAGTATTGTTAAGTGGTGTTGAAGAGTTAATGATGCAATTGTGGGGTCTTTATGTCTAGTTAATATTGCTGTATCATCAGCGTATGTTGCTGATGTGAAAAGAATATATAACAGTGGAGCTAGGTATTGACCCCAGTGGTACTCCGGCTTTTACTGGATAAATAGAGGAGATATCTGAACCTTGTCGGACAGAGAAAAATCTATCAGAGAGGAAAGATTGAAGGATCAGATAATAGGTAAAAGGAAGAAGATTTTTCAATTTAAAAAGAAGTCCGTCATACCAAACTCTGTCAAATGCTTGGGCTACACCTAGAAATGTTCCAGTAGCATATGGTCGTTTCTCAAGTGAGATTGATATGAAATCCGTTACACGGTGTAGTTGATGAACTGTTGAGTGAAATGAACGGTATCCGAATTGATGTGAAGGCAGTACTTGTATATCTGTCAGTATGTCTAGTATTCGTCGGTAAAATAATTTTTCAAAAACTTTAGAACACAAAGGAAGTAGGCTAATTAGTCGATAGGAAGAAGGTGAATCGATGTTTTTGTTTTTTTTTTGTATCATGGTAATATAAGAATATTTCCATTGAACTGGGAATTTTTTAGTCCCGAGAATTGCGTTGTAAAGTGTAGTTAGAAAGACTAGCTTTTTTGGGCATTTTCTGGAGAAAGTCAGCGGTGATTAAGTCAAATCCTGGAGCTTTTTTTGGTGATAGCTTTCTGATTACTTGTAATACATCAGAAGGAGTGAAAGACAGTGGTGGTAATGTCAATTGAAGGTGAGCATCTAGAGTTTCTTGTAGGTAATTTTCATGTTTATTGTCTTGGTAGTCTGTATGTGGTGTAAAAACAGTCGACTGATGTTCAACAAAGAGTTCAGACTTTTCTTTGTCCGACACCACCCAGGACCCATCTAAAAACTATTAAAGCATCACGAGGTGATGCTTTAATAGTTTTTTATTGTTTCTCCATAAGCTTCCGAGGTTTGTCGTGATATTGGATAAGTAATAATCGTATTTGGTCTGTTTGATTTTCATAATTTGTCTTTTCAGTTCGTTATTTAATTTATTAAATGTTCGTCTGTCTGAAGGAAGTCTGTCTGTTTGCCATACCTTTAGCGCCCTTCTCTTTGCTGTGATCAGGTCCCTGATGTACTGTGGGTTACTCGGTAGAGAACCTCTTTTGTTCATTCTAGGAACGAATGAGGCCCATGCAGATTCCTGTACAGCTTTGGTAAATACATCAACTACTTCTTCAATTTCTTTTTCGGTCTTTAGTTGCATTGGTATGAGCAGTTTCGAATCTAACTTGGATTGATAGCTATCCCAATCCATTACGCCTTGGTTTAGGAATAATCTTTTCTCTTTTTTTATTGGTTCATTAAAAAGTGTCGAATGAACCAGCGAATGATCAGAGCAGAGATCGAAACTGCTGATTATTGTGTAAGGGATAATGCGAAGTCCTTTAGTGATGAAAACATTAATTAAGTCAGGTGTTTTCTGTGTCGATGTGGACCAGTAAGTTGGAGTATTTGGGGATATATTGTCAAAAAAAAGTTTATGGAGAACAGATCTTTAATTTCTACCTCTCGGAGTACACAAACGGGAGCCCCAAGCTTGGTGTTTGGCATTATAGTCTCCACCAGCGACAAAACATTTTCTCAGTTTCTCGAAGAAACTATTGAACATGTGAGATGAAATTTCAAACCTGAGAGGACAATACACAGCTGCCAGTGTTATACCGTCATGTTTTGTGTAAAGAGTGATTGCAGTGGCCTGTGTGTGGGGTGTATGTGGTGTATGTATTGAATTGTGTCGAAGTGAAGATTTGATGACGATGGCTGTGCCTCCGTGAGCAGTGTTATCTGGATGGTCCGTTCGGTAGCCAGGAATATGAATTTTATGTTGGGAAGTAAGGTGAGTTTCGGTTATCAGGGCAACGTCCGTTCGTTTCGAAGGTAGGTATATGTCAAGTTCATTTTTATGTGGAGGAAGTCCGTTAGTGTTCCATAGAAGAATGGACAAGGACCCACAGTTAAAGAATTAGGGTGCATATGATGGGATCAATGCTTATTTTACATCAGAAATCTGTTGCAGAAGGTTTAAAAGAGGTTGAATGTAACCCACATAATAAAGATACCATTTGACGTGGCATATTTTCAGGAGTAAGCACTAGCCGAGTAGTTCTTTACTTCTATTTGAATGATCCGCACATTGCTGATGTCCCATAGCTGATGATTGTGGATAGCATGAGGGTTCTTACAACTTTGGTAACTTGACTTGTCCTCGTTGAGCTTGTTCAGAATACTGCGGTAGAGGTGGGTACTCTTGCAATGAAGGTGGGTCTGGTTGCTGAACTGTCAAAGGCCTGAAGATTTTAGGTTTTTTCAGATTTCTTAAATCTTTGAGAGTTTGGCAACCCCGTAGTCGGCAGGGTTTCCCGTGTTTTTTGGCAACTGCTACTCTCGTGGTTTTGTCCACAACGGACACATTTTGGTGGATGGCTACAGTAGGTCTTTGTGAGACCGTACAGTTGGCATCGGATACATTCTGGTATTGTTCTTTTTTTACGCGGTTCTTTAATAGTAACCGGTGTGTAATAAATTTGTTTTATATCAAAGATATGTTCGTTAAATGATTGCTTTGTAATATCTACAAAAAACATAGGCAATGGTGTTTTAAATCGAGACAGAACATTTGTAACATTGACTACGTTATAGCCTTTGTTTTTTAATTCTTCTATTATAAAATTATGTGGAATTGAATTATGCAAACCTTTGATAACCACCCGTGGGTATGTTTTTATTTATTTTCAAAATTTCTTATGATATGGTCCATCAAAATCATAAATAAAAGTAAGAGATAGGAATAGGTGATGGAGTTTTTTTTCTTTTTTTTTTAATCGACCAATTAAATATTTTATTAAAAATCATGATAATTTTAAAAGATCACATTAATTTATTTTTTATATGTTATGTGCTAATACGGGTTTCACATGTTCCCTCGTTATTGCGAATATGTTTGACTTGCGTCTGTGGCGCAGTTCTTGGCTCTATTTCTGGCCCAATATCGGACGAGCGTCGTAAGCGATACTCCTCCCCTTCGCATCCGATCGCTGCGGACTCAATAACGCTAATGGTGGCGAGATGGATTATCTGGAGTTCGTCCTATAGGGGGAATGTCGTCGTCAGGTATTCTCAGCAGCCAATAAACGCACAAGGCTGAAGATGTTAGTTTTATTGAAATTAAAAAAAAAAAAAAAAAAATGATTATCACTATTCACTAAACATGTACTGAGAGTTTTATATACTACATGCTCTGTGGATTAACAGTGGTCTCTGAAGAAATGATGTTAAATAGAGGTTTGAAAAATGAACTGTAAGCACATAAAATAAATGGCGTTAATTTAATATTGGAAAAATATATTCATGGCGCTCCCATGACACCTTTTTTACGATGATGGAAGGTCACGGTAATTTTTCTTTTATAATTCTCTGAAAATATTAGAAATTGTAAAGGAGTAGCTTGCTAAAGGATTTCAATGATTTGGTAGTTTATGTTAAAAGAGAGGTTATAAACATTTTTCTTGATCATTTGCAGACCTAATGTGAATTATTCAATTATTTACATACAAAGGATTATATGAAGGAGTTTGGATTGGAGGGAATATATTCGCTAGTTTGGTTGAGTTACATAATTCAGTACCTCACAGACAGAAGAAATGAAGATTCGAGTTAAAGGATACTTAAAAAGTAGGTTTTCAACATAGAGTAAAGGTGATTGGTAAGGATTTAAATTAAAAATCCAATCTAATTCCTCAAGGAAATAGAAATACGACTGGAGTTTGGGACGCAGTAAGTGGACCACTTTTGAATGATCACACGCATGTGTATTCAGTACAGATTGTGAGAACAGTGTTGAAATGATTTTTGATATCAGTTGTATAAATAATCTTGCTGCTTATTGTATATTCGCAAAAACCTCAACATGCCAATTACGGAAGGTTGTTTTTCTTGACTTAAAAAAACGAGGATTTCAACTCTTATATTTAACCTTCTTTTTTTTATATCTATCCATTTTACTGAAACTATGCAATGACTGAAAGTCTCCATGGCCCGTAAGGTGTTTTGAAACTCGATAGCACGGAAAAAGCAATTTCCTCGCAAATCGTGGTGACGTTTAAGCGTTTCATTAATGAGCCTTTCCTAGATGGTTTCGACCGCCATCTCTCCACATCCTAATGGTAAATTCGCAGATTACCTGTTCCCATCAGTTAGGGATCATTTATTACCTGAAAAGTCAATGAAAGCCCAGTCGATTCTTTGCTTCTGTGACTGTGAGGCGTATATCAGATTTTAATGAAACATGATCGCGAGATGTTAGCTTCTAGAAAATTGAACCACTTTAACCGAAGAAGGATCTAGGGTTTAGTACATACTAATGAAATATTAATTTGAGACAAATGGTTATACAAGGAAGTGATGTCAGTTTTCACATTTACTGCGTTTCCCCTCCACAATTTAAGGGTGACTGAATTTGTGAATTTATTAATAAAAAAATTACTGTGGGAGATTATAGAAATAGAGTTTAGAGAAACAAAAATATAGTAATACACCTGAGTAAAAAAAAAAAGCTTTATAATATTTAACAGGAGTGGGATAACTTTATTTGTTATTTTACAGAGGCTTGGAAACTCATAGAGGGTTTCCTGTACAGCCCTACTCGAATTCTAAGTCATCCCACTGATTTCAATTTTTACAGAGCTTATTAATTTGATTGATATTACAGTTGGCTAACTACATTTTTCTAAAAATATAGTATCTTTAAAATATTCGTACAGTTATATAACCAACTTTTGTTTAATTTTGATATTATCATATATTGGGTTAGATATAAAAATATAACTTACCCACATATGATTAATTTGCTGCAAACAAAGTATTGTTACTTATTAAAAAGATTTTATTTTGAATAACAATATTTTTTTTTTCTATATATCTGAATACTAGTCTAAAACGATAAGAAACTGCCCATCGTTTTCAGCTTCTTCAACATTTAATAGACAAGCTTTCAAACCTTCCGATTAATAACAAGAAACTCATAATTAGACCAATTTGTACGTACGGAGTTGAGCTTTGTGACACCACTAAACCATTAAATTCGTGTCGCATACAATCCAGAATCCTTCATAAAATTTTCTTATGATCCGTTATGATCTTAATGCACCACAAAAAGAAGATGGACTCGAGACCTTCTAGCACAGAACTTTTATTCAAGTGCTGTCAATGGGTAGTTGCTTTGCAAGCGATTGACATGTCATTCATTATAAGCATAATCGTCACATTTACTACATCTATTTATATTTTATCGTATACAGTTGTAAATTTCAAAAATACCTCAAAAAAAAAAAAGCCTTATATCTATGTAAAGGTTACACGTTACCAGCAAGGTGAAATGCCGAAGTGGAACTGTGAAATGGACTTGCTAAGTTATGAACACATTTATTTCTCATTATTTTGATTCAGAAGAAATTTTGATATATGAATATTTTTTTATAAAATGTTTCTTGTGATTTTCATTTTTATAACATGCATAAAACATAAAATCCATTGAACACCTTACTCTAGCTGATGAAAGGTTTTTTAATTACTATTAACCTTTTTGAGTGCTCATATGACAATACCATTTTTTGTCATAATTTGCCCCAGGCTTTTAATTTTGGTTAATGATTTGGTAAATTGTAAACATAGGTTTAAAATAAAAGATTTTTGCCATTTTTTACACTACGATCTGTTTTTCTGAACTCAACTTAGTAATTTCCCACTGCCATTTTTTTTTTTTTTTTCAGTGAGTTGAATCATTGAAAAAGTATCATTATAAAATTAATACCACAACTAACATAGAATTTAACCGAAGACTATCGGAGAAGAGATGATATGATATAAATATCAGAGACAGAACAACTGTGAGACTGCTCGACCTGATAACAGGGTCAGCGAGATAACGCGGTCAGCCCCTCACTGCCTGTTTCTTATGTCCCCTAAGGTCCCGCAAGCTATGTTTTTCACAGCTACTGTTTACTTCTTATACGTATAAGCAAGTAAGTATTTGAAAAAATTAAATACTAAACAATAATAAATCTCTTCTGAATATTCAAATTATAAGATACTGAGTTGTCTAAATAATTAAATATTAAGAAGGAGACAAATAAACACTTTATTAAATGAAAGTAACATATAAAAATAGATAAAACCTAATAAAATAGGTTTTCTATATCCATATAAGTACAAAGGAATAATATATAAATATAAAAAGTGGACTTAATAAACGAATGGTGCTGATGGGGAAAAAGGTTTACCTTAATTGTCCACCAACCTGCATCCCGTAGCCAGCCGATCCCCAAATATTAATTTTTTTCCCCCTAATAATTGAATTAATAAATTAGCGAAATAAATGAAATTAGCGAAAATGAGTGGCCCTTAAGAATAAAAAGTGACAACAGCTGACTTATTTTTAAAACTTTTAGCAAAATTTGTATTCTTTAAAACTTTTCGATCGATCTCCCTATTTCTTCTTTTTTTTATTTGCTGAGGAATTTAAGTTCAAAAGCTTAGGAATACAGAGCAGAATAGTCTACAGAGCATATACTGTCATGCAACTGCATGACATAGCATAAGGTATGGCAAATAGCAAAAGGTATGGCCCATCCCCACCGATTTAGAGCTCTATGGAACCATCAATGACCTCAGGAGGACCATCGATTTCCTTAATTTATTGCCCGGCTCAAACATCTAAACGGAAGAAAGAAGAAGAAGAAGAAACCTAAGTTTATTCTTATCGCTTTCAGGGTATGAGCTATGAGAAATAACATTTTGGGGCTTTTTAGATTGTAATAACAGATATAGTTCTTATCTGTACCCCTTGCTTAGATATGAGAATGAATGTGACCCGAATATTTCGTTTCCAAGAGCTGATTATTCTCTGTGAACAAAACATTAATTATACTCTGAAGCAAGAATTTATTGCTGAGGGTAAATAGGATGATTAAAGAAATATATCGAGAAAACTATATAGGACTAGGAATTATTTCGAATGTGCTAGTTGGAAAAAAAAAAACCCAAAAAAAATCGTGCACATTTGCCATGCAAAATGAAAACTTTATAAACAAAATTAGAAATTGAAAATTATGTGGCTTGGAGAAACGCGGCTTTCCATTTAGCTTATATCTGTATATTTAAACAGACCTAACACCGACTTAGAGCGTTTAGTTTCTAAAAAAAAAAAAAAAAAAAAAAAAAACCAAACAAAGCAGGAGGGAAAATTTTTTATTTTACTTTCGAGCTATGAGAATATTTAATGAAAAGTAATCAATTAAGTAGTATCATAATATGTTAAAAAATATATTATATGTTAAAAAATAAATTAACACCATATTATGATGTTAATTTATTTTTTGTCATTTAAATGCGTATCTCTTAACTGATATATATATATATATATATATATATATATATATATATATATATATATATATATATATATATATATATATATATTATTTTTGAAGAGAAAAGATTTGACCCGGTCGGGATTCGAACCCGGGTCAAATCTTTTCTCTTCAAAAATAAAATAATATATTTAATAATATTGATTTAGATCAAGAAAAATTACATATATATATATATATATATATATATATATATATATATATATATATATATATATATATATATATATTTTTTTTTTTAAAAAAATCTTTTTATTTGATTTATTACATGCTGTCTCACTCAAGGGCAATGGGTAATATTGATGACAGTGACTCATTCATTCAATATGTACACTGATATAAAATAATGTAAAATAAATAAAGTAAGAACATTTAAAATAAACAACTTAAAGATACAAGAAATAAAATAATATATACAAGAAATAAGATAAAATGTACAAGAAATAGAAAATAATAAATAAAATAAGAATTAAAGAAGAAAAGAAAGATTCATAACTACATTCGTACTCTATATACAATATTCACAAACACTCCGAGGAACACCCCGATCCAAGCCTGCACCCCAGTTTGAAAGGCAAGCCGGGCTCAGAGAGTTCCCTGCGCTGTTCTATCAGCTGCATCACTGATATAATCCAGTGGAGGCTGAGAGAGAGCGCTATGACACAGTCGCACAGGACTTGAGTAGAGAAGCTGGCCATTGCCAGCACTTCAATAATAATTATTTACAATAAATCTCGGGGCCATTGCCGTTTTAATCTACGAGGTGGATTATAAGGATGCGTGGAACTGGATAGTGAATGAGCAAGTGGATTGGGATGGTTGGAAAGGTTTTGATGGAATTTGGAGAATTTAAGGGGTATGAGGTCAAAAACAAAAGGTATATTGAGGTCATTATGTAGGGTTTTGTTGGAGACATAATATGGAGCATTTACAATAGTACGAAGGACTTTAGATTGGAAGGATTGAATGCGTTTGATATTCGATTGTTTTGCTGTCCCCCACAGTTCAAGTCCATAGGTCCAAATAGGTTTAATGATGGTTTTGTATATGAGGAGTTTGTTTTCTATGGAGAGTTGGGATGTCCTATTTAGTAGTCTATACAATTGGCTGAAGCGTCTATTAAGTTCTTGCTTTTTAAGTCTAGTGTGAAGGTTCCAAGGAAGTCTTTTGTGTAGGTAAAAGCCAAGATACCGTACTGTGTCAGCTATGGGTAGCGGAATATTATTGATATAAACAGGAGGGCAGGATGTGCGGCGGAGGGTAAATGTTACATGGGTACATTTTGTTTCATTAATTTTGATCCTCCAGTTGTTGCACCAATCTTCAATCAGGGATAAGTGGATTTGGAGATTACAGGAAGCTATTGAGGGATCTGGATGCGATGAAAGGATAACAGTGTCATCAGCAAAAGTTCCTAGGAAAGTATCAGTGGTGATAGGGATATCTGCAGCATAGAGGATATATAGAACTGGACCAAAAACGCTACCTTGTGGAACACCTGCCTCTATTGGGTAGCAGTTAGAGTATTCCATTCCGCAGCGAACTCGAAAGGAACGGTTAGAGAGGTGGGATTGAAGGACTAGGAATAGCGATTGAGGTAAAAGGGTTTTGAGTTTGAAAAGCAAACCGGCATGCCATACCCGGTCAAAAGCTTGCGCTATATCCAGAAATGCGCCGGAGTAATACTGTTTGCTTTCAAGCGCTGAGGATACATGGTCTACAACTCTAAAGCCTTGTTGGACAGTGGAGTGCTTAGAGCGGAATCCAAAATGGGGTGAGGGAATATTTCGGGATTCAAGGATGGGTAGAATGCGTTTAAGAAGGAGTTTTTCAAAGATTTTTGACAGGATTGGAAGAAGGCTGATCGGACTGTATGATTATGGATTGTTGGAAGGTTTACCCGGTTTCAGGAAAAGGATAATAATAGAATGTTTCCATTGCAAGGGGAAATAGGTTGTTCGGAGGATGCAATTAAATAAATAGGTAAGGAATATGACAGCTTTATGGGGAAGTTAACTGAGAATCTGTGAGGTGAGGAGATCATATCAGGGGGAATTACGAGTTTTTAATTTTCTCAGGAGGAATTTGACCTCACAGGGAGGTAAGGATAGAGGAATTGGTGAATCAAGGAATTCATGGACCGTTGTTGTGTGGGTGGGGTTAGGATCAGGATGGGGTTAGGATCAGGATGGGGAGAAAATATACTGGAGAGGTGCTGGGCAAATTCTTCAGCTCTGGTTTCATCAGAAGCTGCCCATAAACCATCTTCTTGCCGGAGGGGATGGGAGATGGTTTGATATTTGAGAATTTTTTTAGCGGTAATCCATAGGGAATTATCTGATGCAGAGAGTGAGGAAAGATAGGAGTGGTAGGATTGGGATTTGAAGGTAGCCATGTTTTTTTTAAGGAGTTTTGTAAGATAGTTGTAGGATTTCCGATCGTCAGGATGCCTGGTTCTTTGCCAAATGGCTCTGGTTTGGCGTCTGGATCGGATAAGGTCACTTAGGTCTTGGTGTAAAGGATTTTTCTTTCTAACTTTGGAAGGGGGGCGAGGGGAGGATGCAGCCCAGGCTGCCTGCTGGATTATGTTTATAAAGGAATTAGTTGTATTGTCAAGGTCTTGGGAGGTTTTTAAGGATACTCTGAGATCTATATTGTCGGAGATTATTTGCCGGAAGTGATTCCAGTCTATTGGCCCTCTTGATGGGGGAGGAGGTTTTGGAATCGGAGTATCGGAAAGGGTTAAAATTAAAGGACTATGGTCTGAGGAAAGTTCATCCAGGCGTTCTATGGAGTAATGGAGAGGTCCTAAGCCTGAATATATGAAGAAATCCAGAAGGTCAGGGTTTCTGTTAGGATCTGTGGGCCAATAGGTAGGAGTACCGGGAGAAATGAAATGAAATCTTCGGGAATTAAGTGCAGACTGCAATGCCCGCCCACGGGAGTTGGTGGCTCTTGAACCCCATTGCTGGTGCTTAGCATTGAAGTCAGCACCCAAAAGAAAGCGGTGGTCTAAGAAATTAAAGAATGAATTGAACTGGGATGTGGAAATTGGTTTATTTGGGGGGCAGTAGGTCGCTGCAAGCGTGACGGGAAAGAAGAAGGTTTTAATGACAATTGCTATGGGTTGCAGGAATTCATTTGCAGGTAAACGGGATACGTGGTGAGAGAGGGAATTATGGATGATGACAGCAGTTCCGGCATGGGCTCTACCGTCGGGGTGGTCTGTTCGGTATGTTCGGTATTGTGGTATGTCAATGCGTTGTTTACAGGTCAGTCTTGTTTCTGTAATTAAAGCGGCATCAATTTCTGTTTCATAAAGCAATGATGTCAGTTCATTAGTATGATTTCGAATACCATTCGCATTCCAAAGGAGGATGGATAAGGGTTTTGTGGGAGGCATTTAAGGATTTTTTTGGAGACAGATTAGGAGAGGAATATTATTTGTAAGAAGAGTGGGGTGTATAAGAGTTTTTATTTCTGATAGGAAGGAGGTAAATAAGGATGAACGATCTGAGGTAGTTGGGGGAGGAGGGATATGGGGAATCTGATGGATGGTAGGTGGATTAGATTAGATAGGTAATGGAATAGGTTGAATAGCCATTGGGTATTGAGATTGAGGCAGTGGTGGCTGAGGTTGAGGGTGATGAAGTTGGGGTTGTTGAGGAGGAGGTGGCATGGCCCCATTTTCTTTTTGATTTCTGTTTCCTCCCACCATTTGAGCGAAGGAGACCGATGAGTTCCCTATTTTGGAGGGCTGCCTTCCTTTCGTCGGTTGAACTTCTTCTTCCGTTCTCTGCGTTTTAACTGATATTAATAACCTGATTAGGCAAAATTGTTGGGTTATATATTTTATAAAGATATAGCTTCATATATCACATCTTTATATATTTTGTAGTTATTTGTTATTTAGCTATACAACGTTTGCGGTCAATAGTTCATGAATTTTATTTAACTTTTTTTTTCACTTAACACTACTCTGAAAGGGTTTCTTAGATATATTTTGTTACAATACGAACTTTCCTTAATCGAAAAGTAGCATTTTAGCATTACGATACGTTATGTCAAACATATGTCACATATGTAAAAAAAAAAAAAAAAAATGAATAATACAGCCAGCTTAATACAGCTCAAATCATTAACATCGGATAGAAAGTATAAATAAATATAAAAAATTCTTGTTTTCTTCCAAATCCTTATTTTTAGGAGTGAACAATACTCCAATAAAATATAAACATTAATTAAAACAACTATTATAATATATAATTTTAAGTTCACAATACTTCTATTTTATTTTTAAATTGTTAATCGATTATTATTGTATTTGGTGTATTATTTTTATTTTATTTTTCTTTGAGAACAAAAGCTTGAAGTTCCGTATTATCAGAGTTTGAAACTTTTTTTGATGTAATTTCTCTGTTAATTCAAGCTCAAAGACTTCGATCGTAATTGTATTATATTATATTCTCCCCACTTAATGAAGAGGGACTTACACAATATTTTATGTGACCTCAACGCTTGGTCAAAAACCAAAATTTTCAGGATTAGTATTAGAGTATTATATCATTTCATTAGAAAAAAAAAATACAATCTTCATTATGTGATCTACAAATGATGTGAAGGCTTTCCAATGAAAGAATGGCATTTAGAAACGATATCAAAGATTAATTGAATAGAATATTTTATAATATTAATATGTAAAATGAATCTTGTTATACGTATTCGTATTAATTCTACATGTTTCATTAAATTCGGAAAGTAGTCCGCTACAGCAATGATAAGTCGCAAAAATTATACTCAAACAGTATTATACAGTCAGTATTAAAAAGTATCAGTAATCGGTGCAACAAAGAAGTATATTACTGAATCATAATTTTACTCCTAATAACTGTAAATTATCCATTCATAGATAATAAATAATGTCTAGATAAAATCATAGATAATGAAACATTTTCTTTGGTTAATATTGTCGACAAAAGCTATTTAAACATTTCGAATTTTCTATACTTATGAAGTCCATAAACTAATTAAAGCCCAGTCAATAAAGGTTTCGTGTCGCAACTAATTAGGGGAAAGTTAAATTTTTGCAGGGTGTTAGTACATAAAGTATACACTAAAAAACCATAAAGTCCCGACCCCCACCCCTCTTGCTTTTTACCCCACCCATTCATCAACATTACAAGTACAGAACTAGGGTAATAGGTATGCCGACAGCTCAAAACTAATGATGTTATCGGGGTGTTCGCTTTTTGATTTTACTCCTAACAATAATAAAAACAAATTATGTTATATATACTTTCTATGTAGATAGCTTAGTTTCGCCGTAATACTTAATCATATAAAGAAAACTGTCACTACAAAAAACAAAAATAACTTCAACAAATTATAGATTTTTATCATAACGTCTTAAGAAGAAATGTGTAAACAAAACTTATGGATAATACGATTGGCTTTAAAATTGTGTATCTTATAACGCTTAATGTTGAAACGATACCTTCATAGAGAGCGGTGAAAGAGTAGTGGACACCGCGCAGCAGGTCCTAGCAGGGCCGTGGTGAGGTGCACAAACGCGTATACTGCTGTTCTTGATCATGAATAGTCATTCAGTTGAAATGGAGCAACAATGTAACACCGTTTATTTTTAGGTTATTAATTCCAAAGTATAACCCGAGAAATTTTTATCATTACGAAGAAGAAATAATAATTACATTACTCTTATATATCCTTCCCTTCATTTCCAATTATCCACTTCAGTCTACCATTTCTATTGTTACACCCCAAGAGCAACTCCTCCTACACTGAAGAAATTAAATATCACTTGATGACCCGTATATCCAGACGTATACATGATATTTCTTTCCGTAGTTAATCTTTCACCGAATAATCCAAAATTGCCATATCCGCTAACAGTTCCTTTGAATTTGAAAAGTTCTCAGTTTTATCCATAGTCTCGAATCATAAATAAAGATTGATAAGTGAATCCATCTTTACACATTTGAATCCCAATCCTATAAATCACAAAATTGATAAGGTTATAACATTTTCTACATTTTAAACAAGTAATCCTATTTCTCATTGCTCCCGTTCCAACATTATCTATATTTTAGTATATCCCTTCGATTTTTCTATATTTAAGACCTTTTTGAGGTATGGATTGTTACCTTTAACTACCTCCATTTCCACATTTTTTCTCTCATCCTTTTCTGTTTATAACCACTTCATCGCATTACGTTTTCTCTTTGTTTCCCTCCCAACTACTCTCCCTTTTAATTTCCCCATCTGGTATGTTTTTTGTTATTATTTTTTGTAATCAAATATTTTTATTTCTAACAATTCTTTATTTTTTTCCTTTGACTGATTACTCCAAATAAATCTACAAGATTTAGCCAGTAACTAAGAATAACTAATCTGCATATAACCAAGGATTAGATTTACCACAGAAATAACTAATCGACCAAATTTTCAAATGAAATACAATTTTCAATAGTCCAACAACACAATCTTATCTAGTATTTAAGTATAGAACTTTTAAGATACTGATATGTTTATACCAATTCAAATATATTATCTCAAGATAACTTAGTTTAAGGGAAACCAAGTTTCTGGAATGAACAGCCGAATGATTAGATTAATAAGCTATTAGCATTAGCTTTTATTAATGTTCGTATTATTTGAATTGCAGAGTAAAACTTGATAATATGTTGCTCAATAGCGTCGTTGAATAATACATTATAAAGATTTACGTCAAGTAAATTTCTTAAAATTCCTTATTTTATGAAGCTGAGATATAAGGACTATACTTGAATCATTTTTTTGAAAATAGCGCACTCGACCTACTGGCTCAGGAAACAGTGATGCTTCAATAGAGAACTAGGCTCTTCAAGACTTAAGAGTCTTTATCTCCTCAGACGATTAAGGAAGCTAATTCGTGGGTCTCCTAATAAATACGGATATGTTTTATTAAACTTTATTTTTTATTTGTCTATGGTATTGTAACCGTTTTGTTTTTTTAATATTGTTTAATTTATTATTTTATAGATTTGCCTTTATTTATAAATTTGTTAGTAAATAAGTAATAAAAGCCTTTCCTTGTGTGGTAAAGATTTAGCATAAAGTGTATTTATCATTTAATTTTAATTTTTTAAATTTTCATTTCAATTAGAATGTATTTTTAAAAAGATATGAAAAAATATAACAAAGATTTAAATAACTTATTGATTTAAAATATATTTTTTTTAATATTAAAATTTAAAAAATCAATATAATAAATATAAATAATAAATAATAATAAAACAAATAATATTATAAAAAAAATAATAAGAGCAACAAAGCCAGAGGATGCGTGACTGCTGGGCTAACATTAAGACTAGGGTTGGGCGGTAGTCGATAGGCCGATATTATCGGATGAGAACTATCGATTTCTATTGATTGTTTTTCGATAGTTTCTTCTTTTTTTTTTAAAGCTATTCAATAAAGAATTTCAACTAATTTAATTAAATTCAATTATCTACTTGCTATTTGAAATTTGCAGGATTATAAATTATAAGATTATATCATAAAGATGAGAGAAAAAAACTAATTTATTTTAATTTTAAAAAAGGTATTTAAAATTTACATGGTTACAATAATAATGAACAAATCAAATCTTCAGAAAAGAAAAATAACGAAATAGTTAATTTCAAGAGTCAAGTGTGCTCCTTGAGCCACATATTTTCCGAAAGAAAAACTAGCATTTCTGCTTTCCATTGATTGGCTTAATCTTTGAGAGAACCCTTGAGCTCTAGGAACTCCGAATTCAACTTCAAAAGAATTCGACGCTGGACAAAGACAGATCAGCATAATTCCGATGAGTTTCAAAACTTGAAATTAGTAAAAAAAGAGCTATCGATAGTCGGTACTATCGATAGTGACCATCGATAGACATGCCCTATCGATATATCGATAGTAACTATCGACTATCGCCCAACCCTAATTAAGACCCATCCTTAAGAGTTGAATATCCTTATGCCGGCAGTACACACTCGCCGAGGCGATCGTCAACGAGACCACCCGAGCCGAGCGGAAGCGAGCTTAGTACACGAATGGTGCAGCAAGTACACACTCGCCGAGTGGCTGGTGGGCGAGGGAAGCCGAGCTTAGTAGAAGTTGGGTAGTTCAGTTATATAAGCTAAAGCTAGTGTTTTATTGGAAATTAATGAAGATGGATGTGAGGATTCTGGTTACAGCAGTTGCAGCTATCTATCATCCTACACATATAATCATGTGTACATAACCACGAAAAAATTAGATGGTAGTTAAAAACATTCATCGGAACAGGACTGGATAAGTCCAAATTTATTTGATATTTTCTCATTGGTTATTTACTTTAAGCGAATTTTCGAAGAAAATTTAGCTACTTTAATTAACTACTTAGAATTTCTTGAATTAGAAGTTGTAAAAACCGACTTAAATAACTTTTTAGGATTTCATTAATTAATATTATTAGTTAATTTGTACATTTTATTTATTGCTTATATATATATATATATATATATATATATATATATATATATATATATATATATATATATATTTTTTTTTTATATATAATAAATATATATTGGCTAAATGAACAAAATAAATTGTCTAATTGAAGCCATTAAGGAACTTTCATATTTTATGAAATATATCCTGTAAGGATATAGGAAGTGTTTTCATTACCTTATAATTTTTGTTTTTCATTTGAAATTATGTTTTTAAAATATAGAGGGAATGATGTATATTTCTTTCGAATTTTTCCGTTTTAACGACATATATATTTGACGATAGCATCTTCTATTTTCAATCTCTCCTTCTACTCGATCAGGAAATTGATTCAATTCCATCATTTATTAACACACCTCAAACTTAAAATAATAATAAAAGTTAAAATTAAAATAATAATAAAATAACAATGAAAAATAAATTTAAAATTAACAATAAATAAAAAAAAAATAAAATTTAAAAAGAAATAAATAAAGTAAAAAAAACTTTTAATTTAAACACCACGTCGGGCTATGAGCGTTCATGTCTCCCACTACAAGAAATTGGTATGGTAATTCGAGCAGGAGTTCGTTTGAATCTTCATATGTTTAGTTTTAGTCCAAACCAAAATTATTCACTGATTGCGAAAATTTACACGGTACCATTAAACCTAAGAAATTTGGAATTAATTATTTACAAGGTTTCGAGATGATAAAGATCAGCTGATATATTCTCTGCTGTAATTGTACATAAAATTTTTTATAGGTTCAGTAAATTAGGAATGTCTAACATTTATATTCGTTCAAAATGAATTGATCGTAAATGATTAGTGACATCGGCCTTGATTGACTGTAATATTTTTTAAGAAGAAAAAAAAAATACCAGGCCATGGAAGAATAAACTATTATCTAAATTATTGTATAAATTTTTTGACAACTTCCAAAATATAATGTTAGGTTAAACGTAAGTTAGCTACTGAACTTATTTATATACTCGTATAAGCAAAAGCCTCCCACCTCTATTTGACAAGCCTAAAATGCTAGTACCAAATTTTCGATTCAATAAAGTTTAAATCCATTCCAAGAGAGACTTTAGTGCTGGAATAATGGATATTCGTCGTTAAACCATTGATGTAGATTTAATGTATTAAAATCATAATAAAACGTTTTTATTGAAACCAGATAAATTATTCTCGAAGAGTTATTGGAAAACCACTTAAACTCTTTTAATAAAATTAATCGAGGATCTATAATAATGGTACTAAGTATTTTAATCTATTTATGAGTTAGAGGATGAGTTTTAAGGAGCTGATGTTACATAAACATGTTTTAGGAACACCAATAGTTGAAAACTATTTAGGCTCGAACTAACAACCATTATAGTTTTTTAAACTTTATAACAGTAAAAAAATTTACCTGCATTTTTTCTTAAAAATGTGTATGAGCTATGTATCTGATATAAAACCGTGTTGTTCAGCTCAGAGAGGTAGCTCAATCGAGACACTCCAGCAACTTTATAATTACGTTCTGTGTTAACTCAACAAATTACTTTGCTACCATTGAGACATTGACCATTCTCTAATAAAAGTGCATTGAATAATTCTTATTTTTTAAAGGTTGTAGAAGATATCAAGATGAATCCTCATTTTCATCTCATTTTAATATCATGTTTTTTAAATCAGGTCTCATTATACTTTAAATGACTAACCTTAATATGACACCTAGAATGGTGAACTAGAATTGCTAGAATTTAGTAGTTGAAACCATATCCACCAGTACCATTGGCATGATTATGAGAACAATATAGTCTCGAAACGTCGCCAAAATAGTTGTTTTTATTTATTGACTGAACATCGAGAACCTTAGTAAACATGTAATAGTAAATATAATAAATATATATATATATATATATATATATATATATATATATATATATATATATATATATATATATATATATGTTCGTGCTTGTGTGTGTGTGTGTGTGTGTGTTATGTTAGATTGCTTAGCTCCAATTGTTAGTTAACATCTGAACCATATTAAGGGACTGTCTCTCATATTTGTTTGTAGCAAGTTTATTTAGTTTTAAAACTGGTTTAAAAATTTTCACGAAAAATTGATAAGTGGCGCTACCTTCTTTTTGCAGCAAAGCCTTCAGTTGCTTTTATTTATTTATTATTTTTAGTTTTTACAAAAAATGTGAAGAAGGGAATTATATATATAGCATGACACTAAGTACATACAGAAACAAATAAGGTAGCACTCGAGAGTATGGTTTGAGAACTATTTAACATGGCGGTCAAACTCTGTTGTCCATCTATCTCGGACTTACCCTACAAGATACTCGGTCTGGTCCAATCATCACTGCTTTTCTAGTGGTTCTAGAAGTAATTTTGAGTACATGGATACATGTTTCAATGCCAATAATAGCATTTTTTTTACTTACACTCTTTCAATGAGATTTCGATAAGGTCCCAAACCAGGGTTTCCAGTCAGGCTCAATTTTCAAATCAAACCCATACCTAGCTCTATCCAACACGTACCCTTCATCACCCCCGATCACGGAGTACCCCTGTTGGGGTGGGGATGGAGGGGGAAGGGAGGTTGCCCCCCTCAGTGTTGTCAGTGTTATGGCCCCGGCCGGCAAGTCTAGGCGGCAGCAGCCCATATCTTCTACGTCGTCTTCAACGTCCAATATAACTAAAGGTATTTTTCTGTTGTTATTTATTTATTTTTTAAATTATTCCCTGATAGCAAAGAAAATAATTCTATAACTAAAAATCAGGAAGTTGAAACCAATTATTAACAAGGTTTTGAGATGATAAGGATTAGTTGATATTTTCTCAGCAGAAATAACGATTGTACGCAAAAAAATATTTATTGGTTCAATAAATTTGCAATGTTTAAAATTTGTATTTGTTCTGACCAGTTGTTCATAACTGTTCATAATTGTTCATAAACTCATCATTTTATTTTATTTATGTAATGAAAATTTTAATAATGTCTCAATTTTTTAATTCTTTTTTTTGTCCATTAACAAGGAAATAGTTTTTATATAAAATACAGATACGCAAATAAATAAAAAAATATTTCATTATAATTCTATGAAATCATATAGTTATACACCTCTGCATAACCTATTAAAATATTAAAAATAAATTCAGGGTTTGTAGTTTGATTGAAAAACAGTTAATTTTAAAAATACTATTGAACACCTACTATTTGAATAGTACTTTTGTTTTTAGTTTTTGTATAAATGAGAAAATATATTATAGATATTTTTTCAATTATTCTTTATCCACTTATTTTAATATTCAGTGTATTTCTAATGACACTTTTTAATATACGAGGATCTATTTTCTAATAGTTGTTGAAGAAACAGAGCATGAAGTTGTTAATCATGGCAGCTATCATAACATAAAGTTTAAACATATATTTTGTAATATATAAATTTTAGATGTAAGAAATTATGTATAAGGAGACAAAGTAAATTTTTGAAAACAAAACATCTCATTATTAACTAATTAAAAATAAAGTTTTGGTATTATTTTTAAAGTTTCATTATATTTTATGTACTTTTATTTAACAATAAGTAAAAAACATTTTTTTCTTGTTTTAATACATTTTATTATTTATTATATCACCTTTTCTTTTTGATAGATCTGTTATTTTTAGGAATTAATGCGTCGAAGTTTAAATTTGTAAAAATCTATTCAATTTGTAAATGTTAATTGAATGGGTCCGCCGAAAAACGTTCTAAGCAACAAAATTTCCGAAGTGGCGATTTTAAAGGTTTTTAAATGTATAATAGTACGCTATAGTATGATATAGTAATCCATTATGTCATTATACATGTAAATATAACAAATTTCAAGGTGAAAAAAAATGTAACTTACAAAACTAACATGATGATTTTCTTTCACTGATTACTAAAAATTTGTTTTGTCGCTTAGATCGTTTTTCGGCGGACCCATTCAATTAATTTATTATCAGATCATATGGTTTATCTTTTGTTTTGAATAGCTATCCTCAGAAATAAAATTCGAAAAACTCAAATAATTTGTATCCATAATTTTATAGGTTATACTACAGTTTTCAAATGAAGTTTTTGTCTTTTTTTAAGACAGGAATTGTGTCCTCATTCCATACTTATTTTATAATGAAGGTTTAAAATTTGTGTTCAGGAAATTAAAAGTTCTGTTAGCAAACAAATGTGCTATTTTTATCTTCAATTTTTGAAAAATAATTTTCATATAATTTCAACCCTTTCGATTAGGAGATTTTTAATTATTTGTTATAAATTTATGGTTAGTAAATTTATAAAATAGTTTATATTGTTATTGAGGCAACGCCCTCGATCCGTCAAACTAGGGTCGTAATGGAATCTTACTGGTTAGCTAGAAATAAAAGTTAAGACCTCTCAGGAAATAACCGCCTTACCACATAACCCTTTTAGATTTAGCGCAGTTGTTCTCAGAATTTCTAGTATCAATTTAATGCAATCTGATTCCATAAATATAACAAGTGTTTGATTATCATATATGTTTTATGTATAAGGCTCATTCTTCTGTTTTAAATTTATCAACTCATTAATGAACTCTTCCGAATGATATAATACATATGAATACATTGACTGAATAACATTTGGATGTAATTATGTCTCGTCATTTTATGTTATTATTTGGTAGTATTTACTTTTACTTTAATAAAGAAAAGGCTCTACAATCCCCGACGGGTCTTGGCTTACACTTCTCCATCTTGTGACTCCCAAAACCCTCAGATCCTTTATCCAGGTCCTGCAGCCATCGTCTTCCAGGTCGGCCTACTCTTCAATTTATTATTATTTTGTTGTTTCGATTTTATTATTTTGTATTTATTATTATATTATCGGTAACGGTTCGGATCGGCGACACCACCAAACTAGGTTGACCCGCGCTACACCGACCAGTTCGATCCTTACGCTTCACTTCATGTTTACATTTTTCGATAGTTCATTCCTATAACCTCACATGTAAACAATCACTTCTACAGTTTCAACTTGGATTGTGTTGTTTAGTTTGTTATAATGATATTTAGACTTCTTAAATGTAAATAAGTGAAACAGAAGTTAACAACATGAGTTTCATAAAGGATTAAGTGTTTTATGAATTCATGTTTTCTTATTTCATCTAATCTTATGTGTAAAAGTGTTATAAAACTTAAGAAGATTAATTTGTACATGGATTTGGTGTTTTACATATTTATATTTGTTCTATCAATTTAGGTGATAAAATTTACAACTTGTAAAAGTGTTATGAAACTTAACAAGATTTATTTGTACATGGATTTGGTGTTTTATATATTTGTATTTGTTGTTTCAATTTCAGTGATAAAATTTCAGTATACATATTTTGTGAATGGATTCTTTGTCATCCATATTACTTTTTGTGCTAAAGTGAGACAGATTGTATAATTAATTCAATAAAACATATCAGTTTATAAATAAATGTGAGAAAGTATATCACAGGTTTTTTATGTTTTTTTTATTTCCACTTCCCATTAGAAAATATAGCAGAAATTAACATCTTCACTTTCAACTAGGATTCTGTCTTATATTATATAATGGCTTATAACATGGAGAATTGACAATGTGAAAATAATCACAGATTAAGAGGTAAATGACACATCACTATATAATTGTAGAACTATTAGTATAATGTTATAGATTAATGTGTTTTTTAAAAAAATTAGAAGCCTGATGATGAAACATTATCTCCGAAACATGTAGCTACAAATGTTAAATAAATAGGAGTTATGCCAAATAAATACTTAAGGATTCTGTCTTTTTTTATCTTTATAATTTGTTATTTTCACTTCTCTGAGAGAAAGTTCATCAGTAATTAACTTTACTGGTGGTTCAGTAGTATATTAATTGTTGATTAAATTAATATTAATTAAAAATTGATTTAGTGTCTTATATTTCGATATTTCCTTATTTCCACTTTAATATTTCCCTATTTCTCATTTTAATATTAGAAGGTAAACAGAAGTTAATATTACTTTGAACAGGGATTTAGAGTTTCTCAGTAAATGTAGGAGAATAACCTTCCCCCTCTAAAAGCAGCGACTAGAACATCGAAATAAATCGGAACAAGGTTAGAATCGATAAAAGGTATTCTGAGCGGGTTTAGGGGTTGGTGTCGCCGATCCGAACCGTTACCATACTATCAATAATTGAAGTTAAAAAATACTGTTTACCTCAACTAACTATTGTTATTTAAGATTCTTTGCATCGCAAATAAATAAAAATGTAAATTATTTAAAGTGAAAAACGCGTTTATTGGTTTTGATCAAATAAATTGCCCAATCGACCCTTTGACATGGTTGTCCCACCTCTTACTAAAGTAAATTTGGAATCGAATGTTTGCTACAATGTACATCACTTCTAAAGCCATCTCTAAATAAAACAATAAATTCTTTGTAATTTGAAAAAAAATCTATACTTTGGATTTGCTATATTATCTTGTTCTTAGTATGAATAGCACTACTATTAGGCTCCCAACATAAAACTATTTTTTTCACGATACCGAGAAGAGTCTATTTTCCTCTTGTAAACTGATAATCAAAAAGGCTAACTTCTATTATCACCGCCATCTGTTGCTAACTTTATTAACACTTCTTGCTTTATTGAAATGTATTCACCTATGTTACATGTTGTGGATATGTGATATGGAATTTACTCTTTTACATTTTGGTTCATTTTAAGAAGTGTAATTTTTAGGTAAAGTAATTAAATTAAAAAATGCAGCAATTAACATCATTCGCGTACCGATTTCTTTCCATCACTATGTGTTTCACATTCATTCATAGACCTTTCTTATAGACCATAGAGTTAGGTAAAATTGTGTGTGTTGTTGATGTAATTGACGAACGCCATTATACTTAATAATATTATATATATTGAAGTGTAATTATTACAAATAAAATATTCAAAGCGGCCAAGAGGTGTCATAAATTTGAAAGAAAGGTGTTTCCCCTGGAGGGCGGGGAATAAAAGAAAGTAATCTTACCCCTCCATAGGAAGCAACATACACAGCCAAATTAATTGAGAGAAGATACAATCTAGAAAAAGATACTTCGGGTGGGATCTGATTATACCAGATTTTACAAATTGATAAATACATTAAATAGTTAAAAATGTTTTTTTCTCCAGCAGGCGACCATTGATCAACGCTAAAAATTTTTAATCCGTCATAATATGTAGCTTTGAATAAAATTTTTATGAATTTTCATTATTCTTTTCATGTTCATGTCGAAAGTTCCCAATATCACTGATTTAATGACTTGGATACCACATGAAATAACTGGGATACCTCCAAAGTTTTGCAGTCTTCTTCAAATACCCGATTAGGGTTTTGAGCAAGAAATATAAAAATTAAAAAAAAAAAACATAAAACAGATTATAAAAAAATTCTCAATGATTTATATTGGCTGTAAATTTGTCACGAGTTAATGAAGTTGTAAACTTATCAAATATTGTTGATAGATTGCTGAAATTTCATACTCCGCTTTGGGGAGAACCCTTCCTACCCAATATCTGGCGTTTTAAAAAAGAAATATTTTTGTTTAAAATTTCGATTGACATTTAAAACAAAATGATTTAATCTTTTGTGTTCATTTTTTTGTTAAAATAATCATTACAGCCATGTTGAAAACAGTTCAATTCGTTTCAATGACTTTATAATCTCAAATCATTAGTTTAATATTATGTTGTATTTAGAATAAAAAAAATATATTATGCCAACGTTTTAAACCCTAATCGGGGCCTAGTGGTCACTTCTAGTCATAATAATTACTTTTTTTTAAATTGTATAAAACGGATTGATGAGGCTCATAAGTATATCAAAAAGTAAACTTTTATAAAAATTTCCAAATATAGAATACTACGAGTTTAATTCAGTGATAAGAAACTTTTATGCAATTTTTACTGTTTTAAATAAATCTTTTTTAATGAGATGGAAAAAAAAAATGGCTATAGGTTTCCCCATGATGGGAATAAGGACATATTTTTGTTGTTAGCTTATTTTCGGTTCCTGATATTAAATGAATGAAAGCCGTGTATAAGATAAGCCGAATGCACATATAATGTACGTTTTTATATCTTTTACCAGTAATTAAATAATTTTATTATTATTGTCAACTGTTTTCCTGTTGGGTACATTAAAGGCCTTACATTTGTGGGTATGAAAGAATTAGGTGATTATTCTTATCCTCAATCATTGATCAGGACAAAAATGAATCCTTCCTTTTTCCTGCACGAAATGCATGAAAGTCTATGAGAGCTTTGGAATCACCCTCGTAGTGTCCGTTGAGGGCTGATTTTTTAGGGCCGTGCTTTGATGTTGGTACCATTTATAGATTTATTGATTTAAATGTTTTTATTCTCAAATCGAATATGTAATCGATGTTTTTATGTGTCTCTTAGGATTTCTTTATGGAGTCATGAAACATATGTATATGTATTTATTCATCTACTGGCTTCCTAATATATATAGATAAATTTCTTGACTGCTACTATTAAATGTTTAGTAAGGTTCTTGAGGTTCAGTCAATAAATAAAAACAACTATTTTAGCAACGTTTCGAGACAATATAGTTCTCATAATCATGCCCTACTGTGAAAAAACAGGTTACAATAAAATTATATAAGTTATGCAAATTATTTCAAAACATAAAGGTAGCTACAGTACAAGTATATAACAACATATGTTAGAATAATAAAAATATATATAATGACAGAATATAGAGGAGTATGAAGCTACTTACAATGTTACTAGTTGATATGGAATAGACTAACAATTCTAGTACACAACTAACCGAGGGGAATTTTGAACAGACGGTTACAAAGATTGTGGGGAAACCCCTGAGAACAATTAATTTAAAAGGACTGGGTGGTATTCCCAAGATGCAGGTACAAAAATATTTCGTCTGATTTTTTGTTTATTGCGCGATTTTTAAATTTTTCTATGGTTATCATTTCTTTAACATTTCTTTTAAAATTATTTTGTTCATCGTGAATAATTTTGGGGGAATCAAATTTAAAAGAATGTTTCGTTTGCCTGTAATGTGTAGTGAGAGCTGTTTGGTCAGGCTTGTTCGTGTTTTTATTTATATACGTGCAACTGCATTTATGTTGATACACTCGTCGTTTAAGATATTGTTCCGATGCCAAAAAAATGATAAAAATAAAATAAAATAATAAGTACCAAAATAAGACTTGCCACAACTATCTTCACACGGAATTTCATAAACAATATTGGACTGTAATTCTAACTTATCCGTATCTTTGGTTTGGGTGAATAATTTGTCAATGGTGGAGGTATTTTTGAATGTGACAGTGTAGTCAGTTTTATGGTTATTTGTGAGTGTTTTCCTGAGCCGTTCTGATAGTGTTTGTATATATGGGATGGTGTATTATCTTTTATTATTATTTTCTTGTTGTTTTTGTTGAGTAATCGAAAAATTGGCATAAATATTCTGTATTCTGTAATTATATATATTTTTATTATTCTAACATATGTTGTTATGTACTTGTACTGTAGCTAATATAATTTTATTGTAACCTGTTTTTCCACTGTAGGGCATGATTATGAGAACAATATAGTCTCTAAACGTCGCCAAAATAGTTGTTTTTGTTTATTGACTGAACCTCAAGAACCTTACTAAACATATATATATCTCGTATATATATATCTGTGTGTGTGTGTGTGTGTGTGTGTGTGTGCGTGCGCGTGCGGGTGCGCGTGCGTGTGCGTGTGCGTGTGCGTGTGTGTTCATTATATATTTTTTTTTTTTTAATTGTTTCCCTTTCATAGTAACCCTATGGAAAGGTCGTTTATTTTGATATTTTTACAGGTTCCATGCATATTTGCATACTACCTGTAATTAACAGGTGTGATATTATTTTTAATTAAGATGAATTACAATTGTAAAAGTTCTATATAGAAATTAGAACAAACGGGGAAAAATAAAAAAGGAAATAAAATAAAAAACAAAAAGAGAAAAAAAAATCATGAACAAAAAGAACTATTAATAGGCATAATTAAAAATAAATACGTCTAAGACAATAGAAAAAAGAGAAAAGAAAAAAAAAAAAAAAAAAAAAAAAAAAAAAAAAAAAAAACGAGTAGAAAAGTTGATTTTCTGATGTGTCTTCAGGTATTTTTCTTAGATTTTGATGAGGGGTGGTCTTCTTTCTTCATGAATGAGGTCCAATTGATGTAGCGAATTTCACTAAATGTTTTTTATATTTTTTATATAGTTTTGCTTCCTGAGAAGGCCATGTGTCCCCATTCATCAGTACTGTCTTTATCAGTAAATATCTGTTGTGTTCGTAAAGGGTGCAGTTGTATAGTAAATGATGAAATGTTTGTGGAGTCTGTCCGTCGCATTTACATGTGTCTGTGTTTTTGATGTGAAATCGTTTCAAGTAATGATTGGTTTGTCCATGTTCCGTTAGCAGTTGTGTAAATTTGTGATGTATACTTTTTGGTGTATCGTGATTTTGTAGTGTGATGTTTGGGATGTATTTGTGCAAGGGTCGTCCTTTTGTTGAGTTGTTCCAAAGTTTGTCCCATTCAGTAAGTAAGTCTGTTTTAATATGTTGCTTAATAAATGAGATAGGAATGCGATTGTAATCTATAGCTAGTTCTGAATCGTGAGCAGCTGTCTTTGCCAGTAAATCTGCCCGCTCGTTCCCTTCGATTCCACTATGGCCTTTGACCCAGATCAATTTAGTTGGTGTTCCACGGTTCATTAGTTCAATCAAATTTGTCTTGAGTTGATGTGTCAGTGGGTCGTTGGATTTGGGGTTATTAGTTGAGTCTATTAATGTCTTGTTGTCCGTGCAAATGGTGTATTTGTGTTGAGCAATGTACGTTTGTCTTAGAATATATTCTGTGGCCTTAACTACAGCTAATTTCTCTGCCTGATTATTAGACCAGTTATGGCCTAGTCTGTATTGTTCATCGTAGTAGCAGTTATTGTGAAATAGAGTTAGTGCGCATTCTGTGTGCTGTTCGTCTTTGCTTCCATCCGTGTAAATGTCAATACTTCCTGTGTCTGTGTCTGTAGCTCCTGTGTCTGTTATGTGCTGTGTTAGTTTAGCGTGTATAGCAGGATGTATCCAGTATTTGGTAGTTAGTTCGTCTTCAATGTCCCTTGGCTCCATGTCCTTGTACTTTAGTCCTTGTTTTCTTATTTTATATAATGTCGTTAGTTCTGTAATTTTTAAGTGAATTGGTTTTATCCCTGCTAGGACACAGGCAGCGTCGTAAGAGATAGTGTGAAATGCTTTGCTTATCCTTATTCCCATCAGTCTCTGAACCCGCTGAAGCTTTTTCAGATTGATTGGTTTGACTGCTCCTGATTCCCAAACGGGTATGGCGTAAAGGAGTTTTGGGATGATAGCCCCTTCATATATATATATATATATATATATATACAGGGTGCCCCGAATTTAAATGGCAAAACTTCAGGAACGTATAGGGGACCGAAAAACTAAGACAGAAAGTCCTTTAGAGATTTGCTCGTTTTTGCTTAGTTTTAGAGAAAATCGCAAAAAAAGAAACAAAACAAAAATGTTACAGGTATCGATTATCACCTTTCTAAGTTCGTCAGGCTAGACAGTGAGATATGTAAACACTTAATGTTATCCCTACACACCACATATTTATCGCTTTGTTTAACAGTAATTAATAGAAATATATCAATTTTATTATTGCTAAACCTTCCTTGAACTTTGAAGATATACAAGTTATTTGGTACAGAATAGTTCTATAGTTTTTCGCGGTTAGTGATAACGAACGAAAATGGCTTGTCCTTTTATATATAACTTCATCATCCCCCGTCGAGGCTTCGCCCGCTCTCATAAAGTGAAGATCTTAGATAATTTTAACTGATAATTAATTTTTTTTAAATATTTTATCGATAAAAATCTTGTATTAAAGTGAAGAATTGAAAATTTTATTTTTGATGATAGCAGCCATTATTAACTGGGTTAAATTTAGATTGATTAGGTGTTTGAAGATAACATAAAGCATAATTAGACATCCAATTTTCAATTTTAATATATGAGTTGGTAATTCAGATAGACAGAGACTATTACGAAACTGCATTATCAGTGATCACAACTAAAGGTTCAAAGTTGATATTTTTACACACAATATTAAACAGCTGAGGATCGGCATTTTGATTTTTAATAATTTTCATTCGGTACAGAAATAATTTTATTGATTTGATCTGGTTGGATTTTAATTTCTAACCATAAAAGTATGTCATAGTGTGGCAAAACCCGTTTTTAACACTCAACATTGTACATTTTAAATTTTATTGTTTGCTAAACCTAGAATAGGAACATGATGTAGTTAACTTTGTATATTTCACTCCATATACCTGTTTTTATAACAATTTAATTGAAAATAAGTAAATTTTATTATCAATGTTCACCTCTACACACTGTACATTTTAACCTTTCATGTAGATGCAATTGCCGCCATTTTTGAACTTCACTGTTATCCACTTATTATTCATTTTTCAATAAAGAATTAGTTGAAAATTATTAGATTTTACTATTGCTAAACCATCCTGATAAAGATGATGTAGTCAAAATTTGGTAGAGATTGGTTCAGTAGTTTTTGGCGGTTAGTGAACACAAACGAAACATTGCTTGTCCTTTTATATAATATAGTATAACCTTATACCGCCATATGTTAGAATAAGCTAACAGATAATTGTGACTTGCAGATAATATACAAATAATATTGCGACTATAAATTAAGATATAAGGTATCCTATCTTTTTTGTTGGATCAAACTGGTGTGCAAAACCTCTCGGTTCAGTAGTTTAGGTGTTAGCCGGCCCCTAGGCGGCGACACGTAATTTATATATATTAAGACTAGCATCCCCGTCGCGGCTTCGCCCGCTCTTCATAAGTAAAGCTAATTCAACTAAAAATTAATGTTTTATTTGTTTATCGAAAAGATTCTTGTATTTTAGCATGTGGTTCAGCATTATTTCTTCAATGATTTTTTCACGTATTAATTATTAATCTAGTTATAATCGCACTGATTAGGCAGTTGGAGATTGCGTAAAAGCACCATTAGACATAAAATTTTTAATTTTAAGTATGAATTGGTAATCAAGTTGGATAAAGACTATTAAGAAACTCTTGCGGTAATAAAACTGCATTATCAGTGCTTACGGCAGAAGGCCCGTGTATCATATGTTTACACACAATATAAAAAGTAAAGGATCGACATTTTGATTTAGTAATAATTTGTATTCGGCAGAAATAACTTTATTGATTTCATTTGGTGGATGTTGATTTCGAACTATAAAAGTATCAGTGTGCAAACCTCAGTCAACATTGTCGTTATTGGTTAGTGATAGGTTCAGTTTACCATTGTTAACTCTATGTGGGATGGCGCTATACACAATCGTTCGATTTTCAAATGGCATATCGCACAACCATATTTAAATCCTTTATAGTTTAATAAGTAAATTTTATCATCGATTTCAATAGTAGAATAACCTATCGGTCAATTTTCAAACTTCACTGTTGTATAGTTTCTTTTTTTCATAAAAAATAAATTAAAATCAGTTAGATTTTAATAAACCTTTTAGAACTATGAATATGATGTAGTTAATATTTAGCACAATTTTAAATCTTTCACAACGTAACTATGAAGTTATTATTATGTAAACTTTCTAATTTTAAATCTTTGAACTATGAAGATGTTAGTTAAAATTTGGTTCAGGTAGGTTCATTAGTTTTACTAAAACGCTATTGTCGCTTGCCACATATTTGTTTTTTTTTGGATTACAATTTAATTGAATTAAGTAACTTTATTATCAATTTCTGGCTATATTTAACACCGGATCATTGTAACCTCTCTTAAATGGCGCTCGCTTTACTGCACTCCACATATTTATCGCTTTTTAAACAGTTATTTAATAGAAAATATATAAATTTTATTATTGCTAAACCTTCCTTGAACTATGAAGATGATATACATAGTTATATTTGGTACAGAATAGTTCTATAGTTTTCGCGGTTAGTGATAACGAACGAAAATGGCTTGTCCTTTTATATATAACTTCATCATCCCCCGTCGAGGCTTCGCCCGCTCTCATAAGTGAAGATCTTAGATAATTTTAACTAATAATTAATTTTTTTAAAATATTTATCGATAAAAATCTTGTATTAAAGTGAAGAATGGAAAATTTTATTTTTGATGATATTTTCACGCATAGCAGCCATTATTAACTGGGTTAAATTTAGATTGATTAGGTGTTTGAAGATAACATAAAGCATAATTAGACATCCAATTTTCAATTTTAATATATGAGTTGGTAATCCAGATGGACAGAGACTATTAAGAAACTGCAATATCAGTGCTCACAACTAAAGGTTCAAAGTTCATATTTTTACACACAATATTAAACAGCTGAGGATCGGCATTTTGATTTTTAATAATTTTCATTCGACAGAAATAATTTTGATTTGATCTGGTTGGATTTTAATTTCTAACCATAAAAGTATGTGATAGTGTGGCAAAACCCGTTTCTAACACTCAACATTGTACATTTAAATTTTCATTGTTGCTAAACCTAGAACTATGAACATGATGTAGTTAAAATTTGTTATATTTCACTCCATATAGCTGTTTTTATAACAATTTAATTGAAAATAAGTAAATTTTATTATCAATGTTCACCTCTATGTAACACTGTACATTTTAACTATATATATATATAGCCGGCCCCAGGCGGCGACACGGATATACAGGGTGCCCCGAATTTAAATGGCAAAACTTCAGGAACGTATAGGGGACCGAAAAACTAAGACAGAAAGTCCTTTAGAGATTTGCTCGTTTTTGCTTAGTTTTAGAGAAAATCGCAAAAAAAGAAACAAAACAAAAATGTTACAGGTATCGATTATCACCTTTCTAAGTTCGTCAGGCTAGACAGTGAGATATGTAAACACTTAATGTTATCCTTTACATTCTTTTATTTGTTTACATTTTGGCTTCCTTCTAGGATTATAATTCCTAAATCAGTCTTCAGTCAGTTACTCAAATATTTTTGTGTGAATAGCATCAGCCACAATGCCGCATACATATTCTAATGTTGAATTCGCTGATATGATTTTTGTGTATGGTTTCTGTAACGGTAATGCTTTAGAAGCGGTGCGGGAGTATGCGCGCCGATTTCCAAATAGAAGAGTGCCTAATCGACGAGTCTTTTCGTTAACTTTTAATAGACTACGAGAGACTGGGTCATTCTTAATACGTAATGAAGGCAGCAATAAGAGCAGATTATCGGAGAAGAAATTGTGTCCAACGCCACTTCGATAACAGTCCTGAGACTAGCATCCGAAGAGCATCTGCTGCATTAGCAATGTCGCGACAAGCAATATGCTATGAACGTTTGGCTTTGAATTTGGAACGGATTACTGGTGAGACCATATTTTTTACCTGGAAGATTGACTGGTACTTTTCAAATTATTTAGATGACATTCCCTTACAGCAGCGGATTGAAATGTGGTTCCAACTCGATGGATGTCCAGCTCATTATAGCAGAGTTTCTCGAGCTTGGCTGGATTTTAATTATCCACAACGATGGATTGGACGTGGAGGAGGAGTACCTTGGCCACCCAGATCACATGATATGACACCCATGGATTTCTTCGTATGGGGAACCTAGAAGCAGAAAGTTTATTCGGTGTCAATCAACTCAAGAGAGCAATTAAGAGACCGAATCATAGATGCAGTGCACCAAATATCATCAGAACAATGTTTAGCTGCAATTTATCAAGCGAGTGCTAGATGTAATGCTTGCATCGGTGCAATAGGACAACAATTTGAGCAATATTTACATTAAAAAGAACATAACATAAACATAAATGTAAATGAAAACTTTTTATTTTTTTTATGCGATTTTCTCTAAAACTAAGCAAAAATAGTCTCATTTTTTTGTTTAAGTTAGGCCACAGTTCTTTTCATTCCCTCAGATAAAAATAGTTCTTGGAAGGCCAAAACAGAGCACAGGACTCAAAGACGGTGAGTAATGAAAAGAAAAGGGACTCTTTCTGACATAAAATGAGTTTAGACTGGTGGTAGGTAACTGCTTGAAGTTTTGAAAAATTATGCTGTGATTGAAATACATAGAAGGGAATGGCCATATCCTAGTTACATAAGTCCGTATCTCAATTTTACATTAGTCAATCTCAGATCTGTTTAAATTTTTGAGGTGGATTACTGCGATGAACTGGAGAGTTATTGGGTCAAGGCAAGAGAGGTCTTAATGAAATTTTGAACACTAAGAGCAGCGTTAAATAACTCTTTTGTAAAATAATATTTGAGATAAGCTGTCAAATAATATTTTCTATGAAGTACATACCCTTGATTTGTTCGTTTTAAATGCTCAAATAAAATTTCTCAAAATAGGAAGTTACCATTCCGGATAATTTTTGAATTAATTAAGATTAATCTAATGTTTTTCAAGTTCTATTATTCACCATAGAATTTTCCTTTTTTTTTTTTTTTTTTTTTTTTTTTTTTTTTTAAATTCAATAAATGATATAATTACTATCTAGGGGTATTTTACTAATAGGATTATCCTGGATGTCGCTGCTTAAGGTCCTACTAAACCTAGTACTCACTAGTAAATCACGTTACACAGCCTGTCTATTGACTTGTCTATAGGCATCTATAGGCATGGTCGATGGGCAAGTGCACAAAAAATTTGATTTTTCAATTTTTTTTTTAAATTTTGATTATCGGGCTCGTGCTTCCGTTGCATATTAGCTACTGCATCTATATATAGCACAAATTTAATCCGGACTTATGTTCAGGCACATTTATTGAGGTTTAAAGTCAAGATAGTGGTTAAAGTCTACAAGTTTTGGTTAAATTACATCTAAATTTTAGAGAGCCATCCCGCAAATTATAAAGGTTGCCAGGTTTACAAACTTAGGTAAAAGCAAAGAAGCATCAACTTAGCTACAAATAGAAATTCAGTTCCTCATACATCCGTATCTTTAGGATCATCCTCCCAGAATCAAAACATCCCAGTCATCAATAGCTCTTTCAAAGACTTCCCTTCACTTCCTTCAACATCAAATGTACAACAGCCTCAATATCAACAACCGAGCAATTCAGCCGTTCAACTCGCTGAACCTCAGCCATCAACCTCAGCAGCAGGGTCATCTCAGACTCTTCAACCAACCAATGAATTCACGACGGTCGAACGAAGAAATCGACGGTCACAAAATCAGGCGCCTCAAACATCCTTTCCATCCCGACCTCCCAAAATAATCAATCCTTCCCCATCAACTAGTCAACAGTCACCACAACAAGTGAACCAACAGATCAAGCCTCCAGTAGAAATACATGGGCAAACCATATTTCCTCAACAATATCCAACCCAAATCCCATTCCAGGTACCGTCCGACAAGACAGTTCATCCGTTTCAAATATCAGAACCCTATCTTACTTCCTCCCAAAGTTTTGGTGATATCTTATCGATTCTTTCATCCTTCCTCTCCAAGAAACTATCAGACCCTTAGTTATCCTTCTCACAAGACCCTGTCCGAAATCACTTCCATTGTTCCTCGATGATCCAAAACTCCTTGGCAGTTCTTTTATGGAACGCAAATGGTTTGCTCAATCACAGAAATGAACTGGACATATTCTTACACGACAATAACATTCACATTGCCCTAATTACCGAGACCCAACTGATGCCTACCTCTTATTTCCACATCAAAGACTATATCACTTACAGAACTGACCACCCCGACAAAACAGCCACACAGTGACGATACTATGTTTTTTCTGGACATCACATTTTGAGTCTCTAAAAATTATTGCATCGACTTCAAATTTCATATGGGTATGTCTTCAAAGGTGTAGAATTCGAATCTAAAGTCAGTTTTTTCCCATCATTTCAGGACTTCGCTCTGTTAACCAATAGTTTGTCTAAAAAAAATCTAATTTTCGTATTTTTGTGTTTTGATTCAAGGGATATTATTTTCTATGATTTTACATGTGCTCTATCGATTTTAAAAATCTGCAAATCAATCAGTGTACCGTTATGTGAGTTATACGTGTTTTATGCCTTTTTCGTCGATCGGATTTACTAAAAAAATAAACAATTTGCGGTTTGTCAGAAACCTGGTAGGTAATTATTATTTTAAATATTGTCCCCAACCGAAAATGGAACTATTTAGTTATTTAATAGAAGTAATCAATTATAGCCCACAAGCTCCTACACTGTGGTTATCGAAATTTTATCGTTGGATCCATTCGTTCAAATTCGTCGTGTCAGTGTCAGCATTCAGACCTATTCCGATATCAATTTTAAGCATTTTTATTGGTGAATACCTGTGGATAATATTTGTGAAGGCCATTTGTTATAGCAATTTGGACCACTTTTTTGTACAAGTTGAAATATCAAAGTAAATTCAAATATTCTCCAAGGTCGCAAGTGGTCGCAGACCATTTCGATCTTGAGTTACTTTTTATAATCGATATTTTAAATTAAAATGGGTTTCGACTTAAACAAGTATGAACATTTTTCAAAAATCAATTTTTTGTTGAAATTTTCAAATTTAAATACATTTATTTTTTTTAATTATTATTTTTACAGGAAAACGTTTTATTGCCAATTGTTTTATTAAGCTAAAAACTTTTAACAATAAAAAATTTACATCGGATGTGTTAACAATTTCTAATGCAATTTAACAAAACGAGAAATTTGCGAGAACCTTTCAAACAAACGTAGTATATCGATGTTGTTGTCCTGTTTGTACGTAATTAAATTATGTTTAATGTACTGTTCTTTATCGACAATGACCACAGCAAACGTTTAATAAGTGATTAAAGCTACAAATATAAATTTTTGTTTTCAATCAATGATCAACAAATTACATCGGCTCGTCCCATTGTGCGACATGGAGGTTAAGAACGGAGGCCCTGAAGGTTCTGTATAAAGGCACAATTTTGCCTATTATTATTTAAGGCATGGAAATATGCCATCCAGGAATTCAGATTAAGTAAAACAAGGCAAAGCTGGAGAGGGTCCAGAGGCTAATGCCATTCAAAATTACCAAAAGTTTTCGGACACTTTCTGACTAAGCCGCTTTTTTTTGGCCAAAATGATCCCCATTAGTATTCTAGCTGACAAATATGTGGGTAAAATAACCCAATAGGATTACTGCTGAAGTGAAAACACTTATAAGATATAAACAAACTAAACAAAAGGGGTAAAACAAGGATTATAATGTGAGGGGAGGGAGTTCTACAAATCCTATAAATACGCAAAAAAAATCTTTAATAATTCCAAATATTCTCCAAGGTCGCAAGTGGTCGCAGACCATTTCGATCTTAAGTTACTTTTCAGTATTGATATTTTGAATTAAAATGGGTTTCGACTTAAACAAGTTTAAACATTTTTCTAAAATCAATTATTTGTTGAAATTTAAAAATTTAAATAAATTTTTTTTTTTTTTTGTAATCATTATTTTCACAGAAAAATGTTTTATAGCCAATTGTGATATGCTTAAAGCTGTGAAAAACAAAAAAATTACATCGGACGTGTACACAATTACTAATGCAATTTAACAAAACGGGAAATTTGCGACAACCTTCCAAACAAACCTAGTTTATCTTTTGTACTGTTAGTGCGTAATAAAATTATGTTTAACGTACTCTCGTTTATCGGCAATGACCATAGCAAACATTTTATCAATGATTCAAGCCATAAATATAATTTTTAGTTTTCAACCAATGTCTAACAAATTACGTTGGCTCGTCCCACTGTGCGGTGGTACTTGCATTCTTATCCATAGATCACTAACCCACACCTTGATTCCTTCATCTCCAATTGACACCATTCAGTCTATCTCACTAATCCTATCCACCCTTCCATTTAACCTTACTATTTCAGCTGTATATTGTCCTCCAGGAAATAGCCTTTCCCAAAATATTCTGCAATCCTTATTCCAATCCTTTGGGCGGCGCTTCATTGCAGGTGCGGCCTACAGCGCTAAACACCAGCGATGGGGCTGTAGAACATCCAATTCCCGAGGTAGTATACTTTCCCTTGTATCATTCTTAAACAATTACCTCATCCTTTCACCTAACAATCTTACCTACTGGCCTACATCCCTTAGAAAACGCCCAGATATTTTCGACATATTTGTCACCTCTCAAATTCTTACTTCCCAAACTACAATAGATTCCTCAGATGACCTTTCCTCAGATCATAGCCCAGTTTTGCTTACATTACATTCTATTCCTATTATCAAACCTTCTCCTTCATCCTTAATAACTGGACGAGCAGACTGGGACAAATTCCGTTCGGCTTTAGAAAACCAAATTGACTTAAAAACTCCACTTAAAACATGTAAAGAAATAGATGCGGCAATAGAACATCTTACAAATTCAATTCAAACCTGCATAAAAGAAAACACTTCACAAAATAGAATTAAAATTTCAGAAAGTATCTTACCACAGAATATTCGCGTTCTATTAGTAGAGAAACGTCGCGCTAGGGCCAAATGGCATAGAACTTGGTATCCAACTGACAAAAGCTATTATAATAAATTGACTAACAGACTTAAATCAGAACTTAAAAACTGAAATTTGAAAATTTACAAAAACAAACTGAACAACTAACTGTTTCCGATAAATCATTATGGAACACTACCAAAAGACTGTTAAAATTCAAAACCTTCATACATCCTCTCCTTACTTCAGCTCAAACCTGGAACAAATCTGATTTAGAGGAATCGCAATTTCTCTTGTATTTGCAATTGTAATTGTGTAAGAAATCGCAATTGTAATTGTATTTGGTGAACAATTACACAATATTTTTAAACCTCAACCTGATATGCAAAATCCTAACCATGTAGAATTCATTGAAGCAGAATTGGCCATTCCTCTCCAAATGACCATTCCTCCTAAAGCCTTCCACTCTTCAGAGATAATAGCCATCATTCGTAAATTGCCCTCCAACAAAGCTCCTGGACACGGCCTTATCACTTCAAGAATCCTCAAACACCTTCCAAGGAAAGCAGTATTAATGCCTAACTTACGTTTATAATGCTGTCCTCCGTACAACATATTTTCCCGATTCCTGGAAATCATCGATAATAAAAATGATCCCAAAACCTAAAAAAAACCGACAGAAAACCCTTCCTCGTACCGACCTATTTCTCTCCTAAATTAAATATATTGATTATGATCTGCTTAGCGGTTGAAAGTGAAGTTAAAGAGTTTTACTGTTTTCAAATTCATTAATTTGTTAGGCTAAATATTTTTCCTTCTTTTGATAAAATTCCTGAAACTTCATTACTCTTGTTTTATTATGATACAAAGTTATATTGTAAATTGAAATACTTAAGAAGACAACACACGTATAATTTTAACTAAAGTTAATTTTTATTTCCTTTTGCCGATCTTTCATTACAAAAAAATTGGTCTTGATAGTGACAGTAGACTCGAAATGCCTTCAAATAGAAATGGTTCATTATTAGTATTTTTTTAATAAATTAATTTTTTAAGATTTATATTGTTCCAATATACCTCTAATTTGTAAAACAGCGAAATAGAGTTAGAAAAATATAAATATTTTTAAGTTCTTTAAGATTTTCATTATTGCAATATAAATCTTTGTATGTGATATCTCAATTGTACAGGGTGAGTACCTTAGAAACAAAAAGAAGAAAATTGGTTGGAAATAAATAAATAATTAAATAAATGAATAAATAGATAAATAAATAAATATATAAATATGTTTGTAAGTGTGCGTTTATGTGTCTACTGTGTACATATGTACATATTGCCTCAATTTATATATATTGCACGGATATTTCGTTAGATCCTAATGAAAGTTGTACTTATTTTACAAAATTGTTCATTTTCCTTTTATTTTCATTTTGGATTTTCCTGAAATTAAACAGTGACCTATCTTCACACTCACTACCAACCAACCACAAGAACATCAATTTAAGATAAATTATAACCAAAATTTTACTGAGATTTACTGTTTATTGAGACTTTTCGATTTACTATTTCTTTTTCTATTTTTTTTTTTTTAAACTGAAAAAGTCGTCATTTCTTTGCTAATAACTCATTTCGGAATAACTACCAAGTGGGTTGGATGCTCTCTCCTAATACGAAATAAATTAAAAATGACGCTTGATTGATGCCCAGTTTGACGCATTTTAAGATAAGTAAAGCTCGGTTGTTCTCTAAAATCGTAGATTGACCTGTATTTATCCGATTTTACATAGTTTAATTTTTATCGTTTCGTGGGTTGGTTGTTTTTTGCATAACGCTGTCCAATTTAGAGTTGTATCCTTATATGTTTCATTAGGAATATCCTGTAAGTTACATTACGGTCTTATTCTAGATAAATGTAGGTATTAAACTGAGAATTATTATTGTTAGTTGTATCCATTTTCTAGTAAAGATGTAATTTCCTTATCCCATCTATATTAGTTTATCCTGTCGCTTCCACCTGTTTTAAATTCGCTTTCTCTCTCTCTCTCTCTCTCTCTCTCTCTCTCTCTCTCTCTCTCTCTCTCTCTCTCTCTCTCTCTCTCTCTCTCTCTCTCTCTCTCTCTCTCTCTCTCTCTCTCTCTCTCTCTCTCTCTCTCTCTCTCTCTCTCTCTCTCTCTCTCTCTCTCTCTCTCTCTCTCTCTCTCTCTCTCTCTCTCTCTCTCTCTCTCTCTCTCTCTCTCTCTCTCTCTCTCTCTCTCTCTCTCTCTCTCTCTCTCTCTCTCTCTCTCTCTCTCTCTCTCTCTCTCTCTCTCTCTCTCTCTCTCTCTCTCTCTCTCTCTCTCTCCTCTCTCTCTCTCCTCTCTCCTCTCTCTCAGCTCTCTCTCTTCTCTCCTCTGTTCTCATTCTCTCTCTGCCTCTCTTTTTTATATTACAGCTCTATATTTTCTTGTATATTTTTGATAAGCTTTTCTTTTAGATTTGACCTTAATCGTTCAAATCTTTGTTTCATTTGTCGTAGTACTGGATAAAAATTTTTTTGTACATTTAAACCAAAAGTAAAAATGAATATTTTGAAATAAATAATTATTTCAAATACACTCGGGACTCGATTAGCCGAGACTCTGTCAATCGAATCCTTGATGAACCGATCCTTCTATGTTTATATCATATCTTTGTTTATTACTATTTTTTTCCTAAAACATTCGAATACCGACATTAGTACTTTTCTAGTACAAGATTACTGCAGGAAAGCTAGATGATGGTGAAGACGATCTGTTAGGAAACGGATCGTTATTTACGATTTTCATGAAGAAGGCTTAACTGGTGTGAAGAAGGCACTTTAATTTCAGGAAGGCAAAACTGATTCAGCATCGTTCGATTTCATAACTTTGAAACAATGGAGTGATCGTGCGGCGGCATATAGGTAGGATGTTTGTAAAGAAAGAAAAGAATTGTTTTCAAGCCATAAACTTCCTGATTTACATATGTAATAATGTAATTTATTCATATTATTATTGCATATTTAATTCATATTATTTTGTTTCCTTTTTGTAATGTAATTTGACCTACCTATTTTTTTTTATGTATTCCCGTACTTTTTAGAGAGTCTCAGTTAATCGATGATTTAGTTATCCGAGTATAACTCAGTCTCACCAACATCGGTTAATCGACTCCCAAGTTTAACTATTTGACAAAAAAAAAACACATAAAAAACAACTAAAAAATTAATAACAGTTCCTTATAATCAATTTAAAAAAGATTTGCCTAACAGAAAAAAATTAAACCACTGTAAATCTAAAATAATAGTTTAGAAAAACTCTACTATTGCTTGGTGAGAATTGAAGGCCCATTGAACGAAGTTCTTCATTGTTCTACGAGAGGCAATGGGCGCACATTTTCTCTTTATTTTGCTTCTTTTTAATCTTTCTCCGAGGGCATATTTTCCTCAAATAGAGAATGAAGTCCATATAACTATTTTTAAATAGTTATATGAAGCCATTTTATTTTCGATAGAGGATTTTTTTTTAATAAAATATATTATCTATTTTATAAAAATTGTTAAATTAATTACCTTATTACTGTAATTATTCATTTTTATATTTGTTTTTATAATTTAATGGAACACCAAATAAAAATAAAAATGTCCTCTCTTTTTGAGACGTTTCTAAATATAAAAAAATGAATGTGATAATATTGTTCTTAAAAAAAAAAGAAAAGAAGTTCTCCTTTTCGTGCAGTTACATTAAAAATATATCTTAAAAATATGATAGTTCTTGATGCCATTATCTTGATCCAATGACTCTGACCCTGGGGTTTGTTGCTCCGCTGAGAGACCGATTTCCGCTCTTTTTGCATATATGTAGTTCTCATTATCATGCTTATTTTCCGAAAAAATTGATTTAAATAGGATTTTCACTATTCGAGGCTTGCTTATTTCATTAGGACAGTACAGTATCTGAAAATTTGTTGATCATTGAAGACATAAAATCATATATTAAAATCAGTATTTTTTTTTTTTTTTTTTTATAGAATTCATATCGAAAATTAATTAGTGATGGGAGTTTTTGATTTGAGAATGATCAGAAATTTTCGATTTTCATTTTTACAATTACTTTATGTTTAGTTGTCCAGAAAAGGCAGGTTTATGTTTTTAAAATTAATGATCATAAAAGATTTTTATCAATCAAAATAAGCTACAATAAGTTAATTTAAAGAAAATCTACATTATTTTCTCGTGCAACCCAACAGTTTCCCCTGGGCAAAGCTTCCACAACTTCTTTATCTTTCCGACATTTCTGTTTTATAATTTTCTTTCAGTGTTAAAAAAAAACTCAACGCGATACATGCACTTTTTATGATTTACAAAGTGCAGTATTTTTTTTCATTAAAAATATATTTGATAAAAAGTTTTGCCTCCTAAAAGTACACAATTTAATAAAAATTGTATACAGTAAAATTCACTACAAATGAATGAAAAGTCTTCAAACACTTTGTAAATGAAAGAAAAATAATTTATAAAGTGTTTTGTGTATTATTGTGTTTGCATTGTTTTCGGAAGTACATACTATATAATATTGCATACACTCATTGTCTGTTGATTTTACATAATAAATTTCATGATAATATATGAAAAGCACTTACTAATTAGTTGGTATATCATCTTGTTTTCGTTTATGTTCGTACCTTGGGCAATCCATAGCCACAGAACTCGATTTAAAACAATTGTCGATAACGTATTTAATCTTCAAATTTAGGATTTAATCTAGTTAGGTTAAATAATACATTTAAAGGTTAACGTTAAATTTTTATTTAACCTTTTTCGTTGGAATTTTGTTACATTGTTTCCGTTACATGCACAGCGATTCCCGCTAATAATATAATGATGATATAAAATAACGTTAGTATAGAAGATTTGCTTCAAAAGTTATTAATACTTACTGTTACTATGACTATGTAAATATACCAAAAATGATTCAGTTTATTATAACATTGATTGATCAAATCAACCTTAAATCAACAAGCAGTCGAAATACCATCACTCCTAAAACTAATTTTGATTTATTAGCAATTTATCCGTTACAATAATAGAGAATAGTATTTATCTCACTAATAATTGATTAATGTAAGCCTCTTCTAACGCTCCTATTTTCGAAATTTATAAGTAATGCAAAGAAATATTCAATGTTTTGTGGAAATCCCTTTTTATGTTATCTACGGAATGTCTGATATATTTAAATTCTGACGAATTAATTATTAAGGCTTGAACCACCAAAGAGGAATTATGTTATTTTCCACAATATTATACCAATGGTTCTTTTGTCTCTGTCTCGTTTTCTACCTCACTTATTCTATACGCTACATTACATCTTACATCAAAGATGAGAGGAAAATTTAAAAATGTCTGCTGATATTCCCACTAACTTTATATTGAAAGGGTCGATTTCTAAAAGTACCGGAAATTAAAGAAATTCTCGTTTTATAACGACAAATAATTTTAATTCATCAAATATAAATTTACAAATCCACTGTTCAATATACTATCGCCAGCGTATAGAAGCGTTTTAGAAGGTTGGGTGTGGAATTTATAATGAAAGGATATGCATTCATAACTTCTGGGATCCTAACATCATTAGGAATTAGGTTATTTGCTTGTTTAAGAGAAATCAAGGATTTTACGAAGAATGTCGGATTAGAGGTACTCCGAAACATCCTCACTAGGGTTTTAGGGTAAAGGGTTGAATGTGAAAATATACTACCTGTATTAAAGTGCTTGTGGAAGAATAACAGTTGTTATGAGAATCTAGCGTTGAATTATTCATCCGTCGATTCAAGCACATTCGGTGACGGGTTCCCCTTAGGGTCCAGAGTAAACTTATTAGAAATTTATATTGATATATGATATATTCCTGTTTATTTGAGAATGTTTATTTATTTTTAGTATATAAAAATTATATACTGATGTGCATTTATGAGATGTATATGCCTAAGAATATTAGAATGTTTTTTTTTTTTAATTTTTACATAACTGCAATGCATAATCTTATCCCAGTCCCTTATATTATTATACCACGAGATTCATTATTGATTTGTTTCTCTGTGTCCATGTATGTTAATTTCCTGTGGTGTTCCATTAATATTTCTTTGCACTTGAAATCTGGACAGATAGTATTGTATCTTATTTGCGAAGTGATCCGATGTCTTAAAATGCCGTTTATTATTAATAATAGATAGGTTCATTTAAAACATTGACTGTCTAAAATTTGGTTTCTTGTTAAAGATGACTAATAATCTCATTAGACTTCATTAAATAGTATTTAGTTAGCAATTCAGAAACAATTATTTGCCTGTTTATGGTAACCTGTAGGTGAGCTTGTTATTTGTTTTGACTGCAGAATCGAGGGGAAAAATATGCCCGAAAATATTTTAGGACATGCTAATGATTTAATCCAACTGATTTTTCTTATTTATTAATTGTTTTGCATTGACGATTACGACTTTCCACAGGAAGAGAAGTTAGATAATGGATAGATTACGCACTATCTGTAGCCAAATATTGTCATTGATTGTATTGGTGATTGGTTCTTAGAAAGGAGTTCAATGGGTTCATGCTATCTTAACGACTGCTGGTCCAGGAATTGAATTTTCGGCGGTTACGCTTTTTTTTTCCTTTACCGATTCGCGTAAAGAGTCTTTTGAATATACCCACGTCAGAAATAATTATTTGCTTATTTTTAATTTTTTTTAAAGCCTCTTATTTTTTTGTTTTGATGTATTTCATGTTTTTCTACTTTCACTCCATAATTATTTAAACAATAAGTTTATTAATTTATATTAATTAACAATATTAATTATTAAGTAATTAATAATATGATTATTAATTTATTATCGAATGTATACATAAATAATAAAAAAGTCAAAAGCCACTGAAGGATACTGGTTTCATTTTTGACAGTATCTGACAATTTTTGGCGTTCGAAGGACATCCTTGGTCACTCTCCTTCCCAAAAAATTATTTTTCGTCCTTAAGGATACTATTTTTAAATCTTTTATGACTTAACGATTTCAAACGGTCGCAGGATAGTCCGCGATTGTTTTTCTTTTGACCGCCATTGTTGTCCTTTCTGAAAAATATGAATAACTAGCTGAAAGGACCCTGCTCCGCTACGGTTTAATATCATTAGGATGAAGGACAACTTAAATTAGTAAAAGTTAAGCTTAACATTGATAATAATTATTACTTAAATAATCCTAAAGAATTCCATTCTTAGAATAGTTTCAATAAGTAAATTTGACAATCTGCAAAAGTTAATTTAATATTATTTTGATAGTCCTCCAGTGAATCTTCGAGGCAGCACTACCATCTTACCCAGCTCTGATACCAGACCATCAGCTTTTCTTATGGCATACTTTAAGTGAATATAGTCTCAACTTCTCACCTTTTTTGATTTTTTCGAATAAAGTTTAGTCTTTCTGTTTCTATTTTTGCTTACATATAAAGTATAAATTGGTTGAGGAGATTACGAAGTTAAAGTAAATAAGGTTCTTCACCTCATAACATTTAGGCATAAAAATCAGCTTCAGACACGGTTTTCTTAAGTGGTGTATTAGTGTTTGAGTCACGCTGAGGGATGTTAATACTGTATTCATGTTCTCCATGGTAAAACATGAGACGATACTGAAGAGTATCATACACTTGATAGAACTCACTGATTCTTATCAGTTTTTTGTCCCTACATCGAACTGGCCTTACATGTCATCACCAGAGAACATAAGTCTTTTAACCTCCTCTTTAACATACGTTTTTTAATAGCTTTTCGTCACGAAACAACTCAAACTTGTAAGGCTCCACCTCTGCAGCCACCATCACAGTTCACAGAAAGTACCAATATTATAAGGTTTCGACATCGATCGTATTTTTGTTTGTTTACAACTAAAAGGAACTTAATTTGTGGTAAAAGTGTGCGGTTTAAACATCTAACCTATTTTTTAACTTAGCTTATCTCCAAATGCCATATAACTATTAATCTATTATTATTATTCACCAAATAAAAATTGTAATTGCATTTTTCGCGAATTAGCCGTGATCCAGGCCGAATTTTTTTAATTCCTTTCTTAGCGAGCACCTAGGGCCCTAGAGGAAGCTTCATATCGAATTTCATTCCAATCCGTTCGGTGGTTTCTGAGATTTCGTGTTAAATGAGTGAGTGGTATTTGACAAATATATAGTAGATTAATAATTTCAATTTATTTTTTTAATTATTTTATTACTTTGCGCATGTACACACATGACTCATTAGCGGCTTAATATACATATTAGATTTTGCCAAACAATTTACAAAATTTCAAAAATGTTTTTGATTTTGTCTTCTGTGTCTTCTAGTGCTTTATCTATACTTGAGGGTATATATAATATAATTTAAATTTGTATATTTATGATAATTTATGAAAATAAAATTAGCGTTAATTATAAAATAATATTCTTATTAATATTAATTATAATAATTTACTATTAATAATAAATATAATAATATTAATTATAATAAATATATTAATCATAATAAATATATTAATTATAAGTAGATATACTAATTAAGTATAATTATACATTTATATAATAGTTTATGCATAATTATTTCTGGAAATAAATGCATGTTTAATTGTAGTGTTATTTTTTTCATTCCCAGAGGAGCTATAGTATTGAGAACTGCTCTCTTCCATGTATTACATGCTAACTAGGATTGCTGAAAAAAAATTCATATATTCCCATTATTTGTATCAGACTTTATATTAAAGAAATTGCCGACTGTGATTTGTGTTTACGATGGTACATGCATTGTCTTGTAGGGAACACCCTCAGACACCCGAATTATCTCACAAAGTTTAATCTCACATAGTTTAAAGCTAGTATACATAGTACATGTTTTTCGAATCGAATTAACTTAGCAATAGATATTAATTTTAGCAATAATTAATAATATTACTCCTTTTTTAATTAATGAGTAACAATAAAATAATTGTTACGAGAGTTAGTCGCCGTTTATGTACCGTGATAAAATATAAGTTAAACAAAAAATTACTACAATGTATTTTTGTGTTTAGGGAATAAAACCAAATAGTATTGCTAATGGATTTATTTTATTTTATTTTTTTTTTTTTTTTACGAATTGTAGGCAGGGGAGAAAATCGTCCGGATCAATAAGGTCTTAGTAATTCAAGTATACGTAAAATAAAATTAACAGTGAAAAGAGAGCTATGTATTTATTTATGTACAGTTAAAATGTTCGTATGCTAAATGTATAATTACATGATATTCAAATAAGTATTTATGAACTCTTAAACAGAACAAAACTTATTTGTATTGGAAAAAGTTCATTATTGTGTATTGATGGAATTATGGAAATTACTTCGATAGGATTCAAGAATTTTATATCTGTAACTTGACTTGTTAGCTATTCCAACGACAAGCAAACAGAGGTAATGGCTCAAGCCCTGCATCAAAGTAATTCTCTCCTTTTGAAGTTTTCTTCCAGTTGCACTCCATACTTGTTTTTGATGTTTGATTTGGCAACATACACCAAAACAAGGCAGATTCGTCGGCATTGTAAATTTTTCCAGGAACAAAATGATTTTCCTGCACCTCCAATATTTTTCTCAAATAAATTCACCGCTTTCAGGAATATGCTTCTCTGCTGAATGAATCAAATAAAAACAGAATTGTATACCAGTGGTTTGTCAGGCTGTTAAAAAGTTATACTATCACTCGATCCATATTCGGGAAAGGTAGAAGGATAATATATATCTATTATCTATCGATATATTTAAATGTCTATGTATGTCCCTTGATAGCAATCACTGAATGAGGAAAAATTATGGTCCACACTTTTATCAATTTTTTTAATTAAGTAATATATATTATGGATGTATGGATCAGTGAAGAGAAAGGATTTCCCTGGTTCGGATACGGGCCCGGTAGCCTAGTGGATAAGGCGCCACGCTAGAGAAGTGGAGACTTGGGTTCGAATCCCAACTGGGGTCAAATCTTTTCTCTTCAAAAATAAAAAATATATTTAAAAAATATTTAGTAAACAAGAACCACTTCATAATTTTATATATATATATATATATATATATATATATATATATATATATATATATCATATATTCAATTGAATTATAAGTAGGTTCATGAGCTGCTTGCTACAACTAAATCTACAGCTTTTACAATCCCCGAATTGTACGTCGCAATTGCGAGTGCCCGGGGGTATGGATCAGTGAAGAGAAAGGATTTCCCTGGTTCGGATACGGGCCCGGTAGCCTAGTGGGTAAGGCGCCACGCTAGAGAAGTGGAGACTTGGGTTCGAATCCCAACTGGGGTCAAATCTTTTCTCTTCAAAAATAAAAAATATATCTGGTTCGGATACGGGCCCGGTAGCCTAGTGGATAAGGCGCCACGCTAGAGAAGTGGAGACTTGGGTTCGAATCCCAACTGGGGTCAAATCTTTTCTCTTCAAAAAATAAAAAATATATTTAAAAAATATTTAGTAAACAAGAACCACTTCATAATTAATATATATATATATATATATGACAGCTCGTAAATAGATCTAATTAAAGTAATGTTCAATTTGAACATTCATCCCCGAATTGTACGTCGCAATTGCGAGTGCCCGGGGGTATGGATCAGTGAAGAGAAAGGATTTCCCTGGTTCGGATACGGGCCCGGTAGCCTAGTGGATAAGGCGCCACGCTAGAGAAGTGGAGACTTGGGTTCGAATCCCAACTGGGGTCAAATCTTTTCTCTTCAAAAAAATAAAAAATATATTTAAAAAATATTTAGTAAACAAGAACCACTTCATAATTTAATATATATATATGACAGCTCGTCAATAGATCTAATTAAAGTAATGTTCAATTTGAACATTCATCCCCGAATTGTACGTCGCAATTGCGAGTGCCCGGGGGTATGGATCAGTGAAGAGAAAGGATTTCCCTGGTTCGGATACGGGCCCGGTAGCCTAGTGGATAAGGCGCCACGCTAGAGAAGTGGAGACTTGGGTTCGAATCCCAACTGGGGTCAAATCTTTTCTCTTCAAAAATAAAAAATATATTTAAAAAATATTTAGTAAACAAGAACCACTTCATAATTTAATATATATATATGACAGCTCGTCAATAGATCTAATTAAAGTAATGTTCAATTTGAACATTCATCCCCGAATTGTACGTCGCAATTGCGAGTGCCCGGGGGTATGGATCAGTGAAGAGAAAGGATTTCCCTGGTTCGGATACGGGCCCGGTAGCCTAGTGGATAAGGCGCCACGCAAGAGAAGTGGAGACTTGGGTTCGAATCCCAACTGGGGTCAAATCTTTTCTCTTCAAAAATAAAAATATATATATATATATATATATATATATATATATATATATATATATATATATAAACTTAAATATTTTAGGGTGATCATCATATCATGAGGCACCATTCTAATATTTTATACAAATATTATTGATATTTGTTGTTTCTGGTATTTTTATTATTATTGGGATTTGTGGGAATTTTTAACGATGTAAAAATATTTTTATATGTATTTTTGTGTTACTTTTATGTGCGGAGGTACGCAGCGCCCCTCAGTCAGGGAACCATTTATGTCAAAAAGCGCTTCCCAACTTAAAAAAAATAATCACATCCAGCCTACACTCCTAGAGTATTAATTTTTTGTGAAGTGTTTTAAAAATATATAGTATTTTCTTTGAGTTTTCGATGAACAATTAATATCTCATTCATTAATGCATTTTGAGCTGGATTAGGGACCTCTTAGACTTAAAAAAATAAAAATCAAGACAGGAGTTGCCGCTGAGTTCTGTTTCCCCTTTCACACCATGTAACTATCTCACAACAGATTCACGAATTTCCTGTATTGTAAGAGACAGGTGTGAATAAAGAAAAAATGCAAAAAAAAAAAAATCCAATTAATGAAATTGATTTCATACATCAACAAACCGAATGAGGTTGATTCGTCAAGAGTTTTATTTATGGAATCCAGAGTAACTAAATGTTTTCTACTCAAGTATAATTAAAACACTAACCGCAGTAACGGTTTGTGTATTTACTTTCTAAATAAAGCCAACTCATTTGAACAAACATCTCTGATATTGTATTTAGCCACAGTAATTATAAAACATGATAATTGAAGTTGCTTCCAAATAGTTAATTATTTCATGTGCACTGTGGACACTGTTAAATGTGATGAAGAAGCGACAGAAGAGAAGCTGAGTGGTGGTAATCATGGCGTAGTTCCATTTATTTAGGATCCCTCTCAGGTTAAATCTTGCAACAGATCAGCATCCCCTCCCAATGAAGTGTTCTACCCTTCTAGGAGTAAATTGTTTCTCCTTAATTAAAGTATTTTGAGTGTAGACCTCGTTTTAGAGTTATGTAACGTTCGATTATATAGCTCCTATATATGATCCACGAGTTTATTGAAATCCATACACTTTTCTTTTTTTATTTTTTGTGTGGGGCAGGGAGAAGAAAATAAACAATATATTAATTTATTAATAACTGAATATTTTTGGGTAGGGTGCAGTAGGTTGGGGGTGAGTAGGGTCAATATGAATTGAATAGAGTGGGGGATGTTGGTATAGTCTCTTAACGTTAAGTTCAATCATTTTTGTGAAGTCATACGTGAAGCTATACTATATACTATATACTAACAAACCTGAACGTAATACCAGACTATCAATTTGGATTTAGAACAAAATTTAATCATACACCAATTATTCAGAGTTACTGACTGCATATGCTCGGCACTAGAGCATAAATTGTATGCAACTGGAGTATTTCTGGATGTTGCTCAAGCTTTTGACAGAGTCTGGCACCAAGGACTTTTCTTGAAACTAAAGACGATACTCCCACCGACCTACTATCTTATCTTAGAATCCTTTCTTTCTAATAGATCTTTCTCCGTCCGCCAAGGTTCAGAGCTTTTTTCTATTAAGTTGGCGTCAGCAGAAGTACCACAAGGCTCAGTTCTTGCTCCACTACTGTACATCATATATCATAAATTAGATCTGACATTTTTACAGTGACACATGCAGAAGACACAGCAATTTTAACGAGAGACAAATACCCGACTCATGCTTCACAGACACTACAACATTACTTGTCAAAATTACATGACTGGCTTAATATCTGGAAAGTTCATATAAATTACGACTAATCGCAACACATTACGGTTATAATTCAACGTGAAACATGCCCACCATTTTTTTTTTGACAACACACCGATTCCTCAAACAGACACTGTACACTACCTTGATCTAACGTTTGACTGAAGAATGACATGGGGTCCACGTATTAAGAAAAAAAGTATAACGCTCAACCGAAGACTAAGACTTTTATATTCACTCCTTTCCAAACGTTAAACTCTACTACTTGAACAAAAAATTAACACTTATAGTTACTTACTGAAACCTATTTGGACATACGCTTCTCAGATATACAGGACAGCTAAAAAGATCCATATTAACAAACTCCACATCTTCCAGGCAAAAACATTCAGGACAATCACAAAAGAATCATGGTACGTGTTGCAACATAACTTTACTTACTGACCTACGCATACCTCATGCCATTTACATTCTAAATACAAAGTGACTGGTTGTAAAATTTTGACAGGTGTAAAAAAATATATAACGTCAAAAAAAAAAAAAAATAAATAAAAATAAGATTAACACATGAAGATATTCATGAAAATAAATAATCCGTCACACGTAACCTGTTTATCTATAGAGCCGAGTTAAAGAAAACATTAAATCCTGCAATAATTTCAGAATAACCCAACATATATAGTGATTTTTTAATATAATATTAACATTAGTTGTACATTTATTATATTACATTATTATAGGTTTCATATTGAATAAACATAATAAATAGTAATTTTAATCCTTGTATTTATAATCGATTTGTCATTACTTTGATTCATTTAAGTATATTGGTAAAAAAAGTAGATAGGAAATAAGTTACATAAATACCTAGTAAATACTCGTATAAAAACAAATAAAATTTTCGACTGATTAACCTGAAGTAGTTCAATAACTCCGTACTGCATTTCAGATAGGCAACCCGCACCACTGTCCTGTCAGGAGATTTTACCTGCGTTTGACAATAGGCAATTAATTAGCTTCTTTTTTTTTTTATTAATCCGTCCTTCATATTATTTTTTATTTTGAAATCATACAGAAATATTATAATGATACAATCATGAATTACATTATAAACAATTTAGCCATAAAATTACTCCACATCACATAGGTCATTTGTCATTATTGAAATTCAGTTAGTCAGACCTTTCATTGGTATTTATGTTTGTATATTCTGTAGTTTTTACTAATTATGAATGGTTTTTGAGTAGGTAATGGTTACTATATAGATTAAAATGATTAAGGTATCTTCAAAAGTTTTAACTGAGATGTCTGGTATCTAATGTTTCTCCGGTTTGATGAATTGATTTCACTACCCTATTATGCAATTTTTTTTTTTAAGTGAATCTGTATTTAAATTTGTTACTTTATGGGGGCAATCCAAAAAAACCTAATGATAACAAAATCGGGGGACACAGTTTGGCTTTGTAGTTTCGAATCTATCCTCTACATCCAAAATTAGATTTTACCACTGGATAGCTAAAGGATAAAATAATTCATTACGATAAGCGAGAACAGTGACGCATCACGTGTGTTAGAGGGGGAAGCCCTGCAATTTTGAGGTTATTTTGCTGCGTATCGAGATTTGCAATGAGTATAACTTTTGACTCGGAAAAGCTACGATGTTCGTTTAAGTTTTAATCGTCAGCTGTCGTCAAAATCTATCGAATGTATATAAAACATTAGTTTAAAGTAGTGACAATGAATATAATAAGGTGTTAGAATAAAAATATATTATCAAAAACTTTGTGTTGGTGTTGCTGATCAGCAATTGTTTAATACTTATTACCGCAATAAGTATAATACACAATGCTTGGTCGCGCACTCAGAAGACATCTCTACTGATACAATCATCAACCCGTCTGATTATTTGGCAATCAGCGTAACTTGGATGGATAATTCCATGTCAGTGAATATCCTATACCCTAGCTTTGATCTGAGATCATATTGTAATGCAGCTAACAAAAGACGGATTGCAACTAAATCTTCGGTAGCCGTATCATGATCATTAAATCGCAGAGCCGGTGGAGTCGCCACATATCGTAACATCAATTGCTTTACTGATTGTAGTAGAGTTAACATTGACTTTTCGGAAATTTATTTGGAAATGAAAGACGCATCACCTAATAATGTCTGTCTAGTAAACGTAAAGGCCATTGGCATCTTACTACACCATTTATGATAGTTGGAGACTTTAATGTTGATGTCTTACTCAACCGCTCATTACCCGACTTCAAGCCCAGCGAGTTCAATTTGTCATATATTGAAACTTCTCTAATGACGTTAGGTAATACCTGTATGGATTTATCGTTTACCAGAATTCTCGATGTATCGTGTTTACCATGTTTGTCGTACTTTACGTATCACAGACCTATAATTAATGAAGTTATATTGTAACACAATAATTATTAGTTTCCTTCCTTTTATCCTAAATACATTAATAAAAATATAACATTTATTCAAAAAATATAACCCATTACATAGACGTACTCACGTGCAACACACGGCCGTGTCCATGACACAGTCACACACCGATTTTTTTTTTTTTTTTTTTTTTTGTGATAGTATACAGACTTTACTCCTAAAACAACTTCCCAGAGTTGGATAGCCCATTTAGTTTAACTGTTTTATGCTTGCATTTGGCGGCAATATTTCCATGAAACATAAAGCATGGAAATATGTTTTGTTATTTCCATTTCTCAAACTTCAATTTACAGGAAACGGAATAACCTGCCCTTAAAAAAAAAGAATTACTTTGAAATTCTTAAACAAATTCTTCTGAATAAAGAGTTGATATAAGAAGATAATCAATTATACAGATACAGACTTTGTTGTGTGAAGTGTTCTTAGGCCGGCGTGGTAGGAACACTGACGTAACTCAGCATATTGAAAAATAATAATAATAATAATAATAAGCATATTGAAATAATTTTTGAATTGAATAATTGGGGATTATTGTAATAAAAAATTGCTTTATACGTTTCACATGCCCTTTTTAAAGTATATGTGTACGTAAGTACCTAAATCAGAATTAAACTTCAAGCCGAAAAATAATTAAATCGATTAGTAGGTAGTCTTTTTTTTTTTTTTTGGTCTGTCAGTTTATTTTCATTCTTAGCCAGATTTTTTAGTTTATACTAAAGTGTATTTTATCAAATAGGTTTATTAGGTATTGATGGTTCATATACATTTTTTTAAAAAGCTTCTTCGCTTAGCAATGTATAGTTTATAATAATCTGAATCTTAATGAAATCCATGAAGTCTTTTTTTGACCAAGAACAGAGTTGTATGACTCTTAAAAAACATTGAGTTATTCCGTATAAATCGAATTGATTTAGTTCTTGTTATTTTTTTTTTTTTAGTGAACATGTATAACAAATATTTTCTTCTTTCACGTCATTCTTTAGTGACTCTTTTTCCTCACGTTCCCTTTCTGGCGTTTAAAAGATTTTTTACGTTTCCTCCTGCAATAAAGGTAAGAAAGTTCGGGCATTTTATTTTTGATTAAAATGATTCTGTTTTCTTATTATTTGTATAGTATCAGTTTCCTAAGCCCGGCTGGTTTGATAAAGCAAAACCCCGCAAGACATTACACTATTTCTCGCCTTTCAGCGCGAGATATACAGATAGCCCCAACGCATCCTTTCAAATTCCTAAGAAAACTTTGAGAAAACATTTGTTTAATCGTTCTGTAAAACTGTATCTATTTTAGTAAATTTGAAATTCCTGTTATAATATTTATTACGCTTGGTATTATAAAACTAGGTCAAAAATAGCCAGAAAACAAATTAATAAAAGTGTTGTTAGTTTATTTTTTTTAAATAAATAAAAAATATATATATATATATATATATATATATATATATATATATATATATATATATATAATATATAGTGGAATATATATATATATATAATGAACCTCAATTTGTAATAAATATAGAATAGCGAAAATTCTGCGAAATCTTAAAAAAAGTTTTTATCTTGCATCTTGAGTATGTGGAATTATTTATTTATTAATATTTACTTATTCGAATCTAAACTTCAATATTAAACGAAAGTTTACTTATTAAGTTCTTGGAGATGAGGCGGTGACATCTTGGGCACTCTTCTTAAATGAAATTTCTTAAGGATATTTTTTTTGTATCAGAAAATATTTGGAATTGAAAAACTGTTCTCAGACTCCCAGCATGATATTATTTAAGGATTACTGACCATTTATAATATAAAATTTGTATTTTCCCGTGTAGGATCTAATGTCATAAATAATACCTGCATAGTAATGAATATAATTACGTATAATTAGTTTGACTAATACAGTCTGCTTAACAGAGTGATTAAGATCGATTTATATTAAACATTAGCATCAAACGATGAAGGATTATGGCCAAGAAATCATTAGCAATCTATTAAAGATAATATTTCAAATAAATATGTTTATAAAAATACACTCCGATTGCTAGCACTGAACTTGTCTTCTAATGAACCAAATTAATAGTGAAAAAAAATTACTTCATTCAGTTTAATTTTAATATTAGATAAATAGAAAGATGAAAAAAACGGCTTGTTGCCGGATTAAAAAAAAAAAAAAAATCGTTTTATGATGTAGACTGCAGATTCTCTGCATACTGCACATGTATTTTTAAAGCGACCTAGTCTTCTATGAAACGACAAAAATTATGTACCTTCAAATTCCTCCTGATACATCTTACTTGTGATTGGGATTAATAGATGATTCCGGTACACATTCAATATTGCATAGAATCACAGTCTTTTATTAAAGATCAGTAAATTTTTTTAATGTAGATTATTCTACTGTGTCACTTTAGAAATAAATGTGCGATGTATACTTAAACTTAAATATCGGAAATACCAGACGTCTTACATGATATACATTATTATTAGTGAAATATTGAAGATAACCATAACCATCTTGCTCTAGGTTGCATTCTCCTTAAGAAGTCTTTTTTTAATAATTTATGACCTACATCTCAGCTAAAACCTAAAAGTTGTTACTTGGATAGAATACTTATTTTGCTTCAGCTGCATTTTATTTGACGCATAAATGTATGCTGTCAGTAACCCGTTCTATCTTAAAAGCTACAAATAGCCTATGCTAATTGGATCTTCATATGTTCAGTGACGCAGTTAGGCAGTGTATCTGTGAGCCATACTGGTGATACATTGGATTATGATGGTTTACATTTCTTTGTTAATATATTATTAAAAACGTGTGAGTAAAACAATTGAAAGAGGAGAAAAAAAGACACATGGAGCTCATTGCCTTAAAGATTATTTTACATATCTGATTGTAAAGCTAACATTGTTGGCAGTAGTGGTTAATAAAAAGAATAATATGAAAATTATGTAATTTTTACATTGGATTCCTGAAAATCAAGAAGATTCATAACATCATATTCTAATTATATCAATATTCAATCATTTTTAGCCATGTTTTCAAAATTGACATTTAATAATTTAAAAACGTACACAAAATATTACCACATATTGTGTTGAGCCTATCCGAACCTTAATTCACGGTCAGTTTTATCAAAGATACAAATCAAGTAAGTTATCTTCTACATCTCTGTGTTGTATTGTTCTAAGTTATCTCTCATCTAGCGAACAAAGCTCTCATTTACATTTTGGTTCAGTTATATCATTCAATTAAATCATTTCTGTAGATACGTACGAAAAAGATGTTTCTATTAATATTTTCAAGAACTTTTTGTCTCCTTTGTAAATATTAAAATAAATTATTTGGACTTTTTTTTTGTTTACTTAAAAATTGAAAAGCTAAAACCTCGCCTGATCAAGAATTCGGATCGGAGAATGTTCTGCTCCGGCTTATATCCCTGGTTAATACGATTTTGTGTTCATCTTTCCTGAAATCGTATTACTCGCATAAATTTAATTTTCTCCGAAACTTGAGCTGTGATTAAGTTTCGCTGTGAAATGATAAACATGTTTTCTATTGATTGAAAATATAAACATGCTATTGTTATCTGACAATAAAGTTACTTTGTACCTGTCGAAATATGAATTAATCTGTAATTGTTTTCTGGGTGACTTATTAAATTATGAGATTTTTTTTTTTTTTATGATTAACAATAAAGCCGACAAAATGACATGTTATTTGTTTTATTTTAACCTTATCTTATTAGAATGATTGTTAAGATCATTTATTAATGATTGTAGAAGTTATATGTTGCATTTTGCCTACTGATTTTTCTTTCCTTATAAATTTACTGTTAGCAAATTTAAAAAACAAATACAAAAAAATGTATAATGTAAGATGCCTTTTAATGTTTTTCTTAACGTAGATTTGGTTTTTATTTGTTAGGTTATGAGATTTATTAAAAATAAAAGAACTGGGTTATCAATTCTAATTTCAAGTGAAATCCCTGGGACTTGGTCTTACTTATGATTATTTCTATAAAACCAAGTTACAATTATATGTTCCAATACTAAGAGATAGTTCTAGTATTTATTGGTGATTCCTTATCAATCATCTACCTTCGCTAATTCTTTGAATATTCTACTGTTATTTCTATATTTTTTTAAATTATAGGATAGAACAAATTTCAGCATAACAATGCATTCATTGAAATATTTATAAATTCTTTAAAATTTTAATAGGCAGTTTTTTTTTTAAACGTAATAAAATGAAAGATAACCGTTATTTATTTTAAATAAAATCAATTACATTCTTATTGTACAGAAATGATCACTCATTTCTTATATCTATGAAAAACGTATTACTGTTTTGACGCAAGTGAAATATGAAGTGAAAAGTATAAAAGTCACTTCCATCAAAATCTCTAAAATTTTCAATGTTTTACATGTTTTGGTTGAATGATAATAATTAATATTTCGGCATTAATGGTGAAAAAAAAGAAAAAAGTGATCAATCTATAGCAACACTTACATATTAACCTCATGTTCTTATCTTTCGGTTGGATGGAGCCGCCAAACCCGCCGTTGGACTTTATAACAATGTATTTTTATCGAAGGATTATTAGGCTGTACACATTTCCGGTTAATGTGCGGCCCACAATAACTCCTTTAAACTGTTGCGAAAATTACCTCACGTCTTTAAAAATTATATCGATTTTCTTTATTGGGGTGCGTGGTTTATAGAGTTCAATCATGGATTCTGTAAGGGCTCACTATCTGGAGGAAGGTAAAGGTTAATAACAAAGGCCATTTAGTAATTCATGAAGAGCAATCACTCTCCTTTGATCTAACCACAACCGACTGCGTTGAACGATCAAATCGCTCACTTCTAGCCCACTTTGCCTAAAATCTATCTCCTGAAGTGGGTTGATGATTACTAACTCAGGTAACAGTAGGATGTAAACAGTAGCTCAATAGTAGAACTGTCTTTTGAATTAATTTATAGCTATTGAAGAATATGATAAGGTTGTGTATGATCTCACAACTAAAGCTGATAATATCTGAAATATGTTCTCAGAACAGTCTTGGTGAATATAATTTCTTTATTTATATATCTTTCTATTATTACTGCAACGCAATTTTTTATATTTAAGCGCTTTATATACCTGGGTATATTTATATTTGTAAAATATATATTAGACATTTTTTTAGAAAGTATATTCTAAACTTTTTTTTGTTTTTTCTGGTATAAGGACACTGTTTTACAGATCTGTCAGGATCTGACGATTTTTTGAGGCATCCTTGGCCACTCTCTCCATCCACAATTAGAATTAGCTTTTTTGTCCTTAAAGATAATATGTTTTTAACGGTTTTTTAAGCTACCTGAAGGATAACTTCCTCCATTGTTGTCCTCCAGGATACTGTTTTAAAATATTTAACGGTTTTAAGATGGCGGATTAAAAGGACACTTTTTTAAAAATATTCGACTATTTAACTGTTTTAAGATGGCGGAAGGATATTAATTCGTTGTTAACTCATTCTACGGGAGGCTGGAGATAGTTTTTCAACGCTAACGACCCCTTCCCGTTTACTCTTTTTGCTAAAAAGGTACGATATAGAAGAGTGGCCGAGAGAGATATAGACGATAAGAAATGGCTCCTGCTATAAGGACACTGTTTTACAGATCTGCCAGGATCTGACGATTTTTTGAGGCCGAAGGACATCCTTGGCCATTCGCTCCATCCACAATTAGAATTAGCTTTTTCGTCCTTATGGATAATATGTTTTTAACGGTTTTTTAAGCTATCCGAAGGATAACTTCCTCCATTGTTGTCCTCCAGGATACTGTTTTAAAATTTTTAACGGTTTTAAGATGGCGGATTAAAAGGACACGTTTTTTAAAATATTCGACTATTTAACTGTTTTAAGATGGCGGAAGAAAATCCTAAACTTATTAATGATTTTGAGTAGTATATCAATTTTTAATAAAATATATCATTCATAAATCATATTTTATAAAATTAAATTATATAAGAAATTAATTATTTATTTATTGATTTACATTTTGGTGCCATGTACCACCACATTTGGTCAGAGGCACCATACTCAGGTTCAGAACTATAATTCCTTGTACAGGTTTGTTTCTTTTAAAAATTGAATAATGTATTTGTGGAGATACGAGTTGTTTTCTAGTAATGTTGCAATGTCTTGATTCTTCAGACCGTTATCTTTTCTTTGCTTTTTGTATTTTTGGCATTCAATAAGAATGTGTTCTGTAGTCAGATTTACCTGACATTCGTTGCATTTTGGGGGTTGTTTGTCTTCCAATAAGTAATTGTGGGTTAATTTTGAGTGTCCAATTCTTAGTCTTGTAAAGATGACTTGTTCTTTTCTTGGTCCTGGTTCTTCTTTCCATGGTCCTTGAATTGGTCTAATTTTTTTAAGTTTGTTGTTGCTGTCGGTCATCCAAGCCATCTTTCATGCCAAACTATATTGATCTGACGTTTTAAGAATAATTTTAGATCTGTTATAGAGGTAGGGATTGAGGGTAATGGAAAGAGGGAACACGCTTCTTTGGCTGCTAAATCCGCTTGTTCATTACCTTCTATTCCTGAATGTCCTTGAATCCATATAAAGTTAATAATTTTGAATTTCGAAATGGATTCAATTAAGTTGGCTGTTTCAGATATTATGTAGTTTTTAACATTATGGTTTTTGTTGCAAATGCTTGTGAGAGCCGAAAGTGAGTCAGAACAAATTAAGTTTCTATATTTTCTAGGGCTAGTTTAATAGCATAAAATTCTGCCGAAAAAATAGAAAAGAAACCTTATAATCACTGAGCAACCCACACCTTCATCAGTTTTTGATTTTGGAACGAATTACTGGTGGGACCATATTTTTTACCTGGAAGATTGAATGGTATCACATTTACACATTTTTTTGGAGAACGACTTTTCTAATTATTTAGATGACATTCCCTTACAGCAGCGGATTGAAATGTGGTTCCAACTCGATGAATATCCAGCTCATTATAGCAGAGTTCCTCGAGCTTGGCTGGATATAAATTATCCACAACGATGGATTGGACTTGGAGGAGTAGTACCTTGGCCACCCAGATCACCTGATATGACACCCATGGATTTCTTTGTATGGGGAACCTTGAAGCAGAAAGTTTATTCAACGTCAATCAACTCAAGAGAGCAATTAAGAGACCGAATCATAGATTTATCAATTTATCAAGTGAGTGCTATATGTAATGCTTGCATTGGTGGACAGAATTTTGAGCAATATTTACATTAAAAAGAACATAACATAAATATAAATAAATAAGTATAAAAATGAATACATGTTTTGTTTCTTTTTTTGCGATTTTCTCTAAAACTAAGCAAAAACGAGCAAATCTCTAAAGGACTTTTTGTCTTAGTTTTTTGATCCCCTATAAGTTCCTGAAGTTTTGCCATTTAAATTCGGGACACCCTCTATAATTTAATTATTTAATCATTAATGCCAACTTTATAGTTTACAGTTAAGCGTTTATATATACATTACTTTATAGTCAATCCTATTCTAATATAATATTTCTAGAAAATAATCACAGTAGGTGGGAGGATAACATATGACTTGTACCGTTAAGAGGGCAATGGAGGAATATCTCGCATGAGTATTAGATTAACATATGTAAATGAATTTAGTTAGTTCTATATATCATGCCTCAGGCTTCATTTACATGTTATTTAAATAAATATTTTATTCAGACTTATCTAGCTGTTGATATATTAGAGAGTATATGTTAGCTTATCGTGTTCAGTTAATGTAGTGCTAACATCTGTTCACTAATAATTAATTTATTACTTTTCGAGATTTACAGGAGTATAACAGATGGCATGAGTTAAAATAAATTACCAGTTAAAATTGATCTGTTTTTTATTTTGAATATCAATTGATTTATATTTTTATATTTTAATAAAGACACAAAAATATTTTACGGTTGTCATAATTTTTGTGGTTGTCTCCTGTAAAATAATAGGTAATGTAAAATAATGTAAAATAATAGGTTTTCCTGTAAACAGTTCCAATTTAGGTACGATACAGGTTGATTTAGTAGTGGGGGAGTGCCAGGTCTGATGAGCCAGGGACTTATTTTTTTTTTTAATATTGTTTTTTTCTTCAATATTTCTAACTGAGGAAAGATACTACTTCTGTGATCCCCATCACATCTAGAAGCTACAGTTGATATTCTTACCTCTTTATAGAGGTTTTTTTTATATCAATGTTTTATAATTTTGTGCATTTTTTCTTTTGAACTGTGTTGATTTTGCAATGTCAAAAGTTCTGGTCATGGTAATATTTTTTTCTTAAAGTGAGGCTTTTTAATAGTAGAAGTTTTCATTCTAGATTTTCTGACTCGAGAGTAAAGTTGGGTTTGGAAAAGCCAGAGTACAAAAAAGTTGCTGCAAAAAAAAAAATACAACTAATAATCTAATTATATGAAAGATTTGATCATAAAGTACAGATGATTATTTCCAGGAAATTAGTTGTCAATTATTTAATCATAAATAAATTTTGCCCTGTTTCCTAACTAGGTGAAAGACGCTGACTTTTGAGCCTTTCTCAACTATATGACTGATTTCATCGATCATAACTCTATAAATATTACGTCATTTCCACGTTGCCATAATTTTTGTTTACTGGGCTCAATCGGTTTATGATCAAATTGTCCTTGGATTTATTTTTTTAAATCCTGGCAATACTGAATGATAGATTTGATATTCGATTGGTGATATGATTTAATGTTTCTCTGAAGTGATTGTTTGAATGATTTGTACAAATAAGGAAAAAAGAACAAACAATAATATGGTAGTTTTATAAATATAAATTTTCCAAATTTTTCAAAAACTGTTTTCTCTTTCCAAGAAAATCACAAAAATATTAATAGTCATTTGAATTTCCGTGAAATGTTAATTGTTTATTATTGCTTCAATAATAATTCATGCAACTTGACCTCTATAAATATCTAAGCATGCCATGATGTATTATTTTTATTATATATTTAATCTTTGAGGCTTTTTTACCTTTAAGTTTACTTATTTTTTATCCTAAAAAATTATCTAATATTCCAAAATTAAAATACGAAAATCAACGTTTAGTGGATGAAAATCACAATTAGGAGTTTAGCTAGAGAAGGGAGAGCAGTATGGATGTTTTTAGTTGTTTTAACTCAAATCTTTCAGAAACTCCTAGATTAAGACAAAATAAAAATAAATGGAAATTACCAAATGTTTCAATATGCTTCAAGCTTGGTAGATTGAGTAGTTTGATAATTAGAATGTCTGAAACGTTATTAGAAAATTCAAGATTACTTAATAGAGTCCTTTACTGCTAAGCGGTGTAAAGAATCGTTTTCCTGTTTTACAATAGGTGAGTTAGAGAAACTTTACCTTCTTCAGCATTTTTCTCCCCCGTCAGAGGCTTCATAAACTCTCCCCTTCCTGGTTTTGTTTGGTCTTCCCATTGTTTGGTTTTTTTACGATGACTGCGCCGAAAAGCCCAAGGTCCTAGCTTTGACCTTATAATAGCGCTCCTCATGCGATTCCCTCTGGTTTTATTTTTTTTTTTACAATAAATATTATTTTTTTTGATGTTATTGTGTAAACACATCACAGAATAAAAAGGAAGTTTTATATGCAGTTTACTTCTTCTTTTTTTACAGCACTGCAATGTTTTATAATTACTCCTGTTTTTTTATAAATAGAATGTAGCTTATTTGTACTTTTAGGTGAACAATGACATTAACTAATAATAGTGAAGTAATTTTCATTTTTCCCGCTGAGGAACTAAAACTTTTGAGGTCAAGAGACCCACCTAGGACACACCCAGCCTCTATAAACTGAGTACTCCTAACTGGGGACAAAGGGTTTAGCGTGATTTCGGCCAAATCTTTTATAACCGTTGGCCTAGTGACAGTACATCCTCACCGAAATACTGAACCAAGACCCTTTACGTGTTGTAGAGGTACAAGTTTTCCTGCTATGAAAATATTAAAAATACGAGCCTCCTATAATCAATTATAACTACTTATTTTCCTATTAGTACATGGCTGAGCGACTTGGGGTGAGGGTCTCAATTCTTTCGGTAGAGAAGGTCGTATATTCGAACTCCACCTGGGCAGGATTTTAATTTATTTCGTGGTAGACAGACGAAATGAACCTCTACGTTCTCATCCTGCAATAGGTTAGCAACCTGTATGATAACCCGTCGTTTCTGCCCTAGTTGAAGTACAAAAGGATGTTAAGTCCCAATAAACAAGGACTCACTTACTCTCTGATAGTTCGTTTATAATTATATAATTATAATTATTTAAAATGTAACACGTATATCGAGTAGATAATTATTTAGATTTAGAAAATACCTTGAATAATATCCATGATCTGTTGGTTTAAATATCATCTTTTACTTAGAAATTTCTACTTTCAATAAATACAAAGTCATAAAACTGTTTTAAGTATTATGAATTCTTTATTTTTGTGTTATAATTATATTATAATTATGTAATATTTACAGATATAAATACCAGTAGAAGAGTAATTTCATTAAGAATCAATTTGAGCTTACTTAAGTACAATTTTACCTTTTTATCAAAGGGTATGTTTTTCATTTACGCAAAACATATAAATAAAATAAAAAATAGGATTTTGTATAAACTGAAATAAATCAATTTTGTAATTTATAGAAACCTAAATGTAGAAAAATTAACGTTAAAAATTCTCACAGGTGTCTATTCCTCGCATTTATTATATGAAATGGCCCATAACTCAGACGAGGCATGATGGCACGGAACACATTGTAAAATAGAATAACGGTTGGATACTGTAGTACTGGATCTTCAAAATTGAACTAGTTTAATTTCGGTGATTTAGTATAATAACAATTTTATTCTTATGAAACATTCCAATCTATGGTTAAAAAAAATATTTTTCTAGGACTAAACTATTGAATAAACATTGCTTGCAAGTATTGTTTTGTGCTAGCTATTATGTGCGCATCGATTTGATTGCCAAAAAAAAATATCTAATGTATATTGGGCATAAAATATTTTTTTTTTCGTTAGTATTTAGAGACAGTTGTCTTGTATTATATATTGTATAAAATTATATACAATCTGTTTTCATAGGACATACTAGACTAAAACGACTAGAAACTATCCGTTGTTTTCGGCTTCTCAACATTTACTAGACAATCGTTCAAACCTTTCAAAAGTTCAAATTACAAGAAACTCTTTTACATGACAATGATTCTGATGGTTTAGACTTTCAGAGTTGAGCTTTTTGGCTGCACTAAACCTTCCAGTATCCTTCAAAAGATCCTCAAAACTCATTTCTTTGTCTTTATAAGTTTTTTAGTTTTAGCATCTGTTAGGCGAGTGCGACCATTGCCTAAAACCATCCCTGCTTTCGAAACGATCCTCTCGCATGGCCCTAAAGTTGCAACCACACTCTTCAAAGCAGTTAACCTGTCCATTACAAGAATTTTTGCATGTTCAGCTCATGAAAAAAAAAAGAAGGGATTAATTCCTGTGTCAGCTCCATTAGCTTTTGAACTAATAGCGAAAAAATCATTTAATTCCCTATGCAGTGTAAACCTTGTGTGATTCATTTCTCTGAATCCGAAAGAAGAAGCCGAACTCTGTCGGTAGTATAGAAAATTTCAAAGAAAGTGGTTTATTTTGGAGATATTTATGCGTGGAAATGTGGGCAATTGGGGGAGGGGGTTACCAAGAGCGGCAAGATCAACGCAACAAAGCAGTCGGAACGACCTTTAGAGTCGAACGAAACGAGATGTGCTCTCTACACTCTACTACACCGAGAGAGCGAAAAGAAAGATCTGCTGGAAAAACTTGGGTGATTAGTTTCGTTCCAAACCGGTTCAAATCTGGACTGATGATGGATGATGGATGAATTTTTAACTTTCAAATGAATTTTTCAAGTTTAATATTAAAACTAGTGTTTTAATATCCAATCGAAGTGCCTTATAATCCATCTATCCTAAAATTAGTATTGTTCAAAAACCTTATTTATTTGTAATGATTCTCTGTATTCTCTATTTGTAGTCATTCTCCGCTGAAATCACTTGTTTAGAATGTTTTTAATTTTATACATATTTTTAATAATTTAACTTCCTAGCTATATTATTTATTCACCTTCTTTCAATTTTAAGCTCTCAGTTCGCATTGTCATCTTAGGTTGGCAAAAAGGAAAATATAATATTTTCGCGACCCACCAAAAATTTTAAAATATAAGAGAATATTTAGAATATCAAACGTGAGTATATTTATATAACGCCATAAGTTGTTACGTTATAGGAACGTTTGATCTATTCAAACGTTTTCGTATTGTTCAAACCGAATATTATTTACTTACTAGCAACGAGACAGTATGTAGTTTTCAAATTATTTCAGTTGTTTTCTTTTCCCCCTCACATTTAATTATTGTGTAGTGTTTTTATTTTATTTTTTTTACATCTGATCGGAGACATAATGAAGTGAAAAAAAATACTAATGATAATTTAGATAAATGATATTTAAATCTACAGAAAGGAAAATAAGAGAACACTTTACAAATTAGACGCAATCTTTAGGTACAATACTTAAGAGTTGTATATACAATAAAAATACCTAAATGGTATATTCAGAGAAAGTATAATTTATATTAAGTGGAATCCTAATTAGGCAAGAACTAAGTCTGAATCTAATTTCAGTAATGCAAAGACATATCTTTGAACTAAGTTAGTAGGTAGTCAGCTTGGATAAAAACAAGGTTTTGAAAATAGCGGAATTTAAAGGTTTCAGGTATTTTGCTTGTCTGATATCTACAGGAATGGGATTCCAGAGGATGGTTGAACGGAAGAGGGAGGAGCGTTGGAATGCAGAAGTTCTGTGGGATGGGGTACACAGATCAGAAAGACGGCATCTTTGTGAATTGAATTGCAGATCTTAATCGAAGCATATTATAAAGATTGGTGGGATGAACTGTATTGATAATTTGGTAAAGGAATTCTCAAAGGAAATATTTTCTACGGAATGTGGGATACAGCCAATGTAATTGGGAATAGAGGTGCAAATTATGAGAGCGTCTCGGTCTTTCGACGACAAAACTGGCCAAAAAGAAATTCATACAACTTAGACTATTATTATTATTAGTCTACTGCCTGAACAATTAGTGTTCGCTCACTTCAAAAAATTACGAAGAAAATGAATTCTGTATCTGTTACACTAAAGAAATGAGCATACGCTTAACGTGGAATTGCTGATATGGTGCGTGCTATATAGCCCAAGCATCTACTTTCAAAAAAACTATTTTACACAAGGAAAAATAGTGTTTAAAAAATTACCATGGTGTACTAAGAACCTGATACCACATTCATTTCAAATTTGGAGTATGATTAGCTATCGAACATATGCATTCACATTATTGAATTTTTAATAATAGTTACATTCCTATTTACTGCATTTTCAAATCAACGACTCTTATAGCTGTAAGTACTCTCTGATGATTGATAAGAAAGTGAATGAGAGATTAGCTCGGATAGTTGAGATATATATAGAAAGAATTTTATTTTGTATATCATGGCAGAGGAAGGTCTACCATTTACAACGAGGAAGGTACTATGCTAGTTATGTATGTATTTATTGTGAAAAAACATATTCACTTTTTTTGTGATTTGTATATTTAATCATAAAATCGACGGTTCTGTATTAAATCAAATTATCTATCATTTAGTCCTATTTATCGAAAAATCACGTTTTTCATTTTCATTACTATAAGGTTTCCTGTTGTGGATGTCCAAAAAATATGCTTGTTTATTTATTATTTTTACTTTGTAACTAAGATATGAATCCATTAAAAAAAGAAGTTTGCTTACGTTATTACAGACTTAAGAGCTGTAAAATGTGCAAGCATAAGCAAATTTTCACTTGTGTTAACACAATCCATGCTTAATATTTTTTTAGATTAGAAATAGGAAACAAATAAATTCAAGGATGGGAATGTTTTGATGAAAATCTAATATAACAGAATGTGGAACACGTTGCAGTAGACAGAACAATTAGTATAACTTCACTATTCATTAACCGGACATCCCATTAAATGGGACTGAGTTTGTCCAGGTGTCCAGGATTTGTTGTATGACTAGTTAGTTCCCTTGTCCCTGGAACCTGTTACAGTTCCAGTCAACCCTTCGTATACTGTCGGGGTGTTTCGATATTACTAATATACGTACTCAAACATTTTTCTGGGTATCGATTGCATTTATAGTTATCAGCAGATGATTTCCGAAAAACACAAGGGACCTTTTTTTTTTTTTTTTTTTTTTTTCAAAATATCCATACTTAAATTTTTTATTTTCTAATATTTACATATATTATTTTGGTTATAAATGTTTTTATTAGAGATGTGCCAATTCTAAAAGCCGTATCTCAATTCTATTGATTCTTAGTTGTAAAACAGTATTGGCTTCGAGTATCAACGACTTAAAGTCGATTTACAGGTATCAATCATGCCGATGATAAAATAAGTATTATAATTTTTATTGTTATTTAAAACGTATGGCTGGTTTTTTTAAAAATGTTATACTGCCCAACTTTATTGTGTTGCTACATACACAGCATACCAATTTGTCTAATTAAAGATGCCAACACTCTTTTTTTTCTTTCCTATTTATTTAATTTAATTTTTTTCCTTTTTATTTAATTTCCATAATATTCAAATTTCTCCAATGTTTTTTTCTTTTTCTTCTTTCCTCCTTCAGCATTCAACATCAGTACTACTTAACAGACCCACATAAAATAAATTGCTACATATTATAATAAATTGCTATATATTTGCCAGAATTATAAATTGCATTAGCCCTATATAGTATGTATGTCGTAGTGGATAATGCCCAGGGAGTCGAAGATTATGTTTTCGGCCATTATTGCAATACCCCTCGCCTCCACACTAAGGCTCCTTGTTTTTCCTGGTATGACTCCGCCAGACCCAAACCATAATCCTTTCACAGAGAAACTTTTATTTCCAAATGTCTCTCGTAATTTCTCTTTAAGCAAGGAGATACACTTTTCATATATTTCCATTTTCTCCCTTTCTATTTTACCTGATTCATCGAGGTTATTATTTTCATACCTTACCGTAGGGTAGGATGAGTGCTGTCCGTCTGTTTTTCGGAAACGCGATATGCGACAGTCATTAATGACTCTTACTATATATGTTGAAAATGCAATTTTAAAAGCAATTTTTTTTTTTATTTCTTTTAAACTATTTATTGTTTTTTTACAATTATATACATTATACACAATAAGTAAGTTTGAGGAAAATGACTAGAATGACATGTCAATAACAGTAACATGAAGTGCTCACTTGTAGCACTTCAATAACAGTTCTGCATTGGAAGGTCTCTTGGCCGTTTTTTTTTTTTTTTTTTTTTTAGACTAGAAGCATTATCGGGAATTGAAAGTGAGACAAGTTGGGAGCCCAGTGGATTTGGAGTTAACAATGGAAGGCTTGGTATCAGGTTTGGGCCAAATAAGCATCGTATGGAACATTAAGATCTTTATGGATAAGTTTGTTTGTAAGATAATAATTGATGATTTTATGATGGATTTTAAATTATAAAGATTGGATACGAGAAGAATTGGAATTAGTGGAAGCTCAACTCACTGTCATGTAAATAAGTCTGAGTGATAAGTGAAAAACAAACTTAAAAAGTTAAATGAACCCTATCTTTAATTACTACTCTTAAGCTATTAACTAATTATTTTATGAATATATTTCTGTTCCAGTATAAGGGAACATTGAACAATAGTTTCAACAAATTTTGTTTTTTTTTATATATATATATATATATATATATATATATATATATTTTTTTTTTTTTTTTTTTTTTTTTTTTTTTTTTTGTTTTTTGTTTATCCGCATTAAATGTTCGATTATACCGATAAATAATGAAACGTTTCGAATGAGGAACTCCCTTTTGTGTTAGTTTAGAGAAGTCGTTAAATAAAAAAAATACAGAGTGAGATATAGGGCGGGTCCGGCTGCAGCATAAAAAATCTGGAGGACCACAAAAACAGCACTTACAATGCTTCGGTTCATCAAAGCCTTGGTTTACTGCCGAAGTGTGTGCCCGCGGTGGTGGAAGTCTTCGCTGTGCCTGTACGTCAGTATTTATTTAGGTTCGTCAAGCGAGTCTTTATTGAAGAATTATTAAAGTAAAATAGTATTCTGCTATTTTACATTTAATTAGCACACTTCCCTATCAACCGTTTAAATTTGAGAAGTAATGTATGTTTTTATTTAAACTATAGTTCCACGGAAAACAAATTTTTTTCTAACATTTTATTGTTTTTTTTTTCTTTCAGCTTAATTTCTTTTATAATTTGTGTATTCTGAAAACATAATTACTAATGAGCATGAATCTACAATTGTATAAGTTAGTTACACACCATGATGTAGTAATTTGGCTTAATAATTTGTTTATAGCAACTTGAGATAGAATTGATCTATAAAAACAAAACACCTAATAAAGTTTCTATATTAGACTTGAAATTACACATTAAGTTTAATAACTTTATGAATTTATATTAGAGCAAACTATTTTAATATTTATCTATTTATATTAGCTGCAACTGGGTAATTGGTTTTAGGAACAGTGTCCAATTTTCTAAATAACAAAGCCTTATTTCCAATTATACTTTTTCAATATGCATTCACTCTAGGACTTTAAATAATAGCATTTAACAAAGCAGCTGAAACCCAAAATAAAAGAACACATAACTATGAACAGTAAATAATTATTTATTTATTTTAGTTAGTTTGAGAGGGCGTTTAACTGCTAGGTCATCAACGCCCGTTGGTAGTTTGAATTTAATTAATTATTAAAGTTATTAGAGGCTGGCTATTAATTCAGAGACATAGATGATTTTAAGGACGGCTTGTATAACGGATTCATCGTTTCTTAACGCCATTGAGATATTTGTTAGTATCCCTAACTGGTTTAGTTGGATTCTATAGGGATTACATTCTCCGAAGGTGTGTTTAACTGTTAAATTGGCTTGGCATTTCGAACATTTTGGAGGGGCTTCACTTGTAATGAGGTGAACATGCGTTATCCGGGTGTGTCCTATTCTGATGCGTGTGATCGCAACTTCTTCCTGGCGTTTGCTTCGGGTTGATGTAATCCAGGGCTTCACATCTTACTTTATGTTTTTTAGTTTGCTGGGTGGACTTTCATCCCACATTGCTTGTCATCTTTTATTAATACATTCTTTTAAAGGGCGAGCGAGTTCTGTCGGAGTTAAGATCGCTATGGCTTCTCCTGGGAGGGTTAATGCTTCTTTGGCGGCGTTGTCAGCCATCTCATTACCCGTTATACCAACATGTCCGGGGGCCCAGACAATGTGAACTGATTTACCTAATTGTTCCAACATTATTAGATATTCATGAATGCGATGAACTAGAGGATGGTCTGAATACATTGTGTTAATCGTGTAAATATGTCATACGAAAGTAAAGGGCGGATGCAATAGCATATAACTCTGCTGTGTAAATATTGGAAAAAATGATGCATTTTTCTCTTACGGGTTGAATTTTTTGTCACAAAGGCAGATCCTGTTGCGTTTTCAGATTTAGAACCGTCGGTATATATTGCGGTATGACTTGTAATAATCATTCATACTATGCTTTATCTATGAGAAAAATATATAATTTTATTTCTTTTGTGAAATTATTTTGTTTTCAAATTTAAAAATAGGTTTACCATTCTAAGAAAGACGGATTGAATACTTTAATACCCGATTCAAACGCTGAATATTAAAATTATACTATCAATGGCTTCTAAAAGGGACTTCAAATGGTGCCGCAATGGACGATGCAATCCTGTAAATAAAAAAAAAGTCTCCTTAACTTATTTTCTAATGGTGATAGCATTACAATTTCTGAGAAATTTGTGTAGTACCTCCCCCCCCCCCACAGCAAAAAAAAGTATTATATGTTTAAAAATGTATGAAAAATTGGACGGATTTACTAATCTCTTTTGAAATGGTCGTCATTTTATCGATTCATTTATTAATTTTACATTTTATTATACTCTGATTCTTGACGTGTTTCCTTTCTGGCCTGACAACAATTTTTGTAAGCTTATGCTTTTAATAAATTTCTCTACAAATTAATTATAGCTAAGAATATATTCTTCACTAAGCCTGCATATTTTCTTCATTAATCGTATTTCTGCTCTGTTTACCCGATGACCTCGGGTAGAGCGCCGGTTCAGGGCCGCCGTAATCTGATACATTCCCAAAGCAGTAAATATACATAGCGAAAATATAGTATACTACCATCGCACTGCGTTGTATTTGTATTTTTTTTATTTTTAGTAATTTAGGTGTTTCTGGATTTCAGTGTTTATTAAAACAAAACATATGTTCTACACCGATGATATATGAATTTTTCTCACTAACCCTAGCTTAAGTATTGTGAAGAGGATTTCTTTAAAAGTATGTTCAAATACAATAATAAACTGCTATCATATCTTGTAATTTGTATACGTAATTACTTTCATGTCCTGTAATATTTAATATGGATTTATTTTTCTTAAGCGCTCTTTTTGACCAAAAATGCTGAGAATATTTCTAAAATTTATCTGTTGTTCAATATATTTTTCTTCGATATTCATGTTTTTATACATGTTTCATTAATTTTTTAAAGCCTATCTACCTCATATTAAAAGGTCAAACTTATTTTAGTATACCATGTCCTGAAGAGTTTGAAGTGTATTGATTTAAAGTACGTACCATGAACTTCAGGAGTCACATGGTACCTTGATTGACTTCCTATTATATTTATATAACTTCGTAAATTGAAGGAAAGATGTTAAATTAAGTTTTTTGAATTCTTCTTTCTAAATATTATGATCTATTAGAAACTCTTTGAGAGATTAATAAATTCCTTTACCTTCATTGAAGTATAATGAATTTTATTCTCTTTAAGAAAACAAGTTCTGGAATTAATTAATAATAACTTCAATTGATTTCCTCTTTAATTAACTTTGTTTTGTAATTTACAACTTAAAATACTGTGAAACCTCTCTAGACGGTTTCCAATTATCGTAGAATCAACTTGAACTTCTATTGATCGGCCTATTTGGTGAAACGAACACCCAAGTTTTTTTCTCTCTCTCACATAATACACACATACACAATCATATAATTTATATATTTAATTTTTTTCTATTCTGAGGTATCCCTACAGAAGAAAAGGAATTATTTCAAAATGGTGCATATACTATGCAAAAAGCATATTATATGCAGCCAATGTTTCAAATCATTGGTGTATTCCAGTAGTTCCTTTTTATTCTCTTGGTATTAAGCTTCCCGTTGGAGAGGCCATATACCTCCTTCTAATAGAGAAGCCATAACTAATTTGTGTCTCGTATAAGTGCCAGTCATTTAAAATGTGCAAGAATGTTTTTGGCGCTTGATTGTCACATTTAAAAGTATATGAGTTTTATAAGTGAATCCGTTTAGTTGTTCCTTCTTCTGTAAGTAATAGAGTTAGTTTTTAATGAGTACTTTTGAGTATTTTATAGTTTTGTGGAGTTATATTTGGAATGTATGTGTGCAATGGTCGTTCTTAAGTAGATTGATGCCAATGTCTGTTCCAGTTTTCAATCAAATCAGTTAGTATTTCTTGATATACGTATAAGGAACTGTATTCTTTTAATAAGTAACGTTTTTTATCGATAGCAGCTCCTGTAATTCCACTTTGTCCGTTTACCCACATCAGTAATGTTCTTATGTCATGGTCCATTAATTTGATTAGATTATTTCTAGTTTGTAGAGTAAGTATGTCTTGAATTTTATTTTTTTTATCGAGTCTATTACTACTTTATTGTCAGTGTATATATATGTATGTTTTTCCATAGTTTTTGAAATTTTGAAACGAAACTCTCAGGATCTTAACTGTGTCAAATAAAGTTTCTTTTCAGGTTATAGTCTGCTCTCCAACATTATCCAGCGACCCTAACTTGGAATTCCCAATGGGATGTGTTTTTTTTTGCGACGGATTTCGATAGAAAATCAAATTTTTAATCGATTTTATACCAGATTTTTTTTTATCCGGGTTCCGTTTCGCCGCATATCGTGAAAAATCATTTAAAGAAAATAAGCAGTCTAAAACTGGTATTGCAAAAATATGAAACTTTTTGAAAAACTTTGAACAAAAATATGAAATTAGACATAGCCAGGGATACCCACTCAAGCATTGGATCGGAGTGGGCCATACTAAAACAACACCGTATGAGGCCGTACCGCATTTCACTTCATCAGGCTCTAACTACCCAAGATGCTGAGAGACTGAGGCTAAGGTTCTGTCATTAAATGGGTTTCCCAGGCTATGTACTGAATGCCCCGATGAGGATACGCTTCTACCGTAGCCAGTACATAAATGATATCAATTTCATCACGGGTTTGTCGACGATTTGAGCCTCTCGGGGGAAACCTTCCAAGTCAACCTGTTCTCACAGCTCGTCGTACCAGTCGCGGGAAGGCCTTAATTCCATATTTTTGTTCGAAGTTTATTTTATTTTTGCAATATCAGTTTTAGATTGCTTATTTTCTTAAACTGATTTTTCGCGATTTGCGTCGAAACGGTGCCCCGGATAAAAACATTCACCGTTATAAAATCGATTCAAAATTTGCTATCGAGTATTGAACACCCATTATATATAATTATTATTACAAGCATATTCTACCCATAATGGAAGATGTTAAACAAATAACTGAATAAAGTTTTCTTTGGGTTCTTCGTGTTTGTTGGCTTTCATTCTTTCCGAGAATGTTCATTTACGTTCTTCTGACTAGTTCGTTCTGTACTCTTTCTGCTTCGGTTGCTCTGATGTAACTTTCCACTTGTTGTCTTTGAGTCGGAAGGTGTCTCTTTTCAAAATGTAAGTTGCACAAATGCTTGCGTTTTTGAGGTGTTGAACTCTTAAGTGATCTAACATAATCTAATATCCTTTGTGACAGTCGATTTTCTGGTAACTTCGTGAGATGTCCAAAGAATTTATGTATGTATATATATATATATATATATATATATATATATATATATATATATATATATATATATATATATAAGAAAAAGAAAGATTTTTTAGTAAAATTGTGTTTTTGTGCATTCAGTTTCCAATGCTTGTACAAGTTCTTAGTTTTTTATTTTGATTTACTCTTGGTGCTCTAGATCTTTGAAATTTTAAGCAGCATGGAAATACTTTAATTTCAAATGTTCATTGATTGTGCGAGGGAGGCAGTCTGGAGGAGATAACCCGTCTCATGTTACTATAAATCATGGTACAACAGGCTAACTCTAGCTCGCTTATCCCTTTCCAATAAACTTTCTAATTCCTATCCCTCCGATGTATGTTCATACACTTGGGTCTAAGGTTGTGACAAATGGTTCTATGTCTTTGGATTAAGGGTGAGCATAAGTTGTCCCAAGTAGAATAACGGCCCTTATTTAACCGAGGGGTAGCGGTTTCAATCTGGGAAACCTGTTGAGTTCTTACACGAAGAGTGGTCACCCATTTCGAACAATCACCTTTCTAAATCCTTTTCTTGCGTATCATTTATTATCTTAGCCCGGTACCCTATAATTAGATAAAACACGAAGGAGGGCTGCAAGAGGTTTCTTCTATCTGTGCTAGTCGGCAGTTTCATGAAGACTGAAAACGTGTGTATTGTTCGTTAATACCCTTGCTCTAATCAAGTAGCACTATTGTGAAGAATTGTGACAACATTTTTTGATAGTGCTGTGGTAATTATACAATAAAATACTATTCAGTAAGCATATCTTATGGGAAATTATAGTTGCTTAACGATAGATATTGCATTTATGAAGGAGTTGTTAACTAACATTTTAATATTTATAATTACTATCTGACAAAAGTTGTTTGTTTTCAGGTACTGACTGGATAAGCAAGATACTGATTCCCATCATTGTTTTGTAATGTATTTTAATCCATTATTAATTCATAATATTTATATTTTCATGATTAATACATTGTGTAGTTATAACTTTAGTTACATTTAATTTAATGAAATAAGCTACTATAAAATTCTGATTTTATTAAAATTTGTTTTCAATACTACTTCATTTATGATAGAATGTGATAGACATGTTCAGATAATTTTATTGAATTTAAATTTGTTTATTAATAAAGGAAATAATGAAAACCCTCAAGCAAACGCTATGACATACATACATAGTTACTTCTTTCAAAGCATTCAACTTTACAACTCTTATTTACAACAAACAGCTTATTCACTGAAACATTTTTCGACAAAGTGCTCGGAGATAGAAAAGCAGATTCAGATTTTTTTTTCGAAAAATCGTTCAGTACAGTCTCAAAAGCACTGTGTTCTGGTATCAATATAACCCATATACTGACCCCATACACTCTTATAAAACAAAAACCTACTGAAACCTATCGCACTTAAAATTACATAGACATTCCGAAACATTCATAAACGGCACCATTAATGCACCATAACGGCATACCACTCAATGCTATATAAAGGCTAAAAAAGGAGCTAGATAAGGGATCTATTGGGCTTAGAATAAAAAGAATCACAACTTCAATTTTTGTAGGTGTAAAGAAAGATTAAAGAAGTATAAAAACAAATATGTATATTTGTTATAAATAAAAATCTATTTACCAATATTATACCCCATTCTCGTTGAATTACCTATTAATATAATGATATTTACAAATATTGACAATCGATGTCTCTATCTTAGTGGAAGATCATTCGTTGTGCGAGTCGGTGGGAGTCTGTCTTCGCCAGTCCCTACCACCTGTGGTGTTCCTCAGGGGTCAGTGCTGGGACCGATCTTGTTTAACATCTTTACGGCGCCAGTCGTATCTATAAAGCACCCTGAGGCGGTGGTGGCTGCATACGCGGATGACGTCGCCGTTTACGCGTCCAGCCTCAACCCCGGCCGGGCTCTCAAGATGGCTGAGAGGGCAACTTCCACCATCGTCGAGGCACTGAAGTCATGCGGCATCAAGGTGAACCCTAGAAAGACTGACGCCATAGTGATGTCTTTCTGTAAACGCGGCAAGTACCAAAAACTGCCGAAAAGTTTTACAGTAGACGGTATTGAGCAGACCATTTCTAGCTCAATATTATACCTAGGCGTCAGCCTCGATAGGCACCTCACCTTTTCGACCCATGTAAAAAGCAGGATAAAGCTGGCCCGGGCGCGGACATACCGCCTCCATCACCTCTTGACCTCTCCTCAGATATCCCTTAGACTTAAAATCCAAATTTATAAATCCATTATAAGACCCACCCTCCTCCACGGTGCTCCACTGCTGCATCATATGTACACAAGTACACTTCGCGCCCTCCAGACTTTCCAGAACTCCGTCCTTCGGCGAATCGTCCGCGGCACCCGCCTAGAGAGGGCCAAAAATACCCGGATCCTCGAGGAGCTGAGGTTGCCTACGATCCCGGCTTACATCGGACGCCGGCACGTCAAGTTCTTTGACGGGCTGAGCTACAGCGCCAACCCTCTCTTCAGGGACATAGCCCCGCCTCCAAGGCCTGGGAGGTGGCAAGGCACAATCCCCTTAGCGGACGTACTCGCCGAGGGAAGGGGTTCAGACCTTACGGACTGACCCGATGACCACCATAGCCGGCAGAGTGTTTCCTCCACACTCGACACGTAAAGGGAGTACCTTCAGTGGACCAAAGACCCTCCAGAGATGGCAGAGCAGAATTACGTCTTAAAATGCCGAAAGGCAAGAAAAGATCATTTCTATCATTATCATTCTTGTATGAATAAAATAATAAATAAAATCGGAGGCTTTAAAAAAAAAAAAAAAAAAAAAAAAAAAAAAAGATGTCTTTATGAAGGTAATAATTGCATAGGCTTAATTTTTTTTCAATGTTTATTAGTGTTCTAATATTTATATTAGTTAATGACTTATTTTATCGGATTTTTTTCAATTTAGATAATTATATTATATATAAATTTAGAAAGGAGCTATATATAATATATATATATATATATATATATATATATATATATATATATATATATATATATATATATATATATTATCTAAATTTAAAGAAAGGAGCTATATATAAATTGAAAGGAGGATATATATATATATATATATATATATATATATATATATATATATATATATATATATATATATATATATATATATATATATGCTTAGTAAGGTTCTTGAGGTTCAGTCAATATTAACAGTCAAGAAAATCTATTTATATAAAAATGAAAGTGTGTATGTCTGTTCTCAATAGATTCAAAAACCATACATCCAATCGCCCATTGAAATTTGGGAAATTATTAAGTATATCCCCGGGAAGGTTTTTGTAATTTTTTTTTAAAAATCAGAGTTGGGGTTCAACAAATATCCCAAAAATATTAAGATAATATTTATTTTTTATAAATATTACTTTAGTGCAGGTGCTTTAAACAATTACCAATAAAATATATGTTCTAAATTAATCTTTACCTCCTTAGTTTTTATGAAGGTTTTAAGAAGAATATGAGGCGCGGTAGCTCAGTGGGTAAGGCGCTTGACTAACCATGCTCCCTGGCCCGAGTTCGAGTCCGACTGAAGGCAGAACATTTATTTTCCGTCAATTCGGCTGTGGATCGAATTCTAGGTGGGGAGATCCTCCTGGGACACACCCAGACTCTTAAAAAGTGGGTACCGTTAATTAGGGAAAAATCTGGCGGTTGAGCGAGAATCCTAGCCAAATCACCTCCTTTCACAACCGTTGGCTCAAAAACAGTAGAGCCTTACCTAAGTACTGGACCCCGAGACCCTACATGGGTTGTAAGTGGTACAGGCTTTTTAAGAAGAATAAAATTCCGTAAAACGATTTCAAATTCATTTCGATGTTTCAGGTTTATATGTAGATATGTTATTAAAATAACATTTAATTAGTTATATTTGTTAAGAGTTAAACCATGAATCAATTGAATAATTGAATTTTTACTCATGAAATTAACTCATTGAATTTACTTTTATAAAACAAAACTAACCGCAAAAAATACTGAACCAATCTTCACCAAATCTTAACTACATCATCTTCTTAGTTGAAAGGAGGTTTAGCAATAAGAAAATTTACATATTACGATAGTTCTTTCCTATAACCTCTCATGTAAACAATCACTTCAACAGTTTCAACTTGGATTGTGTTTTTTAGTGTGTTATATTGATCTTTAGTCTTCTTAAATGTAAATAAGTGAAACAGAAGTTAACAAAATGATTTTCATAAAGGATTAAGTGTTTTATCAATTCATGTTTTCTTATTTCCTCTTATCTTATGTGTAAAAGTGTTACAAAACTTAAGAACATTAATTTTTACATGGATTTGGTGTTTTATATATTTTGATTTGTTGTATCAATTTAAGTAATAAAATTTCTATATACATATTTTTTGAATGAATTCTTTGTCATCCATAATACTTATTGCCCTAAAGTGAGACAGATTGTATAATTAATTCAATAAAACATATCGATCTAAAAATAAATGTGAGAAAGTATATCATAGGTTTCATATATTTTTATTTCCACTTCCTTTGAGAAAATATAGCAGAAATTAACATCATAACTTTTAACAAGGATTCCGTCTTATATTATATAATTCCTTATACCATGGAGAATGGACAATGTGAAAATAATCACAGATTAAGAGGTGTACTGTTGGTAATAACTATTGGTGTAATTTTATAGATTAATGTATTTTTTTAAAAAAAATAGAAGCCTAATGATGATGCATTTTCTCCAAAACATGTAGCTACAAATGTTAAACAAATAGGAGTTATGTATAATACATACATAATTATTCTGCCTTTATATATTTATAATATGTTATTTACACTTCTCTGACATCAGAAAGTTTATCAAGAATTAACTTTACTGGTGGTTTAGCATTATATTAATTCTGATTTAATATAATATTAATTCAAAATTGATTTAGTATCTTATATTTTGATATTTTCTTATTTCTCATTTTAATATTAGAAGGTAAACAGAAGTTAATATTACTTTGAACAGGGATTTAGAGTTTTTCCATAAATGAAGGAGAATAACCTTTCCCCTCGAAAATTAGCGACTAATACACCGAAATAAATCGGAAGAAGGTTAGAATCAATAAAAGGTATTCTGGGCGCGCGTAGGGGTCGGCGGCTGGTAAGCCGACCGTTACCTAAATAATCAATGGGTTAGTGAGCGTGCTATATTGGCAGCCAAAAACATTGAGGTGAATTTAATCAACTCAACACAATTGAAAATGAAATGCCTGGCGAAGAAACAACATATAAATCCATAGATACTGTTGTCAATGACGATGAATCAGTTAATTATCCAATAGAATTTTTAAATTCATTGGATCTACCAGGAATGCTACCACATATTTTATCTTTGAAAATTTGTTCCCCAATCATACTTTTACGAAATATAAATCCACCGCGGCTATGCAATGGAACTAAGCTATTAAAAAAATTAATGAATAACAGAATTGAGGCAACCATTTTAAATGGAAAACATCAAGGCGAACATGTACTACTACCACGCATTCCCATCATACCAACGGATACTCCATTTGAATTCAAACGTCTATAGTTTCCTGTTAGACTAGCCTTTGCAATAACCATTAACAAAACACAGGGACAATCATTGCAAACATTAAATTTGATAAATCCATGCTTTTCACAGGTACAGCTGAACGTTGGGTGTTCACGAGTTGGAAAACCATCAAATTTATTTGTTTTTGCACCAGATAGGAAAACAAAAAATGTATATTTAGAAGCGCTACTAAGATAAAGTTCACCATCAATCATCAAATATCATTCATTTCATGATGATTTTTAATGATTACAAAATTATTATATATATCAACCATCAACTATTTATATCTATGTTTTGTACGTATGTTATATTCAGATCACATATATGTAGGGATAATTTTATTGTTAATTTTCATTTCGATATATTGCATACATTTGATCATTAATAAGTTATATTTTAAGTATCAAAACTGCCGTTTTGTTTAAAAACAGTAACGTGTGAACTGGTACAGCTGGTATATCAATATATATTAATTACTAGCATCCCCCGTCGCGGCTTTGCCCGTTCCGATAAGTAAAGAACATAGATAATTTTAACTAATAATTGAAGTTTTATTTGTTTATCGATACACATCTTTTATTAAAGTATGCAATTGAGCATTATTTCTTCAATTATATGATCACGCATATCAGTAATTTTTAACTTGGTTAAAATTGTACAGATAAGTACAGATCAAATAAGTGGTTGAAGAGTGCGTAAAAGCATAATTGGATATTCAATTTTTAATTTTAATGTATGATTTTAATGTAATCCAGAAGGACAGAGACTAGTAAAAAACTTGTGGATTATGAAGTCCTTCGCATTATCAGTGTTTATAACTAAATGCCTATGGTTCATATTTTTACACACAATATCAAAAAGCAGGGGTCACCTGTGGTGTGGTGGTTAGCATAGCAACCTACTAAAACAAAGATCGCGGGTTCGCAGCCCGGCAGATGACCTTAGGATTTTTTAAAGGGAGAAAAAAATCCTTAGCTATGTCGTCCTTCGGAAGGGACGTAAAATGGGGGTCCCGAGCCTGTGCGATGTCGGATACTCGTTAAAGATCCCTATCCTAATTATACCTGGATAGGCAAAATTTAGGTCTCCCACCGTAGCATCGTCCGATTAGCTATGGCAGCATAAAGTGACGTTAAACAAAATAAACAAACAATATCAAAAAGCAAAGAATCGACATTTTGATTTGGTTATAATTATTATGTAAGGGAAATAATTTTATTGGCATCATCTGGTTGGATTTTAATTTCTAACCGTAAAAGTAAAAGTACTCAACAGTGTCGCAAACCTCGTTTCTGCCAGTCAATATTGAACATTTAAATTTTTAGTATTCCTAAACCTTCCTAGAACAACGAATACGATCTAGTAAAAATTTTGTACAGATAGATTCAGTAGCTTTGCCATTGTAAACTCAGTTGCAGAATAGCGCTATTATCTGTAGATTATTAAACTTTAATAGGATCCATACATCTTTTGTTTATTATATAATATTTATAGCTTTTTAATAACAATTTTATCGAATTAGGCAACTTATTATTATGAATATCTAACTCTATATAACACCTTATCTTTGTAACCTCTCTCGAATGGCGCTCGCCACCTATCACTCAATTTTCTAACTTCTCTGCGCTACACATATTTATTGTTTTTTTAAGAACAATTTAATCGAAAATATGTAAATTTTATTATTACTAAACCTTCCTTGAACTATAAAGATTGTTTAGTTAAAATTTGGTATAGATTGGATCAGTAGTTTTCGTTGTTAGGGATCACAAACAAAAATCGCTTGCCCTTTTATATAATAGTATAGATATAAATTAAAATACTGTTAATATGAACAATGCGGTAGCTTAGTAGATAAGGCAATAGGCTGCCAAAATCTCGTGCTCGTGGCATACCCAGCCTCTAAAATTGCTTTCTTTCTGTATTTTTACTTTATATCATTTGTAGAGTGTTCTCTTATTTTCATTTCTGTATATTTTACCGTCATCTACGTATATATTATCATTATTTTATTATTATTTTTTCATTTTATTATGTCTTTGACCAGATGAAACTGCATTAATTTATGTACTTATTGGTTATTCTTAAAGGACTTTGCCCCGTAGTATTTTTTTTTTATATTCTATTATATTCTATAAAGTGGTCACTCTTAATTTTCGAAAAATCCAATGGTCAAGATTGATTTCTTATTCTTAACCGAACTTTCATGAGTTGTGGTGGTATGAAAAGTAGTACTAATAATTATTAAATAACCATTAAACGGAATAATTGAAAAAAAAAAAAAAAAAAAAAAAAAAAAACAACAAAAAACGTTCACGGGGCTACTGTTCTAAATACAAGCATATACTATCAGATGGATAATAAAGTTGAGGAAGAAATACCTATTGAACATACGAGGTTTCCTGATCTTAAATTTTATACTGCGATAGTTAAACTTATTTAGAAAGTAATTTGTGGTCAAAGTGTGCAGCTTAAAGATCTAACCTATTTTTTTAACTTGGCTTATCTCCAAATACCATATGATAATTAATCTTTTATTATTCACTCAATAAAAATTGAAATCGAATTTTTCGCAAATTAGCCGCGATCCAGGCCGACTTTTTAAAATTCCTTTCTTAGCGAGCACTTACGGCCCTAGAGGAATCTGCATATCGAATTTTATTCCAATTCGTTCGGTGGTTTCTGAGATTTCGTGTTAAATGAGTGAGTGGTATTTGACAAAAATATATAATAGATGAGATTTAAGCTATACACAATAGTGACTATACATAACTTTACAATAGTTCAATCTTAACAAAAAAAGTTTACCTTTAATATATATTAATTTTTAATGTTCCTTTCTATTGACAATTTTGTTCCTGGATTTGCCTGTGAGGCTAAGTAACCCAATAAAACAACAAATGAGAGTAAATTTATTATTTGATGGTGTACATCTCGAATGAAAATTTTTTCGAAATTCGGTTTTTTTACACATCGGAGAGTATTTATGGAATCAGTATTCTTACTACAACTATAATTTTGATACCCCTGATAAATATAAATTAAAGTTATTAATAATTTTAAATATTTAAAAATAAATAAATAACTAGCAAGAATTTAAAGTAGCTTACAAAACAAAAAACTTTTTATATTATGAGATTTAATAGACTTGAATCTTCAAGGCTCTCTCTTATTTTATTAACTCTTCAACTCCCTTCCTTATCTTAAATGGGTCATTTTTAAGCACATTTTAAATTAATTCATTCAAAGATAACAACGACGAAATAACAAGACTTACTTCAGGCCTAATACGATGAAATTGGACTAAAAAACATCCCCGAACTGTAAAGAAAGGAATGTTTAAATAAAACTATTCTACTAACCGAAAATATTGCATATTGAAAAAAGATTGATTTCATATAGCTATTATCACTCCAGGCACTTCCCTACCCTTATTAACTTAAAACGTTTCTGTCTTTAGATCAAACACTAGACATGTAAAGAGTAAAAGTCGATGGTTGTAAATCCATAATACAACTAACATAAAATTAGCTCTGGGACAACTGAAATGAAAACAAAACATTATGTATAGTTGTATAACCTTGAAAACAAAGAATTAAATAATTCTAGGATTTTTGATAAAGTTATGAAAGGGAAAGAGCCATAATTTCGAAGTTCTGGCGAGAAAGTAGAGAATGTTTTACGCAGATAGTGGAAGTTAAGGCCTAAGGATGCAGAGGTAGCTTGAGTTAATAGGCTAAATGGTACTAATTATTTTATAACAAAGTCACCAGTAACATTTAAAAACATCCATAAGCATTAATAAATATAATATGTAACTAAATTTCCAGGTAAGACTTGCAAACAACTTTAATCTAGGCACCAAGATCTTTTTTTTTCTTTTTCTCTTTCTTTCTCGTTTTTGCAATCGTAAACTTAAATAAACCTTTAAAAAGAAATGAATAAAAAAAATGTGGGACTTGGAAGGGAAATGTTTTAACATAAATGGACTAGAAAAAAATTATTTCTTTTTCCTTTCTCTTTTTTTTTAGAATAGGTTCCCGATAGCAAGAACTTCTAGAAGAGAATTTGGAAATAGTCAAGTTTTTGAGGGTCTCTTATTGTTGAAGTTCGTGAAATCGGGGCCTCTACACAAATAAAAATCGAATAAGATAAAAAATATTTTTTTAAAAACCATTCATGTGAAAACACCCATGTCCAACTTTTTTTTTATTGATTAGTGTTTAAAGTTCAACTTAAGTGTACGATTGTAGAAACGAAAAATGTAAAAAATCTTAGTTCAGAGATTCAAGCAGTGGAGTGATAATAGCTATATGAAATCAATCTTTTTTCAATATGCAATATTTTCGGTTAGTAGAATAGTTTTATTTAAACATTCCTTTCTTTACAGTTCGGGGATGTTTTTTAGTCCAATTTCATCGTATTAGGCCTGAAGTAAGTCTTGTTATTTCGTCGTTGTTATCTTTGAATGAATTAATTTAAAATGTGCTTAAAAATGACCCATTTAAGATAAGGAAGGGAGTTGAAGAGTTAATAAAATAAGAGAGAGCCTTGAAGATTCAAGTCTATTAAATCTCATAATATAAAAAGTTTTTTGTTTTGTAAGCTACTTTAAATTCTTGCTAGTTATTTATTTATTTTTAAATATTTAAAATTATTAATAACTTTAATTTATATTTATCAGGGGTATCAAAATTATAGTTGTAGTAAGAATACTGATTCCATAAATACTCTCCGATGTGTAAAAAAAACCGAATTTCGAAAAAATTTTCATTCGAGATGTACACCATCAAATAATAAATTTACTCTCATTTGTTGTTTTATTGGGTTACTTAGCCTCACAGGCAAATCCAGGAACAAAATTGTCAATAGAAAGGAACATTAAAAATTAATATATATTAAAGGTAAACTTTTTTTGTTAAGATTGAACTATTGTAAAGTTATGTATAGTCACTATTGTGTATAGCTTAAATCTCATCTATTATATATTTGTCAAATACCACTCACTCATTTAACACGAAATCTCAGAAACCACCGAACGAATTGGAATAAAATTCGATATGCAGATTCCTCTAGGGCCGTAAGTGCTCGCTAAGAAAGGAATTTTAAAAAGTCGGCCTGGATCGCGGCTAATTTGCGAAAAATTCGATTTCAATTTTTATTGAGTGAATAATAAAAGATTAATTATCATATGGTATTTGGAGATAAGCCAAGTTAAAAAATAGGTTAGATCTTTAAGCTGCACACTTTGACCACAAATTACTTTCTAAATAAGTTTAACTATCGCAGTATAAAATTTAAGATCAGGAAACCTCGTATGTTCAATAGGTATTTCTTCCTCAACTTTATTATCCCTCAACTTCAATGTAAGGCAGCTTTTTTTTTTTTTTTTTTGTTGCCACTATCATGAAAGTACCACTGAACCACGACATTTTCAGTAGTTAGTGCATTCTTTTAATAGAACGAATTTCACTCAATTTTTTATGTATTACTAAAACAGGATTTAATTCAATCCATTTTAAGTTGTGTTTTGAACTACAAGTATGGCCTTAGGTTATAAGAGTGGCTATGGTCAAAGGACTGAGTACAGTGCGTATTTTTTTTGGGAAATAATGCATAAATATGAGACTGTTTAGCAACGAACAAGGTTTTTATAAAATTAAGAAGTTATAAGTACATTCTTCTAGGACTGCAGCATAGATAAAGGACTGGGAAAATATATTTTTTTATTTTCTTAGCTAAAAGTTTCATAATTTTTTTAAGTGTCTACCTCTTCATATATATTTTTCAGGGTGCATGAAAGGTGTTAGCATTCTTAAGAATATTAAAAAAAATCAAACAATATTAAAATGAAAAGAATCCACTTGGTCAAATTTTTTGTCCGTTAGTGTAAATAAGAATTCATTTTAACTTCCACATTACCGGGTAGCATTCTAAGACCAAATGCATGTTATGTCTTTGTAGTTATAAAATAATAATGATGCCAACCCCAACACACCACAAAAATAAATTAATACGTGGATGTGTTTGCTGAAGTAATGACTATCATTTTTCGTATATACTTTTGATGAGTTTATTATGACAAAATGTGATAAAACATGTATCATGAAATATTGTAAAGTTGGTTAAATATTGTAGGCCACAATTTTGATTTTTTTATTTATCTTTCATTTAAGAATAAATGTTTTGCAGAGACATGAATTTATTAATGTTAGTGAAGTTACACATCTAAATATACATTTAAATAAATATTTAGGAACAATTACCACTATAATTATGCCAGTCAAACAGTATCTCTACTGGGCTATAATTGTTTCATCCATAATTTTGTGTATCTGCAGTGTGAGGCAATATGGGACGACCTTCAGTTATTAAGTAGAACCTGGCTGGGATTATATAATTAACTAAAATCAAGTTTTCAAGGTATCTTTTATTCAAAATTTTAATTTTACTCCTTATAATAGATTATATACTTATATAGTATATAATTAAATTCAATAGGTGTTTTTATCATAAGTACTGTGCTCTAATAATCCTAGCAATGATATTCTGCCTCGTATATTTCTATCTTTTGTAGAACAACATGTTTTTTTTTTGTTTTACTAATTGTTATGATATTCAATATCAGCTGATATAGATAAATTCTTACATTGTCTTTACGGAAAAATATTTTCCTAATCATTGTGATCTTCCAATTCTGTTTTGACACATTAAAGTTAAATTGAATTTCTTGTCAGTTGACGTTTCGAATGTCATCTAATAATAATATTAAATCTTGTTTCGTAACGATCTGTCACGGGCTAGTCACTCACATGTTATGGTCACGTCCAAATGTCCAAATCTATGGAATATTTTTATTATTAGAAATAAAGATAACACAAATGTCGATTACGAAGGTTAATGTGGGGACCATTATCTTATCGACTTCAGACTATTTCTAAAATCAGTAACAATTTATTAAACTATTAAATAAAAAGAAATAGAGTTACACTTTAAATATATATATATAAAACTTTTTATGTTTAAAAAAAAAAAAAAAAAAATTAACTCTCAAATATTCCATTAAAAATATATACCATTTCTATTCCAGAAAACTACAACGGTGCATTAATCTGGCTCTTATAATACAAATAGTAGTAAATTTTTGATATATTATACCATATGTTTTCGATATTCATGGTTGAGAATATTAAGGTTGTAATATAGATTTTTTTGTATATATTCAAATGAATAGATTCAGACTTACAATTTCATAAGGAAGTGATTAGAATTTAATAATATATACATGTTTAAACAGAAAGATTTTGCGAAAAATGTTATTCTCTGTATTCTGAGAAGGCTCTTGACAACCATGCTTCCCGACTTCGAATTCGAGGTCGGAAGCCTCTGCTGGGGCACACCCAGCCTCTCAAAAAGTGAGTACCCTAATTAGGGAAAAACCTGGCGGTTGAGCGTGAATTCTGGCCGAATCACCACCTTTCACAACCGTTGGCTTAGAAACAGTACAGCCTTACCCAAGTACAGAACCCAAGACCCTTCATCGGTTGTAAGCGGTACAGGTCAAATTAATTATTTTTATGATGATTATTAGTTTTATTTTTATCATTTATTATTATTAATTATGTGTATCTGTAAAGAAATACATCCTTCCCTGATGTAGATTGTACATCTAGTTCAAGTAATGTTTAAAAAAAAAATCCTTCATCTTCGTAAGATTATTACGTACTATCAAAAGTGCTACATGTATATACTCGTAAACACATTTTAAGAATGATTATACAATGTCGCATAAAACTGACTGCTTAGATCCAGATAGATCACGACTGAAAATAGTAGACATGATAAAAACGAAAGAGAAATTTGACTATGTAAAGTATTTCCAAGTTTAATAAAAACCTTTTCGATTTTAGCTGACAGAAATACGAGGAAACCAATATCTAAAGGTTATAAGGGTCTACGGTACATCTGTTGTATATTACCATCTAATTTTTATAACAATCAAGTTTTAGGTTCAGCGTAGACTTCCTAATAATCATTATTTGTCTGGAAACTAAAAGGTTGCCTCTTCCGACATTTCTAGCCACCCCAGACAATGCAATAACACTGATTATCTCGTTAATTTCAACTTTCAATCGTATTTATAAAAAAGTAGTCTTCAATCATTTAGATCTTTTGAATGCAATCTAGTGTATGTCCCATAATTGTCCATTCAACTTTCAGGAGAAGCCTCCCTAATAGCACTGTGCTCATAAACTTGACCGTAATTGTACGGTCACACCATAAATCACCAATTCTCATTAACCCGACTTTTTATGGATAACATTTGCTCTAAGCCGTTACTATTTATACAAATACTACTCTCTAAGTACGGTAGTAGCTTACCATAGTAACAGCCAGAGGTAAATTTATCGATCATTTAAGATAAAAATTTTCAGCCAAAGCAGTATTGGACTATCTGGTGATATTCATTAATAGTTCAAATATGGTTCGCTAACACTGGAAACACGGACCCTAAATAACAGACTTTAGGTTTATAAATGTCGAACTAAAATCTAGCTGTTATCGGCATAGTGATCAACTATCTTCAGTTTGTTCAATTACGCTTATTCCTTCTTTTTACGAAATTAGAAAGCTAAAAACTAAAACGCATCTTTATCAGTGACTAGGTTCTGTTGTAAATGGAATTTAGAATATTATCTTTAGGAATCAGTTGACTTTGTAGTGAGGCCAGATCTTAATTACACCGAAAATACTATTTTCCTTTGATTGGTTGCGCGTGATGTTCATGATGATTGATGACTATTGTCGCCCAGTGCTTTTAAAATAGCTGATAGTTTATTTGTCTGAGCAGTGATGAATTTGACGTGCTTTGAGTCTGCAAGAATGGCTGGTCTCACATTGGAACCAACTTCGTGCGACTGCCGTTTCGGAATTCTCACATAAGAGCATACCCGAAATAGTCGGTAGTTATTGGTAGGAGGAGATAGTGTGAAATTGTATTGCAATTTTTATTTAATATTTTATTTAAAATACGAACGAATTGTTTCACCTCATTGGCAGTAGTTATGTGTTGATGAAATAGGATAAAATAAATGTAGTTAAAAATATTTATCTTTGATTCTTCGGCAGCTTCGTTCCAAAGGCACCGTTTGGCACATATCTATATTGGTATTGATCACTTTTTTTAATTAATAAAATTAATAAGTTTTTTACGTCCATATTCTACTGCAATGCCAAGTCGGAATATAATCCCAGCAGGATCGGATCTAATCGCACGACCAAGTCGGTTCCAATTTGAGAGCGTTAACTATATTCCTACAAACAGGAGAGTTCATGCGAATACTTACGATAAATATCGGTTCCAATGTAAGACCAGCCGTGGACTCAGCACCACTGTCAGTTGCTATTAGATATTCACGACGTGTAACTCCCGTTTGTTTTGGTCAGATGGCAGTTGTCCTGGACATGGCCTTTCAAGTAAGTATTTTTAGTTTGCTGTTGTTTTGTTTTTTTGTCTACGCCTGCGAAATTTATACCATTATAGTTTGTTATAATTACTACGAATGCTCTCTACTGATTTTTTAAATTTACTTTTTCAATGAGCTATTTGAGCGAAGTTCTTCATTTTTCATCCACGCTAACTTCTTAATTATTATTTTTGACTTGGTATGTGTTTACAATGTTTTATATACGTTCTTTATATTTCATTTTCATATGAAATATAAGTGAATAATTTATATCTCTTATCCTTTATATATAAAAAAAAAATAAAATAAAAAAAGGATAAATAATCTTTTTATATATCCTCGTGATTAATTGAATCCATAAATTTCAAACTAAAGTCAATTACTTCAGAAAATATTCAATTACTATATATGACTAGTTATTTGTAAGAAGAACTGTTTGTAATTCTTCTTCTTCCTCGTTAGTGCCTCTCAGCGTGGAGGTGTCTCGATCCAATCATAGCAACTATCCCGGACCTTCGCCGATGTCTTCAAGGAATCCAATCGCTTTCCTCTTTTCTCTCCTATTCGAGCCACATTATCCGACCACGACATCCTTGGCCTGCCTCGTGGTCTTTTGCTTGTTGGTCTAGCTTCGAAGAACTTGGTTAGATCGCGTGGTCCAATCGGCACACATGTCTGAACCACTTCAACTGCCTGTTCTCTATTATATCTGTTAATAGTTTTACCCCTAGCTCCTCTCTTATTCTGCTATTCTTGACATGTTCTCTCCGTGTTCGGCCGGCAACTCTTCTCAGATATTTCATTTCTGAGGCGGTGATCCTGCTCTTCAATCTGTCGAGAAAGACCCAGCTCTTCCGTACAATAGGGTGGGAAGATAAATTGCATTAAAAATGTGCAGTTTTATCTTTTTGTCAACTTCACGTTTCCCGACAACAGTATTGCAGATTTGATAATATATGTTATTCGCTTTTTTAATCTTATTGGATATTTCTTGGTGGATTTTACCGTTTCTGCTGATAACTGTGCCTAGGTACGTGTAGTCTTCTGCTGTTTGACATTATTATTAGCCTGCGTGGTAGAGAGCCTTATTAGGTCGACATAGTATTCCTTGACTTCAAAAAATGTTAGTGCATTAGCAGAAATAATATGTCAGACGATACCCCCATACCATAGTAACGATAGTAACGTAATACAACATGATAGTAGCGACATCCCCATACCAAGGCCTCCCCCACAACAATTCGACCCTAATTAACTTATCGATATATCTAATTGTTTATCCGACATCGATTAATCTAATTTGGAAATTCACAGATAGAGTTGACGCCGAGGTAGATACGCTCAGTCTGCAAGATATGTTGCGATAACGGTGTTTGTACGCTCTCTCTCAATTTTTTCATCTTAGTTATTTTAAAAGTTTATCGCTCATTACATATTCGCTGGCTATCTTTCTTTATTTTTATATGTTACGTAGGTTTTGTGATAACCTCGATATAAATTTCATTTTTTTCGTTAATTATATATGGACATAGGTAAATGTAGTGAAAACTTGTAATAAAACAATGTTTATTACATGCTGTTGTATGTTTTTTTGATATTAGTTCTCCAGTGGTTTTCTTTTACTCATCTGGTATGGCGATGATGTCTTGATAATATCAATAATCTCAATTCACTTGCATATAGGTTTAAAATAGTGGGTTGGATAACACTAAAAAAAAAAATAAATAAAGATATTCTTATCATAAATAATATTCCAATAGTTTTACTGCTATATTCGATTTTAAGTTCGTGGTCCAATAGTTTGAATCTCAACCATTAACTGCCGAAGTAGATATTCTTACAAACTACTAGCTTATAGCATAGCGTTTATTTCAATGATTGCAGACAACGAAATACTTATAAATACCAGCATCGGTATTAGTATATCTGCGGAGTCTTAATTTTGGAAAAAATATTACTAACGGTTTTTATCAAATTTTATTTGGATGTCGGTTTACAAAGAGCTGATCAGCTCACAGATCAACTCAAGAGACTAAGCTTTAAGCTTCTAGGGCTTTGATGACAGACACTGACATGAGGACGTCCGGTTGGGACATGTATACGATTTTACTTCTTTTTTTTCCGATCCTTCAACCTTATTAATTCGTAAAGCATAAACAAATTATTAATCATGTAAAAAGAGATCTTGTTTTGCCTTCTCGCCATTTTAAAATTGCTTTCTCTTCTGACCCTACTACCTCAGTTAACTGAATGTTTTTCCTTTTCATGTCAAGTGAGGAGAAATCACTCTGCTGGCAATACAATTACTTGGTATCAAATCTTATTTTACGATTAATTATTATCAAACAGCTATTTAACTTATTTAAAGAGTTTCCTATCATTTCAACGAAGCCTAAATAGTATACGGAAAGTGTTACGTTTTTTTTCACATACATTTTGACACGCTCAAGCTCTGTTTGAGTTGCTTGGATCGAACATTTGACGACAGTTCCTTTATCAGAAATTCAATAGATTTTTTTTTTAAATACATTTGTCGCCAGGATCTACCGTTTAGATACTATATTAGTTTGAATGAAAAAAATCACAATAATCATAGATTGTTAATTTAATTTAATTATTAATCCAAGTAATTCGATCCTTTTAATTGTAAAATGTAACTTAGGAAAAGCAGTACATTATAGACACATCCAATATTATTGTTTTCCCCAGTCAGGGAGAAGTTGATTTTTTTAATCTGTGCTGTTGGTACAAAAAAAAAAAAAATAAAAAAATAAAATAATAAAACTAATAAATGAAATGTTTAAGTTTAAGCCCAAAGACATTTAGCTACGCTAGATTTATGTTTACATTTATGATGAGTAATTAAAATAAAGTTGTATCTGTAATTAGTGTATTAAAACAATTAATATAGCACTGCTGTTTGGATACTTAAATTTTCTTTTTAACAGTTTTATTTTTTAAGAAAATATTGTTTAGTTATCAATAGAACCTCTGATTCTTGGGAATGCAACACCTTCAAAAGCCCCGCTTACCGTAGCTGGAAGAAGATCCCTTCAACTCAGGCAAGTAAATCACCTAGCTCTCCTTACTTCAGAATAATCTACTTGATTTTATTTCCTATTTGTATAGAGACATAAATAAATATCTAAGGCCATCCATTGGGATAACGAACACTATCTGATTGTGGGCTGTTAATACCCAGTAAATCTCCACTATCTGGATGGATGTATTGGACGCAGTGTGTACATCACACCCACCTTATCAACTCCGTCGTTCAAGTCTTAGTTATCAGACTGAAATATGTTCTGCTTGTTTTTATAAAATGTTGCTGAATATTGGAGGGATATAAATGCTTATCTTTTTATTTTTTTTACAACCTTATGAATCTATTTTTCCTTTTTTCAAACATTAAACATCTGGTTTAATCCGATCGAATTTTGAGTGTTTTTTTTTTATTATTCTTCTCTACAAACACAAATACGATTTTGTTAACCTTATTCAATATATTGTCCGTAATCTATATTATAGCAACGTAAAAGTTGTTTCAGCATAAGGCTGTATCACGATATCTTAATGTAAACACATCGCGTTTTTTTTTTGTTTTGTTTTTTACGAACAAGGTGAATGAAGTATTGAGAGTGCCAGAAACAGCTTCGATCTCACATTGATATTCTGGAAGGTGCGAGTACTATTCCTAACTCGGTCAGTTTATTGTATGAAAAACTTTGTTGTACCACTCTTAATAGGATTAATTTTATTTACATGTATGCTTCAATATTTACTACAGGGGCGTTCAAACCTGCCGTTTAATTACGAGATACTTATTTACAAGACAGTATTTTAACCTATTAGGATATACGGAGTTAAGCTTCGAGGCTCCACTGAACCAACCAATTCGTCTGGTATCCAATCCTTACAATCCATATCGTTCGAAAAATCCTCAATGCTTCTTACTTTGTCATAAACCTACTTATTCATTATGTTCTTAATATACTACATGTGGTTGATTTAGCCCAAACCAGTTACCTTTTCCTCTTATAGTAAACTCAATAACCATTCAAACCCACTAGTATCACAACTTGCCTCCCATTCTATTCCAGATATCCCTTCGAGGTGTTTGAAAAGAAGATGTCTTGGAACCTTCTGATATATAGAACTTTTATAAGTTTTACCTAAGGATAATTGCTTTGCAAGCAGTTGGGGTGTCGTTTTGAACATAATTATCACATTTACTAGATGTATTTGGTTTTATTTTAAATACAGCTGTAAATTTCAGTAATTAGCTAAAATAAAAAGTATGCTTAGTTGCACTCCTATAAAAAAGAGGAATGACGATTCTAACAAGTTCTTATTAAAAGAGAATCGCAAAGAGAATTTCAAAAATGTGCAAAATTTTGGTCCATGGATGGTTTTCCTTTCCTTTCTTCTGGGACAAACATAGGTCTTGGTTGGCCTGATGACACCCAACAGCTACAATATCCATGATTGAATTGGCCTGAGATTTCTGTTGCTATTTAAGTTAATATATAATTGTGAATGGCTGTAGTAAATGTTCTAAGCATTCCATGATTTTACGATCATAAAATAAAATTATTACATCAAAAGAATTTGAAACAAAATTATGGTTCTCTAAAAGAAGGGTATTTTATAGTTTTAAAACTTTTATCGAGATTAAATCATTATTTTAATGTGTTAATGATTACTATTGCATTTTTACTAATTATATTCGGTAAATAAAATATTTATACAATGTGAGATTGTTGGATCCTGTTTTTGCGCTATTTGGTTTAGAACACCCACGTACCTGATATGGTAGTTGTTTTGCTGGCTCGATATTGCCTGCCTTTCGTTTGTTGAGATATTCCTTTCCAGCGCTGCGAAGGAACTTCAGTTTCTTATCCGTCTTTTTCTCTATGTTGAGGTTACGCTTGTTTCCAGCGGACAGAATTTAGGTCGCAGAGAAAGATAAACTCATGTTATTTTTTAAGAAAATAACGAACACACGCAGAGGAACGACTAAAAATCAATGTATCATTAAGGTAAAGGAAAATTATCTTTTTATCCCTGGGTATTGCTGGCCAATATTAACATTTGGCCTCTTACATTGTAGACCCTCATTTTCATCAGGATTAATTCACTTTATTGACACCTAGTGGTAGGTTTAGGCACTAAAATCTATTACTGATGTGTTTGTCACATTACATTTAACCCTATTTCATAAAAAAGAAACTATTTTCGTAAAAACGCATCTTATGTCCTTCAACCTTTCACATATTTATGATGGAAAACTACCGTCCTCTGAGATAGAATTTGTATGAGTATTCTTGTTAAAAATTATTAAAGATTAACAGTCGATTACTTGCTGTTGACAGTTTCGTGTAACCCATGAAGCCATATCAACAGTGAAGCTTTTCGCTAGATTATTTTTCTTCTGGTTGCGTGTTTATTGTAGTGGCGAGATCATACGTCAAGGTATTTGTGCATCTCATTGGGCGTTGCCTAGGCCTTTAATTCTCTGTACCGACGACGTGAGATCAGTTAGAATGCTTGTAGTTAAAGTAGTAATGTGATGAACATAAAATAAATACAGTAAAATACACTTAATAAATAATGAAAAAAAGAAAAAAGTTTGAGTCCTTATAGCTTTACGGGAAGTGCACTAAAAGCCCGCTCGCATCCCACTCATATGTAATCTTATGGATCTCACCACTGCGAGCACTCACAAGTAACAGAACCATCTCATTTTATAAATAGATTTTTTTATTTGTTTTAATAAAATAAAATGATCTCTACACTCAAATTACATTTACTTTTATGGGTGCTAAGACCACCTTTTTATTTATGGATAAATAAACAGACAGAGACTTGTAAGTACTGAATTTGACATGAAAAGTTCATTAATGAATACAAGAAATAAAAAGAATATTATCATGTTACAGGCTACAAAAGATTAGACTCGAATGTTATTCCCTACTTATCTTACAAAATACTTATTAGTTTTTCTTCTCTTTCTATTATGACTTCCTTCATTATCAACAAAATTTTAAGCCTCAAGGAATCCTGATTTCCCTTTCATAGCTTTTAATCTAGATTTTGAGTAACTTTTCTGCTACTTTAAAATTTTGGCTTCGTTAAGAAACACCCCAAAAATATATATGCATAAATTGTAGAATATGTTTAACGTTTTTTTATAATTTCATGAACCGGTGACCTTTTGATGGGTGGCAGTTAAAAAATAAAATATTCTATTTAAAGTGGATAATGATAGCCCGGCGCCACTTTATTATCTTTATTGAACTTTATATATCTGTGTACTAATTGAATACAATAAATTAATCATTTATAGATATCTCTTCCCAATAGAATAAACACATTTATCAAAAGACATTTGTGTCAATTGAGAGGTTAGCAGGCTACAGATCCTGATATAAATAGATGTATCATGTATCTGGAGTGTGGGTGGTAGTTTTACCCCCTGAAATATATTTTATTTCTTTCCTATATTAAGACAGTTTATAATAGTCAAACTAAGATAAAATAAATTATGAAATAATTCTTGATTATTAAATATTCAAGAAATTATTTAATAATCAAGAATTATTTCATAATTTAATATATATATGACAGCTCGTCAATAGATCCGTTTAAAGTAATGTTCAAATTGAGCATTCATCCCCGAATTGTACATCGCAATTGCGAGTGCCCGGGGGTATGGATCAGTGAAGAGAGAAGATTTCCCTGGTTCGGATACGAGCTCGGTGGCCTAGTGGATAAGGCACCACGCTAGAGAGGTGGAGACTTGGGTACGAATCCCAACCGGTGTCAAATCTTTTCTCTTCAAAAAATAAAAAATAAGATAAAATAACTTATTTAAAAATAACATAATTTAAACAATAAAAACATACAAATTATCCTTATCTATAAACATTAATTTAGATGTTATTGAAATAGTTTCTTAGTCCGTGTTTAAGCATTTTAGCATGGTCAAGTCGTAAAATGTTGAAAGTATGTCTTAAAAAGTTTACAGAACATATTTTTCATACACACTTTTATGTTATAAGCAGACCATATAATGCAACCAGATAACCTTCATAAATGAAACTTAATTTATTAAGGAACAGTCAAGGACTGTGCAAACCAATTACGTTTATAGGTAAATACAGGAAATAAACATTCAAGAAAAGTTGACTAATAGGCTTATATTACTATTACTCGTTAGACGCACAGCTCGCAAAAGAAGAGCTAGATGGGTTACCTCTTTGAATGAAAAAAAGTTTAATTACAAGCCAGAGGTTGGTGCTGTTTGCTCTATTCCCTTTCATTCCTCTCGTTTAATTTTATTTCTTTTTATTCTTTTGCTGAAACAGATTCCCTAGTTACCACTTTTTCAATTGGCTGTCGTTATAAAATAGTAAGAAAAAATAAAAAGTACTTTTTCTTACTAATAGCAAGTTGCCGATCTACAGCATAATTGAAAAGTCAATAGAAACAATAATACAGAGAAGAATAAACAACAGTTTTAACAACAGTTATTTGATCAATTAAAAACATTATCTGTTCCAAAATGATCTTATGAAAGTTATTTTTTAAGAAACAGCGACGCTGTAATCATAACCTCCTCATCTACAAGAGAATTATATACCCCTAACATTAACCAAACCCTACTTTTATGCAACTTACAGCTGCATGATTACAACTATGCAAATTTAAAGGAAAAATTAATTTTTTGTTTTAAGATTATATTATTGTTTTAAAATATAAGGAAACAATAATAATAGCAATAAATATGAGGTTCATAATAATCAAAATATTTCTCCTAAAACTGCTAGACTTCAGAATGTAGGGAAATGTTTACATTAAGTTGTCCAGAAGGGGTTAAATATTAGAGGTTACAAAATATAAATAACCCTCGTATTTCATGACATATTCTCGTTTTATATATTCATTTTATTTTTTTTATGATTTATTTATTAGTTCTAAATTTAACACCAGAGGAAGATAAGTAAATCGATATCATATTTAACCTTAAAATCTTATTAATTTATGAATACTATTTGGAATAAAGTTATGAGAATGGATGATCTCTATTTAATTTTAAATCTAAACCATCCCAACAAATAACCTTTACCCTACGTCAAAAACCTACCTCATACTTTCCTCTTGTATCCTTTTATGGATTACCATTAAATAATGTTGAACAGATAAGATACCTTAGATTTTATCTGGACAAGAGACTTACCTGGAACCCTCATACAAGATGGAAAAGACAATAAGCTGCACGTCGATTTCGACTACTACAACACCTACTTGACAAACGTTCAAATCTCCCGATTCACTACAAAAAAACTCATCTATATGACGATTATCAGACCTATTTGGACTTACGGAATAGAGTTATGGGGATCCACCAAACCATCGAATTCTTCCCGCATCCAGTCACTCCAATCCAAAATCCTTCGAAAAATCCTAGATGCTCCTTACTTTGTCACAAATGAATTGATCCACAATGACCTTAATATCCCATATGTTGCTGATTTGGCACGAACCAGATACCTTTCCTTTCATAATAAACTCACTGCTCATCCAAATCCACTTTTTGCACAACTTGCTTCCCACTCCATTCCTGGCAATCCTCCGAGGCGTCTGAAAAGAAGATGGCCTCGTGATTTTCTTTTGTAAATATTCATTAGAGTACTACCAATGGGTAGTTCCTCTACAAGTTTTATTCATGTCATTATATCTCATATATACCGCATATTTATTAGATGTGTTTTTTAATACAGTTGTAAACATCTATTAATAAATGAATTAAAAAAAAATATATATATATATATATATATATATATATATATATATATATATATATATATATATATATATATATATATATATATCTAAACCTGTCAATAATACATAATATGCATTACAACAACTCAGGCTAGAGGCACCATTACATTGAATTTGTTATTAGAATTCTACATTATATTAGTTGATACATATCGTTTTCTTTGAGGAGGGTCAACAGTTTTTTTTTTCTAGTTTTTGGGTTTTAATGCCTCGCAGTATCCGTGAAGATGCAATGAAGTCCTGGAAGGTAAAAGTCGGGTGCAATCACTGATAAGGTGCTCCTTTGTATATATACATATAAATAAAAATAACATCTTATAGCTTAACTATAATTTAATATTTACATTTTTATTTAGTTTCTTTTTCATTTATTAATCTTGTTTATGTAACCTATTCAAGGAAATCGCTCAACCAACCCTTTTTTTTGTTAGCGTTCTTAGGGTATATTTGTGATGTTTCTCACAGCCACGATTTGTATAAGTTTGTTGTAATATCGGTAACGTTTGTTATAGAATCTGTGTCTATATAAGCCTATGTTTGTGTGTATATGTAATGTTTTGTTACTCACGTACCAAGGTAATTGTATGATAAGATCTATGTTCTTTTAACTAAGGTATAGTTTAAGGCAACGTATAGTTATTCATATCTTACAAAAATAATTTCAGTATAAAACTGAAAGATTTATCTGAAGCTATTATTTGAAAAACATAGTCCACTAAAATACGGCTCCAAAAGAGTTTGCTACTACGGCAGCCTTCGCACAGTGGGACGAAACGGTGTTTTTTCTAGACATCGAAATTTGAGCTTCTAAAAAGTTTTGCGTCGACTTCAAATTTCATATGGTTATGTTTTCAAGAGTGTAAAATTCGAATTTGAAGTCTGTTTTTGGCTATCATTTCAAGATTTTGCTCTGTTAACCAATAGTGTGTACAAAAAATCCAATTTTCGTTTGTTCGTGTTTTGATTCGAGGGATATCACTTTCTATGATTTTTGATGTACCCTATCGAATTTAAAAATCTTATATGAGTTATACGTGTTGTATGCCTTTTTCGTCGATCGGACTTTTTAAATATTTAAGAAATCAGGGCTGTCGACATTTAAATGAAAAAACAAAAAAGAAAAGAACAACTAACCTGTTATAAATTATTAGCCCCGACTTCCCGCGATAATTACGTAAGTGATGATTTAAAAAAAAAAAAAGTTGACTATGGCTTCAAGCAATCTGGATATGGTTGCTGCCTATATGTTTTTATAGCTATTGTTGTCATTTGTTAACAACAAACGACTTTACAATAACTAAGACTATTTGTGGATCACGTTGAGATCATGGAGCGCAACGAATAAACTGTTTATATAATTTTACCTACTCCGAATCATAGATACTTTTTTTTTCTTCTATTTTTTCTCTTTTTTATTCATTTATATATTTTTTTAATCAATTATTTTTTTCTCCAATCTTTATTCTCTTCATCAATTAGCGTATAAATTCATTTGATAATTATTGCTTAAATTTCATCTTAATTCAATTATTTTAAATTAAAGTTAAATTATTTTAGTATTATTCTAAAAATATTTTATGTATTATTATAAAAATAGTTTGTATAAATATTTATTTAAATATGCGTTATGTCGAGAAATATATGCATGAGAACGCGTAGAAATATATGCACCTATTGCAAGGCGCCTATTACCAATACTGCAATGTGGAAATACTTACGAAAAGAAAATAACTAAGACTAAACATTTTGAAATTAACAAAATACAATTCTGAACTAAAAATTATAAATATTGTTTTGTTTTTCATAACTGCGGAAGGTAAAAATACAAATAAAAGTTGATGGTTTAATTAGGTTGAATTACAACATTAGAAATATATAAACTATGCTTAACCACGGGTTAATTCGGCCATATTCGGAAAATAATGGAACGTATTTATCTCATTAAATACCTAAGGTAAAAGTCTGTGGTGTCCATTTTTTGGACAAAGTTGGTCGTTTTCTTCAACACGCAATAATGTACTCGAAACACCTTGAAAGTTACTCCACATGTCATTGTTTTATAAGATCCTAATTCTTTCTGATGATAAAACCATCACTACTATTTTTTTTTTTTAGTTTGAATAGACTAGTACGAAACAGAAAGTAATTTTTTATTTGAGATTTGAGAGGTATAATTATCAGTAAAATTTAAAAAGTTACAGGAACAATCATAATCACTAAATACGATTTCGTGTATTTTTATGTCAATTTTCATTATCTTATTAATTTAAAAACAGCGTTTTCACTACATATTTCTGAAAAATTTCAACATTTTCTTATTCCTAAGATGTTAGAAGATGGTGCAAAGTGGCCGGAGATTGCAATAAAATAGTTTCAATTTTTAGTGCATTTCTGGAAATTTGGGCCATTCGTCCCACTGTGCGTCGGCTTCATACTCAAAATCCCAAAATATCGGTTATTTTCGAATTTTTACCTATAGCACCACAACGAAGCATTTTTCGAGCTTGTTAAATTTAATATTGGACTATTATAAATGAAGTTTCAATCAAGTCCCTTAAACTACACCCTAAAAAATCTAGCGTGTAAAACTAACTAAAAACCCTACTGTGAAATCCAAGTTTTTGGCACTTTTTTTACAATAACTTCGCAACTATTCGTCCGGTCCACAATTTCATTTTATCTACTAAAAGCTGATTGAATTTACTGTTAGTCTCTCTGTATATAAAGCTTTATTAAGGTCACTTACAATACACATGCCAGAACGAATTTGCGATTTTGGATATGATGCCGACGGCTACCGTGGTAGCAAATGCCAGATTTAAATTCAGATTTAGCACCCCAAAAAACATAAATATCGGTTGAGAATAAAATTTGGGCAGTTTTATCTTCGTCAAACCCTTATTTTACTGAATTAACGTACATTTTGTTGAAATCAGCACCGAACCTCAGGGTCATTTAGTTCTTAATGTTGCTTTTACGATATTCTCTTTTAATAGTGCCTTAATTCACTTGGTCATAGGCCATGAGATCAAGTACTGATGTATTTTATCTGCAATGAAATCACATTATCATATATTTCCAGTGTTGACTAGAGTTTAAAGCATATAAAACACAAAATACCTTTAATCTATTATATCTAATATAACTATAATATTTAAATTCATCGTGATACCAATTTGATGTACACACTTTGCTTTATTTTTAAATTCTTATGAAGTATTAATTAATTTAATTTAATTTAGGTATTTATTTTACTTGAATTGTGAAAACCAATTCATAATAATCCCTGTTGTTTTGACACACACGATATACTTGTTTAATCTTTGAGATATCATCAGGTTTAGCATTCCAAATTTTACTTCTTTTTTTTGTCACTTTTGAATAGAGCTCTCATGTTATTTACTTTTAGAATAATCACTTTTTAGCACGTCCTTGTTTGTGGAAAGAATTCATTATTGATTGCGCTCTTAAATCACCAGTTGCATTATCTAGTTTATTAACTGCTTATTTCGCTGTATTTAATTGCAGTAGTTATGTAAGCATGTGATAGGATAGATACAATCCTGCACCAAGATCTGGTCAATGTTTTGAATAAAAAAACCTTAAAAACGAAAAAAAAAAAAATTGGTAATTAGTGAAATTATAACTGCCTTTATCCTTTTATTGCTATTTTTTTATGGTTAAAATAAAATAAATGACAATAAATAATGCCTGAACAAAAATTAAAAATATGACTATGTAAAATATGTTATTTTTTTAGAACTGGTTCTGTCCACATATCATTTGACTGCCAGTGTTCTGACAATTCATATTTAACTGTTTAGTATAAATCATCATAGTTTCACTAAATGTAATTTTATTTTATTATATGATACAGGTGTGATGCAGTCTTATAATTCGGCTTACGAATTAAACGTTAGAAATATGTCGAACAAGATGTCAAGTTTTCAGAATCCAGGAATAGTTTCATTCATTCACAAAAATACTAATGTTGCGAATAACTTTGACACTACTTTTACCATAACAAATATTTCTTTCATGGAGAAACAGTTAATCTTATAAACTTTTTAAAGGTGGGAAAAACATTATAATATTCCTACATAATTAAATTATAATAATAGTTCAGCTATTCATTTGAGAAGTTTAAATTAAAATTTATAACGTTAATGAGTTTTGTGATGACACTCTCTTTTGTAAAACGTTTTAGTTAAATGAATAAAGCTTTATTTAAGTATGATGTATACATAAATCATATAAAAAGGCTTTTGGTTTTGTGTTTATAGATCTATTACATTTATTATATTTATAGATAATGTAGACTTGATTTTAGATGATAAAAGATTATTATTAAACATTTGGGAAAAGAAAATCCTCTGAAGAATATATGGTCCAACTAGAGGAGGGCGAAATCTTAGGCAAATCAAGACAAAGGAAGAGCTAAAGACCCTAAATGCGGCCCGGGACTTTGTAGGCAATATAAAAAGAGGCAGAATAGGATGGCTAGGGCATGTATAAAGAATGGAAGTCGGTAGGCTCTCTAAGATGATGTTGGGGGAAAATGAAGGAGAGGATGACCTCCACTTTGTTGGCTCGAAGATGTAGAGGATGATCTTCAAAGAGGAGGCTAGGGTTCTGCAAGATCCATGACGCCATTAGATGATGATGATGATGATGATGACGGTGATAATTCAGATGCATTAGTTTAGGAATCATATTGAATTTTGGATTTAATTAGTCAACTTCTCTTTTCGTATTTTGTTATACAAACGCTTTAAATTCCTCGTTTGAGCTGATATTTATCGACACTTTTTAAGTTGTTCCAGTTTTAATAATACTTATTAAACTTCTCAAATGTGCCTGTTACAGGTTCACTGTTGTTTCTATGTGATAAGTTGTATTCAGTTCTGTGTTAGTGCACAGGGAAACATTACCTTCGAACAACGAGGGTTTTCCCAACCAAATTGAATGCATATAAATAAAACCGATTAGAGATTAAATATAAACGTTGAGTGTGTGGATCTGTTCTACAAGAACGACCGGGACTCAATAAATTATACCAGAATGACCGGGTATTATAGGTTTACGATAAATAGAAAAAAAAATGTTAAAATAAAAGTACAATCTGATAGGTTGATATATATTTATAGTATTGGAGTGTGAAGAGTGCATAATCATAAAACTGCAGGCTCCATATGCTCGATAACAAGGCGCAGTTACCTAGCCTTGTTTACATGTGACAGACACAAGAAGTGGAGAGAACTCCTACACTAGGCGTCACACCTACACTCGGCCTCAGCCTCCCACTGGAACATTAATTACCTTTTAGAGCGCCTCCTAGTTGAGATTGATCTTCCAGATAGCTCTTCTGACAGGGCTGCTTTTATCGTCGTCCGCTAGTTTCCTTTCCGCCCGTCAATGTTCTCTCCTAACAATAAGGAGGTCTTCGACATCGACTTCACAAACACTTATACCCACCCCCGTAGTCCATTAATAAACTACGAGTACAAATAACTTACTCTTAGTTTATCCGATTAGTTTTGCTATCTGATTAAACCTTATCCTCCCATTAACGTTTAGACCCTATTAACCTATTGGTGATTTATCAGATTTTCAGTCCCGCAGCATTTTTAATGACTCGACTGCATCTACCATCAGGCCAAATATTTCTTATGGCGTATATTTTTAATCTATGTATTTATATTTTTACTCTGCATTTAATATTTATTTTTTGAAAGTATTTAATTGACTTATAACTAACAAGTTTCTTTTCCTTGAAGGAGGTATTCAATATGAATGTTAAATATGTTTAGCAAATATAGTTTGAAATATGTACTATTAAAGTAAAAAAAAAAAAAGGTGAGCTCTTCTTTTTTACCCTCTAGTGCTGTATTTTGCGTTGAGGACAATAATGAATAAATTTATTAATAATAAATATAAAAAAAGAAAAAAGTTAAAAAGAAGCTCCTAAACGATAGGTCCTAGTGTCCAATATTATGCAGGGTGTCCCGAATTTAAATGGCAAAACTTCAGGAACGTATAGGGGACCGAAAAACTAATACAAAAAGTCCTTTAGAGATTTTGCTCGTTTTTGCTTAGTTTTAGAGAAAATCGCAAAAAAAGAAACAAAACAAGAATGTTACAGGTAGCGATTATCACCTTTCAAAGTTCGTCAGGCTAGGCAGTGATATATGTAAACACCTAATGCTATCCTTAACATTGTTTTATTTGTTTACATTTTGGCTTCCTTCTAGGATTATAATTCCTAAATCAGTCTTCAGTCAGTTACTCAGATATTTTTGTGTGAATAGCATCAGCCACAATGCCGCATACATATTCTAATGTTTAATACGCTGATATGATTTTTGTGTTTGGTTTCTGTAACGGTAATGCTTTAGAAGCGGTGCGGGAGTATGCGCGCCGATTTCCAAATAGAAGAGTGCCTAATCGACAAGTCTTTTCGTTAACGTTTAATAGACTACGAAAGACTGGGTCATTCTTAATACGTAATGAAGGCGACCAATTCCAGGCAGCAATAAGAGTAGATTATCGGAGAAGAAAAACAACGCCACTTCGATAACAATCCTGAGACTAGCATCCGAAGAGCATCTGCTGAATTAGCAATATCGCGGCAAGCAATATGGCGAACTTTGAAAGATGATAATCGCTACCCATACCATCTTCAAAAAGTTCAGAATTTATTACCTCAAGATTATGTCAAGAGATTGAATTTTAGTAACTAGTTTCTTGACAAAATTTGCGATGATTATTTCTATTAAAAATTATATGGACCGATGAAGCTACCTTTACAAGAGGAGGAATTGTTAATCAAAGAAATTATCATGTATGGGCTCTTGAAAATCCCAGAGCTATTAGAGAGAATAGGTTTCAGCATTAATTTGCTATTAACGTTTGGCTTGTAATTTGGAACGGATTACTGGTGGGACCATATTTTTTACCTGGAAGATTGAATGGTATCACATTTACACATTTTTTGGAGAACGACTTTTCTAATTATTTAGATGACATTCCCTTACAGCAGCGGATTGAAATGTGGTTCCAACTCGATGTATGTCCAGCTCATTATAGCAGAGTTGCTCGAACTTGGCTGGATATAAATTATCCACAACGATGGATTGGACGTGGAGGAGTAGCAATTAAGAGACCGAATCATAGATGCAGTAAACCAAATATCATCAGAACAATGTTTAGCTGCAATTTATCAAGTGAGTGCTAGATGTAATGCTTGCATTGTTGCAAGAGGACATCATTCTGAGCAATATTTACATTAAAAAGAACATAACATAAATATAAATGTAAATAAATAAGTACAAAAATGAAAACTTGTTTTGTTTCTTTTTTTGCGATTTTCTCTAAAACTAAGCAAAAATGAGCAAATCTCTATAGGACTTTTTGTCTTAGTTTTTCGGTCCTATATAAGTTTCTGAATTTTTGCCATTTAAATTCGGGACGCCCTGTATAAAAAATTCCATTAAATTTCTAACGATCGAACTGTGTTCAGATTTTGACAATAACACAGCTAGAGCGAAAATATAGGCAAACGTTACATTTTTCATTCAAAACATTATATCTCCTAAACGGTATGTCCTACCAACTAGTGTCATATTATAAAAATATTCTCTATTAAATTTATGGTGAGTAGTCTGTCGGCAAATTTTTGATCCTTGCCAAACGATCAGAGCTAGAGCGTGTCAAAATGGGACATTTTTGAATGTGAAAAAACGTTACACCAAAAATGGATTAACATCCAGCTAAAAGACATATATCTATGTCAATAAATAATTATAAGGAATACAGTAGGTTAGTTAGTTTAGTATAACTTTGCATCAATGATTCTTGGAACTACTCAGTTTAATCGTTCCAACAATGTTCTATATTAGTAACGATGCTATCTGAGGGTTTTCAGGAATCTAGCAGGTAATTAGCAGCAACTAACAGGTCTAAGTGGATGTGGAGCTTATTATGGAAGGATAAGTATTTTGTCGTAAAAGGTAATTTTTGTGGGTCGGGCGAAATTAGTAGTAACACACATGGCAAGTAAATGTGATTGTTAGTTAGAAGATTTTAGATTGTATAGTTTGCAAATTAGAGAAACTTTTTTGTCTCCAGGTTCCACTGAGCTATATTCTGTTTATTAAAATAAACTAAACTCTTCCAATTTCTCATATGCAAAATTCGCAATTAAAAACCTTTCGTTAAATCCTCAGTACTCCTTCTTATGTCTCATAAAAACTTATCAATAATGTCTCATATGTTGCAGAATAGACCCAAATATATCTTTAAGAAATACATCCTCTCATGATGACCTTCAAACCCACTCGAATCCAATAGCCTCCCAACATGCTTTCCTCTTGATTCAGAAGCAACTGGAAAGGTACTCCCAGAGACCTACTATTGTAAAGTTTTAATGTGCTACTGATGAATAGTTTCTTTAGAAGTTATTGTAATCATTGTTCCACACATTTACTTCATATAGAACATATAGATTATTAAGAATAAGTTTATTAGTCACAAAAGGAAACAGCATTGAAGATTATAGATTGTAAGGGTTGGATAGGAGATGAATTGGACGGTTTAGTTCAGAAACTGAGCTCGGATCTAAATACCTAAATAGGTCTAATTATAGACCTGTAGTTAAGGTGTTAGTAATTATTTAGAAGATGAAACCAATTGTCTGATAAATTTTGCAGAAGTCAGAAACGACGAACAGTTTCATCTTCATTTTTAAGGTTTAGCCTTTTTTTTTATATGGATTCCAAATAAGGCGATTGTCCAGAGGGAATCCTAGGTAACTGGATTTGTTCAACAGGGATTAAGGGTTAAGAATTGATGAATTACTTTCTAGTTATATTAAAATTCTCTTCTTTTTTGCAGTTCTTTTATATATATGGTAAATTTTAAAAATGTAATACCAGAAATCAAATATATTGGTATTCACTAAGGAAGCAAAATTAATAGGACGTCTGAAAGATTTCTGTTCCAAGCGAAGACTGACAAGGGAAGGACACACTCAGTCTCTCACGGATCTTGTTGGCAATGTTTTTAGAGGTTCCTGGTCAAATAATATTAGACACGTATTTTGCCGTTCCGACCAATGGGCCCTAGAAGCCGAGAAAAAAAATAAAATAGAAATAAATTAATTTATTTTATATCTCGAGTTTAAAAAATGATATCGACATGATTCTTGCACCAAGATGTTTAATTTATTTGTCTAAATTGATAAAAACATGAATTACCTTAAGACGGTCAAACGTATCAACTTTATTTTTTTACACAAAATATAGGGTGGTAATACGCTTGAAATGTCTTTGGTTTCATCATCCTATCTGGTTTTAAACTCAAGGTAAAAATCAAAATTTTTTCGGATTTTCCAATTTTTTTAATAGGTTTATGTTCATCGAAATATACATTTATATACATCAAATGTATTCCTCGAAAAGCGTGAAAAATATATTTTTTGATTTTGTTGAAGAAGCGTTTTTCAATGTTTTTTAGGGTGCTGAATTAGAATCTGACGTAATTTTTTATGTGAAAAAATCTATAGAGATAGTTTGCTTGAAAATCTAATCATTTTTTTAGAATTTAATAAACCAAAACCAAAATCTATGGAGCGACTGTATTTTTCCTTAAATTCGCAATCTAAATTAAACATCTTGGTGCAAGAATCATGTCGATATCATTTTTTAAACTCGAGATATAAAATAAATTAGTTTAATGCTATTTTATTTTTCTTTTCGGCTTCTAGGACTCATTGGTCGGAACGGCGAAACACGTGTCTAATATTGTTTGACCAGGAAGCTCCAAAAAAATTGCCAACAAGATCCGTGAGAGACTGAGAATATCCTCCCCTTGTGAGTGTAATAGAATAAAAGGAGTAATTGGGTAGTTAAGAAAATACATTTTGATTTCTACATTTATTATATAGACAGATAATTCTGACAAATGGACAGTCCTTTCGGTTTTCTCATGACAAGTCAGTTTTTTCTGTTTCTTCTGGGGAAAAAATTGAAATGGGTAAATAAATGTATTTTAAACTGCAAGAAGAAATTTCTTATCGCATTGTGATATTAATTAGGAGTAGGTTTATGTAACAGAGTATATATGGCTTAACTAGTAATAAAATAAAGTTTATGACGATTTTCTATTTCGAAATTAATTGAAAAAGGATTTAAATATGTATTAACCGAACATTTTTAAACCAATAAATTATTATAATAAATCAATAAATTATTTATATTCACATTGTTTTTGTTTTTCTCTGAGAATATCCAAGAGGTCATCCTATCTGTGGGTATCTGAGATCTGTGGTCATTGAGATCAATGACATCCAGATACTGCCCCTGTGGAGAGCCGTCGTCCTTTTTTAGATTTAATTATAAAGTAGGTGGCTGAACGAAATCATATTTATTCAAAAATAATATAAAATTTAGTATGCAAATTCTGCATGTGATCAAAAAAAAATATATATATATATATATATATATATATATATATGTTACCATCTACTCTAAAGTTAAATATCACTATGAAGAAAAAACGCCTGTTATTTTGTATCATCAATTGTTATTTCTTTTCATCTTTATCGTTTGTTGCAGTTTTTTAAATGGTACGTTCTCCGTGAAATTATAATGTGCAAGTAGCCATATATTATTTTAAGTTTTAAAGTTTCCGCGATACTGTATAGTTTCATAAAAATTTAGATCTATTTATGGGATCAAACAGTAATTATATAAACTTCTGCGATACTTGAATTTAAATTATGCATAAAGGCCCGATTTTTGTGTTGAAACACCATCATAACATGCTAAAAGCTGAACAAATTAACAACGTGCACTAAACCAACTGAAGAGTGGAATATGTTTTTTTGTTTCGTTTTTTCAATTGTTACTGTTACAATTTATACAAATATTTTTTAAAGTTTATAATAGAAAATTTTCATGATTAAGCAACAACAATAAGTATTTTAAGCCAAATTACCAGTAGGATAAAACAATAAAATTAATTACATTTTTTCGTTGAAATTTACTGCAATGTATATTTTACTCTAAAATATCACATTTTTTTTCCGTTGTGTTATATGTCCTGTGTTTCGTTGTATATTTTATTAAAAGCAGAGAAATCCTTTTGAACACCTCCGCACGTATTTGGTAATAATTTGTATGAGTTTGAAATATTTAATATAGTGAGACACTTCATAGATTTTTTTTTTAGTGTTTTCCTTCCAGCAGTAACCCTGTTGGAAGGGATTTTATTTATTTTTTCTGTACACACCATACTTGTACAAAGTCTACAATGTTCATGCAATCATTATTTTTGATTTGATTATAATTTTACATGTGTTGAACGGTTAATTTAAAAAATAAACAAGAAAAATAAAATAAAGAACAGGAAGTTCTATAACATAAAAAATAAGTCAAAATTCAATAAAATCAAGCAACAAAGTTATGTAGAGAAAAATCTATGAATATTTAGTGGTTTAAAGATATTTCATATTTATATACTCTATTTTAAGGATTGAATTTTTAAGAAATATATTGAAATTTTCAAATAAATTGTTCATCAAACATTGACCATCCATCGGCCAATGTCCTAGTTTCTGTACTGTTTTTGTCTGTAGAATAGTTCTGTAGTCAGTGAGTAGTCTGCATTCATATATGAGGTGGTGTATATATTGTTCTTGAGTGAAATCACAAGGACATAGGAAAGAATCTCTTATTTTAAATCGACAGAAATAACTATTTACTGCCGCATCTCCTGTGACTCCTTGTGTAATGTAAAAGTTAGTCCATGAGTTTGATTTAATGTTGGTCCGTAAGTCTGGAATCAATTTATGTAAGTAAGTTATGTGTTTTCCCTTGTGGGTTGTGTTCCAACGTGTCTCCTACTGGTCTACTGCTTGTGTTTACGTGTGTCTTAAGTGTTCTTTAGATATCATACAGTATGATATCGGAAGGGAAGGATTCTTTGAAGCATCTTTCGCAGCCTTGTCAGCCAATTCGTTTTCAGATATGACGGTATGCCCTTTAACCCACTTGAATGAAATTTGATTGTTACCGTCAGTTTGTAGATGTCTTAGAAATGATCTTATTTTTTCAATGATGGGTTTGTGACAGTGTCTGTTTTTTATCATGTATAGAGTACATTGACTGTCCGTTAGTATTGTAATAGTTTTATCTTTTGTCCTCATATTTTGAAAGTATTCTAGAGATTTAAGGATGGCGGATTGTTCTGCTTGATTATTGCTACATTCTGGGCCTAATTTATACTTTATTACATCTTCTAAAATTTTGTTTTTAAAAATGAGGCTAGCGCAGCCTACATATTCGCCATCCTTAGTTCCGTCAGTATATATCTCATAGTCTGTGGGGTTAATCAAGCATTCAGCAATACAAGGAAATTCTGCTGGGTGTATCCAATCCTTGTAGTCGGTAGTATGTTCAATGTTGTTAGATTTGAAATTTTTGTAGTCAGTGTTCATGGATAACAAATGGAATTTACCTATATAACTGTTAACTAATATACTAATGGGGATCATTTTTGCCAAGACAAAGGCAGCTTCATCAGAAAGTGTTCGGAATCCTTAGGTAATTTTGAGTGCCATTAGCCTCTGGACCCTTTCCAGCTTTGCCTTGTTGTACTTGATCTGAATACCTGGATGCCATATTTCAATGCCATAAGTAAGAATAGGCAAAATTGCGCCTTTATAAAAAACCTCCAGAGCCTTCGTTCTCAACCCCCATGTCTCTCGCGCTGCTACTGAAAGAGAATTTATTAATTTTATAAGTTTATTTTGTAGTATGTCAATATGTCTGTTCCACTTTAATTTTTCGTCAATGGTTATGCTTATATATTTCAAAGTACGTATTCGGTTCAGGTTTTTATTTTGAATTTTCACATTTAAGTCCGGACTTAGTCGTTTTTTAGTGATCACCATATAATTAGAATTTTGTGTATTGAATGTCAGTTTGTTTAAATAAGCCCAAGAATTTTTTTTGTGTAATACTATAGAGACTACTGTAAATGTTTAAAAGATTTTGATGTTATAATTGCTAATATGTCATCTGCAAAGGCCAAAATCTTTGCATTTGAAGGTAATCGTTCTTTTAGCAGTGAGTCAACAATTAGGTTCCATAAAAGAGGAGAGCAGCACGAGCCTTGTGGTGTCCCAATATATTGATTTCTATGTAATCAACGTTGTTTGTCACTAAAGATACAGATCTATTGCTAAGATAATCTTTAATAATCCTGTAAATCTTACGTGGGCATTGATATTTAACAAGAGTACTAAAAATTGATGGGTACCAAGCAATGTCAAAAGCTCCAGTGATATCAAGCGATATAATAGCAGTATGCTGGTTATTATTAAAAGAATTTTGTATAATATTCATGGCTTTCATTACCGCATGAACCGAGCTTTTTTGTGGCGTGAATCCAAATTGGTTTTCACTGAGGAGCTTATCACTGTAAAGATAATACGACAACCTGTTATGTATTAACTTTTCCAAGACTTTTCCACCTGTTGGAATAATACATATAGGTCTGAGTAAGAAAATATCTTCATAGCTGAAAATAATCTAATCTATAAAATTAAAGTAAAGGATGGTACAATAGAAGAATAAAAAATAGTAATTACACAAATAGACACAATAGATAACTAAAAAATAAAATGTTTTTAAACATTCATTATTATTTACTTTATTTTTATTCAGACTGAGTATTCTCAAAACCTTTCTAATGAGAAGTTTAGCTGGGCTCTACACTAATTCTAATCCTATTCGCGCACCACTTATTGGAGGCGAAGTTACTGCACTATAGAAACAAATATTTCAAACATGACAGAAGCTGGCATTAATTGATTTCGCAGTCACTGTGTTTTTTACTGGCGTAGGAGATTATAGAGATGGGTGAAACTACACAAAGACTAATCAAGTGCATTTGGATGATAGAAAGGTTTTGATGAAATTTTGAAAATTACGCTATTCACTGGATTAAAGACATACTAGACATTAAGAAACAGAAAAAAAAAAACAAACAAATTATCTGGGGAAGAGCTGACTGAGTAATTATAATATGTATGAAATATATATTAACTCTCATTAATAGTCTGGAGTATATTTAAGGACATTTGTGTATAGAACAAAAAGTTGATTCATAGTATTATATCCCTTAGGTTCATATTTTAAATATTTATATTATCATTCATTTCATTCATTCAATAATATTATTATAGCATTAAATAAAATAATCTTGACAATCATAATAAATTAATAATCCTTTAATCACAATAATAAGAACTTAATCAGTGAACCAGTAACCGTTTCTAAAAAGAAGTTGAATAAATCAGATAAAACAGACACCAATAGATGGGGGCAATTCTGTTGTACGCAATTATGACAAATTCTATATTAGTAAAAGAAAATGTTCTTTATTAATGAAGAAAAATGTTTAGTATACCCTAAGATGAGTAAGAACACAACAGTACACTGTTATATTATATTTGATCTCTCATTAATTTGAAATCTCGGTAATTTGAACATTTTTTTCGATCCTTTCTTACTAAAAGTCGGCTATTTGTCGCTATGTTCAGAATTATCCGACTACATAAAAGCATACAATGGAAATGAATGAAATTGTGAATTTAGTCTGAAAAAAATATGAGTACATTGGTGTCATTTCCTTTATAATAATTTCTGGCTCACAAACGAAGCTCGATCCAAGTGGTTTCTATGATAACACATTACATGGGTAAGCTTGTATATAAATCAGAATGGGTTGTGATTGTCATAAAATAATATTCTAAATATATTATCAGCAAGCTTTATAAATTACGATTATCTGTAGGTAAACGGTCGAATATGAAAACAGGAACTAAATATAATGTTCAAAATACAGCATTGTGACTGACATTTCGAAAACACCTACGAAGGATGAATAAAATATATATTCTCCAGCTCTGAGGGGAGTGAAGCTGCTATCAATGGGAAACCAAAGGCAGGAGCCATGAGACAATATCAGATGAGAGCATTGTCAGAACGGAGCTATCGTACCCCTGTCGCCCTCGCTATTTCCTAGCTGTCCTTTTAGATGTCAATCCCCCCGATGACAGGGGTTGTATCTTCGAGATCTGCTAGTACTGTCCTGACGTGTACAGTTCAATGCCCATGAAATAAATATATTTGCTTACGAAGGATAGTGGAGATATAAAGGACATTTTTATTTTTTTAAATTTTTATAAATATTACAATCCATTTTCATATAATTAATACTTACCAACAAACATAAATTAATAAAATAATATTATGATATCCAAACAACAATTAGATAAAACTTTACACTATAAACAAGCACTACACGCATTTTATAGAGTCAAGTGGAACTAAACAACCTTTACGATTGATGAATTAATTGCCACTTCTATTGGGATTATTTGATTATAAAACTAGTTTAGAATGCTAAACATTCATCTTCAATTCTAAAACATACAATATTTTTCACCGCATCAGCACTATATTGCATGGATTATATACCCTTAAGATTATATAAGGGAAATCCCATATAAATCCCTAAAATTTAACCTACCTGCCCCCTTCCCCCTTCTCACGATGGGTATATTTCAGTTATCTCTTAGACCTCCTGCGGTGAGTACTAATTTTTGATTTCTTGTCTTACATTTTTGAAAACTTTAGTATATATAGTCCATGTAAAATAGTATTGATGTGCTGAAAATTTTGTATATTTTAGAACTAAAGGTGAAAGAATCACTCCCATGATATTTTAGCTTTAAGTCGAATAGTAACAAAGAAAAAAAAAAACTTAATTATCTTATTGTATGTGTTTTTGTTTGTCTAATATTATGTAATTAAAATAATTAATTCTTTTGTAGAAACGAATTTCGGTGAAATAATTTCATATTAAATACAAAAAAAAATTACTTTAAAACTAATCTATGTTTCCTATTATTTTCCATCCTTAAATGAAAATAATTGTGGATCTAATATCTTGCAGGAATTCTTGTTGTATCAAGAATGAGGATCATAAAAATAACCCAACCTAAATAAGTAAAAGAATTCCTCCCTTTCTAAAATATCCTACTCTGAAATTAGTCAATCGGAACAGTAAACTTAATTCGAACGCAAAATATCAAGACATCCTAGAACTAGAGCAGGTAAATATAGCAACTTGTTAATGTGTGTGTGTGTGTGTGTGTGTGTGTGTGTGTGTGTTTGTAGTGGGAGGAGGAAAATCTTTTGCTTTAGACGAAGTGGGCCGTGTGAGATACCACAACAGTGTGAGATTCTTACTCACTAAAAACCACCTCCCTATTCTTCTTCACCACCCCGTGGAACTGCTGTCAAGCATTACTTCACGGGGGGTGGACTGGTTATGTGCCTATTTTATATTTTCTGCTGCTGATTATTGAGGCACTAGGAGGCCTTGTCTTTCCCGCTCCTGTTTACGTAGCTTTCTGCAGATTTAAGCTGCGTAATTTGCAACAGCATTCCTGTTTTCATCGGTCAGCTATAACACACACAGCATCATTTGAAACAGTGCGAAATGCTCTAGTAACACGAATGGCACTTCTTCGGTACACGCTATTGACCTTTCGGTCGTATGACTGCACTAGGAATGCGGTTGTCCAGATCGGTGTAGCGTATAAAAGAGCAGAGATAGCCACACTACCCAGAAGTTTTCTTCTGCTTTGTCTGGGGCCACCCATATTCGGCATGATTCTAGCAAGTACATTCGTTACTTGGGCTGCTTTTTTTGCTATTTATTTGCAGATGTTCATCAAACCTTAGTCTGGTATCGATCTACACCCCAAGATATCTAATAGATGGTTGGGAGGAAATATTATAATCTCCAACGGTCAGGATGATTGTTTCTCTTACTTTCCTGCTTGTGACGAGAACTGCCTCGGTTTATGATCAGCAAGCTGGAGACCTACTGATAAGAGCCACTGGCGTATTGCGGGTAAAACTGTGTTAGCACTGTAGACTTTTCTTAAGCAGTTTTCCACAAGATATGATTGCAAGATCGTCCGCGAAACCCAAAGTAACTGTCCCTTCCTCCATGGGCAGTCTTAGCACTGCATCATACCTCACATTCCACAAGAGAGGCCCTAAAACGGAGCCCTGAGGAACGCCACTTGTGATTTTATAGGTTTTTTGTCCAGCATCAGTATCATTCCTCTACTCTATCAGAGACATAACTCTCGATAATTCTCATAAGGTATTGTGGAATTTCCATCCTTCGCTACCCCTCCAGAATGCAATCCCATCGTACTGAATTGAATGCATTCCTTATGTCTAACGTGATAATGGCGCAGTACCTTTTGCCTCCTCTCCTCCATCTTTTTCCTGCGATGGCTTCTCGAGCGGATTTGACCACAAAATCGATTGCGTCAATCGTCGATCTCCCCTTTTTAAATCCGTACTGGTAATCAGATAGCTCTCAAGCTCCTTCACTGTAATCAGCTATTCTGCCACTCAGAACCCCTTCCAGTATCTTTCCCGCAGTGTCCAAAAGACAAATCGGGCGATAAGAACTCGGATCGTTTGGTGGTCCTTAACCTTTTGGCAGAAGTACGAGGCGCTGCTCCTTCCACTGGGTCGGGAAGATTCCTTCACGGATACAAGTATTATACCAGGTATGCAAGTTTAAAATGTCGTTTTAATTCCAATAGAATGCGCTCTTAGCCTATTGAAGGATTTGCTTATCTCTAAACGCTATTTTGTTTGTTAGTCATTTGTTTTCAAAAGTCAGTTGTTTTTAAGTCGTTTACGTGGACGTATCATACCTTTCTTTGGTGTTAAAAATGTCTAATTTTAAGCCAAATAAAGAGCATTTGCGGCATGTCATGATTTTCTTATTTAATCAAAAGAAAAAGGCATCTGAATGTCATCGAATTCTTGTTGAGACTTATGGCGATGTTGCTCCAACCGTCAGGACATGTGAACGTTGGTTTCAAAGTTTCAAACGTGGTGATTTTGATGTTACTGATCAAAAACGAGAAAATCGACCAAAAAAGTTTGAGGACTTCGAATTGCAATCTTTATTAGACGAAGACAATACCCAAACCCAACAAATGATGGCAGAACAGTTGAATGTCACTAGGCAAGCCATTTCCGATCGCCTGAGAGCTATGGGAAAGATTCAAAAGGTTGGAAAATGGGTTCCACATGAATTGGACGAACGACAGATGGAAAAAAAAAACGAAAAACTGTGTGCGAAATGCTGCTTTTACGCCACGAAAGAAAGTGTTTTTTGCATCGAGTTGTAACTGGCGATGAAAAATGGATTTATTTTCAGAATCCCAAACGAAAAAAATCATGGGTAACGCCAGGACAGCCATCCACATCGAGTGCAAGACCGGATCGTTTTGGGAAGAAGACAATGCTGTGTGTGTGGTGGGATCAGAAGGGAGTAGTCTACTACGAGCTTCTCAAACCCGGCGAAACAGTCAATACCGAGCGCTACCGACAACAAATGATCAATTTGAGTCACGCATTGATCGAAAAACGCCCAGAATGGGCTCACAGGCACGCCAAAGTCATTCTTCAGCATGATAACGCTCCTGCACATTCAGCCAGATTGACTAAGGAAACGATTTCTTCGCTTGGTTGGGAACTCCTACCCCACCCGCCGTATTCACCTGACCTGGCGCCTTCTGATTATCACCTCTTCTCATCGATGGGACACTCATTGGCGGAGCAACACTTCAACAATTTCGAAAACGTACGAAAATGGCTCGATGAATGGATTTCAAATAAAGATGAAGCATTCTTTTGGAATGGTATCCATATATTGCCGTCCGAGAGATGGGCAAAATGTGTAGAAAGCGAGGGTCAGTACTTTGAATAAAATATATTATACTTTTTTTTTTAAATTACTGTGTATATATTTTAAGAAATAAACGACATTTTAAACTTGCATACCTGGTATACCTCCAGGAAAAGTTCAGGCCTTGACCTGATTGCCACTTTCAAGGCAACATTTGGGATGTTATCCGGACCTGGCGCCTTTGAATCCTTTATTTTAATGCAAGCAAGCTCTAGTTCTTCCTGGGTTATTTCTTGCACTTCTTGATATAGAAGCTGGCTGCTATGAAAGACAACTTCTGGTCTGCTCGGAAATAAAGCCGCAACTATGTTTTCTAACAATTCCGGAGAGCTCGGTGGTGACAGACATGATATTTTTAATCTAACCATAACAGTTTTATAGGGTCTGCCCCATAGATCTTCGTCCACTTCATCACACAACTTTTTCCAGCTGTCGCGCTTACTCTCCTTAATTGCTTTTACAAGGTTTCTTTTTGTATCCTTATACTCTTGCTTTCGGGACTCATACGTTTGGCGACCTCTTGCACGCTGAGCTAACCTCCTAGTGCGCAAGCATACTCGCCGAAGATTTGCTATATCCTCGTTCCACCAGTAAACTGCCATCTGCTGGTTTCTCTTCGGGGTCTTCGTCATTGATGCATCACATTCCTTAGAAATAAGCTTCATTAGTTGTGAAACTTTCTCTTCGGCAAGTCCTGTAAGTTCAACTTTTTCCTGCATCATTGATATATAGAAATCCCTATCAAAGGATCGATGGTTCCACACTGCTTGCTGTCGTTGAAACTTTTTCCTATTGACACAATGGTTTGTGACTTCAAAGATGATAGCTTGATGGTCACTGTGAGTATAGTGGTCACTCACATGCCAGTTGGTGTTACCATGCGCAAGGTTTGCACTTGCACAAGTCAGATCAATGATTGAGGTATTGCCATTACTTGAGAACGTTGGACTTGAGCCTGTGTTGAGGAGCACAACGTCGAGTGCTGCAAATGTGTCTAAAAGACATTCGTCCCTCTTATTGGTCTCCCTACTTCCCCATTCAATAGTTCATTCGTTAAAGTCCCCAGCGATGATAAGAGGATGACGACCTCGTAGTTCTTGAGTAATTCTATCAAGGAGAACTTCAAATTCCACTTGAGAGGCACTCGGAGGTGCGTAAACACTGCATATGTAGATATTATCCACTTTCACCTAATCGAAATTTTTAGTTTTCTTCGACTGAGTTTTTTGAATGAAGTGGCCCTTTTTAACCCAAATAGCTGCGGGGCTATCATCATCAGTCATCCAGTTGCGAGATCCATCGACGTTCCTATACTGCTCGCAAAGCAATGTCGATGTTTTTCTCTCTTATTGTTTGCCAGCATAGGTCCTGGGCAGCTTCGCAATGATTAAGATTTAGCAGTAGAAACTTCATTTACGATGCTTAGCTACAGCCTCAACCGCTTTTCTATAAGCTGGGAAACCAAAGCTACCAGTTGTATGTTTGCGATTTCCTCCTTCAGTACATAGGAGACATCCTTGCTCCCCAGTACACTCCTTGGCTTGATGCCCTTCTTCACCACATCGCCAATTTTTTGGTCGGTCAGGTCCCTTGCAGTGGCGGGCCAAGTGCCTATATCCTAGGCATCGAAAGCATCTTTGGGGAGAAATCTTCTCCCTCACACGGCTGTTTATCCATCCAACTCGAATGTGTCCCTTTCCAATGGCTTTTCTTGCTAGAACCAATGGGCAAAACTACTACTGCTGTCATAGTGCCTCCATAAGCCTTGCGAATAGATTTAACAACGGATATATCAATATTCTCCGCCCCCTCTACATGCTTTTGGATTGCTTTGTGCACCTCTTCTGCCACAGTCAGTTCGTCTAAATCCCTCATTTCGATTGCTACTGAGTCCCTCTTGCTACTGACCACTGCTTTGTCAAGCACTTTCTCTGCTATCGCCATGCGCAGTTGTTCCGTCTTGTTCTGCGCATTTGGATCTAATACCAGAAGGAGGTTACCCGCGGCACACTTTTTTATTTTTTCCACATTTTCCCCTAAGTCCTGAAGATCAGGGTCATTTTTGATCGTGCGCAGTATATCTGTGTACGACGAGCCTTCTTTTGCAGCCACCATCAACGCGTCGGGACGAGGAGGTCTTCGACATCTCTCATGGGCTATTTTTTTATCCTTGTTATTTTTTCTCTCCTTTTTTTTGACCTATTGGGTTTGTGTGTATGTGTAAGTTTCTGCGTGTGTGTATATTTTTTAATGTTTTATTACTAAATACGTAGTAAATTCAGGAATTTATCGGAGCTCCCTATTCAAACGTTTCAATTACTTTACTTTCTAAAGAGCTTTATTTCAACCCAGTGCTGTTTGTGACAGCTAACGCTTGACAAATGTCAGCTCTGCCGTCATCCTTTAAACAAATTTGAAACGGCTCATAATATACTTTACGGTAACCGATTTGTTTGGATATTAACTATTGTAGCCTAAAATACATTTTACTTCGATATAAAATAACTAAAATGTTCAATTGTCAATTTACCATTAGTTTCATAAATCTTAATTTTTAATTTTTAACGAAGAAAATGCTATTGGATGCACTCAGGATAAAGAAAAACACACGTCCAAAAACACGTAAAAACTTTAAATGGAGTGTTAATGTTTCGACCTGCTTTTATACTCTGTATAACCAAAACTGTTTTGTTTTTTTTTTACTCTTTTTTTCATCTTTCTTACCTAGTCCTAGGTCCCTAGGAGAGCCCCAAAACTAAACCTCTTATCTCTAAATAGGTCTTACAACTGTCTTGTAAATTAGTATTTTCTTATTTATTTATAGTTTTTAGTTTTTGTCTAGTAAATGTTAGTAGTAAAAGTGAATATCATTTTGATTATTTTCAAATAAAAATGTGGGTGTTCGTGTTTCACAATTTCAATTCTTTGATCGCCGAAATTTCTTTATTGATATAAATATTATGTAGATTTCATATTACTACTGTTAAAAAGATGCTTTATTAATTCTAAATTCCAAATACTGCTCTTTGGCTATTAACAAAGCCAAGTAGTTAAAAATGTGTACCATCGCATAATTTTCAAACTGCGGCTGCCAATCATTCATTATATTTGAGATTTTGTTTAATTATGAAAACACCTTCTTTCGTGTAACGGTTTTTCTTTTTTCTAACCCTAAACTATTAGTTGTCAAATATTTTTGTTGGTTTTTTAGGGTTGCCAACAGTTTACAGCACAAATAGTATCAAATTCAAATCTTGCGTTAATTTTGGGACATCCTTTACATACCAATTTTCTCAATGGATATCAAACTCTAAATTTATTTAAAATGATCCGTCTTTTAAGTCATATTCTTATGGTTTAGCACAATTGTTACCATGCACTCTTAATTGTTACTTGCTGGATCAGCCACCACAACAGAAGGAGCAAACAAGCCAATAACTCTACCGTTAGATGTCTTCAGACAGAAAACAATTTGCTCTTTAGTGATTATCATATGCATGAGGTGAAAAAACTGGCTTGTTTTCAACTTTGAGTTATGTTTGTTCTTTCAGACGGCTAAGATTTAGGTTCTGACCTTATAAAAATAAAGTACAAAAAATATGCAGTGTTCACTTTTTAAATTGTATAAATCATTGTTTTGTTTTATTTGTTGTCTTCTTTGCTAATACTTGCACATTGAAAATTCTTTTTGAAAACTATACCTCATGTATTGTAATTAGCATTTATTTGAACGCATGTTACTGTTTTTTTTTTTTTTCATTTTAATTCTAGTAATATCATTTGTGTTACAGGTAAGACCTTAAGGAACAGGAAAAACTTCTGTGAGTAGAAAAATCATATTTATTCGATTTTTTATTAGAATGAAAATTCCCTATTTTACCTACATGGAACCTATTAGTTTTTGAAATTAATTTTATTTTATGTGTAATTATTATTTCTCCCCTATTGGGCTTATTTTAAAAGTTATTTTGGTTGTTCTGGCGTTTCGTTATGTATTTATCATTTTTTCGTTGCCTTACTCAAAGCATATTATATGAAATATCAATACCCTAGAGTAATGATGTCAGAAAAAATTAAATAAAACTATGATGAAAAATTATCGAATTTAAATTTTACTAAGCTTATGTGTACACAAAGCATAATCTTAAACTCAAATCAAGGCGAGATTCATAAGAAACTTAAACTCACTTTTGATGCACTAATGTACTTTCATAGACTACTGATTCTAATGACATCATAGCAATCATAATCATAAAAATAAAATCAAATTAAGGAGCCATTGGTATATTGTCCTTTTCGTGCGACTATATGCATGTATGGAATTAAATTAGACAATTGATGGCTTTAAGAAATAAAAGTGGACAGCACATTAGATTGCTGTGCCTATTTTAATCAATTGTCCTGATAACGTTTGCCTATCTTGACTCGAAAAACATTCCTTAGCTCCAGTAACACAAATAAATTATAAATATAAGTAACTCTTTATTATTATTTATTAGAGCATTGATTTAATTTAGTAAAGATTTGTTATCTCTAACAGAAGGTTGAAAAAGGTGTGAATTTTAGTCCTCTTTAGTATTTATCATAATGCATTGAAGAGATCATCAATTTAAACACAAACCTATTTCAGAATAGTTGTTACTCCAAATAGTCTTTGTAAGCTTACTTTGGAAATATGTTGGTATTAGAAGGAATAGAGGTGGCATTGTGGGTGGGTGGTGGTGTACTGTTCCAAATCATTTCAAATCCTGACATTTCACATTAAATTTCCTCTTGACAGGAGGTTAATGGGCTTGTCAAGGTGGATTGGGCTAGTTCGTGCCCCTAGTAAACATATATACGTCCATGATCTAAAGGTATATGAAATTAATATTTGAAAATGTTCAATGCGACTTTTAATTTAATGTTAGAGATTCTATAAAATATTTAATTCCTATTATTCTTTTCTTCATTTTTCAATTAAAATTAGCATTAATTTGGTTTTCTTGACCTGAAAATCTGAATAAAAAAAAAAAAAAAAATCCTGCTTTAGTCCTCTCAATGGAAGGGTTGATCTTCCTTGAAGCCATTTTTGTTCTAATTCATCCTCTAAGGTCTCTTCTTTTCTCTTCTCTTAGGTGTATTCTTCCTCATTCTCTTCTTTCTTCAACATCCATCTCTGTAACATTATTTTTTTAATTTCCTCCCTTTTTCGGTTTCGGAACAAAGAGTTTTTTCTGAACGATAAATTTTGATTTACAGTCTTTATTATTATGCCCTGCATCGGCCAGATTGAAATTCAATTCTGTTAACCCGTTTGAGATTCATTACCAAATGTGTTACTGCTTGGATCCGCCGAGCTCTTTAATTTTTGGTAACCTTTCATGAGGCATTATTTAAATACATTCAAACTAACTTAAATAATTCTCCTTCGATAAATGAACTTAGAATGAACTTTAGAATCCTTTTGACTTCCCTTAGTTCTCAAATTCATTTTTTTTCCTATCTGGGTTTTATCGGCACTGTTATCCGAAAGTACATTTCACGAGCTAACAATATTACGCTATGCCTATTATTGGTGGTCCATGTTTCAGAAGCATTTGTTTTCATCAACTCAAATATATTTAAAAATTTAATTAACTTCGTAGTTCTGGGTTGTATATTTGAGCCCCGGGTGACACTCAGCCACTTAATTAACAATTCTCACTTTTAGATAGTACGAATGTTGTCTTTGCATGACCACACAGAAATTCTTTAAAGTTTTATTAAAAATAGGAATGGTATATCAAAGGGGCTTGACTTAAGGACTCCTGAAGACCATGCGGATCATTTGTGCTAATAACTTTAATGGGACCTTCTAAAGATCACAAATTTTTGAGACGGAAACAGATTACGCATCCTAAAATTACAATAGTTTCAGTTAAATGCAAGTAAGACATTTAACTGAAACTAATGTAACGTATGTAATGTATGAAACTAATGTAATGTAACATGTAAACCGTTGCAAGCCTCCATCCCAGGCATGCCCTGTGGTATCCACATCAAACCTAATTGGATTGTATTCACACTACATAAAAATTATTTAGAGAAAATGGCATTAGAATTTAAAAGTTAGGAACCACTTGTAAGGGTCTGGACATCACTTTAAAGGACCTCTTGGAAGTTTGTTTTTGTTCTGAGTGAGCGTTGCGAATTATTACTGTCTGATGTATCAATTAGCCCATTGCATATAATACATCTCCATAAACACAGTCAAAGTAGAGTTGTAAAGCAACTTGGAAACTAACCTTGGATGATAACAGTTGTGGGTGTGGCCCACATAAACTTTCTTACACATGAAGTTCCGTATATTCAAGTGAGTGTCAAGTATTGATGGTTCGCTAACTCTCCATTACCTTGGCACACTAGTTACAGTGTGCCTTGTTTAATTTTTAACGAATTCACTTTTCGTCACTATTTAAATGACAGGTATGCCTAAATTAAAAAGTTTAAGTAAGAACGACTCAACTTGCCTAAAGTGAAGCTGTGATAACTGTGAAATAATTTCCAAATATCCCAGGATAATTCATTTCACAACTGCGTTGCTACACGTGTACAACCACGTGTCCTCCTCTAAATCCTAGAACAACAAGCTGCTGCGCTAGTCCATACAATAACATTCTCTCGGAGGGAGTATTCAATTTACCTGGATTTTCCCAGTCTCGAAAAAGAGCTCCAGTCCTGATTGGATTTTTATAAACATTCGTAGGCGGATTTGATATTCTTTTTTCACTGAGCAGCAAGATTTCTATCCGAATCCAACATTTTTTCCAAAGAGATTCATGTTGATCTAATAACTTTAGTAAATTAATCTCATTCATTTAATTTACAACATGCACAATGAATTATTTTTATAATGTTCCGTTTTTTAATTTTAGTGGGTCTAAGAATAAAGTGTTTCAACCTTATTCAAAAACTATTTTCACAACATTTAATTTTATTCCACCTACATGATTATATTAAGACATGATTACATTAAGACATTAATATATGATTATATTATTACATTATGACTAATATTTAAGACCAAGTAGATGGCCGCAGTGTGCAATCAACCGTTTATATCATATCCTTTTTTTTTCTAGCTCTGATGAAGGCTTGCAATGTATACGGAACCATCAGAAGAGTAAATTGATACAATTTTATTGTGATTTTTTTACTGCATACCCCTATGCTACTTCGTATCGTATTTTTCTACTAAATTACATTTATTTTATAAAAGACTCTGTGATATACGTCTTAATAGCAGACCATCAATTTGGATTTAGAACAGAACATTCGATATACACCAATTACATAAAGTTACTGACTACATATTTACGGCGTTGTTTGCAATCGGAGTATTTCTCTATGTTGTTCAAGCTTTTGACATAATCTGGCATCAAGAACTTTTCTTCAAACTAAAGACGATACTCCCACCGAGGTATAGTATAAAATGAAAAAATAAATAAATAATTAAAATAAAAACTAAATTACATCAGAATTAGTAATATTAAGTTAATTTTTTTTTTGTATTAAAAACTGATTGTTCTACATCCACATTCTAATTTTATCTATAAAAGCTTTTACTTTTAAAGGATTTACTGTCCAGAAAATATAAATATTAATTGAAATATTTTTAAAAAAATTGATGAACTAGTAATTTTTTCATTTATTAAAAGATTCACTATTACTCTCAATGCATTTCTGTCTAAGAGTTTATAGTTACTAATTAATAGTTCAACTATTATGTGCATTGTGAATAGATGTTTGAGTTTTTGGTATTATAAAAATGCATTTTCTGTTGAATTTTCATTATGAAATTCTTATCTATTAAAAAGTGGTTCAGTTTCTATAACAATGGAGAGTAAGGTGGATGACGAAAGTTCTCAAAACCAATCATATCATTCGTGACACATTGGCGGTCAGTTAATGCATGAGATACCCAAGTTTTGAGCTTTTTTACTTTTCAGTTTGTCTTGAGGTGGTCAGTGAAGGTGGGTTTGCTGATTGAGAGTATCTCTGCAAGTTCTCGAACTGTTCTTATGTGATTTTCATCGAACAAAGCTCTCATAACATCATTATGAAGTTGCGGTTGAATACACCTACTAGCTTGTATTCAAGGGTGAAATCTCCCTCCCGAGATTGTTTGAGCCATCGCTGAACGGTGCACTCACACCGCTATCATCCAAGACTGCATGAATATTTCTGGTCAGTTGGATCCCGTTTAGACTCAAAACGAAAATAGGCCAAAATCACGCTTTTATATCTTAGTAACAGCTAGATTATATCCAAGCAGTGACACTCTACAAAGGTAAGCATACGTTTTTGTATGTAAGAGATATAGGTAGACATCCATTAAAAGAAACAATCTGTCAATCGTTAACTCTTAATTAACTAGAGGGATGATTTAATGTAAATATGAAAGTCGGACAACTCAGTTCTAATTTAATTTATTATTTGACGACACTTCAAGATTGTATAGAACTAAGTAAACAGTGTGTTATACAGGGTGAGTACCTCTTGGAGTAAAAGATTGGGTGAGACTAGATCAAAAATGTACAAAAATGCCGCAAACTCTACAGTTCTATTCCAATCCGTTGCAGATATATGATGAATCAAAGACTTTTTGGAGGAAACCATGTTTTTTACCATAAAACCTGTAATATCTCCATTTTGCCAAACGTTCGAATGATATGTTAAAAGTAATTATTCTGTTTCGATTTTATGGAAAAATGTACTTCTAAAGCCGAAAAAACATGGTGTTATCATTTGGCATACAAATCAGTTACTTGTGTAAACAAAACATAATGATAATCCCTTAATGGAAATGTGCATTTTACACATAATAAACTCTTCATTTGAATATAAAACAAAGAAAAAAAAAATTGTTTAATAAAAAATAAAGGAAAAATGTCAATAAGGGACCCCAGAACAAAGGATTTTATGTTTTTACATTTATTTATTTACTATTATTATTTAGGATTTATTTTATTAGATTTTCAATGTAAGGTTTAAAACCCAATGATAATGAACACAGACCTCAATGTAGCCGTTTGCTTCTGAATGCATATGATATTGAAGAATACACCTTTTTAAAGTGAATTTTATGGGCAGATGAGTCTGGAAGCTTTTACAGGGGAAGGCATTTCTACCTTTCCATGAGGATTATTTATTGATCTTTGTATTGCTGTCAAATAGTGTTGAAAAATCATAGTTTACCCAACTGATTGAATGATTAGATTACTAAGATTTGTAACAAAATATCCTACCACAACTTCATCACGGTACTTACCCTGTATATTGTTTTTTAAATTTATTTATTCAATAAATGTTCTTATTCCTAGTAAAACATATTTTCAAACATTTATTTAGCCCTATAAAAAGTTTATTTACTAACCAATTCATTCCTATTAACCATTTAATACCCTCCTCTCCTCGAGGTGCAAAGATTATTGCGCGTGTTTCTCCTTTCAGCATCATCTTCAATAACCAGTTAGAGGAGATAGTGATAAGTGTTCCGTTATTAGCCTGAATTTTCAATTTCCTGCCATCTCAGTTTTCTAATCATTCTCCAGATTTTTTCTATCTTTGGCATTTCCTACTCTTTCCTTTCCGACTATAGACTGACAAACGTGATTTTGAAGGAATTAACTGCTTTATTTTGAAGCAGTCTTTGCCTAACATGGTTTGATTGTTACCTTCAAAGCATATTTATTAATGTTTTTTAGCCATATTAATTCTAAAATACTACCGTCCCCAGTTACTACTCCGCCTGGGCTCATATGTTAAGAACTTCAATAATTTTAACCAATAATTGGAAGATAATTTGTTTATTGATAAAAATCTTTTAATGAAGTATGCAATTATTTCTTAAATGATATTTTATATTATATTAATATTTTTATCTATTATTTTTTTCTCTCTTTAATTTTTAAATCCTCACCTGTCACTTATCATGTGACAATAAGCAGATGTGATGATCGTAGTATACAAGATATTTGGCATGTCAGGCATGAGCGAGGACAGTACCCAGCGGTACTTACAGTTAAAATTAAATATAATATTAAATCAATTTTAACCTAGTAGATCTCTCAATCAACTCCTTTTTAGTTATTAAATATTTAATAAAATGTTTTTAGGATGATGTTTTTGGAACAGGTCCATTATTAGTTTTAGAGCCCCCTCCACCATACCCCAAGTAAAATTTTCGGAGGATGTTAAATAAATTATTTGAAATAAATAACAGTCTTTAATTAAATGAAAAATAATTGTCTAAAAAGTGAAATCTTAAAATTCTTCATTGAATGATTTTTATCTAGTTATTTTATTAGCACTTACCAGCAATTTCCAAATAAATTGCAAAATTTTGTAATATTGTAGATATCCTTCTAAAAAAAAACCCTCTGCAAGATACGATGCAGAATTAGATAAAAAATAAATGAAAATTTGGAGAAAGAAAAAATCCAGTTAAATACTAATATAAAACCACTTTGTTAATGTATTGTAAACTCATCTTTATGCAGTTAATATATTAGAGAACAGTAGTTGCAATTTTATTCTTTTCAAGATAAAAGATTAATATCTGATTATCTGCCTGTTTTCTTATTCAGCTGTGCGACAAAGATTGGAAGCGCATCGTTTTAAAATCTTTGATATAGACCCATTATCAGTATTGTTTATATTTTATGAAGCTTTTATTTCTCTTCACCTCCTTCTAAAAAAAGTCTACAATTTGTTCCTCTTTGTGCTGTAACCTCGCTAAATTATAAGGAAGTTACGTAGTTTGATAATATCGATAGTCACAATAATATTGAGTGTTTATCGATTATATGGAAATCAATAATTGTAACTAACTCTTCGTTTAGTTTTTTTCAACGTCGTGTAATTACTAACATTAGAATTATAGGTTTTGCTTTACTTACATTCCAATTACAGTGGAACTTTACTAATCCGACTCCTAAGAGATCAAGGAGTAGGGTGAAACGGACAAAAAGTTCCAATAACTGGAAATATCAATGATGTACTTGTTTTTCATAGTTAAAAGTGTATGGTAATTACATTAAAAAGGAGCTCAATTGGAGACCTCTTCGGCTAATAAAAAAAAGAAAAAAAAAAAAGGAGGGGCTGGGTTCTGTTCCCCCTCATGCCTTTCGCGCCATTTTATTTCATACAATAGATTCACTAATTGTCCTTATTGTAATAGACAGGTGAGAATAACGATATAATATATATATATATATATATATATATATATATATATATATATATATATATATATATATATATATATATGGAAAGTTATATATTAACATTTAAAAAAATAAAGTAAATAGAAACATACTTTATATACACTAACTGACTAAAAGGTTTCATAGATATGCTTTAGCCACCTATTTATACAGCCTTGGCCAAAAGTGTTAGGCACGAACAATTTTCTCACTAAAAGTTTCTCTATTTTAACCTTTTAATGGGTTATTCATCAATCCTTGCTAGTTAATACTCTTAGAGAAATTTTTGCTGCCTAATACTTTTGGTCAAAGCTGTATATAGACGCATTGGTCGTAGTAACACTATATTGCGATAGGTTTGTAGCAAACTAACTCACCTTTAAAATCGTTCCTAATGAAGTATGCTCTAAATGTCGAATAGAGCAATATCCGCCACTTTTGATAGAATTCCCTAAAATTTGAAAGCTTGTATTTTAGTCCACATCTAAGCTACAGAGCCTATTTCTCATCAAATTGTAAAAAATTATAGTTTGTTCTAATTTTGAAAATAAAAAGGTTTTGGAACCAACTTTTGATAATTTGGTGAAACGTAGAAACGTTCAAAACTTTTGACTCTTTGACGCTACCAATTAGCGAGCGGTGGCGCTTCGAGATCCAATGCTTGGATTTTAGTACATAAACACTAAGAATATATAAATTGATCAAATCTACCCCACCTTTTGCGCACAAAAATGTACTAGCGGGAGGCGGATTAGTGAGGTTCTACTATACATGCAATCCCATGTATAAATGTAAAAAGTGCCAGTGGGAATATTTTTAACTCGAGGGCAGTGGGTATAATTCTTAGACGAAATTAATTAACAAAACCTGTTTTTTTATTTGAAATTTTAACTAGTATTTATATGAAGCTTTTTAACTAAGAGCGCAATGAGCAATAAGTTTCATTACCTGAGTTTAACAGAGACATAATAATAATTCCTGGATGTGTTTATTGGTTAGCTTGAAAACCCGAACCGATGAGGCGCATTCGTCTTCAGAGACACTAAAGGCTTGATTAGCTCTCCTTCATAGCAGCTTCCTGAATGTTCTCTTCCCCTTCCCCAACTTGAATGGCTTTTTGAGTCTCCAGTTATATCGAAGAGAGTATAATTATACTTCAAGGCAATATTAACTGGCTGTTGATTACATTGCTTTGGAAGGGGGTGGTGAATTCTTTAGGAGAACCAATCTGATTGTTTAAGCTGATGATTGGGCTAGAAAAATACTTAAAATCACAAAGAATATATTACCTAACTTTCGTAAAATTATATCCGAGCCTTTGAATTCGATACAGTCACTATCCAGGAAATCTTCCGGACTGACCATCGATTATTTTGATTCAAAAATTTTTTTTTTCTGATTTTGATGATTATAAGTAATTTTTTAAGCAGAACATATATATTTTGAGGTAATTTGAGATAAATACTGGGTTACCTATAAAAAAAAAAAAAAAAAAAAAAAAAAAAAAAAAAAAAAAAAAAAAAAAAAAAAAAAAAAAAAAAGGTTTTTGTGTTATTGATCATTCTGGTTCTTTAGATAAACTGATTTATTAATTAGTCAATACGCATTATTTATAAACAACTTTTTTTTTTCTTTTTTTTCCCTAAGACTTCTCTTGAAGGTCCTATACTGGCCTGTGTGGAGTCAAGATTTATTTTAACGCGCCCAGGTGGGATTCGAACCCACGACCTGGTTACAAGCGCGCTGAGACTCTCGTCCCAACTCACTCGGCCATTGAGTCCCCAATTGATGATTTTTTTTTTTTAGGATCATGGAACTTCATTTAAAGTCATTGTAGTATATCTTCGCATGTTTATTTATGTGTATATAAATATATATATATATTTATACATCAAAATTATATTTTGTCGACCCTTAAAAATCATTAAACAACTATTTTATAATATTCGGGTAATAGGTCCTCTTTTATGTTCAACACTATTTTTTTAAACACTATATGCATTATTACATTTTTTTTCCTTTATTAACGTTTCGACCCCTTTCTCAAATAGGATCCTCTTCAGAATGAAAATTGGCAACCCGAAACTCCAGGCCAGTAAGCCCACCGACTCGTGCAGCAAGTGCTTGCCAGCTCATATACTATATACTATATATTATGGGAATAGGATAATATTTACCGACGAGGGTGGAATTGTAATGTTTAATCTTCAGAGGGGTCAAAAAGTATGGAGAAACAAATATAGTAATGGAAATAAAAAATATAGTTTCAACTGTTGGGAATACAGGAAAGTGACTCGTGGTCTGAGGTAGTAGGAATGATGCTAGAGTGGGGTGTCGAATTTATTGATAGCATAATGAATCATATAAAATACATCGACGTAATAAAAAGAAATTTTCAATCAGTGCTGAAAAATTTGGGTAGAGAAAATTACATTTTTCAGCAGGATAATGTTCCCGAGCATCCATAGCCCAGTCAATAAAGGTTTCGTGTCGCAACTAATTAGGGGAAAGCTGAATTTTCGCAGGGTGTTAGTACATAAAGTATGCACTAAAAAAAAACACAAAGTCCCGACCCCCACCCCTCTTGCTTTTCCCCCTACCCCTTCAGCAACATCACAAGTACAGAACTCTGGTTATATGCCTACAGCTCGAAACATAATTATGCTATCGGAGTGTTCTTTTTTTTATTTTACTCCTAATAATATTACAAACATATTGTGTTATATACACTTTTTATGTAGATAGCTTAGTTTCACCGTAATACCTAACCATACAGTTACTGCCACTACAAAAAACAAAAAATAACTTTAACAAATTAATGATTTTAAACATAAGGTTTTAGGAAAAAAAGTGTTAAACAAAACTTATATATAATTAGGTTTAAAATTATGTGTCTCATAACGCATAACATTAAAATGATGACTTCATAGAAAGCGTTGAAAGAGTAGTGGACACCGCTCCGCCGGTCCTAGCAGGGCCGTGCTGAGGTGCACAAACGCATATACTGCTGTTCATGATCACGAATAGTTATTTAGTTGAAATTCAGCAACAATGTAATAACGTTTATATTTAGGTTATTACTTCCAAAGTGCATTTTTTGTGCTATAATAGTCTATAGTTTACTTGTATTACTTATATAGTACAAAATATAGCATCGAAGATTCAACTCCCAAAATCAAAAGATATGACTACTGGATATTGTTCACCACCCTTAGCTGTAAGTGTGGTAAAAAGTCTTTCTCAAAACATCTTCGGGTTTAGAGGAGAGAGGGGGTGAAAGTCGTATGTTGCTGGCTGTTTGATCTCGGAACTCGGAAAACGTTACTTTTAGCACATAAATACATAAAAAACCAAAATAAATTTGCAAAAAATGTCATTTTATTCCTCCCTTTTCCATAATTTTAGAGCTATGAAAGATGGAAAAATAGAAGATTTTTTACTTGAGGTAAGTCACAGTTCTCCGGAATAACACGTTTGACTGTACTCATTTGGTTATTACTCCGAAACTACTTGTCCGACTCAAATTTCTCTCTTTTCATATGAAAGCTGGTTAAATTTACTAAATTAACTCAAATATTAAATTTTGATCTAGTCCCGTAAAACACCCTCGGCAGAATATTGAGAAACCTGTACTCTTTTTAAAAATTATCATTTTTCGGCACATTTATCACAATAACTCCAGAACTGGTTTTCGGATTCAAAATGTATTTTTTCCATCTGAAAGCTGCTTAAATTCTCTATGAAATCCTATATATGAAATTTTGATTGAATTTAGGAAAATATCTATGGCAGCCCATTGAACATGTGAAAAGCGTCACATTTTTCCAAAACCACTTTTCAGATGGAAAAAATACATTTTGAATCCGAAAACCAGTTCTGGAGTTATTGTGATAAATGTGCCGAAAAATGAGAATTTTTAAAAAGAGTACAGGTTTCTCAATATTCTGCCGTGGGTGTAACGTTTTCCGAGTTCCGAGATCAGACAGCCAGCAACATACGACTTTCACCCCCTCTCTTCCCTAAACCCGAAGATATTTTGAGGAAGACTTTTTATTACACTTACAGCTAAGGGTAGTGAACAATATCCAATAGTCAGGACTTTTGATTTTTGGAGTTGAATCTTCGATGCTAAATTTTGTACTATATAAGTGATACAAGTAAACTATAGACTATTATAGCACAAAAAATGCACTTTGGAAGTAATAACCTAAAAATAAACATTATTAGATTGTTACTGCATTTCAACTAAATGAGTATTCATGATCATGAACAGCAGTATATGCGTTTGTGCACCTCAGCACGGCCCTGCTAGGACCGGCGTAGCGGTGTCCACTACTTTTCAACGCTCTCTATGAAGCCATCGTTTAAATGTATGCGTTACGAGACACATCAATTTAAAGCTAATTATATTATCTATAAGTTTTGTTTAACACTTTTCTTCCCAAAACGTAATGATAAAAAATTATAATATGTTAAAGTTACTTTATGTTTTTAGTAGTGGCAGTTTTCTGTATATGATTAAGTATTACGGCGAAACTAAGCTATCTACATAAAAAGTGTATATAACATAATTTGTTCGTAATATTATTAGGAGTAAAATAAAAAAAAAGAACACTCCGCTAGCATAATTATATTTCGAGTTGTCTGCATATAACCAGAGTTCTGTGCTTGTAAAGTTGCTGAGGGGGTGGGGGGAAAGCAAGAGGGGTGGGGGGTCGGGACTTTTTTTTTTTTTTTTTTTTTAGTGTATACTTCACTTTATAACACCCTGCAAAAATTCAGCTTTCCCCTAATTAGCTGCGACAAAGGCTTATTTCTTGCTTTCATTGACTGGGCTACCAGCTTGGAAATCCAAAATGTGGATCCTGAACAACACATCTAGGTGGAGGCCACATCCCATGAATCCCATGAATCCACATCCGATGTATTAATCCTATAGCGCGTTTGTGGAATTATCTAAAGGATCGAGTACGGAAAAGGTGTGTTTCTAACAATCAAAATTTAAGCGACGTTATTATTACGAAATTATAGTTACTTTGACATAGAAATTAATGAATTCAATGCTACAAAGCATATAGAGCATTATTAAAACAAAAGTTAGCCCTACTAAATATTAATTGTTCTCGAATGTCAATATTAAATGGAAATTTTATCAAATGTACGAATGCATTTGACTCATGGTGTTGTTTTGTTTTTTTCAGTTATTCTTGTATTATTTTGTGAAATGTTCTATAAATACAAAAATATATTTAAAAATAAACATGTTGATGTATACATTAAATGGATTTATTGTTTTAAATCAATCCTATTAAATAATGCTAATATTTGTTATTTGTTATGATTTATAGCAGGTGTACGAATACTTTTGACTCTGACTGTACGTTTCATTACCTTTCAAATGAGGTATAAAAACCACAAAACGATTAAGAATTGGCAAACATATGACTATTAAAGAGGAGGAAGGAAAAAGCAATAAAAATTCTACAAATACAAAATCACTCTTTAATGTAGGATAATTTGTTTAAAACTACATTTTTATTTTTATGATAAATCTTCAATGTGGCGCCCTCTGTTTCTAATGCACATACGTGCTCTTCTTATTACACCTGATTTTACTACCGCCGAATTCCTAAGAAAGGCTTGAATTTCTTATCCTGTTTCTGAGGTCTTCTATTGTGTGTACAGGATTTTAATCAGATACTAAAGTTTTCATGAGACCCCACACAAACAATTTTTTTTAAGCTTTATGACTTGTTTAACGTATGAAGGACGTTAATTTTATAAAAAATATTAAAAATTAGTATAACTCGAATACGGCTAATTTTTAGGACAGTAGTTCTTATTCTAATATCGACTCAGATTAACCTGTAATATCTCCCCTTACCGGCTCCGCTTCTATTTTCTAGTCTCCCTAAATGTATATATATATATATATATATATATATATATATATATATATATATATATATATATATATATATATATTTGTATTTGTATTACTTTTATACAATTTTTATTGAATTGATTATTGGATGAGTGATAATGGATAGTCAAGTTTAATTTTGTTGTTAGGAATTATCCTATATTTTTACACAATATTATTTGTTTCTTGTAGTATAAGAGATATAGAGGCCTAGCGGTATTGGCCTGGAACCAGCGGTCCATAACCGGCGAGGAGATGAAGGCGATAAGCGGAACACAGGGGACCCTGTGGCACGGGCCAGATCCTGCCCGCGATTGTCCTCGACAATACTCCTCCTTCTTTCTGTCCTCCACTGTCGGCTTCTTGTTCCTTGTCCTCTTGGCTGTTCCTCCTTCCAGTGTATTAGTGCTGTCTTGAATCTTAAGAATCACTAATTAGAAAGGAACCTCAATATATAGCCACAACAATTCTTTATACTCTAGTTATTTTTATAATAAACATAATTTTTATGTTGTAATGATATTTGTACAAATGTTTTTAATTTATAAATCGCTCAATTACGCTAATTTTTGAAAACACTAATGAATTGTGATTAAAAAGAGAAAAATAATTATCATTTCGGTTTTATTTTATTTATTATAAGTCTTTGTATACTCATAATTTGAAGTATTATGCTTGCTTCGAAAATTAATCTATAATTATAAGAAAAAAACAAATTTTACCACCTTCAAAATTAGTGATTCCATTTATTATTTGGAGCTAAATTCCTTACTGTATTTATATGCTACTACTATAAAATAATTAATGGCATCAAATGTTTTATAAGGAATTTTTTTTCTTTGCAGATGATATTTATAACTGTCAAAAAATAAAAATCAGACAGTGAATGTGACAGCATAAGACAATTGAAAGGTTAAGCCATGAGAAGCATGATGAGAATTTCCCATTGGTACTTTAATAATAATGTAATTAGCACCTCTATCTCTCTTGTTGATAATATTTCATTTCATTTGAGAAGATCTCTCATCCAGCTCCTTTTCAACCTTCTATAGACATTGTTGGGGTACATGAAATTATTAGTTTGAAATCGTTCCTTAAATGCTTGGGATACGAATTTAATTAACTAAAAATACGTTAAACAAAAAATATTTTTAACTATAATGATAAAAAGTGCTATAGATGAATCTTATACAGGGAAAAGTTATTTTTTAGTAGTACCGTAATATACGAGTAGCCTACTATCAAAACAAGCGAAGAATAACGCCATACTGGAACCGTTCAAAGCTGATTGGATTTTAGTCTCCCCAGCTAATTATGTTAACAACTGAACGCTGTTTCGAAGAGATTTGTATTTCCCTGATAGTATTCGACCCTCAAAGCTGAAATTAGATCTGAAATTTACACAGGTTATTTTATAGTATAGTTGGACATTACATATATGTGTATATATAGATTTTTTTTTTTTTAATTGTTGCATTATATTGAATATTATTCATGATATAAATAACTGCTATAGTGTCTCCACACACTGACACATATGTCTGTTAGTCACTTCTTAATGGTTTCTTTAGAATTTTAAACGACGCTCATCTGCTCTAATAGCTACCATTTTCATCTATCTTCTGGATTCGTAATTCTGATTATATCGAATATTATATGTGATATCGTTTCCTGTTTTAGATTCTCTTCGAATGAGTCAATAAATGCTGATAACTATATGACGTATACTAGCTGAATCAAAGGGATTGACATACTCATTATGGGTCGTGAACCATAAGAGAAACATGGAAGATTATGTTTAAGGCCTTTGATCCTACGATAATATTCCGTGTTATGTAAGTTATCTAGCGCCCCATCTACTTTTGATTGATTAATTTTGTTGTAATATTATCCAATGGGAAAACAAGTAATTTTAAAGAACATGATTAGAACAAGCACTTCAATAGTTCTACAAAAAGTTTTTTTTTTTGTATACAACTGTATACATTTTATACAAAAAATTAACATTGAGGCAAATATGGCAATAATCAATGATATGGCAATAACATTTTAAGAATTACTCAGTAGTAGCACTTCAATAGTTCTACAATAGATAGTCCTTAGGCCTTCTTCTATTCAGACGCCTCGAAAGATAATTAGGTAAGGAGTGTGAGGCAAGTTGGGAGACTAGTGGATTTGAGTGGGTATGAAGTTTAATATGAAACAATAGCTATCCGCTTTTGGCTAAATCAACAATATATATAACATTAAGATCTTTATGAATATGTTTTTTTGTGGCTGCATTAAAGATTTGACGAAGGATTTTGGATTGTAATGATTGGATACTGGAAGGTTTAGTGGAGCCACAAAGCTCAATTCTGTATGTCCAAATAGGTCTAATTACAGTCATGTTAATGAGTCTTGGGTGCTTTGAACGCTTGTATAATAAATGTTCGCGTAGTCAGAAACGACGAGTAGTTTCTTGCCTTTTAACATATTAACAAATCATTATTTTACTATGGCGATGTTTTGGCCAAAACAATTATGGCTATCATAATGGATAAAAAGAAATAATTAGAAATACAGCTAGTGGATTTAAATGATGAGAAAGCTTTTTAAAAACATTTTGAGAATTTCTATTCATAACTGGAATGGATTCTAGAACGAAATATATATCAAGGTCTTAAATAAAACAACGTGGTGAATGTGAACAGCTGGATCACCCTCCTTCAAACACTATATATCAACTCAATTTTTATAATATACTAGCTGAAAGCACCATGCTCCGCTACGGTTTAATATCATTAGGATTTAGAACAACTTAAATTAGTAAAAGTTAAGCTTAACGTTGATAATTATAATTACTTAAAAAATCCTAAAGAATTACATTCTTGGAATAATTTTTAATAAGTAAATCTGACAATTGGCAAAAGTTAATTTTATATTATTTTGATAGTCCTTCGGTGAAGCTTTGAGGCAGCACTACCATCTTACCCAGATCTGATACTAGACTATCAGCTTTTCCTATGCCATACTTTAAGTGAATATAGTCTCAACTTTTTTGAAATACAACTTGGGCCTGGTTGAGAAAAGCCGATTTGAAAAGGGCCAATTATAGTTCAGAACAATTATCTTGCGACTGGAAAACTGAAGGAAGAGTAGTTGGGGTGAAGCAAGGTTGGTTAGTTGCTTGTAAGGAATATGAACATCGAACTGGCCTTACATGTCATCATTAGAGAACATAAGTCTTTTAATAGCTTCTCGTCACGAAACAACTCAAACTTGTAAGGGTACACCTCTGCAAACACCATGAGTTCACAGAAAGTACCATACAATAGGATTTCGACATCGATCGTATTTTTGTTTGTTTACAACTATAAGGAACTTAATTTGTGGTCAAAGTGTGCGACTTAAGCATCCAACCTATTTTTTAACTTAGCTTATCTCCAAATACCGTATGACTATTAATCTATTATCATTATTCACCCAAGAAAAATTGTAATCGCATTTTTCGCGAATTAGCCGCGATCCAGGCCGATTTTTTAAAATTCCTTTCTTAGCGAGCACCTAGGGCCTCGAGTAGAGGAAGCTACATATCGAATTTCATCCCAATCCGTTCGGTGGGTTCTGAGATTTCGTGTTAAATGAGTGAGTGGTATTTGACAAATATATAGTAGATATAAGATAGCCTAGCTTTTTTAATAAGAATTATTATATTATTTAGAAGATTTTATATTTGAGTTGGCAGTGTTCTGTTTTGTTTACTTTAACCATCCTGGAGCTATCTCTGCGTCGTATGTGTAAAGCTGAGCTTGATTTATTCCTTGGGGATAACCTTTGATCTGGAAGAGTGCGATCTTATCTTACTTGATAGTTGATGTTGATGTTATATAACGAGGTGGAGGGAGAGAAGGATAGGTTGGGTCTTATTTATCATGGCATGAGTCTGCGACGGTTTGTAAAGGACAGTTTATTTTTTTTTCGACTGGGTTTTAGAAGCATTTGTATTGATTAGGTCAGATATTCTCTTCAATCTCTCTGTGGCCAAATAATAGATTTTTGACAGAGATGAGATTCTAAGTCTATATCTTTTACAGTCATTATTTTTAAGCGCTGTAAGTAAAATAACACACTTTAATATAAAACTTATAAAAAAATATAATTCATAAGATTGAAAAATATAATATAATTCTCCTTATGAATTTATTCTTTAGTCTACTCAAATTGTACGGTGTACTTACGTGAGTACTTAACATACATTTTCGATATTCACTAGCTTTAAAAGATTTGATTATTCGTCAATATAAAAAAGCTTAAGTATTGTAAATTCACAAGTTTTGAATTATTCCTGAAAAAAAATTAAATTTTTTAAAGCGGTTATTGCAAAAAAGGAGAAAGGTCTGTTGAGAGTTTCGACTTAAAGTAATATTTTGTAGGAAAAAAAAAAGGCTTTCGTATTTTATCATAAAGGTATTGTTCCAATTATAAACTACTTTCCAACCTTGTTTAATATTTATTCAAAAATATGTAATATTCCTTAAAGGAATGTTTAGAATTTAAACTATTAATATCATAATTTCCCAAAACATTAAGACCATCGACCTAAAGCAAGAACTATCGAATTTTTCAACTTATAAACTCTACACGTACACTAGTTAGCGGCATTTCTGCAAAATTTGTTATTTATAATTCTTATAGGCGCCAGAAAAGAAGAATAACCTTCTTAAATAATCACCGATGAGATGTTTCTCCATAGGTCATATAAGTTAGGGTATTGCATTTAGGCAAGTTTTCGGCAGCCGAAAAGCAATATCTATAATAGATGAGTGAATAAGGGAAGAACTCAAGATCTTCGTCTAAAGAGCAATTCTAGGAAGTTGATAATCTCGACATTCTTTGACAACTGTATTAAACGGAAAGGTTATTAAGAATGCTGATATATGTAATGAAAGTAAGCAGAAGACTACGAATTTGGTCTTAAAAAAATATTTGAATCACATCATTTTTAGATGTTTGGGATGAAAATTTTCTAAAAAGAGAGAATCTAGAACAGGGGTGCTCAAACGGTCGATCGCGATCGACTAGTCGATCGCGAGTGCTTTTTGGGTAGATCTCGAGAAGAAAAAAAATTTTAATAAGTAGGTAGGTAACTAAACTACAAAAATGTATTACGTAATAAAATAACACTGCTTGCGGCAAAAGGTGGCTTTATCAAAGGAACGCGCGGCACTTGTCAAAGAAAAGCCGTGTTGTTTCTAGACGAGAGACAGTACAGTCTAGTTTCGGGCGGCGCATTTGACGGGAACATTCGAGACTTTCGTTCACGCCGATATAAATGTTGCGCCTGCAGGAATTGGAGTCATTCTGAATTGTAACTTGATGGCGATCCTACGTCGATACAAAGTTTATTATTAAATAGTGGAAAATGAGTGCAGTGAAGAAATCTAAAACGTATCATTTTAATAAGGATTGGGAGGAAGAATTTTTCTTTTGTATGGTGAAGGGTAAGTGCATTTGTGTTATTTGTCGTGCGTCAGTTGCAATACCTAAGCGTGGTAACTTAGAGAGGCATCATAAAACGGTTCATAAAAACTATGAAAAGGATTTTCCGCTACCGAGTGAATTAAGAAAACGAAAAGTAAGTGATTTGATATCTTGTTTGAAAAATGAACAATCCATGTTCACAAGACCAGCCAAACAATCAAAAGCTGCTACGATCGCGTCATTTAAAATATCTCATATTTTGGCGAAACACAAGAAACCATTTGAAGATGGATCGGTGGTGAAGGAAGCATTTATTGAAGCGGGTGAGACTTTATTTGGAGATTTTAAAAATAAAACAGAAATCATGTCTGCTATTAGAGAACTTCAGTTATCTCGTCCGACTGTCACAAGGCGTATTGAAGTCATGAGTCAGGACATCGCAGATAAACTAAAACATGATATCATGGAATGTACATACTTTTCTTTACAGTTCGACGAATCCATCGATATGACAGACACTGCCCAGCTGTGTATTTTTATTCGGATGGTATTCAATGACATGTTGGCTAAGGAAGAATTTTTGACAATCATTCCTCTGAAGGGGAAGGCCCGTGGCGAAGATATATATGACGTTTTCTTCAATTTTTGTAAAAAACTACGAGCTACCAATATATAAATTAGTGTGCATTACAACCGATGGAGCACCAGCAATGACTGGAAACAAAAACGGTTTTGTGGCATTGTGTCGAGCTAATGAAGAATTCCCTTCATTTTTTTCATTCCATTGCATTATACATCAACAAGTTTGTTCAAAAGTTTTAAACACGGAGGAAATTATGGGCATTGCAACAAAAATTGTGAATTCCATCCGTGCACGTAGCTTGCAACGGCGGCTCTTTCAGTTGCAGTTGGAAGATAGGGAGTCAGCTGAACACACTGATTTAGTTCTTCACACGGACGTCAGGTGGTTGAGTCGCGGAAAATTCCTAGAAAGGTTTCAAGAATTATTGCCCGAAATAACAGCTTTTCTAGACGAAAGAGGTGATGACACTCAGATTTTGAAAAACGAAAAATGGCTAAATGATTTGGCATTTTTGACTGACATCACAATGCACTTAAACACCGTTAACTTGGAGCTTCAAGGTAAAGGAAAAACTATTATTGAGATGATTAGCGCAGTAAACGCATTCAAAAGTAAATTGCAACTTATGATAGATCAACTGAAAAGAAAGGATCTGAAACATTTTCCGTCTTTGAAAGCAAGGATTCCTCAGTTGAATTATGATACGTATGAGGCTGAATTATCAAATATTTTGGGACAATTCGAAATGCGTTTTTATGATTGCAGTAAATTGGAAAATATAGCATCATTTATGAGTTATCCTTTTTCATGTAAAAACATTGAGGAATTAGCTACTGAAATAGCAAGTCAGTTTAATATGAACTCATGTTCTGTTGAAAATGAGTTGGTGCAGATTATATCAGATATACATCTCAAAGCAACAGCATCTGATACAAATTTCTGGTGTTTTATATCTGAAGATAAATATCCGAATGTAAGGCAAATCGCCCTTCAACTGACGGCATTTTTCGGGTCAACTTACTTGTGCGAGTCTGCATTTTCTGAAATGAAGTTAATTAAGTCAAAATATCGCAATCGACTAACTGACGATCATATGTCATCATGCTTGAGATAGCACTCAGTGGTTACGTACCATCTTATGAAAAGTATGCTGAGGACATGCAGTGCCACGCTTCAACATCCAAAGCCACTCCTTAGTTAAGTTTAACACCATATGTAACTCTTTTGTTTTGTAACAACAAATAAACTCGCAATTTTGAATAACTATGAGTTTTTTTTTCATTGATATTGTAGAGAAGAACCTAACTAAACCTAACCCAAACCTTGACTAAAATAATGTACCTATATTGTGCAGAAAGCTAATATCTATATATGCTACGGTACACCCTACCTAGGTAGGTAGGGTGTATCGTGTATGTACGACAACCCTGCATCACACACACTTGCAGTCTCAGAGTCGATCGTAAGTAGTCTAAAAATATTGAGGTAGATCGCCAGCAGTTCAAGTTTGAGCACCCCTGATCTAGAAGGTAGGAGGTGTGTAGTAGATGCGGCTTGAGTTACCACCTAACCAGAATATTCAGATAAGAAGATTATATCCCTGTATAATTGTATATTAAATTTTAATCTCATTGAAAACAATGGACCATGGTGACGGGGTTTGATTCTCAGGAGAATATATTTCTTAGTTTGTACCTGGATTATTTTTTAACAAAAATGTTAAAAGAAAAGGAATATTATTATACAATATATAATTACTAAGGAGATATTATTATAATATAAAGGTGTAATATATAAAAATATAAAAACAACTATTCTCCCATCATTTACTTAACATCACAATATATATGATAGTTTATAAAAAAATTTTTCTTCTTGCGACGTTTCGTGGCTATATATATAGACATTAACCTTTAGACCCATCAGTAGTAACAGACAGAGCTATTATGGAGAAATATAACCAAAAAGTTTTCAGCTCATATAGAAAAAATACTTTCATTATTTTCAAGGTAATTACATTTATTAACTATAGATACACTATAATAGTAAATTTTGCATAATAATAAATAGTGCAGTTGTACGTTGTAATCTTTTCATAATTTATTGATTGAATTTATTTGTTTTTTACATTAAAATTATATGTGTGTAGATTAGACATGACACTAAGACAAGACTTTTTTAAGTCGATTGATATTATATTGGATAAGGATCATATGAGTATGAGGATTGTAAGGTAATTCATAAGTTTTTATATAATGTACAGTAGTTGAATGTTGAAGTTGTACCATATTCGCGTTATGTCATACATGTATGTTTTTTGCATATTTTCAGGGCTTGATAATGTGGCAATGCCACGAAACGTCGCAAGAAGAAAAATTTTTTTATAAACTATCATATATATTGTGATGTTAAGTAAATGATGGGGAAAAGGAATAGTTTTTAACGATTTTGATTCTCAGATTCTTTAGAAATCGTTTACAAATCATGTTTCCACTGATCTTCATTTCATTGAATGTTTATTCACGATATTTCTCCTCTTTAAGATCATTGGAGAGTGATAAGTTAATTCTTCTGGGAAAGTACTCAGGCAGAAGATAGTCTGTTGATCTGGAAAACAGAAAGGGAATGGAAAATTCCCGCGGTAGCGGTAGCTGATAGGATGACTAATGAACAGCTTGGTTTATGGCTCTTTGACCTTTCCTCTGTTTGAGCAATAAATTGGAAATTTTCTTTTACTTTGAAAATGATTTGAAGCGTATCTTGTATGGCAGGGGAAATTTTGGCTTAAACATGCCCTATATTTTTACCAAGAAATGTATGACTGTCATCACGTCGATCAGGAAAAAATAATTTCAATAATAAAATTTAAAAATGGCTACATAAATTAATTTTTAAGTATATGGTTTCCTAAATCAATTCTTCTTCAATTATTTTACATACTCGGACATGAAAATAACACATACAACCATCATTTTGGTGTTTAGTCCACTGTGCAAAGAATGGGTTTAGGTCAGAGGTGTGTCGGTACGGAAATTTTTTGATTCTCAATACTGGTACCAATCGATTCTCGATTCTTGGATTCGATACCTCAGTTTAAAAATAAATTAATATCTAAAATTATAAAAAACTAAAGTAGGAAAACTAATTGATTGGAAAAAAAAAAGATAATAATTCAAGATATAAATTAGTAACCCTCCAGTACTAGATACTATCCATAGCATATAATGTATGTTGTTAGATATAGTTCAGGCAATGTGTCATGGTATAATGAAATTTAAAAATTCTTATTTTACGAAGAATATTCCAAATCATTTTACATTCCTAGGTTCTGTTTATTGATTGAAGAGTTGAATTTGCACTGGATTTGTTTTAACTGAGTATTTGAGATATGAATATTTAATACCGATTCTTTTATCAGGAATCGATGAAACCAAGGATCGACAAATCTATAATTCAGGTGATCATTAATTTTTAAATATCCAGGTTATGGTTCGCACCATTCACATACAATAATTACAAAAAAAAAAAAAAAAAAAAAAAAAAAAAAAAAAAAAAAAAAAAAAAAAAAAAAAAAAAAAAAAAAAAAAAAAAAAAAAATGATTTCCAATATGTGTGCTACATCATAATTCTTTTCTTCATTTTACATTTAAATCTCATTGGTGGTAAACTATTTCTTATATGAAAACAATTAGAAAACCTTACTTCATAGAGCCTTTGAAGTCAAAGCGCGTTGGGGTAAGGTTATTATTATTGAATGTTGATGTTCCCATTGTGGTTAGGACTGGGCTGCTACCTTTTGTTGACCTTCAGGTGTTCGCAAAAATAATCAACAGGGCCATTTACCAAACTAGTTCCCCACCAATGTCAGTCTATGTAAGAATTAATTTTAATTTAAAGACTTCTGGTAGGCTGCATAATATACCTACCTACCTACCTTCACCCCTCTAAACACCTTGGCAATACTGAACAATGATGAAATCTGGTCTTGATTGAATTAATAATTGATTTAGTAATAACCCGTTTCCTTAATTCCAAATGAAGCTGAATTTAATCGGATATGGTTTTTTTTTTTTTTTTTCAATTTTTTCCTACTCTTTTTCATAGGTTAAACCCAATTCAATGTTTTCCTATCGACAACCTTGATAAATATTAGATCAAACCTTTTCCTGAAACCTCAAATATTCCGTTGTTTAATCTCAAGCCTTACTCCATTCCCGGAATCTACCACAAGTACGGACTAACTGTATATTTTATCTTTATAAACAAAACAGCAATCAATTTTTCGCTGATATTATATTTTGGATACTACAGATATATCTGCCGCTTTCGCAATACTACATGAAGTAAAGATAATTTTTCTTTTACAGCTTGCATTCTTTCATATTTCCCATTACATTTCCACACTCCTTGAACCTAAATTCCTTCCCCTTACACAAGAACCATTCTTTCATTATCTAAATATCCATTTAAATAAAACTAGAGTATTAAGCAATTCTTTCATTAATCTGACACATCTTTATTGTCATTTTGTACTGCCAGTCCCAAATATCTCCTTTTTCTGTTAGACATGGAAGAATGGCCTAAATTCCTCGACATTTACGAAAAATGAAATTTTTTTAATTTCAATCCTCGTCCATTTTGCATCTTCTTCTAACTCTTATGAATAAGAAAATGTGGAAATGTTCCAGAAATACGTAGTGAAAATGCTGTGTATGATAATAAAAATTATTGAAAATTGACATTAAATTGCACGAAATCGTATGTAGTGATTTTGATTGTTCCTGTAAGTTTTTTTTTTCATTTTACTGATAATTATATTTCATAATCTCAAATAACCAATTGCTTTCTAGTTCGTAATGTCTATTTAAACCAAGAAAAAATTAGTAGTGATGATTTTATCATTATAATAATTTAGGATCTTATAAAACACTGATACTTGGAGTAAATTTCAGGTTATTTCGAGTACATTATTGCCTGTTGACGAAAACCTCCAAATTCTTCCAAAAAATGGACTTCACAGGTTTTTACCTTTAGGTATTAATGAGAGAAATACGTTCCATTATTGACCATTGTTGTTGTACTTCTAATATTGTAATTCTACTTAATTAATTATTTCTACCTTTGCACTTATGAAAAAAAAAAATCAGCAATTGAAATTTTTAGTTCAGTATCGTATTTTGTTAATTTCAAAATATTTAGGCTTATTTTTTCTTCGGTTTTCCAACATTGCAGTAATGGTAATATAACCCTGCAATAATGGTAACCCTGCAATGGGTGCATATATTTCTGCGCTTTCTCATGCATATATTTCTCGACATGACGCATATTTAAATAAATATTTATATTAAACATTTTTATAACAATACATAATACAATTTAAAATAATGGAAGGGAAAAGAAACAACAAAGTGTTCATTTGTAATTTCATAATAAAATGTATTTTATATTAAAGTTATTTTTGCTTTATTATCACCATTCATATCTAGAAAAATACTTCATCATTAAATTCTACACACTAAAATACAAAGGGTATGATTTATACTCAATTTTAAAAAAAAAACAAAAAAACTTTTTTTATAATGTCATATCCAAATAATCACCGGTTTCATCTCTCTGTGCGACAGCCAGGGAAATAACAAATTTAATAAGCGTTGAAAATATACTAAGAATCGAAAAATTGTCGTCAATGGAGTATTATTTTCTTTTGAGTAACTTCGATAATGTGTTTGGCGGGAGATTTTCTTATATTTATTCTTTAAAATAAAATGACGAGTGGGAAGATTAGGGGTCTTATATTAACATCTGAAGTATTAACAAAATCTTTAACTAATCATTTGTTGGTGGAGATGCTCTAATATGTCTCTGCAAGCTGTATTTACTCTGTATTTTTGTTTAAAAGGGATCAAAAACTTCTTAACACCTATTTTTTAAAACTTTCAAGTACACCTCAAGTTCAAAGCTTTGGTGAACGAAGGGTGAACGAAGTCTGATCACTAAGAATAAATCAATATAGGGTTAAACACACAGGTTAAGAAATTATTTCCACATTTTGAACTGTCCTGGGTTTATTTTAGCCCTCAAATGTTAGTGAGAAGTAGTTGCATATGCACAAATCCTCTAAAAAAGCAACACTTTTCTCGAAAATGCAAACTGTGAATTAGATAAATTTTATAATTTATTATCCCGAAGGACCAATTTGCACGATTAGTGGACACATAAAATTGAAAAAATTTGAATAGTGGACACATCCATGCGCCAATAGTGGACACTATAAATTCTTTATTGTAAGATAACTTAAGCCTCTTATTTGTACTTTGTATACATTTTTCAGAATAATGGTTCATGTGGAACAACATTCTTGTCCTAAATTTGTGTAGAAGGACAGAAAATAAGTAAGTACTTATGCACATATAATTTATTAATTAAATATCAAAGATTTCAGTCAACTGTAAATTAATATTCATATTTATAAGTATTATCCTGTATACAGGAAAACACCTGTTTTTTGCTACAGTTGCTAAAGGCATACCTAGTGACACATCTTGGGCAGCTTTCTCAATTTCCTGCTCATCGTATCGCCACCATCCAGACCTCGATGTCATATTTTGAACCTGACAATAGATGATAAAAATAAGAATTTATAACATAGTAAAATATGATCGAAAGCACCATTGGTGGACAGGGGTTGTCCACTATTTAAACACGAATCTTATATCGTATCATTAGTGGACACCTAACCTTACCGCAACAAGAAATTGTTAACGTGAAACAAAATAAGGAAAACGCAAAGAAAACATTCTATTCTATAAGTAGATGGCTTAAATAATCAACATTTAAGTGTGAAAAAAATAAATGTGTTCGCTTTCCTCCTTATGCACATATAATTTATTAATTAAATATCAAAGATTTCAGTCAACTGTAAATTAATATTCATATTTATAATTAAATATAAAATAAATTAGTAGGTATAATATAGATATAATTCTGTATCAATAAGAACGAGTTTATTCAATAAAATTACCGTGGGACATCAATTAAGTTAGGAAATAAATATTTTTCGGTCCCATCACAGATGCCCCGAAAACTAGAGGCCTTGGAAGTTTGTACTGAGATTAAAAACGTTGAGAGAGAACTGTTTCGTTGTTGTTTCGTGTTGTTTGTTATGACATAACACGAAACAGGTTCGGCGAACAGTTTCGTGTTGCGTGTTAAGGCGAGAGGTATTCGTAGAAGAGAGCACATGTCTTCCACTCGCTTTCCGATCTGCCCAGACCGGGAACACTATTTAATATATCTTGAAGGATCCGTTGATATTTAAACACCGCCAGAGGAGGTGCTAATTGCCCTCCAGCAATATCATTGACAAGTACTATTACGCATTCTTTGTCATTTGCATTGACTGGTTGGTAAACGTTTTTATTTCTCTTAATAGCTAATACCGTGTTTCCCTTTTGATTTAAGAAAAACGTGCTTTCGTCTGCATTGTAGACTCTTATTGGATCTTTTAATATATTGTCCAAGCCATTTTCATTTGAATACCATTCCACTCCAATAAACCACTTTTCTTGACTTCAAGGCGAAACCGTTGTTTGGTTACAGTCATGTTTTGTGCTACACTTGTCGAGATTGTAGGGTTTCTTTACAAAAACTTTGGAACTAAATACGCCCAGGCCGATCATCAACTAAGTCATTTTTCCTCTTTAAGTCTTTCAACAGTTTTTGGACACTGTCCAAAAGTTCATTTTTGTGAACTGGGAATCCTGCGTTTGAAACTGTTGTAATCAAAAATACCAGTTTTTCTTCGCCATCTTGAAAAAAGACTGGACAACGTCCTATTTTCTTAATTTTTGTGCAATTGATGAATCTTCATAAACTTGTTCGAGGAAAACACCTGTTTTTTGCCACAGTTTCTAGAGGCATACCTAGTTACACATCTTGGGCAGCTTTCTCCCATTTATATTTTTCTTTTAACAGTTAAGGAAGCGACTGATCGGTAAAGTAATTCTCCATACTTTTAAAGTAAACTAAATTTTCTACAATTTGAGACCAGGTAGATCTCTACATAGCTATTGGTTCCCAAGATACAGTTCTTCGAAACTTGCCTTTTTTTTTTTTTTAAATTGATGTTCTTTCAATATGGTCACTTATTTTGTGAGATATCTCCTAAAATACGCATCCCATTTCAGATATTATGAATTTGTAGGAAATTTAATTAGCTTTCATTTGAGACCAGACTGGTTCCTGTGGGCTGAGCGAATCTCTCAAATACGGCAGATGACAAAAATCAGTCATTAAGTAGGCTCTGGGGGGGAAATACTGTTCTCAAATAAACTGTTCTCGCGTTTTTTTTATGGTTTATTTATCAAATAATCAAAATTTATTTATTTTTGTAAAACAGGTTTGTCGGTATTATTTTGGCTATAACTTCAAAACTATTTGTCCGATCCAAAATTTCTTCGTTTCATCTGAAAACTGGTAAAATTTGCTATGACACCTCATATATAAAATGTTTTTTAAATCCCATGAAATACCCACACCACCACGCTGAGAATCCCACACTGTTGTGAAAATCACTTTTCAGCACAGTTCTCGTAAATAGTTTCGGTGTTGTAGCGAGAAGTATAAGTGAAAAAAAAGTGGATTTCACAAGAGTATGGGGTTCTCAGCGTGATGGCGTGAGTATATCATGCTACTTGATCAAAATTTCATATATGAGGTCTCATAGTAAATTTAACCAGCTTTCAGATGTAATAAAAAAAAATTGGATCGAACATATATTTTTTTAGTTATTTGATCGGACAACCTCGTGTAACCTCGTTACTATTTTCTAACTGAATGGTAATTCTCGACATTGATGTGTTTCTTAAAAGTTTTTAAGAGTTATGTGAAATTTAAAAAAAATGTTTGTTTTTTTTATTTTATTGTTTAACTGTGATATGTTAAGTAGTAGTGTATGCATTGATTCATTTGTTTGGATTATTTTTGCAACAGGATTAAATATCGTTTGTCGAGAATTTCAAGACATATTTTTGAAATAGTCGGGAATTTCTTAAAAAGTCGGGAATATGTCGGGAATTTTGATAACTAAAATTGGTAGACACCATGCTTACCAATTAAAGTAGTATATTTTAAAATAGATACCTTTACTTGTACCTTGCGTCATTGACAAAGGTTATTTATATCCAATGAGATGTGAATGGAACAAAATATAATTTGCGGCTAGTATGATATAAATCGCAAAACGAAAATACTCTTGAAGTTTTTCTATTATGTAAACGAATATGTAAACAATGAGATAATCGTACTAAATAATTGTCTAAGGCAGTGGTCGGCAAACTTATCAGCCAAGGAGCCAAATATGGACATTACAATAATTTAAAAAAAAAAAAAGTTGGGAGCCAAATTTGCTTGCTTGTTTAGTAAACTTTTACTAGTATACACTAAATACAACTAAATTTCTTACTTAATAAATATATATTACTGCGAACAATGTGCTACCATCTCCTTGGAAAGTTAGAGTAAGTCAGGTTTGAATGTTGTTATTAATTTTAGGCATGATTCCAAGCTCTCATCAATATGACGGTAGATAAGAGAAAACTGTTCACACTGCAACTGCTGGTCTGTCATGCAAATTTTTACCCCCCACTACTTTAGAAAAAGTATGCGCGTGGATGCTTGTGGTACATTTGTATCACACCGGAGTACGCCGAAAATATATGAACAATTTCAGCAGGTTGCTTGTACATGGTTTGTGTTTACGTTTACGAAAACTAGTAAAATTATACTCGATGTTCGTTACATATTTTTTAACAATATAAAATTTTATCAACTATCTATCTTTTAACTTAAACAAAAAATTATACATGTTCTCGATTTATAGAAGAATTTTAATTTATCAAAGTAAGATGTAATTTTGTTCTTACCAAGTTTTTTTCTAAATGAGAATATTATTGCGCCTTCCGTGGATATTTGGGCCAGAGCCGCACTTGAGAAGCCAAAGAGCCATATGCGGCTCTGGAGCCGCACTTTGCCGACCACTGGTCTAAGGTATATTTAAGAATATAAAAAGGTAAACTGCTCAATAAAAAATACTTCGATTTTTGATTTTTTTCATTAACGAAGCACTGTGCGTCGGGTAACCGACCGAGGGATCGATTGAGACGTAGATAGGAGGATTGCGTTAGTTGACCTAGGGTATTTGAGTATTGAGAGAGTGGGTTGGAGGGAGGTGTGTGGTCAACGATTGTTGGTTTCGGCATTGAACCTTTGGGTTCGCTAATCCTTTTATTTATTTATATTTCTTCACTTAGTAATAATTAAACTAACAAAAACACCATAAAACTTACTAACAATTAAATTAATACTTAAATATAATAATAGTAAATATTTTCTTTAATTTTCCAGATGGCCACGTCTATCGCAAAGGCAACTGCTCTGAGAGAGCTTGCGGATTGGAGGCCGGGTGTGTCCAACAAGGAGATGAGTACATGTGTGTGTGTCCTCACGAAGGAAGGCCCACGATTGATCTCCACTGCCCGAGGAAAACAGGTAAATTAATGATTATAAATTATAGCATTCCCGTCGCGGCTTCGCCCGCCCTCATAACTAAAGATAATTTCAACTAAAAATTAAAGTTTTATTTGTTTATCGATAAGATTCTTGTATTTTAGCATGTGGTTGAGCATTATTTCTTCAATGATTTTTTAGCAGTAATTATTAATCTAGTTATAATTGCACTGATTAGGTGGTTGAAGATTACATATAAGCACCATTAAGCATAAAATTTTTAACTTTAATGTATGAATTGGTAATCAAGATGGATAAAGACTATTAAGAAACTCTTGCGGAAAATAAACTGCATTATCAGTGCTTACGAAAAAAGGCCCGTGAATCATATTTTTACACACGATATAAAAAAGCAAGTAATAATTTGTATTCGACAGAAAAAACTTTATTGATTTGATCTGGTTGGATGTTGATTTCGAACTATAAAAGTATATGACAGTGTGGCAAACCTCGGTCCTGCCTCTAAAAATTGTACATTTAAATTTTAGTTATTCTAAATTTTACCATTGCAAAACCTTCCTAGAATTATAAAAATTATTTATTTAGATGTCGGTACAGATAGGTTCAGTTTACCATTGTTAACTCTATTGTGGAATGGCTCTATACACAATCGGTCGATTTTCAAGCTTCACTGGGATCCACATATCGCACACCATATTTAAATATTTTTTAATAATTTTCTTGATAGTTTAATAAGTAAATTTTATCATCAATTTCAAGCTGTTTTGTAACCTCTCGTGTAGAATAGCACTCCCCACCTATCGGTCAATTTTCATACTGCACTGTTGTCCACATATTAACCTTTTTTAATAAAATATAAATTAAAAATCAGTAGATTTTAATATTGCTAAACCTTCTTAGAACTATGAAGATGATGTAGTTATATTTAGTACAGATTGGTTCAGTAATATTCGCGGTTAGTGATCACAAACGAAAAATTGCTTGTCCTTTTATATAATAGTATAAGTTATTATTATAGTAAATTTTCTAATTGTAAATCTTTCAAGAACTATGAAGATGATGTAGTTAAAATTTGGTTCATATAGGTTCATTAGTTTTACTAAAATGCTATTGTCGCTTGCCACATATTCGATTTTTAAATTTCACTGGAATCCACACGTCACACCACATATTTATAGCTTTTTGGATAACAAATTAATTTAATTTAGTAATTTTATTATCAATTTCTAGCTATAATTAACACTGGATCATTGTAACGTCTCTTGAATGGCGCTCGCTTTACTACCCACTACATATTTATCGCTTTATAAACAGTAATTTAAGAGAAAATATGTAAATTTTATTATTGCTAAACCTTCCTTGAACTGTGAAGATGATGTAGTTATATTTGGTACAGAATAGTTCTATAGTTTTCGCGGTTAGTGATCACGAACGGAAATGGCTTGTCCTTTTATATATAACTTCATCATCCCCCGTCGAGGAATTTTAACTAATAATTGATTTTTTGTCTATCGATAAAAATCTTGTATTAAAGTGAACAATTGAAAATTATATTTTTGATAATATTTTCACGCATAGCAGCCATTATTAACTTGGTTAAATTTAGATTGATTAGGTATTTGAAGATAACATAAAGCATAATTAGACATCCAATTTTCAATTTTAATGTATGAGTTGGTAATCCAGATGGACAGAGACTATTAAGAAACTGCGGTATAAGAAACTGCATTATCAGTGCTTACAACTAAAGGTCCAAAATCATATTTTTACACACAATATTAAACAGCTGAGGATCGGCATTTTGATTTTTAATAATTTTCATTCGACAGAAATAATTTTATTGATTTGATCTGGTTGGATTTTAATTTCTAACCATAAAAGTATGTGGTAGTGTGGCAAAACCCGTTTCTAACACTCAACATTGTACATTTAAATTTTCATTGTTGCTAAACCTAGTACTATGAACATGATGTAGTTAAAATTTGGTATATTGCACTCCATATAGCTGTTTTTTATAACAATTTAATTGAAAATAAGTAAATTTTATTATCAATGTTCACCTCTATGTAACACTGTACCTTTTAACCTTTCATGTAGATGGCAATTGCCGCCATTTTTGAACTTCACTGTTATCCACTTATTATTCATTTTTCAATAAATTAGTTGAAAATCATTAGATTTTACTATTTCTAAACCATTCTATAAAGATGATGCAGTCAAAATTCGGTAGAGATTGGTTCAGTAGTTTTTGGCGGTTAGTGAACACAAACGAAAAATTGCTTGTCCTTTTATATAATAGTATAACCTTATACCGCCATATGTTAGAATCGTATAGAGCTAACAGATAATTGTGACTTACAGATAATATACAAATAATATTGCGACTATAAATTAAGATATAAGGTATCCTATCTTTTTTGTTGGATCAAACTGCACACGGTATGCAAATTTGATTAAAATCGGTTCAGTAGTTTAGGTGTTAGCCGGCCCCTAGGCGGCGACACGTAATTTATATATAATAAGATTATGCAGAATGATTACGTACTTCGAAATATAGTTAGATCCCTGTATCTAAACACTGCCAAGTGGCTCTATCCATTTTTTTTGTTCAGGACATGCTAGGCATCTTAAAGGGCTTTCATTAATTACTTGAAATGTTTTCTTCTAATCATTGAACCACTTGGTGAGGTTGAGTAAGATGTGCTGGGACCCATCTTCGCCGCCTCACCTGAGATTTTCCTTATAATACTCAAATAATTAATTAAATTCATTTAATATATGTTAGGAATTTCATTAGAGCAATATAAATAAACCTATGTTATACTTCATTGCATACTAATATTATAAGCATCAGTATTTTATAGAAATTTTCAATAAACCTCCATTTCCTCTCCTTATGTCATCTCACATAAGCTTTGGCTCTCACCTTGCTCAAATCCATCGACCTATTGTGATCTCTGTCTTCTTCTTTCTCTCATATATCCCAAAAATCCATCTAACATATTTTTAACAGTGTTTTTCTTTTCATCCATTCTAGCTGCCTGACCTCCATAGCGCAATTAGTTAGTTCTGAGTCATTATATCAGGTTACATAGACATTTCATCTATTATCCAATTTTTTTACTCTTCTCCACTTTTTTTTTTTTTTCAAAAATAATTATACTTTTTATTATCGTTCAAAATATACATTCTCATTTTTCTTTGTTCTTTAGCTTGTCGATATGTGCCCAATTTATGAAAAATGTATGAACGAAATACAATTTTAAATCCACAAATTATTGGGAATGATTAATATTAAAATTTAAATAGATTGTGATTATTATATTTTACTGTTCATTTTTTCTAGACACATTTGTTTTCTATTTAACATTTTGTTTCATTTATATTTTATTATTTTATATGAAATTCGAAGGAAATTTAGTGTTTAGAGGATGATTGATTGACAGGAGATATAACGCCCCTTTTTCTCAGAAAACCAATTAGATTTTTCTAAAAGGTTTTTCTCTGTATGCTATTTATAAAATATGTTATTAGTTTTCAACAGTTTATTTTTGGTTTTATTATGTGTCCTTTACTGAAACCCAAAATCGTGTATTGTGCAGATTTTAAACAGTAAAAATTTTAATGTGTTCTAGAGTGTTTTAAAATACACTTACATATAAGAAATAAAATATATTTTAATCAAATAATAATTAAATATCCTAAAATCTATCTGAATAGTAACCAATTTTGATAGAGTTTAACTTAAAAAAGATTAATAATAAACATTAATAAATAATAGTAACATTTGAATAGTAATAATTCAGTCTTCAGTCTTGGGTCCAAAAAATAAAAAAAATAAAAATAAAGATGACTAGTTTCAAATGTTTGTTGTTTTCATTCGAGGGCTAAATAATTTAAGTAGGGGAAGGTGCTGTACCTAAAGCACAGTTGTACCAGTGGACTTTTTTAATAAAGAGAGAGTGGGAGGAGGGAAATTGAAATTGTTAGATTGGTAGTGCTGCAAATCCAATCTTTTCATGGATACGATATCCATTTTTGGATATATTCGATTTTTTCCATAAAAAAGTCTGTGACACTCGTTAATAATAATTAAAAGATTTATTTTTGTTAAAAGGTTTTGTTAAGTTTCTATTTACTTTCATACTCTACATTTATTGTTGTCACCTTTCTAGTCGGTCTTCTAGTTCAATAATATCAAGTCGACTTTTCTTGTTTAAATATTTTATTTTGTTTAGTACATTTTATTAAAAATTATTGGTGTTTTACTCTGAGTATCATTTCAATTATTCCTATAAACCTATGAAGAAATGAATGTCCATAGGTACAACCACTAGTGTCCACAGGTACAAAGGGGGAAGATACCTATGGACACTAATCGGTAAGTTACAAAACATTATTTTCTGTAAAAATAAAATTACTTTTCAAAAAAAGACACCAGGGTTTGATAGCACCTTAAATTTCTTATCTAATGGTACAATAACCACTCAGATGAATAAAGCACCAAAAATTAAAAAATTTATAAGTGAAAATTATATACTAAATTCAATATTATTTTGCCTAGTTATTCTGTTCTATGTATGGAGAAGATGGTTTGTAAAAGAGACATTAAGGACGTTTATGTAGTTTTGTTTTCAAGATTGATTTCAACTCAATTATTCGTTTACTCGAGTTTTAAGAAGTTCTTCAATTAATTATATTTTTGTAATGCTAGTAACACTTAAAATATACCAAATCTTAGAAAAAAACAAATCAAAAACGTTGAACTTCATTTTTCAGAGTGAAATGTTATTGCTTTTAAAATGCGACTTATTGTAAAATAAATTAAGAAAAAAATAATAATTAGTTGATAACTTATATTTTTGTACTAGGCCAACATATCAGGCATATCTAAAAATTGAAACTACTTGCGTAGTTTATTTGATTAACTGGGTATATATAAGTGGAATTAATTAAGTATATGAGGTGGAAATAATTTCGGAAATTTCCAAGAGTTGATAAAAAAAGAACCACGCTCGTGGGATAGTATATATTTGATCAATTTTACATAGATACATGCATGAATAAATTAGTAGATAAGATATAGAATATCTTCGCTTAAGCCGTAAGAACGAGTAACTCGAAAATGACATTACAGAAATCGAAAAAAAAGTTTTAAAAATTCAGTTCTTTGTGAATATAGGTAAATATAACAACTCTAAACAATGGTTAACTCATTCAATAAATATATTCCACATGAAACTGAAATTTAAAAGGTTTTTTTTTTTTAATTCATTTAATAAAGTCATTTTCGATTTACTTGTTCTTACGGCTCAAGGGGCGATATGGAATACCTGAGCATGAGTTAATTTTTTTTTTTAATTTCATAATATATATTTTTTTTACTTGAAGAACAAAAAATATATATTATGAAAGCATGGGAGTATGGGATAATCGCACCCCTCTCTTTCCCTTATATTACATTCAGCTTTTTACAGCAAGATAATCGCTCAACGTATAAGTATTGAATTTTCTAAACTTATTGCTTCCATCTTTAAAACCATAATATCTTGAATTAGGAACAAAGTATTCGATCTGGAAGAATAAAATATAGTAAGGAGGATCAATCTTTCAAAAATAATTGGTTGGTTAGTTAGGTTAGTATGAGTTATTTCCTGTCAACTTTCAATAATTTGAATATCTTGATAATGTCAAGATTTTTACGAGTCACATATTTGTTTTATTCTTTTTTAAATGAAGTTTAAACTGTAATACTTATATGTTTATTTTTACTCTTTTCATTTGTACCGTATTTGTGTACTATTTTGTACTTTGTGAAATTAAGATCACATTTTACAGAAATAAACTTATCTATTGATATTAATAAATCAAATTTATTTTTAATGATTATTCATTTAAGGTATGATGAAACAACAAACGTTTATTTACAACATACCTTTGCTGTAACTACGATTACAGATTGTGAAGGAACTGAAGTGCTGATAGCCTTTCATTCAATGGGGATCTGGATCCAGGATTGTAATGCTTAATAAGTTATACCTGGATGCGAGTTAGATTAGGGACTGCTTTAAATTCTTGGAATAGCTAGGATTTCACTGTGAATACTGGCAATTCCACATCGGATTTAGGAATGTACGAGTTGAATAATTCTCATCATTTTCGATTACCATCATCTGGATAAAACAAGAGGTTTATTTAAATTTCTAGATTGTACATCTTATTAACTTTCCCAAAATCGGATTACATAAATCAGTGAGGATTCTTCTTAAATCTCAGTTATGTAACTTTGATTTAGATGGATTCTTTTTTTAAGAATATCTCATTAATAGAACTCTCTGTCATCATCAAAAAAATCAGGTTTGAATCCCCTATTTTTTCTCAGCTTTGTTTCTTTCGAATAATCATTAATTGTTAATTCAATTTAATTATTTAAAATCATACAGTTTAGTGGAAACATGAGCATCTACGGTCAAGGGGGTAACCCCTAAAACATGTTCCATGTGTTTCTTCATTCGTCATGCACGAGAGAGCCTTTATTTTTTTTACAAAAACATTACTTACTGATTTATATGTAAATTTGCCTTTTGAATCCTTTGGAAATAAAGAGATGGAAACAGTTCTTGTATCCTTCAGTTATATTTCTAAAATGGCCGATACCACAACACATCTTCATATCGATCCAATTTAAGATTTCGATATCTAGATAAGTCCCTCCCATAACCTTATCAATTTTTATTTTATTTATTATTTATTTGACACTTCCCAAGTATGTCCAGTTAAATATTATTAGATCAAAAATCAGTGCTGATGCTATAACAAAGTGTGTAGTACTGAATAACGCATCTTTGTTTATAATGAACGTAGTAGAGGTTATTTTCATGATGTTAACATAGCAATGCTTGGTTCGATCAGAACTTAAAGATTTTAAAAATTATAAAATTTGCTGATAAGGGTTCGATCTCCGCTGAAATGACCCACTTGGAAGCGCTTTTATATTTCAATGGGAAGTGAACAACTGCGATGTACCCAAAGCCGTAATGGGTAAGACATTTGTAATCGATAAAGGCACAATGAAAACGTAATAAATCGATTGCAGGTCTTAATCGAAGTATTTTGGGCGGGAAAAGGGTTAGTTTCGCCAAAGGATTACTAGTGCAACCCGAGCGATAACCTCACAGATGTGAGATTTCTCTTAGGAGCCCAGTTAAATAAGGAATTTTATACAACAAATCTCGTAAAGGAAGCAATGAAGCTGAATTTTTGCCTAACCATCACGCTAAATATGTATGTTTTGGCACCATCTGACGATTTTTTAGTGGCCTTGCTTGGGTGTATAACGGGGTTTGATCAATATTTAATATAAAGGGCCTAATAGTAAATTTAACCTGGTTTTAGTTGAAAAAATGAAGGTTCGGATCAGAGAAATAGTTATGGAGTTACAGTGAAAAATGTTCCAAAAAAACTTGGATTTTCGGATCAGAGAAATAGTTATGGAGTTACAGTGAAAAATGTTCCAAAAAAACTTGGATTTTAACAGAGAGCGGTTTTGAGAGTTGTTATGTAGAAAAGTAAGTTACAGATCAAAATTAAAGGTAATTAAATTTCCTAGAAAATTGTATCTGTACATATTTGTTAAACTCTCAACGGTGTTCGAGATATACTATATTAAAAATCGATAATTATAGAGAAAAATATTTTTACCTCACTTTTTGTCTTACATTTGATTCAAGGGCCAGAAAGTATGTATGAAATTAAGGTAAATTTAATGTCCTACAACTTTGATTCTGTCATTTTTTCTGAAAAATTATTGTAGAAGGCACTAGAAGCAAATGAACATCACATCTGCTAACCTAAGAATGATGCCTTGACGTTTTCACGAAAATTATTATCACCTTGTCGATCAGTGTTTAAATATATTTCTTGTCCAAACATTTGATAAAATTTGGGATGATTTGTGGTAATTAATATATTTATCATTTCATATACTCTGATCATTTGTCATTTATGAATGTTAAAATGAGTTATGATCAATTTGTTTAAATCAATATTTAACAGTGGTTCTGTGAAATATATTCTTCAACTTTATTATGTCATTATTCCATTTATTTATCTTTTTTTTTTTCATTTGGCTTTGGGATTAATAATGCGTTAACAGCGTTTTAAAATGAACGTGACTGACCATTGATAAACCAAAAAAAAAAAAAAAAAAATGTTATAGAGGTAAATCAAACATAATTTTTATTATTTGAAAAGAAAGAATATTTTGTATTTTTTTCCCAGCCTTCTCACTTGCGTATTAAAAGCGTCCAGACACTGTTTGGAACAAACTAGTCGGGAAATGTCTTCGTTATATGTAGTTAGATTGGCTAGAAGGATGCCTATAACTCAGTTCCATACAGACACCATCGTCTATTAATGTCACCATCATTATTACAATATTTTTAAAACGCCATATTAAACTGAATTAACTTAATTTTATAACATTAAAATCCGTTCAGTGGTTTGGCCAACACAAGCACCCAAAGATTGGGCTAAGTTGCGGTGATCAGCAAACACGTTTCTGGCTATAACTCCGAAACTGTTTATCCGATCTAAAATTATTTTGTTTCATCTGAAAGCTGATAAAATTTTCTATTAGACCACATATATAAAATACCCGTGACAGCAGTCTAATTGTGTATGTCTTGGCAAAATATGACGATTCTGACATGTTCTGTTGGTCCAGTCAATAAAGGATTTTAGAATGCATTGTATGTAATCCAAGGTTTCTCTTCAAGAACATGTTTAGGGTAGTTAAAAAGTAAACATGCTAAAAGTCCTGGAGTTTACGGGCCTTGGAGCAGGAAGGGGGGAGGGGTGGAGTGAGGAAGGTTCCTTTTTTTGGTTTTGTGCTCATATCTCGAAAATGAAGGGACGTATGCAAAATTACACTATTTACTAAATTAAAGTCAATTATTGTGTACACATTTTTCATATGTGCCGTTTCCGAGATATATGCTTGGCATATGTGGAGGACGTTTAGTATGGTTTACCAAGAAAAGTGAAAATTTATGTAACTTTTGACAGGTTGAAGGTAAATTGGCATATACATATATGTGTATTTTGAAGGAAATTTAATTTTCTACCATATTATTTATGAAGACTATTGTCGTAGGATGAACGTTTTAGAAGATATGGGGGGAAGTTTATCAGAAAACGTGAGGAGAAATTTTTTTTCTCTAAAATGTCTACATTTTCCAAGCGTATATCTAGGAAATGGTACAGATTATGAAAAATGTGTTTATAATAAAATTTGTAGAGAATTTTATTAAAGGCCCCCCCTTCCTGTTCTCAGGCCCTAAGACTCCAGGACTTTTTGTATGTTTACTTTCTAACTACCCTGAACCTAATTCCGAAGAAAAACCTTGGATTACAGATAACACACTCTATAATCCTTTATTGACTTGACTTTAATATTAAGTTTTCTGCTGCTCCACTCTCTTATATTCTTACTAAGTTTGGCTCGTTATTACTAGAAATTTAAATTCAGAGGTATTCCACCTTTTTCGCATTTATATTTGGAGACTAGATGTGTATTTTTGAACCAAATACTAAACATAGAAATTATTAAAGTCCAATACATAACACACTTAACTTAATAATATCAATTGGTTGACCAAATATCTATGAACCACTGCTTCTTGGAATGAAAGTATTACAGTATAATTGCTTTGAAAACAGTTATTTATAACCTCTAGTCTTCAAATTTTAATCAAATAATAATTTAACCTCAATTCAATAGTCTTTACTGGCCTTTATATATTGCCTTTATGTTATTATCCTTACTCTTATACAGTTATTTATTTTTCATTTTATGTTTATTCATTTTTCTCACTCATTCCTATGTTTTGTGGTGTGTGTTTATATATTTTTACAACGTAGTCATACCTTTTTGCTTGTTTTCTTTTCTTCTAGCCCTGATGAAGACTTGCAATGCAAGTCGAAACATTGGCTTTAAGAATTAAAGTAAAATAAACATTTTATTTTGATCTGCTGAGTATCTATGGCTGCCTACCCTAACTATCTACATCTCCAATATATTTTTAATTCATTAATTAATTCATCTCCAAATTATTTTTTTTTTTTTTAATTTGTTTAATATATTATGACTTTGACTCACTAACCGATTCTTGATTTTAATATTATCTCTCAATTGTAGTTACAGACCAACCAAAACCATTTGTAGTAATACCTCCAACCGAGCAAAACAAGACAATCTCGAATTCATCTGTTGAGGTAAGAAATCTAAATAGAAATATTCACTATAGGCTTCTTATTTGAATTGAATTGAAAACATCCTGAATAAAGAAATCAGGCATATTTAATTTTATTTTTAGAAATTTTGTTATAAAATATCTTGCTGCTTCTTTTAGTGTTTACTTTGTTATTAAAGGCTGCAGATGGAGCTTTGGCAGGTGTACTTGGAATGTTCCTCTCTGATACTAAATTAATCATTATTTTACTCCTGATTCTACTTGCTTCTTGCATCTTCATGTTTTGTGTGTACCTCAACTGCAGGAGAAAGGTGCAGCGTAGTTTAAAAGAGAAATCCAAAGGAATTACACTTGTGAGTAGCTATTATTTTTTAAATCATTCTAATACACAAATATAAAAAGTCTCTTGACTTTTTTTTATTTTTTATAATCATTATAAAAGCTTAAGATAATAATATAAACCCTTACTCAGTGAATTTATTTAGTGTATTGACCCAAGTATGTTTAAACTGAATTTTTTCTCTATAGTCTCTAAGTTTGTTAATATTAATATTATTAATTTTTTTCTTTTTATAAAATTATCAATATTGCATTATATTATTTTGTGAACTTATGATATCGAAATTTCTATTTTTCATTAAGGTTACACCAGTGACTCTTACGAAGGGAATAATAAATGCCGACAGATTCGCCAACAACCCTGGATACCTCGGGGGTGACCCAAGCCCTTTGGCTCTGCCCCTCATCTCAAGAGATAATGTTAGGTTTAACAACATAATAGGGGAAGGCTGCTTTGGAAAGGTTTTTAAAGGTAAGGTTGATAATCTTTTGATTATTATCATAAATCTTTAAAATACCACAATTTCCAAATGTTTCTATCTCTTTTCTGATTCTCTAACTGTAAGATGAATTCTCTTTAAGTTTAATTTTGATTTTATTAAAAATTTAATATGATTTATTATTATTATAGGTGAACTAGTTAAAGATGATGACACGATTGAAACTGTTGCCATAAAAGTATTGAAAAATTCAGCCTCAAAAGAAGCAGAGGAAGATTTCATGCGAGAAGTGGAAATAATGAGTTCTTTTCAACATAAGAACATTTTATCTTTACTTGGAGTAGCATTGAAAGGTTTATTACTATTATTATTATCATTTTTAATAGAATAGTAGCACTGGATCTGCTTAGGACCATAAGAAGGGTTTCAGTCATTGTCCATCATTAAATAGTAAAGTAAACAATACATTTAGTATTGGATGGCAATAATATTTTATAATTATTTTTCATCAAATCATATAAATGTTTAATTTCTTATCTGAGAAAATCTATTAAGGTAATCTCTAGAACTTTAATTCTTTTCAAGATCTGGTATGCTTCCATAGATCCTTAGAACGCCTCAAAATCAGGAACTAGTTCATTATAAATCTGCCTACTTAAATCCTTATTTATATTTGCTAATTTCCAACATTAATGGCTAAATTATTTAAACATCAATGGCTGCTTGGACTTCTCTATTGCCTACTGCCCTCACTATCATGTGTTGGAAACTCCGTCTACGTCCTCTTTCTGCAGATCCTTCATTTGAAGTATCTTGAAAATGTCTCCCTCTCTATTAGCAGTTTACCATGCATTCTTGCAGGACATCACTTTTAGTTTAAATATATTTTTTTCCCTTATTTAATTATTAAAATAAGAGCTAAGTATTAGGAAGTTATTTTTGAGATTTTAAATGTCTTACATTTGAATTATCCCATTCACTTCTTTCCTAAGCATGTTCTCTTTTTTTCTCTTCCTTTTTATCTCTTAATCATACAGTACAGTCCTATGATACTGGATCATCTTCTCGTTCGTAGAAGAGAGGCAATCATTTTACTCAATAGGGGACTAATTTTTTTTATTAATGACTTTTTACAACTTTTGTCATATCTTTTTCCCAAAAATAAATTTGTTCCATCTTCTGTCCTGCCACTCTCCCTCACACATACCTCTTCTCATCATTTCTTCTATGACACTCTTAACCTAGTGTCTCTTCTGGCGACATGTCTTCTGTTTCCTTTCTGCGCTCCATTCCAAAATTCGTTTGGGCCATCCTCCCCTCTCCCATTATCATTTCATGGTTTTTCATGGGCTGCATGCTGCATGGTTTTTGTCCAAAAATCATGTGTGGTAAGAACTAATTAAAACATGGTGAATTTGTTAATGGTTAATTTTGTTAATCTTAAGTAACCTCTTCTGATAATCTGCCATGGGGTATTGGTAAAATCACTTGCTCAGTGGCAAATATTTTTTTTGTTTTTTAATAAATGCTGAAGACTGCTTTTGTTTAATTAATAGAATGATGATTAATGAAGAAATGGAAGGAATAAACAATATTTATTATAAACAATAGATCTGCACTACAAGATCTCGCTCCTTAGACCTGTATACTTCTTCCCATAAGAGTACATAATTTGACCATTCCTTCATTTCCCGTGCTACTTCCTTACGGAATTCACTACCCTGTGATATCTGTAATGCTTCATCTCTGTCCACATTTAAATCCATTCCCTTTCAATACCTTCTTTTTTCTCCAGAATGATAATGACTAGCAAAACCTGACTTAAAAAAAGAAAAAAAAAAAAAAAAAAAAAAAAAAAAAAAAAAAAAAAAAAAAAAAAAAACATTCAGTAGATGTACATAGGTTTTTATTTTTCTCCTACAATTATTGGATTTTTGTAATTTTTATTTCAACTATGACTGTTTTTGTTCTTTATTTTTAACATTGTAAATAGTTAACCAGATTGTCAATTTATTTTGTTTCGTCTTATGAAAGCTAGACTCAGTGTATTTATGTACATTATATTATTCTTAGGGGACATCGTCCCAGAAAAAAAATTCTATTCTATTCTATTCTATTCTATTAAACTTTTCTTGTTAACTTTCATTAAATATTTTTATATTAAACAATAATACTAAGAATGAGGTTTATGAATTTTGTTATTTTATATTATATACTTCTTTGTAATGTTTAGAGCCAAACAAGAGTCCATGGATGGTTTTTGAGTTCATGCCATTTGGCGATTTGACAGAAGTTTTAAGAAGCAATTCAAAACATTTCCGAAGACCTGATTCTAATATCCCCGTTTTAAGCAAAGTAAGGATACAGCAATAATGTCTGTTAACTTTAGTATTTATTTTTTTAATTTGTGTTATGTTTTCTGAAAATGCTTTATCCTTTTTTAAGGAATCATTGCTGTCAATTGCCACACAAATAGCATCTGGAATGAAATACCTTGCTGGGCAGCACTTTGTCCATAGGGATCTTGCCTGCAGGAACTGTCTTGTAGGGGACAACCTGGCAGTGAAAATCGCAGACTTTGGAATGAGCAGAGATGTTTACACTTGTGATTATTACAAGGTTAATGAGGTTTATTTTAGTAATACTAATTGTTTTTCTATACCCATCTATTAGTTTAGGGTTGTATGGTTGATTCTGTAGTGAGTTATACTTTTCAACCAACTTAAAAACAGAGGAAGTCATCTGTTTTTTTTTGTTTTTTGTGTGTGTTACGTGACTACTCCATCAATTCTGAATCAATTTTGATGATTCTTTTTTTAATGGGTCAGTCTCATTAAAATTTTAATAAAATCATCTCAGCGCTTTTTTAGAAAAATCAAAAAAAACAATTTATAATAAATCACTGTTATATAACTGTCCACTATAAACACATTTATCCATGGTTACTAAATCTTAATTGTTACCACGATGGGTCGAATTTCGATAACCCGAATTCCTCAATAAGTCGAACTAAATCTATGGTTGCAAGTACATTAAATTACAAATATTGAAATAAAAGTAAATTTCACCTGAATAAGTCAATTTCAGGCAAAAAATGTGAAAAATTGTCGGTTTTGTTATTTTCTAAAAATTATTTTATATGTTCTGCAATATTAGAATCTATTTGTAGGTGGCAAAATATTTGTTAATATCAGAGCTTCAGTGGTAGTATTAATTGTTAAATTTGCTTTAATGTTATCTTTAGCTATTATGCTAAAACATAATTTCAGCCAACAGGTTTTAGAATATCTGTTTCACAGACTGCCTGTCCATAAAAACTATATTTACTGTAACTTAATCAATTAATCAACATATATTTGTTATTCCTATGTGTAGGGAGTGAAAATTAATAAATTCAACACATTATTTCAATAAAAAATGATTTATTTAAAATCCAAAAAATGATAGTACACTCAGGACTCAATCAACCAATATATTGATCAACTGAGCCAAATGTTTGTATTTAATTTTATTATGTATAACTATTTTTTTTTCACAAAACATTCGGTTGCCGAACAAGGTATTAGGTAATTTCTTTACCATTACTACGGAAAGCTTAAAAGATGGGGAGGACAGTCAACTAGGAAACGAATTTTCCTTAATAATATCACATGAAGGAGGGTTGCTGGCTTGGAGAAGGCAGTAATAGTGCAACATCTTATATTAAGTGATTTTTGGACAATGGAAAGATCATGTGGTAGCAGATAGAATCTCTTAAACAAAAAGAAATTACAGACTTTTTTTCAAGCTATGAACTTTCAGATTTACATATGTATTATTGTTATTTATAATTATTATTATTGTTTACATAACAAGTATTTTGTCATTAAGTAGACAAATGTATTACATCAATTTTCCTGTTATTTTTCTTATGAATTTCCCTTACTTTTTGGGGTCTCGAATAACCGAGGATTCGGTTCTCTGAACTTATCTCAGTCCCAACTATGTTGGTTAATTGAGTCCCAATTGTATATTAAAACTCATTAAAAGTACATTAAAATTATTAGTAGTTTTTCTTAATTATTCAATGAACAACACTAACTAAACAAGCAATAAGTTTAAAAATACTTAATAAGAAAAATAAGGGGCGGATAAAAAATATATTGTTGAACCACAAAAAATAATTTGGTTATTAGAAATTAGTAATTTGATCTAAAAAAAATATTGTTAAAGAGGTACTTACTAGTTATTATTATTAAAATCCCTCTCTATGGAACTATATATATGAACCTACTGTTTATAAATATGTTTAAGTTTCAAATTATATATAAACTGATCATTTACAACTAAAAATAAGAATATATATTGTATTAAAGAAATTGACAAAATTTGTAAGAATAACACTTATTTAAATTTTGGCAATCATTTTCTTGCAACTAGCAAAGTATGACCAATATTGTAAACTTGCAGCTTCTTCACCTATTGTGTATTCAGGAACATCAGTATAACAGATTTGGGTAGTATTTAATATTTCAAGTTTTCCTGTTTTGTTGTATCATCTGGAATTTTACTTAATTATAATTAACCTATGTTCCTCATAACTGTGAGGAAAACTGTTTACTCCTGTATGCAGTGTAGAAAATCAATTAAAGATAGTGAGTAGGGTGGGTACTTCCCTTTAGAAACAAGAATTTTTAATTAACATATCACATTTTTTTTATTTCTCACATTAAGAATAAGTTGTTTATATGTTTAATTTAGAAATTTATGAGCTGGATAATAAAAACTTTTAATTGTTCTAGATTGGTGGTTCTAGACTTCTGCCAGTACGTTGGATGTCACCAGAGAGTGTTACATATGGAAGATTCACTTTGGAATCAGATGTATGGTCTTTTGGAGTTGTGTTATGGGAAATATACAGTTTAGGAAAGCAACCTTACTTTGGACATTCAAATGAAGAGGTGAGAATAAGGAGTTTCCTAGATTTCATTATGGACTGTCTTCTTGAATTTCAATTGCACAGATTTATATTTTGTCTTATAACTATAGATACCTTATATTTGCACAAGCTTTTTATTATACTTGTGAATTATAAGATTTTTTAAATAAAAAAAATATCATACAATTTTACCATGTGTGTAAATCGATTAAAAATATTATTCTTTCATCCCAGTGAATAAGTGGTTAGGTTAAATTTTGACTAAAATAAGTTAGGTGACTGAAAAGAATCGTGGATGTTTTTCTTCATGGTGAATAAGTGTTTATTTTAAAACATAGTTATTTAAAATGGACATCTTATTTATTAGGATGTTACAATTATAATGGACCAGAGAAGTTAGACATTTTAATGGTACCATTAAATTATATCGAATTTAACTTTTTATTGTTTTTTATAACTACTCATAAAGTGATATATCCTTTATAATTTCTTACAGGTGGTGAAGCTGATTTTACAAGGCATAATGCTGATACCACCAGAGGATTGCCCACCTTTCATTTGTGAACTAATGAGGTCTTGCTGGAAGACAGAACCTAGAGATAGAATAAACTTTATCGAACTGCATGAAAAATTACTCAGTGCGAACAATAACAACAGAGCCCCTTCAGAGTTCACGATTGCCTCAGACTGTCTCGAAGTTGAAGGTTATTTGAGCCCAAACCCGAGACCACCTCATGACTATCTTCAACCGCTACCAGACTGATATCCACTTACACTGATACCAGAACTATTATTACCTGTCGAGAACCTGTTGTAGTTCTCATTCCATGTCAGTGAGTCATATTAATGATCCATATCAAATTACATCTCTGATATCTATTTTGAGGTTATTGTATATTATTCTTAAATAATATATAATTCTTAAATATACTTAAAAGTATATTATTCTTTTGAAGTATGGAAGTTATTTGTGTTTTTCTATCAATGAAAACTGTAAAAAAAATACCAATGCTTAATCATTCCAAAGATTGTCATACGTTAGATTTTATATTGAAAACAAATTGCAAGACTGCTTCAAGAAATATTGATCTCAGATCTGTTGATGGTGTTGGAAAACATGGGGCATGTGTACAAAATATTTTTATGGAAGAGCGACTTTTGAAATCATTTCATACACACTGTGATTTATCAATATTCCTTAGTGTTGATCCTTTAACAGTTCTGAAGGTCAAGTAAGAAATATGTTTGTTGATTCATTGATCTGATTATAATTTTTTTTAAACTATTTATGTTTATCTAATTTATTCCATGTTAATTTAATTTCTTTTATGTTAATTTAATTTCTTTTATGTTGATTTAATTTCTTTTATGTTAATTAAATTATTAAGTTATTTAGGAATCCCCTAAAAGTAAGAATATATAAAAAAACTTTCTTTTGTGTTTTTATCATAACATTACTCTTTAAAAAGTTCTAGTATCATAAGACAAAGAAAGAGAGGATTAATTTTTTTCTTTTCTCAATTGTTATTTTGACCAACTCATATACAGGCGTTAAACTTTCAGTTCGAATTATAATGAGAAACTATTTTGATGATAATTGTGCTAAAATGAAAGAAAAATTACTTTCTCAAATTTGCATTGTTTTTTAACAAAAGATTTAGTGGTGGCCACCTGTTGAAAGCTAGGTGGTGGACCCTGGGCATAGTTGATTCCTTGTATATTCACAATCTGCCTAAAAATTTATTGTGCTAAGAATCTTTTCATTTTACAATTAAATTTATATTTTTCAATTTTGTTATTATTTAGCATCTCATTGTTATTGCAGTAGTTATATTGCATTAGTGTGAATTTGTCATTTACAATATTCATTATTGTAAACCAATTTCATAATTTATGTTTGTCTTCTCTAAGTAACAGTTTCATATATTGGTTATAGAATCCTGAACACATTAAAAATATTGTGTTCATGAATATTTTCTATTTATATCCCCATAATTTTAATTTTTATTCTATTTAATAGATTTTAGCTGTTTGAAAATGTGAAAATCTAAAGCAAGATGTAATATTTACATCTAAAAACATAGCATTTGAAATTTGTTGATTCGTCTAATTGTAGGAAATAGTAGACATGAGAAATTAAAAAAAAAAAAGTTAATTTTTTTATTTCATTTTCTCAATAAAGGAGTATATAATGTTAAATATCTTATACATTTTATTTTAGCTGAACCCTCTCATATATCAATTTATCTTCACTACAATGTGACATGCTTTGGGATATGTTATCCCATCATCAGACTCATATCCCAAAACATGTCACGTAGTAGTGAAGATAAATCGATATGTGATGAGTTTAGCTAAAATAAAGTTTGTAAGATAATATAGTTAATTATTTCTTTCTTCATCGGTTTTCTTTTAATGTTATTCAACTTACATAGTATGACATTTTTTCTATTTCTCTGTTTGAAATCTCTTTTTCCTTAGCTTTCCTGCTTTTATCAAAAACATTTCTTTATTCAGTTGAACATTATTGAATCTTTTGGCCTACTATACCTTGAATATACCAGGAATCGGTTAATCAAATTTTAATGAATCTTCCACATATTTGTTAATTCCTTATCTTCTCTTTTTTTTTTTTTTTTTTTATTTTATATAGGACTACATTGTGCAACATTTTATTTAGGACTATATTGTACAACATTATATTTAGGACTATATTGTACAACATTATATTTAAGTCTACATTGTACAACATTTTATTTAAGTCTACATTGTAGAACATTTTATTTTGGACTGAATTGCACAAAACCGGCCTTTGGTAAAACAGTTTCTCACATTAGTAAATATAACTTCATTCTGTAGATAATATTCTTTTACAAGATTAAGTTTTCAGGCTTAACTGAAAATTTATAATTGCCAATCAAATCACAGTTACAATCGATCTTGATTTTTTATTTTATAGTTATTTCAGAAAATCATTAATTTAGTATTTATTTATCAGTATTATGGTGGTTTTACAGTACTGTGCTCAACATGCTATGATGCATCTACCTTTTCATAATCAAGTACTAAAATATATTTTTTGAAGAAATGTATATAGATTGTCTAAACCAATGTCATATGTGTATAAAGAATGTTAGAAACTTTTTTTTATAAATGTAGTAGTTAGCTCTGTGATATTTGTTATTATCACCTTACTTGGGTTTAGTACAAAATAGATTCTTGCTAATCCCAATGATATTCATTCGTTACCTCTTTGTGAATAATTATAAAAAAAAAAAAAGAAAAAGAAAAAAAAATCTTTCTATATTGGTTAGGTTTATTTTTGGACTAAGCAGTGTATATATTTTTAATTACTTTGCAAATGTATAAATTTATAGTGTTAAGCTGTAAATATGGACCATTTTACGTAATGTGCAATTTATTCTAGTTCATATTTATAATTTGTTATTATGAATATAAATATAAAACTATTTATTTATGAAAAGAGAAAACATTATTAAAAAAAGAACTTTTTATGTGTGTATATATATATATATATATATATATATATATATATATATATATATATATATATATATATATATATATATATATATATATATTTTTTTTTTTTTTTTTTCTCTTCCCTAGTAACCCTATGAAAGAGTTGTTTATTGAAAAGTGAGCACATCCCATGCATGCAAGCATATTGTGTGCATATATATATTCAGTTAACTGTAATAACAAGTAATGTGTATATAAATTATAGATTAAAATTGTTTTTATTTTTTGTATTTATTTTTTATCCAAACATTGCCTATACTAGTGAATTAGCTGTTCTATTTTAGTCATCCTGACAACTTTTACACTATTCACCATTGTGCTATACAGTTTAGTTTTATAATTTTATTTATGGTTGCACTGCTAAATCAAAACCAGTTTTAAATCTAGCCTTAGATGGTTTGTTTTTTGTTTTTACAAACAAAAACAAAACAAAACCAAATAAAGAAACTTAAATTATTGTGACCAAATAAACCTATGATGTGATCTTCACTCTGCCTAAAATATGTAAGTAAATTTACATTACTTACTTCTTTAAAAAAAAAAATTTAAAAAAAAAAACAGGCATTCATTAATTGATAGAGGTAAACTGCCATAACAGTCAAGGTGGGAAAATATTTGTCGAGTTGAGTAATTAAAAATGATTCAGAGAACTATTGTACTTTTAACCCTTTAACGGGCAGGCCGGTAATTTCGAAATACATTTCTTCTTTTTTTTTCCTTTGAATAGCTATAGCCATGATCAAGAAGTTCATGGTTAAATAAAGGATATTAGACCACAATGAGAAGGACAATGCGTCAGATATTACGTAGTTTATTGAGCAAAATGCATTAAATATGTGTGTATCCTCCAGGATACATTCCCTGTTAAAGGTTTAAAAAGGTATGTTGGGATACTTAAAAAAAAAAAGTGGGATTGTTATATAGATTATGATTTTGACCAAATAACACAAAATATATTACAATCAATTGTTTCTTTGAAGGAGATTTTATTTAAGTATTTCATTTTCTAAAAAGCATAATTCCTATTTATCCTTTATTCTTTACAACATGTTTCGGAGCTCATTTGCTCCATCTTCAGGTTAACTGTGATATTCTCACATGGTCACATATTCACACACTGGAAATTAGTATAGTATCAGGTACTTTCTGTCCCAGCCTGGGAAAGTTGGCAGATCAGATGACTGGTTAGGTACCACCATTGGTTTTATAATGGTCTGACTATCTGTACTCAAAAGGTGGACCTTTTTTTGGTAATAGACCACATAATATTCTGATAACTTTAATAACCTGATTACTGCTGATGGATCAAATTGTATTTAAACACTGTAAACACTTGTAATAACATTAATACCATAGAAATATCATGTTTGCAACTGTAAAAATACTAAAGTGTAAAGGTACTATTAATAATAAAATAAGTACAATTAAAAATAAAATAAAGGTACAATATGTCTATGCTTTGACTCTTCTAATTTCCTGGGTTGGTTTGACTGCAAGCAATGATTAAATCAGAATTTTTTTTAAACAAACCACCACTACCCTTCATCATGGACCATTATTTACAACTAAATACAGTGGTCTCACTTATACGAATGTGAGGGGGAACGGAAAATGTTTCGTACAAGTGAATAGTTCTTATAACTAAATAGTTATAAGATAGTTATTCGTTCGTCGGGGAACGAAAAATTCTTCGTATAACTGAATGTTTCTTATAAGTGAGTTTCGTATAAGTGAGACTCCACTGTACTTCAATTTATTCCTGTGTCCAGCGGGGGGGGGGGGGGGGGTTAAGTCAAACTTTTTACCTTCAATAGTCTATGATTTTTACACTTTTCCTGAAGCTCCTTATAAAACCATAATTAGGACAGGAGTTACATACAATAATGAAATCTGTGCTAAGAATGTTGTAGGAGTATGGGTGGGGGGTAATTGAGTTAATAGGAGTTCCAAGAAATAATTGAGCCCCTACATAAGAATAAGGATATTAGATAGCTGAATCGAAAATAGATGTTTGCTGTGCCAACAATTGAAAAGGTGATTAGTGTTGGCTTGGACAAGTGAAGATATGTGTTAATCACCATCGCCATGACTAACAACAAATGTTGAATGATCGGTTCATTATTATGTGGGTTATTTTTTATTTCAGTAATCCACTATATGGTTTAAGATGCTATTAAACAATTTAAAATGTTATCTAACTCGCACTACTTAAAGCTGTTAATATCTTGATGCATTCACAATTTATTTATTAAAAAGAAGACTAATAAATTAATTAGTATGTTATGGGACAGTATTCTAAATAATGACTATGAAAAATCATAATTTATGTTAAACCTTTCATTTATGTTTTATTAATATATACACCAACGTTGTTTGATGTTACCAGTTTATGGGAAAACTAGCATCATGATCCTTTTACCTATTCTTCTTATGCTCTTGAGGCTTGTGTGTCATTTGTTTTAAGGGAACATTCCAAAACCTTTGATAAAACAAATAATTTAGCTCAATTTTTCTATATTATTCAATTAAGTCTCTCTGTATAATCAACTGCTAACAACGTAATTTTTTACATAAATTGGAACTAACTCCTGTAAAGTAATAATGGATTAATTACTGGGTATAATATTAAATATAAATAATTTTTATATAACACTTTTGATTAATTAAATCTATTTCCAATTTATAGAATATCGAATTGCTTAATGGTCCAATAAGAAGTTTTTTTTTTCTTTAAATCCAAAAACGTAATATGCCTCACCTTGATGTTCTTGTTGAGAATTATATACAGTGAACAGCAAAAGTTTTCATAAACCTACTTAATTTACTAAAATACGATTCGTTGTACTCTCATGGTGGAAAATTAATTTTATTAACGATATATTTTTCCTAATCCACGTAAGAAACATCTAATAAATAAAAACCTAAAATATGGGTAATATTTATGTGTTTACGATATAGATGTAAAAAAGGTAGGACCCCAGCAAAAGTTGTGTACAACCTTAAATTATCATCTTTAATTCGTTATACTTAGGCTTTGATGTGGAGAAGCGAACTAGTTGTTAATCCTACCTCATTCACGCTATGCTCTTATAGGTTTCCTCTCAGACAGTGTTTTGTAAACAGCCTGGTAGATATTCGTACGGCCAGTTAATGTCAACGATTAATATCCCTCGTTCAACTGTCCAATACATTATCAAACGTTTTACAACAACAAAAGACTAGACAAACAGGGCCGAGCGGGATGTCCGAGAATTCGCTCTAGCCATGATGAGAGGAATCTCAGATGAGATGAGATGATAGAAAAAATTATGATGACCTCTACATACCGGCCAGAAAGGTAGCAATGAAATTAAATTCCGAATTTGGGAACATCTGTAGGACCTGATAAGATAAGGAGAGACCTAATAAGAAATGGATTTCTGGCCAGAGTAAATAGGAAATAAGTAATATTCGTCTATCCTTGCACATAAAATTTCCTTTCGTAAATTAACAGGACGTCGCACAGTGGGACGGATGGCCAATCTAGGGGGAAAAAAGTCATAATCAAAATTTATGAAACTATTGTGTTTGGTGTAAAGGGGAGATGTTTATAGAACGTTATTAGAGGTTTTTCGTTTTTGACGGGTGGATTTCAATGTAAAAACATCGATGGAAGGATCATCTCACTCGGCAGGTCACATTTTGTTTAAACTATACATTCTGTCAATTGATATTTGGGTATCATAGTATTGATATTTTTTCATTGTTATTTTGTAATTAGTGAATATAGACCATCGTTATTATTATATTGTCATTTATGGATTGTTGTAATAAAACACACACATTTTGAATGATTGAACAAGAGCACATTTTATTGGGTTAAAAACTTACAAAGTACAATACATGTAAAAAATAATCTTCTTTGCCCCCACTGCTTATCACATTGGTGGGAAGACATGATAACAGTATTCAACAGTCGTCCGTCACTTTTAATAAAAAAAAATCAATGGTAATTACAGATAATATATGGTATTGTTATATAAGATATACAAAATAGTTTGTAATACAGATCACTATCAATTCTATCAGAAAGCTCTATAAGAAGGTTATCAATTTGATATCTATTTTTTGCAATGACCGAACATATTTCTTCTATCTCTAAATTTAAAATAGCCGTTTCGGTTTTGCAAATAATATTTTCCATCATCTATATAAATCTCGAATTATTTGGAAGGACATCATATAATCTTTTTGTACGGTCACTAATATGTGGAGGAACGAAATTATGTTTTATACATTTCAGAAGAAACACTTTCTGTGGTTCTACGTGGTTTTTTTTTGCCAATTTAGAGTAATTTTTTGCTTTAATGGACATTTCTTCCCCATAACAATGTCTAATGTCATAAAAGATACCCATATTTATTTAATATTAATACCAAAATAACAATAAATATGAAAACAAAAATTAAGATTAAAAATATATAGAATTGATGTACCAATGTCTTACAAATCTGCTGTTCCAGTATTTTATAATAGATCTACCCTGACTTTATAATGATTTTATAATATAAAGGACCTATAATCCGTTACAATATTCTAGTCTTCTAATAAAAAAACTAGTCTTCTAATAGAACTAATAGAAATTATTTAGAAACTAACAGAAACTAGTCTTCTAATAAAAAAAAAAAAAAAAAAAAAAATACAATAGAAGTGGCAATTAATTCAGCAATCCTAATTGTATTGATCCTTCTATACAATCATACATGCATCAAGTGAAACATGACTCCCTCCAGTCTGTCTTCAAACACTACAATAATTTATACTTTAAATTGTTAATATTTAAAAAAAATGTTTTAATAAAATAAATATCATAGAAGTGGCAAGTAATGAATTAACTCCATATTAGCGCAATGAGAGAGGTAATTTCCATTAAAAATTTGTCTAGAAAAAATGAGTATATTTTCACAGAAGAACATCGAAATAAAGTAAACTTATTCATTTTCTTCAAACTTAACACTTGATCGTATACCATACTTAACATGTACGTTATTATATACATATAAACAAAAAACAACTAGAAAACTAAGGAACAAAAAAAATCTTAAATATAATTAATTGGTAAGCATCAAGGATAATAGGTTTGTAATCCAGTCACCATGAGTACTTAAATTTTTAAGTTTTGACTGCTTTTATGATTTATGATTGTAAAGCAGATATTTGGAATTATGATCTGCATGGCGACTTATTACATATTCTTAAAATTCTAAACTTTGGTTTATAACAAAGAAAGGATTTAATTTTATTAAATGAAAGTATAATATAGCTACATATTATCTACTCATATCTATGAAGGTACTTAATATGCGTTTTTAAATTACAGATTTGAGTTGCTCTATAATGACAATGAGTGCATTGATGAGGCTTTTCGCCAGTGTGTCGGGCCATTACATGCTTCTTTAAATAACTATTTGTCACTGTCTTGTAGTCACAATGAGGGCACACATGAGGCTTCTCTCCAGTATGGCGGTACTTTATATGAGCTTTTAATGTACTAGATGTAACAGCTTTATAGTCACAATGGGAGCATGGGTAGGGCTTGACGCCTGTATGACGGGCCATTATATGTATTCTTAAATTAGACATTTTAACCGATTTATAATCGCAATTAGGGCAGTGATAAGGCTTTTCACCCGTATGAAGGGCCATTATATGCATTTTCAACTTACTAGGACATGGCCCTTTGTATTCACATTCAGGGCACTCGAGAGGATCTACAGTAAGATCAGCTGTTTGCGTCTCATTGGATTGTATTTCTTTATGACTGTCTGTTATATGTTTTTTTAAACTATTTATATCGGCTGTTATAAAGACACAAAGAGGGCACTGGTGAGGCTTCTCATCCAAATGGCTAGGAATATGCTTTTTAATATACTATTAGTTGTTGCTCTATAATGGCAATGAGGACATATATAGGGCTTCACACCTGTATGACGTGCCATTATATGTATTTTTAATTTACTGGGATATGGTGCTTTGTATTTGCAATGAGGGCAATCATGTTTCTTTAATGTTACTGTTTTGGAACTGGACTTAGTGCTAACATTTGATACTACTTTGGAATGTTTTTTTATATTAGTTTTTATATCACACCAGGTGACCTCTTGTAATTTACTGAGGGAATCTTCACCACCTGTAAACAATATATATTATTAAATAAATAATATATAAAATGCTGGAACAGCAGATTTAGATATTCAAATATATATATACATTTTTTATTTTTGAAGAGAAAAGATTTGACCTCGGTTGGGATTCGAACCCAAGACTCCACCTCTCTAGCGTGGCACCTTATCCACTAGGCCACCGAGCTCGTATCCGAACCAGGGAAATCTTCTCTCTTCACTGATCCATACCCCCGGGCACTCGCAATTGCGATGTACAATTCGGGGATGAATGTTCAATTTGAACATTACTTTTAAATGGATCTATTGACGAGCTGTCCTGTATACTATTTGAAATACAGAAGGCGCGGGAAGGTATACGAATATTTCCTCAAACTCAAGAAGAACACTGTAAAATATCAGGTTATCTTCGCGCTAACCAAAGCCCGTTCCACACCTACTCATTAAGAAATGGACCGAAGACAATAAATTCGTTATCTATGATTTAGACATAGATCACGGTGTAACAGATGTTCAAGAAGAGTTAGGAGTGAAATTACAAGGAATGTTGGACGTTCGTCGTCTCCAAAAAAGTGATATAAATGGGGGAAAACATGATCTTCCTCTAATTTTAGTGACTACATCAAGCGTGAAATTAGAAGATATACTGAAGCTGGGTACTATAAATCGAGTTCGATTCAACGCCAAAGTATATCAAGGCAGAAAAGGAATAATACAGTGCTACCGTTGTCAGCAGTTCGGGCACACAAAAAACTACTGCGGAAGAGCAGTTACCTGTGTGAGGTGTGCAGGGCCTCACCTAATCGCTGAATGTCCTCGGAAGACTGTTCCGGTTAAATGTGCCAATTATGGAGATGATCATGTAGCATCATTCACCGGGTGTTCAGCCAGAAAGCTGTTACTTGAAAGGATTGAAGAACTGAAGAAGAAGGTAGCTCTACGAGCGAAAACCACATCGGGAACAACGAAGGCCCAGCATCCACAAGTTCAAGATTTTCCACGAACTTCCCTAGCACATTCTTTGCCCCAACCACCTCTAATTATCAACAAACAATCTGACAACAGACAAACAGTCAACATACAAACACGCAACAGACAAATGGACAATTATTGGGACAGACAGACAATAAGGGATAAACCACCACCTTGGGCGGAGGATTTAAAAACCTCCATCACCACACTGACACAACAGATTACCAGACTTATAGAACTATTCTCAGGATTTGTGCCGAAATGAATTCAACACTGACCCTCTTAAATTTCAACACGGACGGACTAATGCCTAAACTTATGTAAGTGTACGCCCTTATAGCACAGATCCAACCCACTGTAGTGATCCTCACCGACATCCGGACGAATTTCCGGCACATACGGCTGCCGGGATACGAAATAGCGGGAGACGTTATATCTGAACCAACTGGAGGAGTCCTTATAGGTATAAGATATGGCACTAGGTGGAGAGAAATCCCCACCCCAGTGACCATTAACGATCCAAAGATACACCACAAGACCGTCCAGGTCCTACTAGACAAGCCCACCATCATCACAGCGGTTTATAGGAGACCTAGGTCATCTTTAACTGAGTTCTCTCGGCTCATAAATGAGTGTGCACGTCGGACAAACCATTGGATCGTTGGTGACCTCAATGCTCGCCAAACTTCCTAGAATAACAAAACATCAAATGGTGCTGGGAAGAGCATTTTGAAAATCTTCTTTACCGTGGTTCATCCCAACAGTCATACATTCAGACATCGGTCAAACTCGATGTATAGATCAACGGTTGATCTCCTGCTCACGAGGCAGCCCCATCGTCTTTCTGACTGCATTGCTTTGGACTTTTACACATCATCATCAGATCATAGACCTGTTCTTTATCAGTTAAATGGTTTGTTTCCATTACCGGCCCCAAGCAAATATAAATATGTTGAAGCAGATTGGGATCTTTATAAAGGGCAGGTCTATCACGAACTGTCCACCGTCCCTGCTCTTCGCACGAAGAAAGAGATAGATGATTACATAGAATTCTTTACATCGACCATCCGGGTAGCCGCTGACATGGCGATACCGAAGTTCTGTCCACTCCCATCAGCTTTACGTCCACCGCCAGAACACATTCTGACACTTATCGCCTTGCGCAATAAGTGGAAGAATAAGTGGTATAGAACTAGAGATTTTGAAGTGAAGAGGGTACTTAACTCTCTCACAACTCAAATTCGAAATCTAATGAGGCAATGGCGGACGTCTTTATGGCATGAGAAACTGCGGGCCACCCATGGGGACCATCGAAAATTCTGGAAGTTGCTGAAGACGGCTACAAGAAAGAGGAGCTCAACGTTGCTGCACGAAGGTGATAGACTGCTGTCAGCGGAGGAGCAGGCATTACAATTTGCAAACTACTACTGCGAAACGATCAACAGGAGAACAGAGGACCCGACTGAAATACCAGAAAAAGTTCATGGAAATAATTATATGTTTGTGACCCCAAAACAGCTGAAGGCCATCTTACTTCGTTCAAGAGGGAATAAAGCTCCAGGCCATGACGGAATACAAACAATATTATTGAAGCAGTTACCCCGAAGAGGAATAGCTCACCTGACTAATCTCTACAATTCATGCCTGAGGCTACGTTACTTTCCAGAGTCATGGAAGAAAGCTATACTCTTTCCCACTATTGAAACCCGCGAAGAACGGTACCCAGCCAGCCGACTACAGACCTATCAGCTTACTTCCGCACCTGGGCAAAGTTTTTGAGAAAATAATTCTTAATTTTCTCAAAACGTACTGCTCAGAAGTAGCTCTTATCCCACCCGAACAGACCGGTTTCCAGGCCGGCCTCTGCTCAGAGCACCATCTAATAAAGTTACAGGCGGAAGTGACACGGAACATGGCTAAGAATGTGGCAACTGCTATGATATCAATCGACTGTACGGAGGCGTTTGACTCTGTGTCACATAGGCTTCTATGTAAGACACTGCAGGAAAACGAATTTCCGGAACAGCTATATACGTTGCTAAAATCGTTCCTAGAACAGCGAACAATTAGAGTGCGAGTAGGCGAGGTATTTTCCGAAGATTTTTCACTCACATGTGGGGTCCCTCAAGGGTCTGTGCTTTCCCCTGTACTATTTTCAGTTTATACGGCTGAAACTGTTGGAGCGAGATACAAAAAAAGCGACTGTGGCAGCTTATGCCGATGATATAGCTATCTATAGTAGCTCATTAAACGCCACGAGGGCTCTACGACAGGCGGAGGCAGTGTGTGATCAAATTACAGAGAAATTGGAAGGATTGAATATTACAGTTAATCCCAAGAAGACAGACTGTATCATTTTTTCTTTCCAGAAAAATAAACGCTCACTCCCTAAAACCTATACGGTAGCAAGAAATACGAAAAGGCCAGCGGGCAGTATAGTGTACTTAGGCATCAAACTTGACCGACACTTTACACTATCAGGCCACTGCCATCGTAAGCTCAAGACAGTGAGGACAAAGTCTTACAGACTAAATCACCTATTGAGGTCACCGAACCTTTCACTCCGCCTAAAATTAATGATATATAAATCTATATTGAGACCAGCTCTCCTTTATGGAGCTCCAATGCTGACAAATATCTCACACACAACAGCAAAGAGACTCCAATAGTTTCAGAACGGAGTACTGAGAAGGATAGTGCAGGGTACAACATTACAGAGGACAAAAACTGATGTACTGCATACAACCCTAGACTTACCAAAGGTGACAGACTTTATTTCACGGAGACACGTTAAATTCTTTGACAGCCTTCAACAACCGACAAACCCCTTATTTAACACACTGATTCTGACAGGAAAACCACAAAGATGGCAAAAACATGTCAAACAACTTAGTTTGACCTAAGTTAAAAGTTTTAATTCCCCTTTGCTCAAAAACCCTAGTGAGCCCCATCACTAGATAGTGACTCATAATACTATTTTCTCCAAACCACTGCTCTCTTCAGAACCCTCTTAAAATGCACCTTGGTGCAGTAAAAGAAGCCGAATCATCATAACGAAGAATGAAAAGCTTATACTACAACTTAATATTTCTATAGATTTCATTGACAACTGCACATAAAAACAAGGATTGTTTACAAAGTTGGGATTAGTACGTTCGAGGTCTCCTTAACATCAGTACCGAAGCACTCCAATTAATAATGTGAGCTGTTCTATCATTCTTTCCATATACTGGTAAATAATGAATTCTTCTCAGCCATCCTGAACCAGCTTATTCTTAAAAAATCGATATAAAAATGTGAAAATAAAAAAAAAATGATCCAACATTTTATTAAAACAAAAATAAATTAGAATAAAATTATGTTAAATTAAATTTTACAAAATAATTTTAAATATCTACATTTGCGTTGTCAATATTATTGAAGAACAAAGTGATATAATTTTTCGAATTAGTTACAATTCTAATGTATTTTTTCATTCTGAATCGAATGAGAATGTTGGCATCGCGATAAGACTTACTATTCTCGAGAAAAAGAGTTTTTCTCGCTTTTTAGCCGTTTTGCCCCAATGTGCGTCGTTCCCGTAATTTGGAATTTTTTAAAAAAGTCCTTTATTGAATTTTATTCTTTCAAGTCTATTTTTCTTAGTTATAATTGTTTTTTCTATTTACTCTAGTTTGAAATCCAAATCTGCTATAATACCATATCCATACATTGTATTTTCATAACAAACCATTAAAAATACATTCAGGCCAGGATAAAAACATGAAAGGGAAATATAAAGATAACAACATGAAGGAAATATAAAAATGGTAAAAATATAAATAGAAGAAGCTATAATATGAATAAAGTCTATCATAACTTTTGTAATTATTAAACGTATTATAAAATAAGCTAACCAATACAAAGTTATTTCTTTTTTACCTATTTATAAAATGTTCATATTCAATACTGTTTTACAAATTTGTAACGCTATCAACAATTTGTAATGCTATTTGTGGTTTCTTTATAATTTACCAGTGTATTGAATTTACATTAGAGATATCCTATAATAAATACAAATACCTATTATTTACTTACCTGTCCGTCATATGTGCTAATTTTTTTTTACGGTTGAGAAGACCTCGAATAACGTACTTCCTTTTTAAAAAGTCATTTTCCACCATGGATGGTCGTACGGACTCCCGATAATTCAATTCTTGGAACCATAAACGGTGGTATTCCATTGACATTAGGAAATAAATGTTTGGCTCACCCTAATATATATACAATTTAATTTATTATTGTAGTGAAACGAAATGAAAAAATAAACTTTATTCTGGGACTTACAGTCCCCTAAGAATAATAATGCAAGAATAAAAATAATAATAATGCACAGTTACAGGTACAATTGTCTGGCCGTATTATTTACAAATTAAATGCTTCAGTAATTATGGCACACATTTTTGACAGGAAAAAAAAAAAAAAAAATAATAATATAATAATAATATATATATATAATATATAATATATATATATATATATCCCAATTGTACGAAATGTTGAACCCTTTCAAACTTGTATTTTCTTATCTCAATATGCTCTTGCCGGAAACGCTCCAGTCGAGCTATCATATTTTTAGTTTTCTCTTCATTGATCACCAGACCAAACTTCTTAGCTGCCTTTTCTAGCTGGAGAAATGCGTCCTTTAATGATGATTGAGATCTGGCAACGGTGTCGAGATCGTCAGCGTATCCTAATATCTGCACACTTCTATTAAAAATTGTGCCTGATGTTTGTATTCCATATTCCCTTGCTGAAGAAAGCCAGGTTAAAAATCAGGCAGGCTAGCGCATCTCCTTGCCTTACTACAGCACTGGAATCAAATTCTTCTGACACGTCTGATCCAATCTGCACCATGCATTTTGTCTTTTCCAAGCCGGATTAGTTTGGCAGGCATATTTAGATCACATAGAGCTTGATATAGTTCTCGTCGATCATCATTGTCATAGGCCGACTTGAAGTCAATAAACAGGTGATGTGTCGTGATTCCATACTCACGTGCCGTTTCAAGGATCAATCTAAAAGAGAAGATTTGGTCAGTGGTGGATCGTCCTTTCCTGAAGCTAGTCTGGTATTTCCCGAGTACTCCTTCTGCATGGGGAACAAGTCGGCTGAAGACGATATTAGAAAGGACCTTGTAAGCACAGGGCAGTAGCGTGATGCCCCTTTAATTATTACAGTCAGCCTGGTTTTCTTTTTTGTGGATGAGGGGACTCTTACTTCTCGTTTCCATGCTTTCGGAAGGTCCTCTTCCTCCCATATAGAAAGTATGATTTCGTAAAGGGCTTTGTTTAGACCTTCACCACTATACTTAAGGAGTTCTGCCTTATTCGATCAAATCCCGAGGCTTTATGATTTTCAACCGACTTCAAAAAAGAGGAGGTTCTCAACTCGTCTGTATTTTTTTTTTTTGTGTATGTTACGCGATTAATCCGTCAATTCTTAATCAATTTTGATGATTCTTTTTTAGACGGGTAGGGCATACTTCAGAGGTGGTCCCATAAAAAATATTTTGAAATCAACAAAGCAATTTTTAAGAAAAATCAAAAAAACAGTTAATAAAATCACTTATTAACTCTTTTTTTGATTTTTCTTAAAAAGTGCTGCGTCGATTTCAAAATATTTTTTATGGGACCATCTCTGAAGTATACCCTACCGGTCTAAAAAAGAATCATCAAAATTGATACAGAATTGACGGAGTAATCGCGTAACATAAAAAAAAAAATACAGATGAGCTGAGAACCTTCATCAATTCTTAATCAATTTTGATGATTCTTTTTTAGACCGGTAGGGCATACTTCAGAGGTAGTCCCATAAAACATATTTTGAAATCAACGTAGCACTTTTTAAGGAAAATCAAAAAACCAGTTAATAAAAATCACTGTTATATGACCTTACATTTTAAATATATTTATGATTATCTAAAATCTCTAAAAAAAATTTACATACTATACAATCAACTCCCGATGTGTTGTACTTCGATAAGCTAATTTCTTAAATAAGTCGAACAAAATCTGCGTTCGGAAGTAATTTACACTTAAATTTCACCTCATTGAGACGATTTCCGACAAAGAACGTGAAAAATTATGTCGAAAATAAGTAGAACTGAAAATAGGATTCAAAAGAGAAAACTTCTAGGACCACCTCAACAAAACGAACTATTAGAAGTATATAACTATAACTCGAACTCAAATTAAAAGAATTTCATGTGTAATTTGTTTTCCTGTTTTCTGTTATTGTTTGTCTTTTCATTTCATAGTTACACCAGTCACTTATTATTAGTTATTCACTCCAGTGGTTTTACAGTGGCTATTGAAAATTCTTTCATTTAACGAAAAGTTAAAATTAATGTGCAAAGTGCAGAAAGGAGAAAGAGGTTGGGCGTTTGCTGCTAGTGAATTCCGAATTCCGCGTAGTTCTCTTTCTACCGTCCCAAAGACTAAAGAAAAGATCGCCACTGGTGGAAGGAGGTAAAAAGTTAAAAATGATGACGATGATTCAGTTAAAAGTTATATGATAAATTGGTACCAGGTATTTAATTTTTTGTATCAATGATTTTATATGTGTGTACAAACAACATACACATACCCATTAATGAAAAATGATTTTAACTCTCATTTTGTGTTTAATTTTCACAATTACATGAAGGTATGTGGAATGATAACCTCGATAAGTCTTTGTTCAGTAACTCGAACTATTTTTCAGGGTTTCAGGGTCGAACTATTTTGGCAATTGACTATATAAATAAAAATACACTCACCTCTAAAAAGTGAAAAATAAAAATAATTTTTAGAGAAAAAAACAAAACCGACTTCAAGATTAAACCTACATTCACAAACTTAACTAAAAAATGAAAAATAATATTTTAATTGCTTCAAAACAAAAACCATTCAATGAAAATCAATGAAATTATCGATACTTATATACCTATTCACAATTTATGATCAGTTATTTTTGGAGTCGGTGCCAACCAAAACAAACAAAGTTTGAAAAGAAATTGTAATCGTAAAGATCCTCCCACTGTTTCATCACCGCCACACCGCTGTCTCCGGCCATTCGAAAGTTTATTGTAAAGGCAGGATTAAACTGCCCTCTTAGCTTGCACCGACTCTAAAGATAAATGGTCATAAATTGTTAATAGGTATATAAGTATGGATAATTTCATTGATTTTCATTTAATGGTTTTTGTTTTGAAGTAATTAAAATATTATTTTTTATTTTTTAATTAAGTTTGTGAATGTAGGTTTAATCTTGAAGTCGGTTTTGTTTTTTTCTCTAAAAATTATTTTTATTTAATTTCATAATTGCCTCATCCACCTCTTCATTGTCAGGCGGCTCTTCACCCCTTCCATTATCTCTCCCACGCTCATTCTCATCTTCAAAATTTTGTCCACTATTGGTTCCTTTGTTGAGGAGTTCCCCGAAGTGTTGCTTCTAGCGGTGTAGGACAGCATTCTTTTCAGCTAAGACCATACCATCTTCTTCTTTACACGATTTTGTTCTCGGCTTAAAGGCTGCTCTTCCTTCATTTACTCGCTGGAAGAAGAAGCGTGTATCATTAGATGCTCTATATTCTTCATCTTCTTGCTCTCCCTGGCTGTCTTTTTTTTCTTTGATGGAACTTATGGGACAGAAAACTTAAGAAATGGCAGAAGCTGACTCCAGCAGAATCAAGACTCTATATAAACATCCCCTCCAGACAGCCCATCACTCCGTGTCACTTCGTGTCTTACCTTCATAGAGTTTATGTCTATTTTATTTACTTTTTGTTTAACTGTTTGTAATCAGTGTTTATAACATTTGTTTTCATTCAAATAAATTCTTTTTAAAAAGCGATCAAGCTTTTCGTATTATATAACTTGGATCCTCCTTTAAGTTCTTTTGCACTCCTTGTATGTTTCACAAGACTGTCTGGTGCGTCTCTAGATCATCTTTCTTTAAGATTCATTTTTCATAGGTGTTACTTGGAAGCATTCTTAGTCAAACCAGTCCTTATTAGATTATTTTATTACAAGGCCCAGTATTTCTTGAACAGTGTTGTTTATAACTTGCGAACATTCTTCCCACCTGTCGCCTATGTTGCTATTACTTGGCTTGACTAAAGTTATGATGACATCACCAGGCTGCTTTTATGATCGTTCTGAACGTATGAGCTTGAACCATTTCGTGTTTTTTTTTACTCAGTTTTTTGGCTGTTGTGGGACGTAGGCCAAGTTAAGTTGCTATAATAAATAAAATTAAGTATAAGTGGTATCTTTCTAACGAATTTATAAATGGAATATTTCGAAATATTCTCTTCTTCATCTTTTACTGCCTCCTTTGTGCCTCTCAGCGTTGAGGTGCCTCGACCCAAATCGACCAAGTATCATGGTCCCTCGCCAACACCTTCATGGTTTCTAGCTGTCTTCCCACCTTCTCTCCCATCTGTTCCATTCGGTCCATCCATGTCTTCCGTAGTCTGCCTCTAGGTCTTTTACTTGTAGGGCTAGGTTCAAGAAACTTGCGTTATTCTCGGATTTCACTCATTTGGAAAACATGGCCAAACCACTTTAACTGTCTCTTTTCTAGGATCTCACATATTGGCCTAACTCCTAGATCATTTCTTGTTTTTTCATTCCTGATGAGATTCCTCCTAGCTCTGCCCACCACTCTTCTAAGGTACTTCATTTCTATGGCAGTGATTCTGCATAGATGTTTGTCGAGAAGGACCCAACTTTCACTTCCGTATAATAGGGTGGGAAGGTAAATTGTATTGAAAATGTGTAGTTTTACCTTTTTATCCCATTCTCGTTTCCCGACAACAGTGTTGCAGATTTGGTAATATACATTGTTTGATTTTTTATTCTTTTAGAGATTTCCTCATTAATATTACCATTTCTACTTATAACTGTCCCTAGGTACGTAAAATCTTCTACTGTTTCTAAGGTTTCTCCACTACACGTGATTTGCACATCCTCAGGTTGGCGTCTTACTTGCATGACTCTGCTTTTGTTGGCATTTATAATCATGCCATTTCTCTCAAGTTCGGCTTCCCAATCCACTACCGCTTGTTGGAGGTTCTGTGCAGAGTCTGCAATGAGTATCATCTGCATAGAGCAGTGTCTGTGCAAGAATTGCCCTCATGTTCCATTAGGAATATACTGCTATATACTACTGCCGTCCTTCTTTTACAAATTTTCAAAATTTCGTCCATTAGTATTATAAAGAGTAGCGGGCTTAGGATGTCACCCTGTTTCACTCCTCTCTTCATATCGAAGCTTGCTGCTACCTTTCCGTTAATTCTCACAATTCCTTTTGAGCCTTTATAAGATGATCTGATGGCATCTATAAGTTCCACTGGAACACTCTTTGCCCTCAGCGTTTTCCAAAATTCACTTCGAGGCACAGAGTCGAAAGAGGCTTTCAGGTCCAAGAAAGCTCTAGATATTTGTTCTTGCCCCGGTCCCTGGCCTTCTCTATTAGAAGAAGAAGAAGAAGAAGAAAATGAACTTTATTCTGGGACTACTTGTCCCCTAAGAATAACATATGATTACAGCACATAGGACAATCATCTGGCTTTGATAATTAATTATAATAAATAATAACAATAGATAATAATAAAAATTGATAAATAATTAAATTATATGTTACAAAAAAACTGAGACATCTTGTAAAAGGATACATATTATGTATACTATTATAATGTATATTACATAAATATTCATGTTTTACATTAGCTCGGAAGATTGAAAATGAAGGAGGTAAAGGAATAAATGATGTTTAAAGAAGTAAAGTAAGAAGTGTGATGGGCAATGAATTCTATAACGAGGAAGCACGGATAATAAAGGATTTCTCGAAGGATGCAGTTCGATGCGCCGGAGTGTATAGGTTGATGGGTTGGGTTCTAGGATATAAGAGGTGAATGGAGGAGCGCAGAGTAAGGAGGTCATGGATATAGGTGGGTTTTTTGGTTTTCAAGGTTTGAAATATGAGAGCACCCAGGAAGTATTGACGTCGAAAACCGGGGTACAGCCACCCAATTTCAGAATATGTGAGAACGGCTGGAGATCTCGAAAATAAATCTAATAAAACAGGTCATTACTCTTTTACATCTCATCTCGAGCTCATCAGACAGTCCTCCATATACTACGCATCCATAGTCAAAGTCAGGAAAAATGAGTGATGATACTAAAAGTTTTCGAGTACTTAATGGTAATGAATCACGGTAATGTGAAAGTTGCTTAAGAATAAAAATAGATTTCCTCGTGATTTGAGAGATGTGGCTATTACTGTCCTTAATGAGAATATTAGATCCTGAGTCTGTCTTTGAGGTCTGAAGGCAGATTGTTCTTCTTCGAGGTTCTCTTCAACCACAGCTCTGAGCCTTCTTCCCAGGTTTGGTCGTTTCTTCTATTTAGATATTCCTTCCAAGCGATTTTCTTACTTTTTACAGATGCTTTCACCCGCTCGCTTCACCATTCTGTCCTTTTCCATATGGAGGAGTTTCTCTTTGTACCACACACCTCTGTTCCAGTTTGTAAAACTTTTTCTTTGATATCGATCCAGATTTCGTCCAAAGATGCATCTAGTTTTCGTTCCTAGTTCTATCTCGTACCTTTCCTGTATATGTGCGATATCAATATTTAAAAAAAATCTTCTGGGTGCTCTCCGAGGCTTAAGAATTTGGGCTCGGCTACAAGCAACATGTGATCTGAACCAAATTCCTCACATTTCTGCTATACAAGATGTAATCAATAATGCTGTTTGCGTTTCTTTGCTGTGCACTAAAAGTAATTTTGTGGACTTTTTTTATGGGGATATAGGAAGTTTCCAATAAGAAGGTCGAAATTCACGCACAAATCAATTAATCTTTGTCCATTTTTTATTTTTTCTTCTCCGCTATGCATGCCCGTCACCCCACGGGCTCTTCTAAAATCGTTTCCTATCCTTGCGTTGAAGTCTCCTATTATGATTCTATCCCTAACTCTGTTCTGTGCGTAAAGAGCTTCTTGCTCCATTGCAGCATAAAATTGTCCCTTGTCCAGAACATCTACATTCTCTATAAGGTCATATATCCGAACAACAGCTAAACGCCCTGACGTTATTTCTGCATTGTTATTATTGTGGAAGAAACTGGGTGTCATTCACCATTGATTCACACCTTGGTGAATATTTCATCTTTCATGATCATACCCACGCCTTCCTCAGCTTTGGTGTCTTTCGGGACTCCCGAATATATCAAAGTGTAATTCCTTGGCAGTCCCGTATTCTCGGGACAACTGGTGGTAAGGCTTTGCCCGCCAACCTCGGGTCTTCTCAGGGAAGGTAGCCCTGAAGTGTGTACTGTGTATGACAGTACATGTATGTAAGAGTAGATGTGAAGTGTACTGTTCTTTAGCATGAGAGTGCCTTTTTTACTGAACTCGTGATACCGGAGGGGCGTTAATCCCCATTAGCCTGGCATTTAGACTAGTCCCTGCGGGGTATTTCGAAATGTGTGCTTTTAAAAACCTAAATGTTTGTTTGAGATTTTTGTTTTATTCTTGAGAATATAGCCTCATGCCATTCTTCGGTCAAATGTCAGACTGAGGAGAGTATAGTGTCTGTCTGTGACTCTAAGTGTTCTGATAAATTATTGATTTAAAATTTAAATTATGATTTGAAGTGTGGTATTAAAATTAAACAAAAATAAAAAAATTGGAAATATTTTTATTAATCAAAATAAGCTATATTAATGTTCAATACATTTCCTCCAACTTATTAGTTGTCTTTTTCATTCCATCTGAATAGACTTTTTAATCTTCTAGAAATTCTTAAAATGCATTTTCCATCGATTTTGATCAAAATGTGCTTCATCTCATAGTAAAAGGGCCAAGGGACTGAAAAAAGGTAGTCGGTAGGCGGGCTGCCTAAAAAATTTAGCTGGTGAGCAGAGCCTCATAACCGAGTTTAAATAATTTTAAGTTCAGCGCAATCTTCTTAATGATGATTTATTTGGTATCCATTCAATGTATGAAGTATCCTACTTTTTTAAACTTTTCAATTGGCTTGAGGTGGTCAGTGATTGTAGATTAGCTAACTGAGAATTTTGTAATATCTTGTAGGATCGACCAAAGCTCGCAAAACATTGTCATCTATGGAAGATGACCTCATTGACTTAATGACAGAAACCGCTTGGTATTAAAATTAAACAAAAAAAAAAAAAAAAATGGAAATAGTCGTAATATATTTCGTCGGGGATATGCCTCTTGACTTTAGCAGGAATTCAAATGCTTACTAAATTAGTGGATTCACACCAGAGCTAAGCCGAACACGCGGAAGACCGGAAACCCTTTTCTAAGAATTTTCCAATAAAAAAAAGAAAGAAAAAAAAAACGGCGAGTAAAGTATCTTGTTCTTAACACGTTATCTGTTGAATTACGTTTCGCTGCAGAGATGTCTGGAAAATCTTAGGTTGAAGAACAAAATGGAAAAGACCTCTTCAAGCACTAGCTTTATGCGAGTTGTTTAGACTTCGGCTAGGACGGTCGCAGAGTATTACCTTCTCCAGTAGATAAGTATTATTTCTTTTCTTTTATAAATTGACTTTTCTTAATTTCTATATTCTTTTTATTGCAATATTATTCTTAAAGATATTTTATTATTTACTTTCTTATGTATAATGTTTTTTTATCATTATTATTTTTTTTTATACTAGAAGTGAACAATTTTATTTTTGTATAAGGTGTCTTTAATTATAGGAGAGCCTCCTGATCCTCCCGATTTATCCAGTCCAAAGACAAAAAAAAAAAAGCGGGCTCGGGGCCGAATTAAATTTCCCCCAGACAAAATCTCTCCCCAAAATGTAGAAAAATACTTTCCTACATATTTAATAGGGAAACGTACAGATGATGAAAATTTCAGAAAAACATCACCCTTCTTTATTCAGAAAGTGATTTTTAATCTGGTAGATGTCAAAAATGTTAAAAAATTGAGAGATGGATCTCTTTTAATCGAAACTCTAAATAATAACCAATCAAACAAACTGTTATCTTGTAAAGACTTCGGGGGTCAATATCCAGTTGAGATAACGCCACACAACACATTAAATTACAGTAAAGGCGTAATACGGTGTTATGATTTTCAATATATGGAAATTGAGGAAATTAAAAAAGAACTAACCCCAATTATTAAAGATATAGTTCGAATTAAATCAAATAGTAAGGGAAATGAAATACTAACCCATAATTATATCGTTACCTTTTCCACCTCTAAACCACCCAAAACATTAAACATAGCATATGAAACGGTTCGAGTTCAGCCCTACATTCCGAATCCCTTAAGATGCTTTAACTGCCTGGGTTTTTCTCATCCAACAACTCACTGCAAAAAAGAGTCAGTATGCGTACAATGTGTTCAGCCACGACATGGTGAAAATATAAAATGTAATCAGCCAGGCAAATGTATAAACTGTAATGGTGCCCATAATGCGCTTAACCGTTCCTGCCCTGTTTTTGTCTTACAAAAGGAAATCAAGGCCATTCAAGTGAATGACCAAGTATCACTAAACGATACCAAAAGAATTTATAAAGAAATAGATCCAGTTCATTTTAATGCAACATTTGCAGAAATTACAAAAAATAGAGAAAAAAAAAAAGACTGTCATTCAGGCCAATATAATATATTATTTTTCAAATAGTTCAAATAAAATCGAGATAAATAAAACTAGCGAGGCTACAGATAATAATAAATGAATAAATCAAATAAAAACACGAAATTGTACTCAAAGCACATCGATGCTTTTGGACAAAGCACATTTTAGGTCCACTGTCCCTATCCCCTACCCCCCTCCCCCCTCCCATCCCTATTCCTGCCCCCACTCCTCCTCCTCCTACTAATCCAGTCCGTGTTACAAGAAGTCAAAGTAGAGTTATCGTAGGGCCTTCCTCACAACCAGAGAAGAGTACCTCTTCGATTTCAACCTCTACTGAATCTATGAATCTTTGTTTCGCGTACATATTATGTGTACTCCCTTCTTTCTAACTAAATATATATTATATATTTACAATATACCATTGCCTCTGTATTACGAACATATTCTTATCATATATATCTTATGCAAATATAAATATTTGTTTTATGTACTTATTATGTCTGACTCTCCCTCTATTCTCATTATATATATTTCACATATCTATAATATACCGCTACTTCCGTATTACAAACATATTCTTATCATATATATTCTATACATTTATACATCTCTGATTTATACACATATTATGTTTCCAAAAAAAAAAAAAAAAAAAAAAAAAAAAAGAAAAAAAAAAAAAAAAAAATTCTTATCATATATATTCTATACATTTATACATCTCTGATTTATACACATATTATGTTTGACTCTTCCTCTATTCTCATTAAGCATATTCATATACTCATAATATACCGCTGCCGTATTACGAACATATTATCATACTATATATTTTATGCATTTACTTTGTTCTACGTACATGCTATGCATGACTTTTCTTTTTTTCTCACTAAATATATTTTATATATTTATACCATACCGCTGCCCTCCGTATTACGAACATATTCGCACAAATTATACTATATGCATTTATGAAAAAGCATTGTCATTGTACCATATATTTACCTCTTATTACCTATCCTTTCAAAAACAAAAGGAGAAAACTCAACAGGTAAAAGTGGAAATTCTGCAAATAAATAACCAATGTATATGTATTTTATTATTTTTGTCTTAAATGTATTCCTTTTATATTCGCGTGTAGCTACTTTATTATCCTATCTTTTTTTCTCTCCTTTTGTTATATTACATACCATTTCTTTTTTATTCCATATTAGATATTCAAATAGTAATGTTAGTTTTTTATTAAAATATTATATCCATTACATAATCATCATGACATTTCTTATTCTATCCTGGAATTATTGTCTTTCTTATTTAATGCTATACACGTATGTCTTTACTTCAATGGAATTGCAACGGATTGAAGACTCACTTTAATGATTTAAAAATTTTGATAAGAAAAGTATAGCCCTCCAGGAAACCAATCTTTTAAATAGTGAAAATAGAACATTCAAAAATTTTAAAATTTATAGAAAAGATAGCCCTAATCCGAATCATGGCCACCATGGTGTTCTCCTTGCTATTCAGGAATCAGTATATTCAGAACCGATTTCAATAAATACCCATCTCCAAGTTATAGTTGCTAAAATACACCTAAATTTCACATTTTCTGTTTGTAATGTATACTTGCCACAAGATCGTTCTATAGAAACCCAGCATTTACTAGACATATTTAACCAACTGTCACGTCCTGTCCTCTTTGTTGGTGATCTCAATGGTCATAGTCCGTTATGGGATTCTCAAGATCTAAACATGTGTGGAAAAGTCATAGAAAATTTTATTGAGCTCTCCGATTTAGTGTTATTAAATTCAACACAACCTACCTTCCTCAGTCCTAGTTACGGAACATTTTCTGCTCTTGACCTATCTCTTTGCAGCCCTACACTCTAAAATAATTTAGACTGGACTGTACTTCCCGCTTTACATAGCAGTGACCACTTCCCATTTCTTATAAAATTCCTCTCATTAAAACTAATATACCAAGTAAAACCCAGTATATTCTAGACAAAGCTATCTGGCTTCAATTTACCTCCTTAGCTACTCCACCCCAAAACTCTCCATCTGATTTGAGTATCGAAGATAGGATAGTTAGGATGCCTAGCAATAACTAGCACTATCATTCAAGCAGCCCAAGCAGCGATACCGATGTCGTCCGGTCACTCAAAAAGACCGTTCCTTGGTTTAATGACGCCTACAAACAATCCCTCAAAAACCGCCATAAGGCCTACAAAAAATTCCTCAGAAGCATCTGATAATTTAATAGAATACAAAAAACAAAAAAGCCATTTTCGTAATATCTTTAATCAACATAAAACTCAATCTTGGAAAAAATTTGTAGATAGCATAAATTCCTCCACTAGTACTAGTACCGTCTGGAACAAGATCCGAAAAATTGACTCCAAAAACTCTTTACCTCGCTTTACAATTTTAGTCAATACCAGCTGTCCGATGATCCATAAAAAGTTTCAAATACCTTTGCCGATCACTAATCAGAAACATTCAATTCCAAAAATAATAGTTTCAATGTAGCCTCTAAAGAAATAGAACATAAAAATATTACATTACATTCAACTTACTACAACATACCATTTACGGTGTGGGAACTAAATTATACATTAAACATTGTAAAAGGCTGCTCACGAGGTCCCGATAATAACCATTATGAGATGATAATAAAACTTTCGAACAATACTAAACAATGGTTACTAGACTATTATAACCACATTCCGATATAGTACCAAATACCTGGCGAGACTCCATAATTATTCCGATCCTCAAATCGGAAAAGACAAGCTCATTCCATCCAGTTACCGTCCAATATTCCTGACAAGTTTCCTCTGCAAAATGGAACGAATGGTAAATAAAATATTGATGTGGATCCTGGAGAAGAATAATTTTATCCAATCGTTTCAATCGGGTTTCCGAAAAGGCCGATCAACATTTGATCAAGTATTGATTCTTGACACGGAAGCGCAATATGCTTTTGTGAAGGGTCAACAAATGATTGCTGTCTTCTTCGATATCCTAAAGGCTTTCGACAACATAAATCATGTTGTTATACTCCAAAAATTATCATCGATAGGAATCCGGGGACAAATGTTTTCATTTATCAGACAACTTCTAAGAAATCGACATTTTAGGGTACGGATAACTAAATATTGTTCGTGTTCTGAGCAATACAAAATGGGGTGCCGATAGAGTGCGCCTACTCAGAATATGTCAAGCATTAATTTGTTCCAAAATGGACTACGGTTCCTTCGTTTACAGCTCTGCTCGTTCCCGTGTTCTTTCCAAGCTCGATACCGTTCACCACGCCGGAATTCGAATCGCTACAGGGGCATTTCGAACAAGTCCAATTCTTAGCCTACATTCCGAATCCGGACTATCACCACTCTTATTTAGAAGACTAAAGTTAGCAATGACCAATGTTTCAAAAATACACCCACAGACAGGACATCCGATTTACAAATATATTTTTAACTCTAAATTTTCAAATGCTTTTAGACAAAAACGAAACTCAACACTTCCGTAATCAGAAAGAATCTCCTCGGCTATCTCGTTCCTTAAAACGATAAAAATTACTCTATCTGTCAATGATATCCCACCCTGGACCCACCAGCGTCCTCAAACAATGCTTGATCTCACAAAATACTTGAAAAATAATACCGAATCATCCAAATTCAAAGACCTCTTTTCCCGCCTTCTTAATAACATGCCAGAATCCTTTATAATTTACACAGATGGTCCAAAATCTGACAAATCATCATCTTCCTCTTTCGTTACTAAAGATTCAACCTACAAAATAAAACTATTTTAATTGTCCAATATTTTCACCGCCGCACAGTGGGCAAAAACACCAATCTAGGTGGACAAAAGTCAAGTCAAAACTTTGGAATTTCTGAGTGCTTGACCTTTTTATTATTAGTTGGTAAGACATTTAATATTAATATTTCCTGCCATACAGTGTTTACAAATAAATAGTAAATGATTGAATCATTCCTGATTACACAAGTGCCTAATAACCAACAGTAGATTGTCTTTATTCGATGGTCATTTATTATGTTCAAGGTGTGTGTAGCTCAAAGTATTTTTGCTTTTATTCAACAATGGACATTGCTGAGACAGGTAAGACATTATATTTCCACATTCGTTATTGAATATACATTGGAATCTTCCTGTAGAGTTAATTTAGCAATTTGTAAATGTATGCCCCTATTCAATAACGAAAAACTATATAACCCCCAAGTTACCCCAAGGATTCGTTTGTAGGGTTAGTTTCACCAATCCTTCCAGTATTTAAATTTTGCAAAGAATTTTTGCGATTTTTTTTTTGCGTTTTGGATGATAGATAATTTTTTTCAGGCAAAACACTCCGAGTCACGAGGAGGAAATTTATTCTGAAATTTATTATTACTTCCGCTCATATTAACAATCAAGAAGATGTCGAGATTGAGCCTTTAAAAGTTAAAATTTCGCGTATTTCCGACAGAATTTCGGAAAGGTGGGACAAATATCACAGAAAACTAGAAATTTTTTTCAAAAAATACTCTAGTTGGCTTGATTCAGATAACATGGATTTTAGTATTTCTGTTATCCAACCTACTTGTCAACGCTCAGGACGCCCTAAAAAATGTTTCGAACAAGCTAGTGAGAAAACAAAAAAAAGAAAAGTCAGCGAGTTATTAAATGTAGACTGTAAAAAATTGAGTTACGCTGCACAGCACGCGCTTTATGTTTCTGGTAAGCGTGGTGCTTCCAAAGTTTTAAAAGAAGCATCTACTTCTCAACAGCTATCTTCTTCTACAAGAAAGTCGACCTCTACCAACATTCGATGTTTTTCCCCTGAAGAAGCTTTGGCTCTCTTTTCGACTGCAATTTAACAAAGGCTTCATATTGCTTGCAAAGAGAGAAAAAGCGAAAGAAGTAGGTCATGATTTATATCCTCCCTACTACAGATTACAACATGCCAAAAAAGTTTGTTTTCCGGAAGAATATATTACAATTACCGAATGTAGGGCTGAATTGCCATTGCAGGAATTACTAAATATAACAACTCGGAGGCTATGTGAACTGCAACACCCTGTATTGAAGCAACTAGTTGACAAGGGAATTTATGAATATAATTTATACAGCAAATGGGGTTGCGATGGAAGTGGGGGGCAGAGCAAATACAATCAAAAATTCTCGAATGACTCTAATGATGATGAAAGTATTTTCATGTTCTCGCTGGTACCTATAAATTTGCAATCTTCGAATGGTCAATCCTGTGTATGGCAAAACAGAGTACCCGGGTCAACTAGATATTGTCGCCCCATAAAATTTATGTTTCAAAAAGAAACGGTCTCTCTAATATATTCTGAAACAGAACTGATTAAACAAGAAATTTAAGTCTTAACACCTACCAAAGTTAATGTCGAAGATAAGGAAATATCCGTCATACATAATTTGGCGTTAACTATGCTGGATGGTAAAGCATGTAACGCATTGACAGGCACAAAGTCGACTCAGACATGCTACATATGCAAAGCAACCCCAAAAGTATTTCAAGATCCGAGTTGCTCACTCCCACTACACTCCGAAGAAAATTATAGTTTTGGTTTGGCTACATTACATGGATGGATTCGGACTTTTGAATTCCTCCTAAACATTGCATATAGACCAACTTTGAAAGAACGAAAAAAAAAAAAAAACTTTGAAAACCGAGGAAGATCGAAAAGCATTTACTTTGAATAAGGCAAAGATTCAAAAAGAATTCTAAGTCCAGTTAGGTCTTAATGTAGACCAACCAAAACAAGGATTCGGCAACACCAATGGTGGTAACATGGCTAGACGCTTTTTCAAAAATTCGGATATAACTGCTTCTATCACTGGTTTAGATGAAGCTTTCATAAAGCGATTCGGGGTTATCCTTCAATGTCTTTCATCAGGATACGAAATCGATGTAGAAAAGTTTATCGAATACACGTCTGAAACCAAACGGCTCTACTTAGATTTGTATTCCTGGTACGGTGTGACTCCCACGGTTCATAAAATCTTCGACCATAGCATTCAGATTATTGAAAATCAATATCTTCCAATTGGACAATTGACTGAAGAGGCTCAGGAAGCCAGAAACAAAGATTTTCGACGTTTCAGGGAACGGAATACGAGAAAAATTTCACGAATAGCAACAAATAGTGATTTGTTGACAATGCTATTAGTTTCATCGGTCCCTATTGTTGCTTCACAACGAAAACCTGTAAAAAAAAAAAATAAAATACCGTTAGATTCAGATGTGCTATATTTACTAAAGTGCACTACTCCGAACGAACAATTACCAACCTTAAATCATGAGAAACTAAATGATGACATGTCTGAGCCAGAGTTATCAGAAAAATCTAGATCATCATATTATGATACAAGTAAAGAAGATAATTAGTTGTTTGATAATCATAATTTTTTTTTATTTATCTACCTGTGCTTAATTAACTTTAATAATTATTATAAATTAAGCCTAATTTTATTTCTGTGATTGATTTAAATTCTATTTAATGTACATTGATTATTAAAAAAATAAATAAATAAATAAATAAAAGTTTTACAATCTATAATTTAAAGTTTCCTAAATGATTTAAAATACATCATTAGCAGGTTTATACCGATAATTAACTTTGTTGTATTACTTTTCCCGTATTCTGGGACTTCAAACATTAAATGCAGGAAAGTTTTAGATTTTAGCCAATAAATTCGATTTTTGACCACTGTGCGCTTGCTAATCGTGTCAAAAAATTAATTAGATTTTTTAAATTATTTTTCCCGCAATTTAGGACCCCAAAGGTTAAATATGGACAAGTTTCAGAATTTTGTCCACCTAAATCGGTCATATTGCCCACTGTGCGCCGAACTTAACGCAACAGCAGCAGCTCTCCACTTTTGCATGACCCTTACTCACAGTAGTATAGTTATAGTCACTGATTCATTGAGTTGTCTAAAAGGCCTAGATTGTATGTATCCGAAACATCCCAAAATTCCTATTATACTCTCCTACTTAACCACACTAAAAACTTTAGGCAAAGTAGTAAAGTTTTTATGGATCCCAAGCCATGTGGGTATTGTGGGCAACGAGCTGGCCGATCTAGATGCAAGGGAGGCTCTCGAACTGCCGGGGCGTGGTAAAAATACACTAACTTCATCTGATCTCCGAAAAGTCCTACAAAAAAAAAATCGATGATGGGTGGCAGTCACCCCATTCATCCCAGTATGTGGGATGAAAGCGCACTGAATAAACGTAGATTGATAAAAAAGAATGTCAGGCCCTGGAATACATCCAGCCGCCATGTCGTAGGGAGGAAGTTGTACAGACGCGACTTAGGATAGGCCACACCAGATTGACACACTCCTACCTATTCACCAAAGAAGCTCCGCCGAAGTGCCAATACTGCAATAATATACTGACGGTAACACATATTTCAAGAAAGCCCTTTTTTCTCGTCGCGCCTCAATAGCTTGGGACTGAATACCGATCTCACAACTGTCTTGGGAGATAACAGTGAAACAACAAAATTAGAGTTCAAATTCCTAAAATTAAACGATTTATTTTCAGAAATTTAACACGAAATTCAAGTATGTAATACAACATAACTTCATACATATAAAACATGTAAATTAAATTAAATCAAATAACGTAATATTTTGGTACAAAGGAAAAATTGGCGTTGATAACCGGTGTAGTTGTACGCCATAAAACTAAAATAAACTAGGTTTATGCATGGATTTATAATAATTTATTTTTGTCTGATAAGAAATACGATATACGGATTGTATAAGGACTGATTTCCCAGCCCCTTCTATTCATTAATTTTGACAAAAAAATCCGTATTTTCTAATAATATTATTGCTGGTGAGGTTAGCGCTTGGGTAAATTTAAAAGAACTCTTACAACTAACAGTGCAGAGTGTATTGAATTACAATTTTGGAGAAGGGTAATGAGATCAAACGTAAATGTAAATAGGGATTCAATAACAGTTTCGGTCATAATTATTGTAAACAAATATTTAAAAATGCATTTGGTACTAATGAATATCTTTTTTTAATGTTTACTCTGAAATTGATAGAAGTGAGAAACGGAAAAGACGTACAGGTAAATCTGCGTTCATCGTCGACCTTATATTACAGACCCATAAAATTAATAATAAAAAAAAAAGAAACTGCAGTTCTTATTTATGACGAGAAAAAGGCAATGAAAGATAAAATTTGCCGACTCCAAACCTTTGAAATTAAATTTAAAAGCGATCAAATTTACACATTAGTTTTGAAATAATCACAATGCTTGTTGGTAGTGTTACCAACATTTTATCTGGAACAAACTCCATGTTTATGAGTTTCATTTGCGGGTCTACCTCAAAGGAGACGAATATTAAAAACCGTGATGAGCAATATCGCCTCTAATCTAAGCAATAATATATTATAATGATAGTATGGGCAGATATGAGTATGTGCCTACTGTTGAAATAAAAAAAATATTAAAAAACTAAGCATTTTTTTACTTTAATTAAAAAAAAAAAAAAAAAATATATATATATATATATATATATATATATATATATATATATACTACTTATATTCTTCATAAACACACTTTAATGTTGCTCGAAACAAAAATTTCATTTTGCTACCATCGGAAAAAAAAATTGTTTTTTTTTTTACAATTATCTTGCCATAACTTTTTATGAGTGCATTTCCGGACTCATGTTTATTGGAACTTTTTTGTTCAGCGTGTAATTTTCTATAAGATTTTGAGGGTTTGCGAATTTTGTTCACTCTCACTCTATGTTCGAAGCACTGTGCGTCGTGGAACACTCATGCTGCTTGCGCCCTAGACTTTAATAATTCTCATTGCTGTTTATGCCCCGTTTCGGCCGATTTTAAACTCGTAAAAATTATGTCATAATATTTTGATATCTTATAAAAGATTGAATTATTTCCCAGTAGTGAAAAGTTAAAGTCGTTAACAGTCAGCTGTCGTTTTTGTTTTGGTAAAGTTTAATAATTATCGACATTCATAATTTTTACAGAAGAATAATCTACAATGTAAATAGTTTATTATATAATGGATTAATTTAAAGAAAACAAAAAAGCTAGCATTATATCCCGGACGACTCATTACTGGGGAGCATAAAGGGAAAATTTAGTGTGTTGTGATTTGTTTTTATTTTTCCAGAAATTATACCGGATATTATTTGATTCTGAAAATTAAGATTATAGAGTCTAAGGAGCATACGTTGGATTTAACCGGTACTTGTCATTTGTATACATCGCAGAGGGTCAGAACGGCTTAGAAAGTCTATATGTATGATTATTACTATTTATACAAATATATATTTATACAAATATTTACCTTCATGTAAGAAGGAATATATTTTTTGCTTCGGTTAGTGAAATCCGAAGAGGCGATGTTGTCGGGCAACCGTAAATTCTTGATACAGATTGTGCGTTCCTGACAATATTGCATAACAAGATGGTCTGAAAGTAACAAATCAATAATTTAATCATACAGACACAATTATGATGATATATGTAAATAGAATGACAGTCCCGATATTTATAATATTATAAAACCTATATACAATATATAAATTAAGCAAATGGCGTGGAAAAATGATTACAATAACTTGTAAAACTATTACGTATCGGTAGCGCTACAATAAAAGTTATTTATTTCGGAGGTCATCTTCTTTTCAGAGGTCTCGGAGGGTTATTGGTAATCTAGTGAGAATTAGATTGGGAGACTAGAGCATTAAACTGGGTATGGGGCTTATTGGGGAAGGGTAGGTATAATATGCTTAGGGAAAATCAGGATGTAGGACATGAAGATCATTATGGATTTGTTATATAATACTTATTCGTAATATAATGTGGTGCATTGAGGGAGGATTTTGCATAGTAAAGATAAGATTCGCTAAGAGTTGGATGACAGTGGAGACCCTGTTCTGAGAATTATGAGTAGGCTAGGCTTAAACAGTACTGCCCTTGCACCTGAGCCAATATGTGCTGGAGGCTTAGGTTCTGAAATGGGGCAAAGTGCAGTATAAGTAAAGATTAGCCACTCATCATTGGAGAGTAAAAAGAAGAGCATTATAAGCTGTTTCTGAATTTCTACAAAATGGAATCTTCATATAATCTTCAGATTCTCCGTGGTAGATGATGAAATCCTGTATTATACCTGATGCAGGTGTGCTAATAAGTTAAGGTGTATAGAGGAGTAATATACAGCTTAATCCCCAATCTTAATCCCAAACAACCACCGATTGTATATAAAGAGGATTGGAAAGCAATAAAGGCAGTCTTTGTTCTGAAGTTGTGTGCGTTATTTAGCTCCCTAATTTTCCTTTTTTTGGACTTTTCTTCTGGAAGAACTTCACTGGTGCCGAAACCCGGGACGACTTGAACATATTCTTCTGGTGAGTTTTTTTTATTTTTCTCAGAGGAAATCTTTCGTAAATTTCATTATCATCTCGTTTTGCTGTGTTCTTTCGTGTTCATTGGACTAAAATTTTGACCAGCAGGAAATGGAAAGTAAAAACATTTTGAAACCTGCCACATTCGAAATTCAGCCAGAGTTGCAAGTGCTACCACCTGAGACCTTAGCGGCAGCCCACGCGAACATGGCAGCAGCGCAGGTAGAATGCCCTGGAGTTGTTGAAACTCAAAACAGCTATGTCGCAGGACTTAAGGAGGATGATTTCGGACATAGAAAAGTATGGAGGAGAAATTGGGGAGCTTTATCATTTCCTCAAGGGAGGCGATAGGGTAATGGCTCGAATAGAAGCCAAGATAGCCGAAAAACTTTTGGACCCGATAGACGCATGTTCACTGAGAGCAGCTTTAGTATGTAGAGTGAAACGGGGCATACTAAACCTGATTCAAGAAGATGGAGATACTTCATGGTCGGTGGTGAAGAACCGGCTGAAGAAAGCTTTCGGAGGCGGCCGGTGGACACCAGAAGAAGACATTTTCCGGATGTTTAGAGAAATGAGGAGACCTCATCAATCTAGTGGTCAATATGCAGGAGCATTATTGGCCCACTATTACAAGATTAACGAAAAGATGAGGGAGACACCGGAAGCGGTAGAAGTGGAAGCAGGGGTGGCCTTCTTATCAACGAATCTTAAAGTCCAGCTGGCGAAGGAGACAGAGAAAAAGGAAGGACTCCCGAGAGATAAGACTTTCGTGGAATGTGCTAGAGAAATGGTGGTCTCCAGCGCTCGAGATGAGGAAGTTCGAAAGGAGGACGGATGGAGCAGGGCCACCTACAAACGGACTGATGGAGGTAGAAGCTCGCAGCCTCGAGGAGACCCGTGGAGAAGGAGGGACACGGATTTCGGAGGTCGAGAACGTCCAATGATGCGGGAAAGGAGGCCAGGAGCGGATAAGAAGACTTGGAGGAAGGAGGAGAGGAAGTGCCACGGGTGCGGAAAGGTGAGTCACTTGGTAGCGCAGTGCCCCCGAACGCGGTGTTTTGAATGTGGCACTGAAGGACACATTGCGAGGCAGTGTCCATACATGAGTAAACGCAGGGGAACGAACCAATGTGAGCCGATGGCCGAAGTGAACACACAACGGGTGTGGAGGAGGAGCAGGCGGCCGTCGGATTCAACAAGGTCATCAGAAACTTCGGAGTCAGAGGAAGAGGAAGGAGAACCTGAGGAAGGCGCACGGGCGGAGGGAAGGAGCAGCTGATGAAGCGAGGAGCGCCGAGCAGCAGCAGAGAAGAGATCGAGAGATGAGGAATGAGGAGGGTGTAAGGAGAGGGGCAACCATGGAGTGATTAATAGTGTGGAGTGTGGAAATGAGAGGTTGCCTAAATTAAAGTAGCGAATAAGGTGAGGTGTTTGGTTGATACGGGTAGCACTAACACAATTATGAGTCGAGACACGGTAAAAGAGCTATGTAAAGGTGAAAGGATACCCCTTATACGAGCATGTTGGTGTAAGTTGGTTACTTTGAGCGGCCCCTGTAAGGTGGAAGGGGAGGTGGAGATCGCGTTAGATGGATGGGGAAAGAAACTAAAGGTACACGTGGTGGACAACATGCCTCGAGAATACGGGAGAATTATCGGTTGCGATCTCTTGGGGAAAGCCGGGACACCGATAAAGAGTAGTGGCGAGCACTGGGCGGTTCGAAGCGGTCAGAGAAAGTTCAGGTGTTACAGGGACCGAAAGGGGGATCATGCTATCGTGGGAGCGATTAACCGGAAGGGAGATTGGCGAAAGGAGTTGAGGGTCGAAGATTCAGACATATTCTTTGAGGAAGGGGAAATATTAAGTGTGACAGGGGAAACTTTACATGAGATCCCTTTGAAGCAGGATAGAATTACATAAAGGAAAGGAGATATCCCCAGGCATTACGTCAACACATTAGGGAGGAATTAGAGAGTTTGAAAAGGCAAGTGATAATCGTAAATAGTACTTCTCCGAATAATAGCCCCCTATGGGCAGTTAAGAAAAAGAGTGAGGAGGGAGCAACGGGAGAGTAGTATAGGGTCGTAGTGGATTTTCGTAAACTAAACGAGAACACGGTGGACAAAAGGTACCCGATACTCCGGCTCGAGGACATATTGGACCGGTTGGGAGGGGCGACAGTGTTCACGACATTGGACCTGAAGGCTGGGTATCATCAGATTCGGATGCATCGCATGGATAGACACAAAACCGCGTTTACTTTTGAAAGGGGTCATTACGAGTTCACACGAATGCCCTTCGGCTTAAAGAATGCTCCCATAACTTTCCAAAGACTGATGGACGAATTCCTATGAGGACTGGACGAAGCGACATGTCAAGTATACATGGACGACTTACTGATATTGAGACAGGACATGTACTTGGTTTAAAATTGTCAGGGGAGAAATCGATCTTAGGGCAGAATCAAATTAATTTCCTGGGGCACACGATTTCGAGAAAGGGGGTAAAACCGGAAATACGAAAGGTGGAGGCGATTAGGAAGATGGCGACCCCTCATACGTAAGGGGGGTGCGGGGACTACTGGGGACCCTTAATTATTACAAGCGGTTCGTCCCGGAGATGGCAAGGTATTTGGTGCCGCTAAACAATCTGTTAAGAAAAGGTCAAAGGATAGTGTTACTCCAGAAATGGAAAGAAATATTCCAGTATGTATAGAGAAACTCCAGCAAGAACCGGTACTCGCGTTCCCTGACTTCACCATAACCACCGATGCCAGCGAGTACGCACTGGGGGCTGTGTTGTCCCAAGAAGGGGAAAAAGGAGACCAACCCGTGGCATATGCCAGTAGGCGTCTCACGGAGACAGAAACTCGGTACAGCGCGTTGGAGCAGGAGTTATTAGGAATCGTATGGGCGATAGAGCACTTTAGGCCATATGTATTCGGACGGAAATTTAAGGTGCAGACGGACCATCGTCCCTTAAGTGGGGAAACTAAAAGAGTCATCAGCGCGTATAACGCGTTGGAAAGAGTTTTTCAACCAATATAACATGGAAGTGATTTACAAGCCAGGGAGGGAAAATATCGTGGCCGACTGGCTATCACGAGCTTTGCAGGTTACTGCGATAAAGCGGGAGTCAGGGGAGTATTCGGGCGAAATACAACGGTTTATACGGGAGTGGACACCAGAGGGGGAAGGGGAACCCGAATCGGAAGATGTGGATGAAGGAAAGGAAATTTCGAGAGAGGAGAGAGAGGAAGGCGAGAGAACGATGGAAATTGAGGAGAGGGAGAAAATAATAAATGAAAAGGACAGACAGATAATATGGAAGACGAAGACAACAGGACTGACTAGGGCGGAATACGCGACGTATAGGAAATCCCACATTACTCCCATATGGTCTCAACCGGAAGTAGGAGAGGAGGTTATTAGTTAATGATATTTAGTTATTAATTAATGACTTGTGTTAATAATAATAATGTAAATAGCTAGGTGAAGTGCAAAAGTTTTTATGTTTAATCTGGTAGTGAAGTGAGGTCTATGTAATATGTATCAAAATATTGTGGAAAGTATGAATTATGTTCAGAAGTGTTTTCTTTTTATTTTGTTTATGTAACATTGATTTTTCAATTTGGTTGGTTGTTTGGCTTATGTTAGGAGTTTACGAGGGTTGTTCGTAAACTGGTGGAGGGGGGGGGGGGGAGTTAAGCGGTATAGAGGAGTAATAAACAGCTTAATCTCCAATCTTAATCCCAAACAACCACCGATTGTATATAAAGAGGATTGGAAAGCAATAAAGGCAGTCTTTGTTATGAAGTTGTGTGCGTTATTTAGCTCCCTAATTTTCCTTTTTTTTGGACTTTTCTTCTGGAAGAACTGAACTTATATACAAAGGTTCATTCTCTTAGGTATAGTATAGGTTAAAACTACCAGTAGGTACGAAACTTTGGAATCCCTGGTTATTCAGAGTTTTATTAAATCACTTGGTCCTTACTGGGTCATAAATGTGTGTGAAGATATATATATATATTAAGCTTTACAACAATCGTATTACAAAATACACCCAGGAAATATGTCGAATAACGGATCTAACAACATGACAGAAAAGTCCCAATAACATAATGTATAATTTAATATATATATATATATTTATTTTTTCACTTTTATTTTTGAATCCACACCTGTCAAAAAAAAGAAAATTGACAATCAGCGGATGTGCTGAAATGATGATATTAACATAATTGGCATGTTAGGCATGAGGAGAGATAGTACCCAGTGGCACACCTTCCTTGTCTTTGGTTTACTTCTATAAAAGTAAGTCTCTCATCCAGTTTCTTTTCAGTCTATTTTTTTTTTTTTTAATATATTAAAATTTTATTTTAGCCGTCAAGATGTTGTCAAGACAACCACAAAATAAACTGTCAAAACTTAATACACCTATCATTATCATTAACACAATCATTATAAAAAAAAAAAAAAAATCAGTTGTCTCGTTTCTATATTTCAATTTCAACAAAGCCTGTCTTCCCATTTTTGTACTTTCATCAGTTCCAATATTGATAATTATTGTTGTTGCTTAACACAATGCGGTAAACTTTACCTTCAATTTTAGTTTATTATTGCTTTTACAGTAAATTACAAATGCTTTTATAGTTAAAATTGAGCTACTGATGTGTGTTCTTCTCCGAGTTCTTAAACAAACCCCATCCAAAGATCGTCGATAAGATACCTGTTTATTTGTTAGCGCACCGAAAAAAAGTAGGATTATCAGTAGGAAAGGTGACTATTAGACAAGTGAATGCCCTAACAGAGGACGCCCATGTTCTTGATAAAGAAAAATTCTATGCTGATCTTGAGAGAGAAGTCATAAGAGGACAGGACCAAAACAGAGACATAATTATAATGAGTGACCTGAATGCGAGGACTGGAAGAGCTCATGCTGAAGCACACGGTGTTATAGGACCGTATAGAGGTAAGCGTGCCAGGAATATATATGGTCAGAGGCTCATAGAACTCAGCATAGATTATGATCTTCTTCTAGGAAACTCAATTTTTCCACATAAACCTGTACATAAGATCACTTTTTCTGCCGAGGAACGAAATGCCAATAGCAATATAGATTATCTTATTTACAGCAGAGATATCAGGGGGTATTTTAGGGATGTAAAGGTCATAAGAGGGGCAGAAATAGGGTGAGATCATTACCTTTTGATTGGAGATATTCAAATCCTTAAACCTAGGAAGGAACAGAAGAAGAAATACTAGAAAATAGACATTGCAAAGCTGCAGATACCTGAGAAGAAAATTGAGTATGCAGAACTCCTAACACAAAAGCTCTAGGCGTTGTACGATGGTAGGAGATGTGGACAGCTTATGGGAGAAAATGAAAAAATCTATCCCGGAGACTGCGGAAGCAATATGTAGAACCACAGTAATCTCTGCTAAAGCGAAAAGAACAAAATGGTGGAGCGAGATATAGCAAGAAAGGTTATAGCTGCAATAGCAAGAAAGAAAATGGCTTGGAAAGCATACTATAGGACCAAAATTGCAGCAGACTGGGAAATCTATGCCAGAAGAAGAAATGACGTTATACAAGTAGGAAGAGTGGCAAAAAAGAAGAGTTTGGGAGGAAATTGGCTTGAACATGCAAAACGTCTACAAGGATAATACAAAAATTTTCTGGAAGAGTATCAAGGCATTTAAAAATTAAGCCTATAAGGAATATAAAGGATGAAAGAGGATTTATAATTACGAAAGATGAGGAAATCATAGATAGATGGAAGCGCCATTATACAGGAGTGTTTTCCATTTTTCCATTGAATACTGAGGAGGGAACAGTTGCAGAAGGTGTACCACCAGAGGAGGATTACGATGATGTAATCTGGGAAGAGGACGTGGAAAGGCTGTGGAAAGGCTAAAGATAGGCAAAGCAGCAGGTAGCGATGGTATTACTCCAGAGTTAATCAAGTTTGGAGGGTCAGAATTGCAGAAACATCTACAAGGCCTCTTGCGGACAGTTTTTTTCTCAATAATTAATGCCAAAGGAATGGGAATATAACATCCTCATTCCTATACACACAAAAGGAAGCTCAAGTGACTGTAGGAATTACCGCTCTATATGTCTATCCCAGGTGGCCTATAACTTTTAACACATCCATCCTTGAACAAAAGCTAAGAGGGTTTGTAGAGGAAAATCTTGAAGAGGGACAAGCAGCCTTCAGACGGTGTGGTCATGCAAGACCACATATTCTCTCTCAGGACCATAATTGAAAAGTCATGGAAACGTGGGAAAAATTTCTGGCTTTCCTGGATATGAAGCCAGTATTTGACTCGGTGGCGAGACATGAGATATGGACAGCTGTAGCCACCAAAAATGTCCCAACTGCACTTATAGATGCTGTAAAATCCACTTACAACAACACAAAAGGCATTATAAGAATAAACGGAAAAGAATCCGAGGCCATTGAAATGGGTAAGGGAATAAAGCAGGGGGATAGTCTCAGCCCTCTACTATTTATTATTGTCAAGAACGAAGTAATATTAATTTGCAAGCGAAGGACAGCAAGGACAGTGGTTGGGAAATGGAATATGAGGACAATCTTTGCTCAAGCTATGGTGCACGCAGAGGACATTGTTCTCATAGCAGATTCGGAAGAAAGCCTACAATCATAGAATGGGAGGCTGAACTGGAAAGAAAAGGAATGACACTCAATGCAGGTAAGAGTTAAGTTATGCATATTGGAAGAGATGAAGAAAGAAATTGAGATCCGATGTGGAGGAGAAACATTAGAGATGACCGAGGAATATACCTATCTGGGTACGATCATAACAGGAATGGAAAGATTGATGGGGATATTTTCAACCGGATCAAAAAGGCAAACAGCATCTATTACTAACTATGCAACACGGTTGCAGGAAAAAAGGAGATGAGTAATAAAGTAAAAATACACATCTTTAAGGCTGTATATTTATCCACTCATACCTATGGAAGCGAGGGCTGTGTTTCTCTGGATAAACACTGGAGCCGGATAACAGCAATGGATATGATGTACCTGAGGAGAGTGTCTGGCCGAACGAGGAGAGACAGAATAAGAAACGAGAGAATACGAGGGGGGATATCGGATTCTTACCCGATAGTCTTGTTCCAGCCTTCGAAGTGTTAACATCGCGGTGTTATTCGTATCTATTTGAAGTGCCGGCTTCCTTTGTCAACAAGATTTTCTGAAGAATTGGCGGCCACCAAAAGCCAGCTCGATCCCAAGAAGAGTTTGTTTTTACAGTGCCGCTATGGATTGCCAGTTTTGTTTGGGAAGTTAATTTTAATTTTTGTAGTTAAAATCATTGTTTATTAGCCTCTAAGTTTTATATTTACTAGTTCTGTTTTTATTATCGTTTGTAAGTAATTTAAGATTTGTGTTGTTAAATCGTTGCTTATTAGATTTTCTTTTTCTTTTATATTTATGGCTTCTGTTTTCCTTCTTGTTTGTAGTTAATATTACTTTGTTGTTAAATCGTTGCTAATTAGCCTTTCTTTTAATTTGATATTTAGGGTTTCTGTTTTCCTTCTTGTTCGTAGTTAATGTTAATTTGTTGTTTAATCGTTGCTAATTAGGTATTCTCTTAGTTTATATGTATTAGTTATGTTTTTTTTTGTTTTTGGTTTTTTATGGTTTGTAATGTAGGTTAGGTTATCTTTTGAGTGAATGAGCTCATTGATACAATCTTTTTTGGATCTAAAGGTAAGACATTTTAACATTGTAAGGTAGAAGTGTTTAATATCCTATATAGAACTATTATTCACAGTGATAACCGTTAAGTAGTTAGTAAGATTAAATTTTAAGTTCTTAGTAGGTTAAGCTGTTTTATTTTTTGAAAAGTTTAGGGGTTAAGAGGATGAATTTCTCTAATATTAATCTCGATAGTGGAAACACAGAGGGAATGGATCAAGACAAAGGGCATAAGGGACAAAAACCGACGGCTAAAAGAGCCAGGAAAGGCTCCCCAGATGTAGAAACATCCGAAGAAAAAAAAGAAAAACTGATTCATGATGCTAGGCGGATTCAGGAAAATCTCCGAAGTTACATGGTCAGAAACGATAAGAAAACTGTTATAAATGTTCGTGAACACATTAACAACAAAATACAGAGTCTTATAGAAATCGTTGAAGGATTAGCGGACAGAGAAAATGATAACAGTCCTAGTGAAATCAGTTCTATTGTTGAGAGGGCGGTAAATGAAACACTCTCGTCGCAGAAAGTATATGAATTGGTTACGAAAATCATAATTGAGACCGCAGTGCCAAAAGTCATACAAGCGCTTTCAGCATCGAGTGCGGCACCCCAATGCACACAGCCTGAAGCAGAAGGGGCAACGGAACATCAAATCATGGACTTAAACGGAACCTCCTCGCCTACCGAGACCTTCGAATTTGTTAAAAGTAAAAGAAGGAAAAAAAAAAAAAAAAAAGCAAAAACTGCGAGAAACAAGGTACAAAGTAACCAAAATAGCGCAAATCAAGACATCTCCCATGTTTCGAACCAGGCGAAACCGAGATCTATGGCTGAAATTGCTAAGTCCCTGCCAGCTAAGCCGGCCCAGATCCAAAAATCGACGTATGTCACAATCAGCGGCTTGGGTAAAAGTCCAGTAGATATAATTAACGGGTTGCCATCACCGGAGGAAATAGGAGTAAAAGCTGCTATAGTCCGAGCGACCAAAGCCGGCTCAGTGCTAGTTCGAATGGATGATATTAGCGACGCTACCAAAGTTATTGGATGTCAAGGACTGCGAGAAAAAGGCCTGCATGCCAAATTAGCCCTCAGGAAGAAACCCAGAATGGAAGTGCATGGTGTGCCTCACTCCTGGACTTCAGATGATTTAGTGACGTTTTTATGGGGAAGAATGCCCGAGAAGCCGGGCTCCACTCCTCTTATCAAGAATGATCTCCGTCCACTTTTCTCCTCAGTAGCTAGAAATGGCTTCACCAAAAATTGGGTGTTGGAAGTGCATCCAATGGTCCGTTTCTTGATTTTGGAAATGGGCAAGATGGATGGAGGATGGTGGACAATAACCTTTAAGGACTACCTCGACGCCCCTCGGTGCACTAAGTGTCAAGGTTACGGTCACACAAAAGCCACTTGTACAGCTGAGGTACCAGTCTGCATCTGGTGTGCATGTAGCGGTCACATAATAAAGGATTGCTTGAAAAAGAAAGAGCTGAAAAGCCCTTCCTGCATAAATTGTGAGCGAGCAAATACTCCTGTTGGTCAAAGGAAGCACAAGGCAGGCAGTCGGGAATGCCCTGTGCATCTAAAGTGGTCTAATGAGGTAGCGAAAAGAACCTTCTATGAATAAAATCACCATCCTTCAGCTTAATATGGGTCGTCGGCGTCTTGTCGCGGATGAGTTGCGATCTCTCACCCTACACTATGACATTATGGCGATCCAGGAACCGAGCTGCCATGGGAACAAGGTTGTTGGATTTGGCCTTACGTCGAGAATAATAGCCCTGAGCAGTGGGAGAGAGGAGGCCTAGAGCTGCCATAGTCATTATCAACCCGAACCTTGATGTAATGGGTCTTGAGCAGTATACCAGAGCAGATAGTGTGGCTTGTTATATCAGGTGGGGTAACATTGCTTTCACCCTAGCATCAGTGTACCTTCCCGATGGAAATAATAATCTTGAAGATGGTATATCTGCTATGGAAGCGATCACAGAAAACTCAAGAAATGTAATTGTTTGCTCAGACACTAATTCCTGGAGCACCGTTTGGGGATCCAATCGAACAAATAGAAGAGGTGCTAGAGTCATAGAGTTTATTGCCAGGAACCAGTTAGTGGTTGTTAATGAACCCTCTACCACCCCTACATTCTCTGGGCCAAGGGGTCAGAGCTGGATCGACGTAACTCTTGCCTCACCGACACTGATAAGAAATATTGTCGATTGGAATATTAGATCTGAGACGAGCTCCGACCACAATGCAATTGCTTTTGACTTAGTGCAGTATGCAGGATGTTACCACGTCTTTCATAAAGGTTACGTTACTCGAAAAGGAGAATGGAGTACCTTTCGTGCTACGTTGGAGGGAAAATTGATTGATGAAGAATGGGATCCAGCAGAGACGGATGATACAGATCACCTGGACTATAGAGTGTCTAGGCTCACAAATGTCATCCTCGATGCTGCAGAGGATTCTCTCCAGCACCGGAAGGCGAGAGCTCGAACAGTCCCATGGTGGACACCGGGATTAACCACCTTAAAGAGAGAGGTGTATAAGGCTCGGCGGTTGTATCAGAGATGTAGTTGCGACGAGAGGCGTACTGTCTTCCGTGAAGAGTACAGGTCTAAGGCCCGAGTATATCGAAACCAGGTGCGCTCACAAAAGCGAAAGTCTTGGGACAATTTTATTGAGGAAGAGTCGGCAAAGAATCCTTGGGGTATTCCTTATAGGACTGCCTTTGGCAAGCTTACTCCACTACAGGTGATTGCATCATTGAAGCAAGGAGACGAACAGGCAGTAACACCAGAAGAATCGGCAAGGATATTCATCCAGGCGACATACCCCAGAGACAACCCATCTGAAGACAATGATGAAGAAGCATTTATGAGACGTACTACTACGTATCCATCTGGTACTGATATGTGCCCATCATGGGACATATGGGATCTTCGGAATAGCGTGGACAGTCAGAAAGTGGGAAGAGCACCAGGATTGGATTGTATAGACACGGCTATACTCAAGAACAGTATTCCCTACATAGAAGATAGGCTATTAGCGGTTTTCAATGATTGTTTAGATAAGGGATACTTCCCGAAACTATGGAAAACTGCTGATATTAGACTTCTCTATAAGGGAGTAGGCAAAGACAAGCGACTAGCGAAGTCATATAGACCTATTTGCCTCCTCCCTGTAATGAGTAAAGTGTTGGAAAACTTGCTGCTTAAGAGCTTGCAGCCAGTTCTGACGAGAGCAAGCCATCCACGGCAATACGGATCCACTAAAGGCAGGGGAACCGCTGATGCTTTGTTGAGGGTACGTCATGACGTAGCTGAGAGGGCAGATCGGTACGTCATGTTACTCCTCTTTGACATATCCTCTGCATTTGATAGTGTGTGGTGGCCAAGCGTACTTCACCAGCTCCAGAGATACGATACACCTAGCAATTTGTATGCGCTGGTAATGAGCTACCTCCAGGACCGACGTGTTAAAATACGCGGAAACTTTTATGAGTATGAAGATGTAGTCGAGAGGGGCTGTCCTCAGGGCTCTGTCCTTGGTCCGGCCCTGTGGAAGTTAGTCTTCAATGATATGTTGGCTATACTCGAAGAAGAACGGTTCCCCGCGATTGCCTATGTCGACGATCTGGCTGTCGTGGTGTCTGCTAACAGTATAGTCCAATTGAAGCAAGAAGCTGAAAGATGTGCTGGCCTAGTTAGTAGATGGTGCAGTAAACAGAAGATGAAAATGGCGGCTGCAAAAACACAGGCCATTCTTCTGAAAGGAAATAAGTGTAGGCCTAACCCTATTATTAGAATTGAAGGAGAAAGAATACATCCAACTGAGACTGTCACCTACCTGGGTGTGAAAATAAGAAGGAATTTTGATGTAACGCCTCATTTGGAATACCTTGCCAATAGGACGGCCTTATCATTGAACTGTCTCAGTAGGTTAGGGGGCGCCTTGTGGGGCCTCAGATACCCAGCTACGATGGCGATATATAAAGGAGTGATACTTGGTATCCTACGGTATGCATCTCCCGCCTGGTACCAAAATCTCTCACGCAGACAGATGAGTAGGCTGGCAACAATTCAGCGTAATTCTCTGCTGCGAGTCACCAGGGCGTACCGATCAGTGTCTCATGAGGGGGTCCAGGTCTTAGCAGGAGGGGTACCTCTTGATCTTGTACTGCAAGAAGATGGCTTTAAATTTAATATGAAAAGGGAAGGCTCGGTGGGACTACCAAATAATCTCCGGTCTCTGATCGACGCAAATCCAAGGAAATGGTTGGAGATAATCCGAGAGTACACGATAGAAGAATGGAACAGGCGGTGGGTAACAACCCCGAAAGGGGCTACTCTTAGAAAATATTTCCCCACTGTTAGGTCACGTCTTCAAGCAACTTGGGTACTCCCGGATTACTGGATCTCACAGTTTCTCACAGGGCACGGGGGCTTTCGAGCCAAGCTCCAGAAACATGGTAAAAATATTGACCCGCTTTGTCCCAGCTGTGGTGTACCGGAAACCGCTGAACATGTGGTAATTTCATGCACTGCCTTTGAGGCATTGAGAGCCAAGCTACAGAGAGAAACAGGGCTGTATGCTCTAACGGAGAGTGACTTCCCTCAACTAGTATCAGCTGACAACTACCCGTATTACAAAAGTTTTGTGTATGGTTGGAAAACTGAAGTGGGGGTAGAGCACTTCAACCTAGGAAGAAGGGGCCACGCCCCAGAAAGAATCCTGGACAGGAATGATGCTGACGACAACCCCATCACCGAATAATGCCTATATAAACGTAAAATTTAAAAAAAAAAAAAAAAAAAAAAAAAAAAAATTGATATAGGTATGTTGTTATTTTAAATTAGTATGTTATAGTTATTATGTAGTTATTATTATGTATTATAGTATGTTATAGTTAGTATGTAGTTAATTTTAATATAGTATGTTGTATTAGTAGTTTGTATTAGTAGTTGTATTAGTAGTTTGTATTAGTAGTTAAGTTTAATATAGTATGCTGTATTAAATATAGGTTGTTGTATTAGATATAAGGTATATTGTATTAAACACAAGTATGTAGTTATGTAAAGCGTTTAATGTATTTTAAATTTTAAACGTGTAGTATAATCTTGAAATGTTAAATGTTAAATGTAATATTGAAATGTTCTGTTAAATGTTTAAGAAAATTTATTCTTGCAATGTTAAAAGTAATATTGAAATGTTATGTTAAACTGTTAAAACCAGCAGTGATGGCTACAAGCCATCCCTGCAAAACCCGTGTAGCCGAGAGGCAAGGAAGGGAAATAAATAAAAAAAATAAAAATCGGATTCTTACCCATAAGAGACACAGTAGAAAAAAGGCAGCTGAGATGGTTTGACCACATTTGCCGAATGGAGGAGGACCGTGACCCAAGAAAGCTCTTCGAAGCTATGCCAACCGGAAGACGTCCCAGGGGCAGGACTAGACTAACATGGAGGGACCACTTCTCCCGGCTGGGACAAAATGGAGGAAATAGTCTAAATGTCATGAAAGCGCTGGCAAGAGACCGGGATGCATGGTGGACTTGGACCGAGGCACCTCCACGTTGAAAGGCACTAGGGAGGAAGAAGAAGATGAAGTATTCATCACCGTTCTGCTTCTTTCAGAAAGCACCCCATAAAATGAGCAATGCTTGAATCATCTTTGAACTATTACACTTACAATGAAACAGAAAAAAAGTTGATAAGATTTCCACAGAATAGAACGATCTGAAGACCGGTTTAACACAACTGAATGGCAATTTTTCGGAAACATAACTGCGGATATTATTTTCTCAACGGCTTTGTATGTTTTTGTGGTGCTTAAATATCTAAATCACAGTCATATGGTGATAACCTCCCAGAAAGTTTACCTTTTTTGTGTCTTGGAAAATTGTTATTTTTTATTAATTTTTAAAGCATTTAAGTAACATTATAGCTGATACTTTGGCAGGAACATTGGTAACTAGTAATATTTAGTGTCTGTATAGGCTTCGGGCTGGAGGGTTCTATCTCCAGCTCATTAGAGGAATGTAGACAGATAAGACTTTTAAATTCTTAAAATTAGTCTAGTTTGTTATATTTCTATGATCTTTACTTGATATATTGTACTTATTTTTGGTTCTGTGTGATTTTTAGTTTATTTTTGTGATTATTAGTTCTTTATAAGTAACTAACCTATATCTAACCTATAAACAATGGGGGACACCTCGGATCCCACTAGCCCAATAGCTAAAAGAAAAAGACCTCGGGGCTGAATTAAATTTTCCCCGGAAAAAAATATATCAACTACTAAAGTAAGCCCAAACTATCTTATGATGAAGAGAACTGACAAGGATGATTTTAAAAAAGTTTCACACTTTTTTATCAATAAGTTTATTACAGGATTGGTAGGGGATGTACAAAATATTTAAAAAAACTTAGAGATGGTATGGTATTAGTTGAAACAAAGAACGGAAAACAATCCAAAGTTCTAATAGCTTGCCAAGACTTTGGAGGTCGATATCCAATTCAAGTATCCCCACATAGAACTTTAAACTATAGTAAGGGCATAATTCAAAATTATGACTTCCAATACCTGGAAATTACCGAGCGGAGAAGTTACCCGCTTCCCAAGCCTCAACACCCGAGCTTCTTCCCCCCTCTTCATCAACTACTACTGACAGAGAGAATTCTGACCGTGTCAACAGTTTGTTGATGATACGGGGCAAATAGTCGACAGCAAAGGTTTCACTTCGGTGTCTTATAAAAAAAAAAAAAAAAAAAAAAGGACCAATTAAAATTTAAAGAAAATGATATAAATTAATGACGACACATTACAAATGGCAGTAACCAGCTGGATAAATAATAGTATTAATAAAAAAAAAACTATCACTATAATATTTCCTTTAATAAACGCTTTATATTATATCATTATGTGATACATGTATATATGCTCTTATATGTATGTATGTATGTGTATACGTGTATATGTGTCTGTATGTATATATATATATATATATATATATATATATATATATATAAATTATATTTTGTCGACCCTTAGAAATTATATAATTAACTGTTTAACAATAATCGGGTTTTTGGTCCTTTATATTTAACAATATTTTGTTCATACAATTTTATTATTTATCCATATACATATTTTATTTCTTCCTTCTCCTCTCTCCTCTCTTTTTGACGTTTCGACCCCTTATTTAATGGGGTCCTCGTCAGAACTGGAAAAACAGTACCATTCTTAAACATCTTTCCCGACATTGGCACACCTCTAGTCATTAATAATACAAAATTTGACAAATACACACCAAAAACTGGGTACCCCGAAACTCCAGGCCAGTAAGCCCACCGACTCCTGCAGCAAGTGTTTGCCAGCTCAGTACCCTGGTGTCTAGGTTAGATTCTATACAATTCAAAAAGGTTTGAACCTTATCCATTTCTTAATACCTTTTACACTAAGTGATAAATAGATAACATTCTATAAACAAAAGTGATTGAACCTTATACTCTAAGTCTATACAATAATAAAAGGATTCTATCTTGTGTACCAAGTATTTGAAAAACAAAAAGATTAAACTCTGTACTGGAATAGGATTATCAACTTCCTATAAACAAAAGGATTAGACTTTGAATTTCCTGTTTACTAAGTTAGGATTTATACACTTGAAAAATAAAAATATTAAACCTTGTACATCTAACACTAGAATAGAATTTTATACAGTTATCGACTTCTTATAAACAAAAGGATTAGACCTTGTCCATTTCTTAATGTTAACAATAATTATTTAATACTACGTATAAAACATATACCTAAAGGAGGGAGGGACCTGGGGCAGGAGAGGTGGGAGATTGGTGTCCCGGGGTTCCTGGGGCTGTGGTGGGGGTGGGGAGACGTACCTCACAGGGCGTTTTAGCTCCGAGGATAGGGATGATATGTTTTTTTTTTCATGAATAACATATTGTAAACATTGGTGGATTGTACCGATGTAGTAAGGATTTAAACATGGTTTTTATCTACATCTTCTGATCAATCTTCGTAATAAAAAAATTAAAATAAATAAAGAAAACAGAAAACGTGTGGGATTGGGGCTTCACCTACGCTCCTGGCCGTCCCCTGTGGGCTCTTGGCACCTTGACTTGATGCCTTCGGCTCAGTCGGGCTCTGACCAGAGGGACCTTCAAATCATGATATTATATTTTTATACTGAGCCTTGATGGCCTAGACGTTTTACGCTCTAAAACTCTAAAAAACTACAACAACTATAACTAAATCAAAAATTTACTGCTTTGTGCTTGGTTATCTTCTTCTTTCTGGTCTATAAAAATTAAAGAAAACAACATTTATTCAAAATGCATGGAATAATTATAATGCAAAATAATTCTGCAAAACATACTAGGTACATTACACAAAACGAAAAAAACATATGATTTTTGTATGTAAGGTTGCCATATGTTTTATGGAATGCCAAATCCGAATTTCAAGTTAGCTCTGATGTAGGAAGCATTCACTGCGAAAAAACCTAATTTTATCACTCGTTTTCCATTTTTCGCTTATTGAAAACGAGGGGCAGGTTGTTATTGTCTATTTGGAAGCACAGATGCTAGCTAATATCAAGTGGTATATAACAATAATAAATAGAAGTATACAAGATTTTTTTTACTCTCTTGAAACATGTACATAAGAACTAGAATTTGTGCGTTTCAGTTTTTTATCTCTAGTCTCATCATATCTATTGAAAGACAAAATGTACGATTTTTCAGAAAGTATGATTTTCTTAAAATTAATAAAATATTTAGGGTTTTCATAATGAAATTAATATTTTTTTTAGTCATACTATTAACATATATTAAGAAATTTTAAAAAATATCACATAGGAATTGAATTTTTTCTACTTTAAAAAAAAAAATTACAAATAGTGAAATTTCGATGGATTTTATATTCAAGTTGCCTTGTGATTTTCAAATAGAATACAAAAAGATAGGTAAATAATCTACCGAACATTTATTTTTTTCTAGAAAAATCATTAAAAAAAAAAATGCTTTTTGGTTTATTCTTCTAAGACAAATATTTTATAATTATGAATGTTGTATACTTATACTTACTTATAGTTATTATTGTAATATTAGGCGTCAGCAGCGAAACAAAAATGGCGTCTGTAAATAAACTGTTTGGTGCCTGTAAATAAAAAAAAAATATAAATTGGTTTTCAAGTCTTAATACATAGGAAAAACAAAAATGGTTAAGCAATCAATTGTTTTTTTTTTTTGGTCATTTTAAATGGAAGACCCCATAGAGAACCTTAAAAATGCTGTGGGATACTTATTCAACATAACAATCTTAAGCATCTCATTATAGATATAATTCATGATATAAGCTAATATAAATATGTAATATTTAAGTTATGTTAAATTTAAATTTTTTTTTTTTTAAAGTAAGATATAGCGGCATATTGACTTTACCTACTCTTGTTCCTTTCGACTTATATCAAAATACTGACCTTTTTTATCAAATATTGATCATATGGTTTTATAAGAAGTATGGCTTTATTCTTACTAAATCATGCATTGCTATGGTTATTGTACATATGTTAGCGCATTAGAAAAAAAAGAAACTTGTAAATTTCAGTTTACGGATGTATCTGTGTAGTGTTAGTCCAGGTTCAGTTGAGTAGTCGAAAAGTAGCCAGAATTAGTTTGTTAATCTAATTGTTAATTTAACAGTTTCAGAATAAATATGACCCGTTCTAAAAATTTCAGATGTTGCCCTGTGGCCGCAAAAAAGAGAGACGGAAATACAGGTAAGAAATGGCAAATGGCTTCTTTTTTTTTTTTTTAACACAATAATTTTATTCATAACTGTAATGCATTTGTATACAAACAGTAAATGTAAGAGGTGAATGAATCTAGTTTATAAAAAAATAAAATGATTTAATTTTGTATTATGTTTTGAAAATTTAAACGCCAGATCTTTCAAAAGTATTTTATTTTGTATTGAGTTTTGTTAACTGTAATGTTGTGTATAAATGCTTCTTAATCTCTACTTTGTTTTGTTCGTAACTACTTAATATAATTTTGAAACATATTGAAACGTGGAGTTGAGTTTTTTTTTTTCATGATTTCATAATTTATTAATGGATACATGATTTATGTGAGTAAAGAATTGTTATTAATTCATCGAACGAAGTAGGGATCCAAAATGAAAACATGGCACCATAGTTATTGATCATTTATAATTTGTAAGTGATCCCATTCATGTATAACAAGTCAACCTTGTTATAAATTCTATAACATTATAAATTCTGTAAATCTCAATCACATTCATTCATTCATTTGTTGAAATATAGAACAATTTTAGCTCCTGCAGCGAATATTCTTGTCAAAAGGAAACCATAAGCGAAGGCAGAGATCTGATGGTCAGCCCGATTGGTTTGATTTAATTTAAATCATAGTTCTTTAAATTCCTTGTTCTATAAACAAGAGCAATAGTCTTCCATCGGGTTTTGTCATAACATCAGGCCTGTTTAAAGCACACGGAATGTCGAAAGAATCTAATTGTACAGTAGAAAAACAAATAGCGAAGTAAGCGAAAACGGACCCCTTATTTGGACGAAATAAGAAAACAAAAATAACAATCACAATTGGCAAACCTTCTTTAAAACAAAAGAATATTATAAACTAATATGAATATATATATTAACAAATATGATAAGATAAAAATAACTAATATGTTGATGTAATAAAAAATATCATACAGAAGTAACAAGAAACGTGTAAACCGTTATGTTATTAGCACATGTTTTGTTCTTTTGAGAGTGTATCTTTTGAGGGATGTTTTACTATAATTAACAATTTCCCGGATAAGCAAATTTTCTTGTTTTTATTTCAGAGTAAGTTTTGGTAATATCATAGACGTAAATTTGGATAGGAATACGATTGAGGTCGTGCAGCATTTTTGATATTTTTTATACCGAGGGTAATCATTGATGATCTTCATACACAAGTTTTGGACCCTTCGAGTTTACGGTAGTTATTTGTACAAGTTGAGCTCCATACAAGTGAGGCGTTCATAATCTGAGCTCAAATAACTGTTTTGTATAGTATAAATTTGTTTTGGGAACTTAATTTAGATATTTCGTTGAAATGAGGGAACATTTTGTATCTGATTTTTTTTTTTTTTTCCTTTTTCTATACTTTTGTTTAGGCTAAACTACATTAATTCATTAGATACTTACTGTAAAATAAACAATCTTTAAATTTCAATCCAAGGTACCAAGCATAACTCGATTAGTTTATCTTTAGTTATTTCTTCAGCATTGATGATATGATTGTTGCAATCAAATCAATCAAATCAATAGACCAAGCCACATTTCGTAAACTGGGACTCGATGACCGAGTGAGCTGGGGCGAGGGTCTCTTCGCGCTCGGTACTGAAGGTCGTAGGTTGTTCAAATCCCACTTGGGCGGGTTAAAATTTATTTTGTGGTGGACCCACGATATGAGTCTGGACTTTCCCACCCAGGGTAGAATTGATTGGTAACCTGTAGGATAACCCGTCCTTCCAACCCTAGTTGGACTACATAAGAACGTTAAGCCCAAATAAACAAACAACCTTTTTAAAATTATGTTCAATACCGTAAAATACAAGTTCTGATTATATTGAAAAGTATAAAAGAAACCTTCCGAAAAGTTGAACAGTTGAAATGAGTAAAAAAAAAAAAAAATCGTTTCTAGTGATTATGAAATCCTATCAGCGGTGTGGCGGTGATGAAACATTGGGAGGATCTTTACAATTACCTTTCATTTCGAATTCCGTCTATTTTGGTTTGCGCGGACTCCAAAAATAGCATCATAAATAGTGAATAGGTATATAAGTATCCATAATTTCGTTGATTGTCATTAAATGGTTTTTGTTTGGAAGCAATTAAAAATTATTTTTTATTTTTTAGTTCATGTTTGTATATGTAGGTTTAATCTTGAAGTCGGTTTTGTTTTTTTTTTCAAAAAATTATTTTTATTTTTCACTTTTAAGTGTGGAGTGTTTTTTTTTTGTTTATACAGTCAATTCTCGGGGTATCTTCAAGATACCCTGAAAAATAGTTCGACTTACTAAACAAAGACTTATCGAGGTTATCGTTCCACTTATCTTCATGGAAATGGGAAAATTGAACACAAAATTGGAGTTGAAGTCATTACGCATATTTTTCATTAATAGGTATGTGTATGTTGTTTTTAAATACATATAAAATCAGTGATACAGAAAATTAAATACCCGGTAACAATTTATCATATAACTTTCAACTGAACTGCGCTTTTTTCTGAGGGTGCCTAAAAGTAGACTTACTGCCTTCCACCAGTGGCAATCTTTTCTTTATTCTTTAAGACGGTTTAAAGAGAACTACGCGGAATTCGGAATTCACTAGCAACACACGCCCAACTGCTTTCTCTTATCTCCTCTTTGTAAATCAATATCAACTTTTCGTTAGTTGAAAGAATTTATAATTAGACTGAACGTTAAATAATAAAACAAAAGAAAGTTGGAGCACATTAACGACGCACAGCTATAGAACAACTAACTTTATTTGTCTTATAATCACAGGTGTTTTTCTTAATATTAATAATGCCATATGTTTATAATAACAGCTTAACCTTTCTACTTTATTTATATCTAGGGTCTATGATAACACTGGTAACTTATATATATATAATTTTCGCGCCAATCGCCGCTCGTGTGAAAAGGAAAGGAGAAAAATAAAATATATTGTACATAGACGCCCTCTATCAAATTTCCTATGTCAACTGGCCCTTATCGCGTCCACTAATCCCAGCTTGACCAGAGCTCTCCCACACACTCTCTCGCTGTCTCTGAAGCTGAACGAGCGACTTACCTTTGCCCAAGACCCATTGGTCTTCCTTTGCCAGTCACATGCCCAAATTTAAAATTAGCCTTCCAAAGTTTTGTTTTTACAGTGTATTCTTATGATACTTACTAAAGATATATTTTTCCATGGAAATGAATGGTGATTTAAGCGGAAGATTTCTCAACCGAGTATATCAGCCTACAGGAACCATTCATCCGCAAGGCGATTCTCTAGGAGACCTCTGAGAAGTCGCGGAGGTACAGCGGCGACTGCACAAGGGTGAGCGATTTTCACTTTAATATTTGGTTTAGTTATCTTCTAATAAAGGTTTCCCTAAACTTGCGAACACTCGTTTTAATAAATTTACATACAGTCCATTACCCAGAGGCTGCTGCGATTTCTAAGGAGTCACATCAGAAAATATTACGATCATTGGTCAAACATACATACATATATGTATATATATATATATATATATATATATATATATATATATATATATATATATATATATATATATAATGTGGTTTTATAAACGTGATTTTTTTCTCCGTATAAAAGCACAAACATAATTAGAATAAAATATTGGAAAAAGAAAATACATTATAAACAGTTATTAATAACTAGCTGCCCTGGCAGACGTTGTTCTGCCCTATTTTCTCTAAATCACAACTTTGATTTTTTATGTTAATAGTTCCTCCCCGATAAAACGTATATTTAGAGTAATCACCTTATTTATAGATTTATTTCTCCATAATAAACAACGATTACTTACAAATATAATTTTTCTATTTTGGGCATTGCAAGAGTTTAGTAGTAGTAGTATTCATCTGGTATTTTCATTGTAATGCCTTATGGTACACGATACTTTTTGTTTGATTACCTAGCACGAAAATAAATAAAGCTGTCGGTTTTCCAACGCGAGAGTAATTATGTTGGATAGTATGCAACATACAACTGTACAATGAGAGAAGCATGGGCTTTTCAGATTGACGCCGCAAACACTCAACGACTGACACTGTGATTTATTTATGGTCATAGCGAAAGCAAGCCGCACTGGAAATTACATTCGTTAAAATTCAAACGGTAGGTCAGTTGCTACCATTGGGATGCGGGGTATCAACACATCTTCTCCCTTATATTTTCCCTTCAGAATGGTTGCTTCGATCACATCAGTATTTTTTTCACTGCTAGCCGTGTGCTGTTACAGAATCGCGGTTGGTTGATATTTCGTAACATTATGATCACTGATCCTACTTTTAATTGGTAATAATAGGGAGGTAATCCTGGCAAATCTAGTGAGTTCAAAAATTCTGGTGGATAATTGACATCATCTTGGTTAGTTGTGCAATCAACTGATTAGTATGTCCTTAATTCACCGGCAATTTCATTTTGGATTTTGAAGTTTATTTCATTCACATCCGTGTTTTTGGCAGCTAATATAGCTCGTTCACTCAACCAACAATGATCTCTGTAATTTTGAGCGACGCACAGTGGAAAATATGACCGATTTAGGTGGACGAAATTCTGAAACTTGTCTATATTTAACCTTTGGGGTCCCAGATTACGGAAAAAATAATTTTAAAAAATCTAATTAATTTTTTGACACGATTGGCGAGCGGGATGATTTTTAACAGTGGTTAAAAATCAAATTTATTTGCTAAAATCTAAAACTCTCCTACATTTAACGGTTGAAGTCCCAGAAACGGGATAAATAATACAATAAATCTAATTATCGGCTCGGAGTGGCGTAAACCTGCTAATATATGTATTTTAAATCACTTATGAATCTCTTCAAATTATATATTGTAAAACTTTTATTTGTTTATTTTTTTTAATAATCAATGTACACTAAATAGAATTTAAATCAATTACAGAAATAAAATTAGGCATAATTTATAATAATTAATAAACGTTATTAAGTAAATATTAAAAAAAAATATGAATATTAAACAACTAATTATCTTCTTCACTTGTAACATAATATGATGATCCAGATTGATCTGATAACTCTGGCTCTGACATGTCTTCATTTAGTTTGTTAAGATTTAAGTTTGATAAGGATAATTGTTCGTTCGGAGTAGTGCACTTATTTTAATTTGGTATTTTATTTTTTTTGACAGGTTTTCGTAGTGAAGCAACAATAGGGTCCGATGAAACTAATATCCTTGTCAACAAATCACTATTTGTCGCTATTCATGAAATTTTCTTGTAGAAGAAGATGGCTGTTAAGAGGTAGATGCCTCTTTCACAACTTTGGAAGAACCATGCTTACCAGAAACATAAAGCGCGTGCCGTGCAGCGAGAGTCAATTTTTCACAATGAACCTTCAATTGACAAGTAGGCTGAATAACTGAAATACTTAAATCCAACTCATCGGAATCAAGCCAACTAGAGTATTTATTGAAAAAATCTTCTAATTTTCTGTGACATTGAAATTTTGTCGGAAAGACGGGAAATTCTAATTTTCAAAGGCCAAATCTCCACATTTTCTTGATTATTAGTATGAGCGGAAGTTAGAATAAATTTCAGCAAGTGGTCTTGTCGGTTTTTTTTTGGGAAACTTAACCCACTCTTCAAAAAATTTCCCCCTCGTGATTCAGAGTGTTCTGTCTGAAAAAAATTATATATCACCCAAAACGCAAAAAATCGCAAAAATTCTTTGGATCATTTAAATACTAGAAGGATTGATGAAACAAATCCCACAGACGAATCCTTGGGGTAACTTGGGGGTTATATAGTTTTTCGTTATTGAATAGGGGCATACATTTACAAATTGCTAAATAAACTTTACAGTCAGATTTCATTGTATATTCAATAGCGAGTGTGGAAATATAATGTCTTACCTGCCTCAGCAATGTCCATTGTTAAATAAAAGCAAAAAGACTTTGCGCTACACACACCTTGAACATAATAAATGGCCATTGAATAAAAATAATCCCACTGTTGGTTATTAGGCACTTGTGTAAACAGGAATGATTCACTCATTTACTATTTATTTGTAAATATGGTATGACGGGAAATATTAGTATTAAGCGTCGTACCAACTAATAATAAAAAGGTCAAGCACTCAGAAATTCCAAAGTTTTGACTTGACTTTTGTCCACCTAAATTGGTGATTTTGCCCAGTGTGCGACGTTTGGGAACACCTTTTCTATAAGCTCAGTTTTTGATTCTGTAAACTGACAAACATTGACAGGAAATGTTATGCAGGCTGTCATAACATCTACAGGGATTTTACCATTACAAATGTCAATGAGTTGTTTTCAAAGTATTTCTTCAGATCGAACATTTTGCAATTCAACAAGCATATCCTTGCTCAAATTTAGTATCTTAATTTTTTTCCACAAAATGGAGGACTTCAAACATGCATTCAGTTCATCCACTGGTGTAGACCGTGGAATAACTGGTAATGTTTGACGAAAATGTCCTGCTAACAAAATCATCGCACCACCGAATCGGTTTTGGTTATTTCGTAGATCTTTCAGAGTTCTGTCTAATGCCTCCAAATACTTATATGTGCTATCGTGCATTCATCCCATACTATCAAATTGCATTGTTGTAAAACCTTTGCCATTGCAGAGTTCTTCGAAATGATGCAAGTCGGAGTTTCGTTGCTTTGAATAATCAATGATAATTTTAGCGCTGAATGGGCTGTTCGACCACCTTCCAACAATGTATGCAATACCTGAGGAATCAAGTGCGAGGGCAATTCCATTCTGTAAGCGAATTGTTGCTAAAATCAATGAAATTGTTGCTGTCTTTATATCTTCAGAGATTTTTGAACTTTTTAGCCAAATAAATATAGCTTCACTTTTTATATTTTTTATTTCACATATTACTTTTTACAATATGTAACCTTCTGATTTTTACATATGACTTAAAATATCAATCGATATTTTAAATAATTATTATTACGATTTGTTACCCTACATTACTCCTCTCCCAGTAACATCAGTATGTTACGATATCAATTTTGACTTTGAGACTACATTATCATGCCAAAAAATAAACACTTTTTCTAAACTGAAAAAAACAATTTTACAAAACATAATTATACCTAACATATTTTACATAACATATTTTACATAAAAAATTAAAAAAAAAAAAAAAAAAAAAAAAAAAAAAAAAAAAAAAAAAAAAAAAAAAAAAAAAAATAATCATACCATAATAAATTAAAAAAAAATATATTAAAAAATAAAATAAAATGTTAATAATCCACTTCACTCATTACCTATGTTAATCACTAGAGGTACATTTCACATTTGATCACTGCAGGTAACGCTGAGGAAACCTGACTCTTCTACCCGTTTTTGTTGTTACCTCATTCCTGGATGCTGAAAATGGAACATCCTGACTAGTCATTAAGGGCTGTGGCTTCATAGGCATTGTCAATAATCTTGGTTGTTGATCCGTCTTACATGTTGGCTCCTCAGGGTCCAAACTGTAAGCAGGCTTAAACCCATCTAATGAGATATTCACCTGTTTTCCTTTGATCTGAAGGGTAAAGTACTTTTCTTGCCTTGATATTATAAGGTAGGGTCCTTCATAAGCTGGTTCAAGAGGCTTCTTTACTCTATCTACAACTTACAAAAACATAGGTGCACACCCTGAGATCTTTATGTATAAACACACTTCTTAAATTTTTCTTTTCTGACTGAATTGGTTTGAGAGCATTCATCTGATCTTGTAAACGGGAGAGAAAAGTGCCGTGTTCCATGTCTTCTCTTCAAAAAATTCACTTGGCAGTCGAAGAGCTTTTCCATATACCATGTGAGCAACTGAATGATTGTCATCATCTCGGAGAGCCGCACGTAAGCCAAGCAAGACTGCAAGTGAGGTTTCTGTCCACTTCGGAGAATTGTGAGCTTTAATAGCCGCTTTTAGAGTCCTATGTAGGCGTTCGACTTTGCCATTACACTGAGGATGGTATGGCGAACTCCCCTGAAGCTTTATACCGCAAATGCAAGCCAGGTTTTTAAATAACTGCGATTCGAATTGTCGGCCTTAATCAGTAATTACTTTAATAGGTGCACCAAAACTGCAAATCCAATATTTGTAGAATGCTTGAGCCACAGATTCAGCTGTTATGGTCCGCAATGGTATGACTTCCATCCATGATGTAAACCGATCATTCGCAGTGAGGTAGTATATCTTGTCGTCGGATGGCGGAAGAGGGCCGATTATATCCAAATGTATTACACTGAATCGAACGTCTGGTTCTTCATATTGTCCTATTGGTGTTTTTGTATGACTTATTACCTTGTTGCTCTGGCAACCAATATAGGCCTGAGTCCATTCCTTAATATCTTTCTTAATACCAGGCCATATAAATTTTTCTGTTACTTGTCGGACTGTAGACTTAATCCCTGCATGAGACAACGAGTGTATACTGTTGAAAACTTGTCGTCTGTATTGTTTAGGAATATATGGTCTAATTTTTGAAGTTGAAATGTCACACCAAAGAACTTGTCGATTCGGAAGAGGGTGTTGTTTCAACATTAAGGAAGAATCAGATTCCTGTAGCAGTTTAAGGTCTTGATCACCTTTTTGACTAGCTGCAATTTTGTCATAATCTAAAACAGTCATGGCATCGAGTCTTGATAATGTGTCAGCCACACTATTGTCGTTTCCGCTGACGTGTCTGATCTTGGTTGAAAACTGGGATATATACTGTAGATGACGCTGCTGTCTTGGAGATGCTCTCTCATTTTTCTGTTGAAACGCAAAAATTAAGGGTTTGTGATCTATCAATATTAATGTCACTTCCTTCGATCATATGTCTAAAGTGTTTTATAGATTAGTGAATACTCAATAGCTCTCTATCATAAGTGCTATAATTTCACTGAGCTGGGTCGAGCTTTTTTGAAAAAAAGGCTATAGGCTTCCAGCCTTGATTTTCAAACTGCTGTAGTACAGAGCCAATTGCGGAATCTGAAGCATCTGTGAATAATGCAATAGGAACATTTGCATTTGGTATGGCAAGTAAAGCTGCGTCTGCTAGGTCTTTCTTACACTGTTCAAACTGTTTAACAGCTTCTTCTGACCAATCTGTTTTTGTGCGATCGTTCTTCCTTCCTCCTTTTAAATATTCATTCAGCATAGCTTGAGTCTTACTTGCATCTTTAAGGTATGGCCTATAAAAATTCACCATTCCAAGAAATGCACGGAGTTTATGTACAGTCTCTGGAAGTTTTATGTCCATGATCGACTTAACTTTCTCTGGATCAGGTTTTGTACCTTGTGCTGTAATCTGATAGCCTAAGAATGTGATCTCAGCAACACCGAATATAGACAGACATGTTTACACGCAAGCCAAACCTGTGCAGCCTCTCTAGTACCGCCTTAAGGTGATCTCAATGTTCTTCTTCAGATTGTGAACCTATCAACACATCGTCTAAATAAGAAAAGCAGAAAGGTAAATCTTGAAGCACCTGATTGATAAATCTCTGAAATGTAGAAGGAGCGTTACGTAGCCCGAACGGCATGAAATTAAACTGAAACAAGCCAAACGGAGTTATTTTTGACGTTTTCTCTTTATCTTCGTCTGCTATTGGTATATGGTAATAAGCTTGAATCAAATCAATTTTGGTTAAAATTCGCTTACCTTCCAGAACTGAACTCACATCGTCTATTCTAGAGATAGGGTAGCGATCAGGAACTGTGATTGCGTTTAATCGCCTATAATCTCCACATATGCGCCAGGTTCCATTTTTCTTGGCTACTAAATGTAACGGACTGGCCCATTGTGACTTAGATGGTGATGTAATACCTTCGTTGATCAGTATCTGAAATTCTTTTTTTGCAATCTTCATCGCCTCTGGTCCTAGCCTTCTAGATTTTGAGAATACTGGAGTGCTTTCCTTTGTGTTTATATAATGTCTGACTTTATGTTTCACAGGTGGTGGAAAAAATGACGGTTTTGTAATTTCCGGATACATAGACAATAGTAGGGAAAATTTATTATTGCTCTGCAAAGTGCTAACAGTATCTGCGACTGACACTTCTGCAATTTCTCCGTTTACGGACATCTTTGTATTAATATCGATTAGTTTTTTATTTTTTAGATCAATTAATAAGCCAAATTTATGGAGAAAGTCAGCGCCAAGTATACCTTTTGTTGTTTGAGCTCTAACAAATGGCCATTGAAATTGTCGTTTAAGCCCTAGGTCAATATCGAGGAGTTGTGAACCGTATGTGCAAATTTCTGTTCCGTTGGCTGCAAATAATTTAAAATTAAAACCTTTTTCTTTTCTGTTGTTTTTGGCGGGAATGACTGACACGTCAGCTGTTTTCGATCAGTGATAAAAAGTCTGTATGTGCGACCAAAAGGAATTTCAGCAACAGTTGTGGTCGCTACATCTGCCACTGCTTGGAGTTTCCCTGATTTTCAGATTTTCCATGGTCTGTTTCCCACTGACATGGGGCTTTACATTTATCTGATTGACATTTCGGCCCAAATCTAAAATGAAAATAGCAATATTTTCCTCCATCTTTATACCTACCTCGGCTTTGACTTCTACTTCGACTTCTGCGAGGTGCTATATTCATATCTCGAGACCTACCGATACGTTTGATCTCTTTATCCATAGCCTCTAACTTCGAAATTAATTGAGGAAACGAAAAAGAGTTTGGAGTGCTAGGCTTTGGTTCACGAACCTCTTCCATCATATTTTGTGGCCGTATCTCCCAAATTCCGTCTCCAATATCCGCCCGTTTATCTAAATCCCCATCACTAATAGTTAAAATGCTTCTGATTTGACTCGGAAGCTTATCAAGCCAGAGTGTTTTAATTAATTTATCAGAAACATACGATGTAGCTAGCCCTTTCATTTTCCTCAGAAGCTGACTTGGTTTCATGGCACCAATGTCCAAGCCACTGATTAATTTGCGGATCTGACGATCTTCACTTTCTCTATAAATAGTTAATAACTTTTCTTTGGCTCTTATATACTTGTCTTTTTCGTCCGATTTTACTAAGTCCCAAATATTTTCTACAGTTTTTAAATCCAACTGAGCCATCAAATAATTAAATTTTGTCTCTTCCCTAGTTACATTCGAAAGCTCAAACTGGGCCTCAGCTTGGCAAAACCATATTTCGGGCCTTCCCATCCAGAACGGGGGCAATTTTATAGCTACCCTGTCTAAATGTAAATTGGTTTTGTTCTCACTTTTTTCGCCATCATCACCATTTTTATTCCCGTCCTGCGACATCGTGAAGGTCGGGGTCACCAAATTGTTGCTATCTTTATATCTTCAGAGATTTTAGAACTTTTTAGCCAAATAAATATAACTTCACTTTTTATATTTTTTATTTCACACATTTACAATATGTAACCTTCTGATTTTTATATATGACTTAAAATATCAATCGATATTTTAAATAATTATTATTACGATTTGTTACCCTAGAAAATTAAAAATGTCTTTCCTGTACTACCAGGAGTTTTCAAAAAGTAAAACCCTCCTGTTCCATCATTTACAGCATTCATAATTGTATCAAAGACATACTTATGTTGATGGTTCAAATTCAACAGCGGAACATATATTCGAACCGATTCCCTTAAAGCATCGAGTTCGAACAGTTTTTCACGTTGCAACTCTTGATTAAAAGAGTCGTGCATTGGGTGATTAGGCGCTTTCGATTTGGTCCCGCTTCGAATTGGCCGAGCCGTTCTCGAGTTTTACGCTTAGCAACACATTTGGCGATTCATTTTTATTTATATTGATTAACAGAAGGTTATAGTTGCACTCTTAAAATCGCATAGTAGCCCATATGTTAGCTGTTAGCTAACATTACATCTCTCCCCTTGAAGATGATTGATCGGGGAGAAAGGAAGCAGCTTATTGGAATGTACGAAATTTGAAATATTTTTTTTCTTTCCGCTTGCAACTTCATAAAAAGACAGTGAAATTTGCCTGACGATTGGGAAAGGTTCAATTCGTACCGGTTCTAATTTTTTTCGATTCAATTTACTTTCATTAGATATGTACACTAAATCACCAACCTGGAAATTATGTTGGCGTCAATTCTTATCTATACGGTTCTTGTTAATTTTGAAACTTCTCATAGAATTCTGGAAAGCAATTTTTCGGCCTTTTTCAAGAGTTTGTTTCTCGTCTTCCTTTCTGGTGAGTCTCCTTTCTGAGCAGTAGGTATGATGGGGCAAAGTTTGTGGAGCTATGAATAGTTTTATTATACTTTTCAACACATTGCTGTGCAAGAGTTGACCAATTTTTTTCATTATTATCGCTGTTTATTTTGCATCTCAGGTGATTTACTAATGTTTGATTTAAACGTTCATTAAGCCCATTTGACTCCGGATTATCAATAGAAGTGAAAACAATTTCTATTCCATATTTTTCTAAATATTTTTTTAAATCAGTTGAATTTATACCTGTATACTGGTTGGCGAGTAAGATGGAAATCTTATGTTTTTTTAAAATTGGTTGAAGCAGATTTATAAAAACTTGAGCGTTCTGTCTTTTTGAAGTAGAAATCCTCGCATTTTGGGTAAAATGGTCTACTAAGATATGCATATATCGTTTAGGAGAACGGTGACCTGCAAAACCTCATTATCGAATGACATGATCTGAAAAGGTTCAATAGCTGGTCCCAGGTTTGATAAGAGGTCAGTAGCACGACTACGACGAGCACGATAGAAGGAATGTACAGCGTTGTCCATACCCTTGAAATAGTAGTGTGTTCTGATTGTAGCGATCATCTGTTGTGGACCTATATGACCATGATGTTGATGGACGAGTTCAACTATTTCTTTTCCCAAAGCTGGTGCAACGAAAATTCTTGATTTTCCTTTTATATTCTTTAATATTATAACTTGTTTAGACTATGTGTTTAGCTAATTTTAAATCAGGAAGGTGTCCCTCTTGGTCTTTTAATACCGTTGGTAAATCTATTAAATTCACAACATGGATAGCGTCTTTATTCTCGAAATATTCAAGAACAGGGTTTCTTGAAAGTAAATCAGCAAGGACATTTTCTATGCCTTTTTCGTATATAATATTAAGATTGAACTGCGATAAGTAAAGGATTAAATCACCAAGTATTTCATCAGTTCTAGCTTTTGTTTCTAAATTCTCCAACGGCTTATGATAACTGCAGACTGTGAAGGAGCGTTCGATTAAGTAATACTGCCAGAATTTTATTGCATCTTTGATTGCCTTGCATTCTAAATAAATAATGTTTAAACGCTTTTCAGTTTCTGAAAGCTTACGTGAATAATACGCCACTGGGTGTAGTATTCTGTCGTCTTGTGGTTGTTTCATAGTAGCGCCGATACCTTTATAACTGGCATCTGTTTCTATAAATATTGGCTAATTAATGTTATAAATAACAAGAATAGGGGTTGAACATAAATAATTCGTCGGCTTGTTCACATTCGTCGGACCATTTAAATTTCACACCTTTCCTTAATAAACGATGAAATGGTTCTAGTTGCTGAGTACTTTTTTCTATATACCGCAAATAGAAGTTTATAGATCGGAGAACACTACGAACTCCAGTGCTGGTGAAACTTTGTTTTTTGAAATGGTATGTCCCAGATATTTGACTGATTTACCTGCAAACAAACACTTGAATAGTTTTAATTTAAAACCTTCATGATTTGTAACAATATGTTGAAGATGGTCTTCCCAAGTTCAGGAGAAAATCAAGACATCGTCGATATAGTTAACGCAGAATTCATCTAAACTATTTCTTCGGAGAATATTTGCTAATATTCGTTGGAATGTGGCGGGAGCCGTTTTAAGACCAAAAGGGAGAACTTTAAACATGAATTTTTTATATTTCGTTATAAAAAGTTTTCTCCCGATCTTGTTCTTTTAGTTGAATACACAAAAATGCGGAATTTATATCTAGAACTGTGAAATATTTACAATTCATAACTTTTTCCATGACATCTGTTATTGTTGGGAATGGGAAACATTCAGGAGCTATTAACTTATTTAATCTTCTAAAATCAACACGTAAGCGGGATCTTTTCCCATCTTCTTTCTTGAAAGCCAATGTAACTGGAGAAGCAAAATAAGATTCAAATTCTTCAATAATTCCGACGTGTAATAATTTCTTGATTTGAGTTCTAATTTCTTCATCGTCCGGCATTGAACATTTATATGGTCTACATGTAACATATTCATTTCTTAGTAGTTTTATTCCGCTTCTTTTGACCGCACTTTGCCAATATCAAATTTATCTGTGGCAAATGTGTACCGATATTTCTCAATTAATCGTAAAGTATTTTGTTTCTTTTCTTCACCTTCAATATGGTGTAAATCAACGACAAAGTCATATGCATTCAAAGTTTTGTTGACGTTCGACTTAACATATTCATCTAACTCTTTAACATTAACATTATCTAAATTCTGCATCTGATCATCATTGGATCGTATAAGAGCAGTATTCTATTGATAGACGTGTACTTTTACTTTTTCATTATTATTACGTTGAAAAATTCTTGATTTTCATTCCGAATCAGCCTAAACTTCTTAATAGCGTCAATACCAATTAACATATCATAGGAGAAGTTATCATTTTTAACAACATATGTTGTCTAATAGTCTGTAATATTTCCAATTCGTAGCTTAATTATAGCCCGGGCCGAAGTGAAATTATGTCCGCTGATTATTTTAAATATATCTCTGTGTTCTATTAACCTCAACTGAAGCAAATCAGCAATTCGTTTGTTAATTAATTGTTAATACATTAGAGCCACAAACATAAAGAGCATTTATTTACATATTGTCATTTATTAATACATTTAATTTTTTCAACGGATATGATTTCCCCGGGACCATGAATTCTCGTTCTCAAGATCTATATTCAATAACTCTAAGTCATTAATATGTGCAGTATTAATTCGTTTTTCATTGTCCGATTTCATGTTACGAATATCAGCTGGCGGTTGGTAACGATTTTTAAAACCTAGACTCGCACAAATGGTACATGGTTTTCTTTGAAGGTCGTTTCTTTCAATGGATTTGAATTCAATCTTGGAAGTAACTGTTGTTGTTTTTTTCTAGAAAATAAATCTTCTAGTTTTCGAAGTTCAGTGAACAGCTTGTCCAGGGTGGCTATCTGTTCTCTATCACGTTCATTTGGCAAACCGAAAACTATCTGATTGATTCTGGATAGTTCAGTTCCATGGGGTTCCACTGCTAGGCAAAACCTCTCTTTTACCAGCGCGTAATCAATCAAGGAACTGCCCAAATATTTGCAATTAAACGCTTTTCTGACAACAGACCAACATTTATCAATGAAAACATTTAAAAACGAATTTTTCCATATCTCCCATAATGTGGCTAGACCATACGTTGTTAGGTTATTTTCATACCAGTCTTTTGCTGTACCGGTTCACAAAAAAAAGTAAAGCCTAGATTTATTTGAAATCGACTACACTCCTCTTCAAATTTACGTAGCCATTCAGTTGGATCTGTTTTTTTTACAAATATATCCAAAATAATTTTTTTTTTTTTCAATTTGATGCAATTTAATTTCGTTTTGAGCTGAATTAGATTTTGGTTGTTCTAAACGCCTAATTCGATCCTGCAATCCTAATTGTAGAGGCTCGAAAGATCGCGGAATCGGAGCAGCGATGTATTCCTCCAATGGTAATTCTTGGAAACACACACTCTCTGCTTCATCAAAATATTTTTTGTGAATGTCATTGTCAATTTAAATAGCTACAGTTCTGTAACCATTCAAAATTTTAGTAGGAGCTGTTGCATTACAAATAATTTTTTTAGTTAATAAAACTGTGTAAAAGTTCAAGTTTCATAATTGAGCTGGAAATAAATACCAAATAATTTTATTGGTAGAAATACCTTGAATTACAAATTCTTTCTCCTCTCTCTTCACAATTTTGACAAATAGCTGAGCCATCTGCTATCCTCACTCCTTGAAGCTTGTAATTTAATTTCTAATGTGGTTTTATAAACGTGATTTAATTCTCTGTATAAAAGCACAAACATGATTAGAATCAAATATTGGAAAAAGAAAATACATTATAAACAAATAAAGTAATCTACCTTTATAAAAGAATTAAATTACACGTTAATCTTTCAAAGTAAAAGAAACAGTTATTAACAATTAAGAGAAGGTTTTAGTTGCACTCTTAAAATCACGTTAAAAGCCCATACGTTAGGTGTTAGCCAACATTACACACACACACACACACACACACATATTTGTATATATATATGTATTAAAATTATATTTTGTCGACCCTTAGAAATTATTTAAATAATTACAATATTCGGGTTATACGTGAGTTATATGCACATAGGGGTATTTACAAATCCAGGTGGCCAAAATTATTTGATGCCGATTTACTGTCGAAAATATATTTACTAATCATATTAAGCTAAAAAAAAGTTATTTTCAGACTTTTTATGAAATCGAGTCAATACTGGAAAATATCTATATTGGAAGATTATGATTTTACGAAGAAATCAAGGCAACCCACTGTCCCGAAGCAATCACAGTGATGAAGGAACTTCAAAAATCCAACAGAAAACTGGCGAGTGCAAAGAATACAAGGACATTCCTATTAAGATGCGGGGCATGGGTATGAGAGCAATATTGCCTGGAAACGTCGCCAAAATAGTTGTTGTTATTTATTGACTGAACCTCAAGAACCTTATCAAACATTTAATAGTAACAGTCAAGAAATGTATCCATATATATATATATATAATCATATGCTATCAACATGGCGGCAAGTATATCTCAGTTAGAAAACGCTCTAGAAGTCTTAAATGAAATAGCAGCATTTAAAGTACTCAGGAAAGATCTAAAAGATAAGTTAATTCTTTTAATAGACGAAATCGGACAAACTGTGCACAACATTTCGGATTTTCAAGGAAGTCAGTTAACCTAAGTCGTTCTAATTCTGAAACTGTGATACCTCGTTCCAAACGAAAATCTACAGCTTCCTATAAACTAATACTAAAAAGCAAGAGTAATCAAAACGCAGATGCTGTCAAGAAACGGTTCAAAGAAATAATAAAATCCAAGGATTTAAAAATTAGTATTAACAAAATAACCCCAAAAAAAGATTTAGTAATAGTTGAAACCAATTCAGAAGAAGAAAGAGGAATATTCTCTAAAAAACTTGAAGAAAATTACGATTTCTTCATAAAATCATCGAAAAGGAGGAAGCCAAGGCTTATTTTTAAAGACGTCGATGAAGACTTAACAATGGAAAACATAGTAGAACATATTGTGGAGCCAAATTACGGACTGCAAATTAAGAGTAATTCTTTACGGCCGGTTATCTTCTTGAAAATGCAAGATCCAAAAGGACACACGCTGTTATCGAAACAGACGGAATTACTAGGATCAAATTGCTCAACAACAGGATCAGTTTAGGTTACAACAAACATTGGGCCGAGGACTACCTGAGGATCAGACGATGCACCAAGTGCTGGAAGTTCCATCACTCCAAGGAACGTTGCCAGGGTCAAACATGTCCCCAATGCTCAGGTAATCACTCCATTAAGGATTGTAACCAACAGAGTAAAAAATGTCCTAACTGTTCTACCTATAACCGACATATTAACCTAGAACGATTTAAAATTGACAGCAACCATTCGGCTTTTGACAAAAAGTGTCCCTCATACATTACAGAACTAAATAAACTCACTTAAAACACAGACTGCTAAATTAAAAAACTACAGACTTACTACATTTCATCATTCAGTCATACTCGTATACGGACTTCAAAATATTACAGATAAACACACATCATTCTAAAATTTGTGTAAACTACATAAACCACTTTATTCAAGTCAAAAATATTGATATAACCCTCATACAAGAACCTTATACTAGAAACAACAATATTACAGGTTATAATAATCAAATTCAGATCTACCAAACACATGTTTCCAAACCTAGAGCTGCAATATTAATAAACAATAAATACATCGATGCAATCTTACTTACACAACACAGCGACCAGGACTTTTGCACAGTTGAAATTACTATTAAACAATACAAATTCTTATTTATCAGTGCTTATTTCAATGAAACCTTAGACATTGACATCGATCTCACCAAAATTGTGGCCATTATAAATTATTATAGCAACCATTACATTATTCTAGGCATAGACTCCAACAGCAGATGAACGGAATAGAACAGCAGAACAAACGGATTATAAATTAAACTCCCTTTATCTATTGTTATATTAGAAAATGAACAACAGCTGTCTAAATTAAAAAATATAAAATACTGTGAAAGCGTCCATAACACATGGGAAAAATACAACAGTAAAAACTTGTTAACTTAATGTTATCTCTGCCAAGAGTTTAATCACGTGGCAAGAAATTGCTTTAAAAAACCGAAATGTTTACAATGTTCAGAAGAACATTTATTAAAAGATTGTCCAAATATCCTAGCTGACGGATTTAAACCAAAATGCTGTAACTGTCAAGAAGAACATTTTGCCAATTTTGAAAAATGCCCCAAATTGATAAGAAACTTACAAATTCAACAGAGTAAACAGAGGCCAAGGTTAACCCCTCCGACCGAATTATTTACAAAGCGAAGCCTACTGAATACCCAACTCTACCAAAATCAGATACTAAATGGTTTGAAAAAACGTTTGTAAACCAAAATAAACCAAAAAAGAATAATAACGAACCTTATATTATGGAATGTTTCAAAGAAATCAAGAATATGTTTTCTATGTTTAATGTTTATAACATATTAACCAAATTTAAAAAATATTGTATCAAATGTAAAAAACGTTGAAGACATCATGTCAAAAATGTCTATAATAATAGAAGGTCTGTTATCATTCTTTGATTATTGGTTAATTTTAAAATATTCCATAACATTATGAGTATATCCCATATCCAATGTTTATTATATTCCAATGTACTATATAACATATTTAATATTGTATATAATATAAGATATATAGTGTACTTTAAAATAATAATCTATATGGAATTACCTGTAAGAATAATCATAACATCACAATATAAAAGGATAACTCTACAATATCCCTCGTATATACATATCCGACCTACCTTCTCTCCCTTCAGTTGAAAGATCATTATATGCCGATGACACGGCGATTTACACTAGTTCCTTCAGGATGGACACAATAGAAAACAGATTAAAATCATTATACTTCAGATTTAATAAATATTATAAAAAATGGAAAATAAAAATAAACGAACAAAAAACAACTGCAATAATTTTTACAAAAAGAAGGCCCAACATACCAAACCATATCAATCTAAAAAATATTCAAATCCCTTGGACTTAAACTGTTACCTAACTTGGTTTGGAACTAGATAAACGATTGACATTCACATCTCACATAAATAACAAATGCAACAGAGCCAAAAAACTTTTAAGTACTATGGCTCCGTATTTCAAAAGGAAATCCCCACTGCCGATCAAAAACAAAATCATTCTGTATAAATCAGTCATAAAACCATTACTGACGTACGCCTCTCCCGTATGGAGCTACACCTGTGATTCAAACTATAAAAAAATTGAAAGGGTGCAAAACCGATGCATGAGAATAATAAATGACTACCCCAGATACACAAAAATAACCGACATGCTACTCGAATTAGATTTTCAGATAATTAAACAATTTATTCACACACAGACCAGAAACTTTTTTAACTCTACAAACAATTCAGGAAATACTACAATTCAAACAATAGGCAATTATAACAAGCAATCCTTAAGAAGATACATGCACAAACGTACAATTCACATACTACTATAACAATATTTTGCTAATAAGACATCCAAAAGTTATTGTCTCGGCTTGAAATTAAATTTATTGGAACACAAATAATATATAAGTTAATTATCCAAAATGTTGATTAACTTAATGAACTAAAAGTTAATAAATTATGCATTTTAGTTTAGTAAATTTTTATTATGTATTTGCTTTTATCAATCTCTCTTTTTTTTCTTCTTATTTTGTAGGATTGTTAGTATTTTTCCTACTGTTAAAATAAATGCATTCCAAATTGTACCCATTTCAGCTAAGCTTAGCTGTCAATGTAATGTAAATTGTTTTATTACCAAAACATGTAACAATTTATATATGCAATTGTAAACTGTTTAATCATTTGAATAAAACTTTTATTTATTACTATTACTCTTCCACTTCATAGAAATAAAAATAGATCTCGGCAAATATTGAAGGGAATAAAAGAATAAAAAAATATTTATACTTATTTAAATTGTAAAAATTAACAAAATTTTGTAATAAGCTTACAGGATCAGTTATGATCTCGATTTCTAATAAGATTTCATAATCGCTAGAACGATTATTTATATTTTTTTTTACTCATTTCATCTGTTCTTTTCGGAAGGTTTGTTTGATACTTTTCAATATAATCAGAACTTGTATTCTACGCCATTCAACATAATTTTAAAAAGGTTGTTTGTTTATTTGGGCTTAACGTTCTTATGTAGTCCAATTTGGGTTGGAAGGACGGGTTATCCTACAGGTTACCAATCAATTCTACCCTGAGTGGGAAAGTCCAGACTCATATCGTGGGTCCACCACAAAATAAATTTTAACCCGCCCAAGTGGGATTCGAACAACCTACGACCTTCAGTACCGAGCGCGAAGAGACCCTCGCCCTAACTCACTCGGTCATCGAGTCCCAGTTTACAAAATGTGGCTTGGTATATTGATTTAAGACTGCCTAATTGCAGCATTCATATCATCAATGCTGAAGAAACAGCTAAAGATGAATTAATCGAGTTATGCTTGGTAGCTTGAATTGAAATTTAAAGATTGTTTATTTTACAGTAAGTGCATAATGAATAATTGTAGTTTAGTCTAAACAAAAGTATAGAAAAAGGAAAAAAAAATCAGATACAAAATGTTCCCTCATTTAAACCTCAACGGTTTAAAAGTTACAATATAATAATGGTTTAAAAATGTTATATGGTAATTAAAATATAATAATGGTTTTAAAATTAAAATATAATAATTTTTTTAAAAATTGAAATAATTTCACTTACTTAGTTTTCCTTGTCAGTATTCCTGCTTCCTTTTGACTGAATCACAGGCATTAAAAATCAATGGTGGTTCATAGCGAAACCAACTACATTTCTGTAGTGAAGATCCACTTTTAGGGATGCAACCTTCCTGTGCACCCGACGAAATTGGCTTTTTAGCGTGTGGGTTTGTTTTTTTAATTTCGGCCGATGAAACCCGATACTTTGTTGCCAGTGACAAAAGACATTTAATTTTTTTTTCCCCGGTTTCTGTAATCAGTGAAAGACGGGTCCCACAGACACCGATTCGAATGCAAGTCCTCGATCAAATTTAATGTTTGGGCAGTACTCTACGACATAATAATTATTTATTTAATAATTTAATTATTAATATTAGAGAGTATAAAATTAATATAAAGAATAAAAACTTGACAGCCGGAACATTAGGTGCACGCGATCGGAAGCTAGAAGGAACGGCTCTTTGCCGGTTGAGATTCACGTCCGCACTGAGTCATGTTGCGGAATATGAATCAAAGGAACGTCGAAGAATCCCATCTCAGATGGGACGCAAAATAAGTCAGAAATACTAACCCACCGAACACTATATTCATTGTCACAAGAGTCGACTCTTGTCTATACGGACGGTAGTAATGACAGCAAGAACGTTGGATGTGCATGGTTATTTAAAGCTCTAGATGGCAGAACCATAAAACATCAGTATAAACTAGAATCGTACTGTTCAAATAACCAAGCCGAGAAATTTACTGTTTTGAAAGTTACGGAATACATAATTAACGAACCTCAAAAGACTAACGCACATATTACAATACATACAGACAGTAAAATATTAATAGAATCGATTAATAATACAGACATACATGACTATTTGACGGACCTAATCAGATGAAATTTAATAACCATTAAGAACAAAGGGAAAATGGTCTCTATAAAATGGGTTAAGGCACACTTTGGAATTGAGGGTAGCGAAAGGGCCGATTACCTAGCCAAAGAGGCGGCTAAAAATAATTTTTTACCTTCGTATAACAAAGTTCCATTATCATATATAAAGCGGGATATAAGTTCTGATATGGTTGAAAAGTGGGACCAATTGTGGGTGACCTCATCAAAGTCACCAAGCTTACACAGATTTATACCTCACATTACACACAGCAATTACAAACACATACAAAGTAACAACTACAAACTAACACAACTAATGACAGAACATGGTAACTCTAAACAATATCTCAAACGATTTAACATAATACGGTCTGACATATGTAATGAAGACGGACAAACTCAAAATTTCAGATATGTACTTTACGAATGTAAAGCATTTGAAAAACAAAGGTTTAATCTAGTAAAAAATATTATTCTCAAACATGGAACATGGCCAGAGACAGAACAAAATTTGTTCTCTAAATTTAAGACTGACTTACTCACATTTATACGAAAGATCGACTTTGACAAACTGACAAATGATGGGCAGCGGAGGTAGTTTCTTGTTGGCTTTTGTTTTGTTTCTTTTTTTGTTCGTTTTTTTTTTTCTTTTTTTTTGTGATTTTGTTTAGATATTTTTTTTTTCTTACTACTAATCATGTTAACTAATAATAACATAGAATGTTAAGTAATACATTGTAAAACATGTAGTATGCCTATAAGGCATGGAGCATGTTAATATACAAATAAACGGTCCTTATATGGGTATACCATATAAGGAAAAGAAATTAAAAAAAAAAAAAAAAAAAAAAAAAAAAAAAGTCGACTCTGCTAGACTTGGCTTAAACTCTCACGGGACTCAGCTCAGACGCAGAGAGTCGATTCAAATGTGTCCCAGTGCGTACTAGGCTATACTAGGTCTTAAATAAGGCGATCGCGTTCAAAATTCCAAAACCCGCATTTTTTGTTTGATAAATTTATTTTAAATAATAAACTAAAGGATAATGTTATACTTGTATTAAAAAAACAACATGATTTCACTAAAAATAAGTTTTAATTTAATAAAATGCATTTGTTTAAATGATGTACTTACATTATATATTTAATATAAAACTTTCTCTGGTAAAATTATCCTAATGAAAAACAAAATTTGTAGAACTACATATTGAACAACTGAATAAATACATAAAAGTATTGTAATTTATATAATAGGTATGTACCTAAAGTAAGGTATACAAGTAATAAAATATTGTAGGTACACATATTCTGCACGATATCTACACATAAAACAATAAAACATAAACAATTAGCATTTAACATATTTTATGTATCAATATTATGTAAAGTGTTTTAAATAATTTATTAAAATTCGTTATTTAATATTACCGTAAATTTTGAATCATCATTTCAATTTTTTTTGAATAATATTGAATATTATGGCTTTTCTTTTATCTTCACAAACTTTGGTGCCGAATGATTTGGTTTTTTCAAAGGTTAGTTATCAATAGAAAGAAGATATGAACAGTGGATTATGAATTCTAGAAATATCCTTACTATAATATATAATATATGCCTTTCACATTTAGGTCCTTTCACTAAATTCAAAATTTTTAATATCTTAATTTTGCGCAAAGGAATGTCACTTTCGCCTTCACATTTATTTTTACAACAGCTTTTTTTTTTTTATCATATTACAACGGCAGTTTGGTAATTCTCTTGAGCTTAATTGAATCAATCAAATTCAAAGATTTTTTTTCAAATTTTAAGATTTGTTTTCAATTTCATTCTTTAGATTTTATTTATTAGAATTTTATATTATATACCTATTTAATTATAGAAGTTTTCCAACTAAAGTTTTCCCTGTAAGCCTTAATATCTTTGTTGCGGGGTTTTCTTTAAATTCAAAATTTTCAATATCTTAATTTTGCGCAAAGGAATTACAATTTCGCCTCCACATATTTCTTTTAGTAAAAAAAAGTAGACAAAATACGGATAACTCAAAAATAGGGTTTTGAGCGGAGCCATTGAGAAGAGGGCACCCGTGTGCGTCGGTCAGCGTAGGCGACATGAGCCTTTGGTTGCGAATGGTTACAATATGTAGCCTGATGGGGTTAGGATGCTATCCCGACTCCCCAAGTTTCGGAACCCATTCTTTTATACCCGTTCACGTACAAATTTCTCCAAAATTTCATATTTTCCCAAAAAAAAAGTATTTAATTTTGATCTAATATAAACATAATTAAACAAGAAATAACAGTGAAAATAAAAGATTAAAAAAGTCTATACTTTTTGTGAACGTTAGAAGGCAGATTGACCTGTGGATAGTAACGTACGTCAACAATTTTAATAATTGTTTTTTCTTTGTAAAACATTTGAAATTGAAGCCCTAAGGCCAAGAGTGATCAATCATTAATTGATTGAATTCGACAAGATAAAGTCAATAACAAGGAAATATTGGATGTATTCTTTTTTACAGCCATTCAAAATGCTGGGACAGCTAATTGCCATATTAGTTGAAAATGACCCAGTTATCATGTGAATCATAATATGAGGCTGTCTCTAATGTTTTTGGTGTTACAAGTTTGTTCAATTTTCTGACTGGTTTAAAATGTTTCACGAAAAACTAATAAGTGGATCTACTTCTGTTTTGCAGCAAATCCTTCAATTATAAAATGTTTCTTGATTACCTATGTTACGTAACCTATGTATTTGAAATTCAGTGACAGTGAAAAAATTAAAAATGGATCTGGAAAATTGCTTCGTGTGCGATTGTTCCCACTTAAAACCCTGATTTGAAATTCACAAAAAAATTACCTGCAAATTTTTTTTTTTTTTTAATTAATTACTAAATAAAACATTTAACCTTAAAATGATTTGATTAATTTTATATGGTACATATTTTAATTAATCTCCAGATGGAAGAGGTTTTAAATGTTTTTAATAATTATCTCAGACGCCTATCGACAAGCTCGATTTTGAAAATTTTATCTACTCGGATTCTTAAACCTGACTTCAAAGATACACGATTTATCATCTAAAACACATAAAAAATCTATTATTATTTTACGGTAGAACACTCCATACCCCATAATGGGTCTCCTTGTCTTAAACCACTGATAACCTTAAAGCTATTTGAGATACCCACTCTAGTTTTAATTTTACAACTTGTCCTTTCAAGGGTCATCTTTGTCAATCATATTAGCTTGCTAGGTATTCCCAGTGTCTGCAATGCCTTTAATAATTTCCCTCTGTTCACACTGTCATACGCCTGCTATAAAGAGGTGGTGTAGGTCAACATTGTACTCGTATGTTTTCTCCAGCATTTGTCTAATCGAGAATAAGTAGTCTGTTGTTGACCGTCCTGGGCGGAAACCGCTCTGGTACTCGCCTAGTAGTTGCTCACTCCTCTCCATCATCCTCCTACATATTGCTACCGACAGGATCTTGTAAACTGTTGGCAGAAGCGCTATTCCCCTATAATTTTCACATTTCAGTTTGTTTCCTTTTTTATATATAGTAACTATAATTGCTTCTGCCCAGTCCACTGGCATTTTTTCCTCCATCCATATATCCCATATCACCTTGTAAATCTGCTCCCAAGTGTCTTCCCCTGCGTATTTTATTAATTCTGAAAGGATTTCGTCGGGTCCTGGCGACTTATTATTTTTCAGCGACAAAATTATGTCCACAATATCATCTCTGTCAGATGGTATCTCCTCCTCTATATCCTCCCCATTGTTAAATTGGTAAGCCTGTTGGAAGTACGCATTGCCTGTCTCCGGATTTAGAACCTTGTTAAAATAATGGAGCCACCTATCCTTTATTTTATCAGGCTCCGTGAGAAGATTCCCACATTGATCCAGACACATTTCTGTCTGTTGCGTAAAGCCCTGTCTTAGCCATTTAGCGCCCTTATAGAGCTTTCGGCTTTCTTGCGCTTGAAAATGCTCCTGCATCTCGTCGATTTTTCTCGCCTCATATGCTCTTTTCTTGCCTCGCATCATTCTTTTGGCATTTCTTCTTATTTCAGTATATGCATCGTATGTACTGCGAGTTTTCCTTTGGAGCATATTCATTCGAGTCTCATTCCTTTCTTGTATAGCCCTCTCACAATCCCTATCAAACCATGGGTTCCTCCTTCCATTCTTTCTTTCTCCTAGAACTTCGCTTGCTGTGATCCTTATTGCTTCTCCTAGTCTCCTCCATCCTTCCTCCACACCCAGTTCCTCCACAGTCCACTCCCGGCACCGGTGCTGGAGTCGCTCTTGGTATTTCTGCCTAGTAGCTTCCTCCATCAGCCCCTCCATCTCAAGCCTGCATGTTTTTCCTTCCATTGCCATCTTCTTCCGTGCCAGGTATTGGTTATATTTCGCCAGAACTAGGAAGTGGTCCGAGCAGCAGTCCACTCTTCTGTAGCTTCGTGCGTCCGTTAAGTGTGAGCAGTGCCGTGTATCGACCAGTATTTGGTCCAGCTGTCTTCTGGTTCTGTCACCTGGGCTTATCCACGTTTCTTTGTGAATATTTTTATGGGGATACATAGTAGTCGTGACTTTCATATCTTTTGAGGCAGCGAACTCAACAGTTCGGAAGCCATTGTCATTTGTAGTCTCGTGTGTGCTATGCTGCCCGGTAGTGGGTCTATATATTTCTTCCTTGCCTATTTGGGCATTGAAATCTCCAAGTATGATTTTGGTGTCGTACAGCGGCATCTCATCATATATCTTAGCCAGTTGGGCATAGAACTCGTCCTTGTCTATCTCCTCTGCATCTTCACATGGTGCATGTGCGCTTATCAGTGAAATGTTGCAGAATCTACCCTTCATTCTGATTCCGCAGATCCTGTCATTGATACATTTATATTCCAGCAGTGTATGTCGAATACTTTTTTTTATCATAAACCCGGTCCCCCTACGATTCTCCTTAGAACCACTGTTTATTAATAAATACTTTTCAAGTGACACCATTTCTGTATTACCCCATCGGATTTCCTTTAGCGCCACTAAATCCACTCTATATTGTTTCAGCACTGCTTCCAACGTTCTGCTTACCCCCGGCTGCAATATACTTTGCACATTCCAGGTACCAATTCTAAGCCCATGCCCTTGGTTGCTTTTCCTCCTCCTCCTCCTCCTTTCTCTCCTCCTCGACTTCTCTTTAAGACTTCATTTTGGTTAAGACCCCCCCCCCCGTATCCGAATGGTCCCTCCGGGGAATAAATTTGTATTTTTAACCTTCATCATTCTTTCCTGCAGGTTCTGGACTGTACCTTGTTTTTATAGTGGTGAGGTCGCCTACCCCTCACGCTTAATCCTCCTCCTTTATCCAGGCTTGGGACTGGCAGTGGTTCACCTAGCATCACTAGGGGTAGCATCACTACATCCACCGGCGGAGTTCATCACACCCATTTAGGGATTGTAAAAATGTAACAGTTGTCCCGCCAAAAAATTTAATGGAAAAATCTAGATAAAGACATTGAACATCTTGTTAGAACTTGTCAGAAATGCGGACGGATTAAAAAAAAAAAAAAACGGTGTGAGGCTGTGTCATGGACACGGCCGTGTATTGTACGTGAATAAATTTATGTAACTGGTTATATTTTCTGAATAAAATATTTTCATTTATGTATTTACCATAAAGGCAAGAAAACTAATAATTATTGTAATACGAAAAGTACAACACAAATGGCAAACTAGATACATTGAGATTTCTGGTAAACTTTAAATCAATACAGGCATTACCTAACGTTGTTGGAGAAGTTTCAATATAAGACAAATTGAACTCGCTAAGCATGAACTAGGGCAATAAGTGGTTTTGTGAGACATCAACATTAAAGTATTCAACTATCATAACTGGTGTATTAAGATCAGGCTCATAATCGGTTATAATTTTAGCGATTTTTTTGGAATAATTAAACAACGACCGTAACATAAAGAGCTTTATTTCTGCTAAACTTCGCCTTGGCTCTTTAAGGAGTAGTGCAGCAGCTCGCGATGCTGGCACAGCAAATGATGGAGCAGACTAACCGACCATTAGAGGATTCTCCATTCTAAACTTCAACGTAGATGGGCTCTATCCCAGAATTCACGAGGTTGAAATGTTATTGGCCTTGGCCCAGCCAACCGTTGTTGTAATCACTGACACTAGGTTGCCCGCCTCATTTCCAGGGATATTCCGTGGTAACTGACAACTCATCGGAACTCCATGGGGGTGGAGTTCTCATTGCCATTCGCCACGGCATATCTTGGTGAGATGCCTGGAGAGTGCAGGTGGTGGTCGCCGGTGCTGGCATTTTCTTCCAAGATATGCCGTGACGAGAAAATGCCAGCACCGGCGACCACCACCTGCACTCTCCTGGGCCATCTCACCATTCAGGTCCACATGAGACAGCCCACACTCATAACAGGAGTCTATCGCAGGCCGCGAACATCCCTTGTCGACCTCCTGGATGCGTGTGCGGTGAAGACCAACCATTGGGGATTTCAACGCCAAACAAAGCCTTTGGTATAACAACCAGGTGCAAATGCACATACATTCAGAAGCTGCATCAACGGGGCTACCTCCACACTGGATCTCCTCCTCACAAGACAACCTCACAGAAACACTGGGTGTACAGTCAATGATCTCGTCACCTCAGACCACCACTCAGTGGTCTATAACATCGAGGGGGGAAGAGACGACCCAATGCCAGAGAAATTTCTCTATCAAGAGGCGGATTGGGCAAAATATAAAACAGAGATCTGCTATAGGCTGTCTAATGTGCCAACCCTGCGCTCTGTGAAGGAAGTTGACAATTGCATCGTCACATTCACAAGAAACATCACAGGGGCTGCCCGTTCCTCCATACTCACTTTCCGTCCGTCCTTCCTCTCCATCTCTCCGTAAACCTCCTCCTCACATCATGTCCTCATCTCGAGTAGGCGGAACTTAAAGAACAGATGGTAGAGAATCAAAGGACATCAAGCGAGCCCTCACCACTCAAATTAAGAACCTGCTCCGCCAATGAAAAACCTCCATTTAGCAGGACGAGCTGAGGGCAACTCACGCTGATTACCGGAAATTTTGGAAACTGACCAGATCTGTTGAAAAAAGACCTCAACGATCCGCCTACACGGTGGGGACAGGCTCCTGACACCTAACGACCAGGCGGAGCTGCTTGCAAGCCACTATCGGCAGGACATCACCAACCGTACTGTACTGTCGATACTAAACCCCTTCCGGCCATGACCAGAGATAACAACTTCATGGTCGTCAGCCCCAACAGGCTAAAGGCTATTATAAGACGGACAAATGCAATAGAGTCCCAGGTCATGATGGGATACAAACTATCCTGCTAAAGCAGTCCCCCCGAAAAGGAATAGCTCACCTCACGGGCCTGTACAATGCTTGCTTGCGACTGAGATATTTCCCCGAGACGTGGAAGCACGCAATATTGTTTCCACTTCTCAAGCCGGCTAAGAAAGGAGACAAGCCAGATTTAGTTTTGGTTTAGATCCAATCCAATCACTTATAGGGCTTTCGTAAGGACCTACACTTACCAGTAAAAACCTAATTTTCTTTCATCACAATATTTGTTTCAGTTCTTATCCATTGCTGCAACAAGTAATAATTCATTGTCCGCCAAACTATATCTAATCTATAAATTACGTTACTGATTTTTAGACTGTTTGGATTTCTTTCTAAGCTAAAGAGAAATAAACAACTTTCGGAAAAAAGGTGGACTGGGAGACCTTCGCCGAGGGGATGTGTTCGCTTCTCATCCCCACACACTACTACACGACTGACGACATAGACGTAACCATATTCATACTCACACAACACATATACAATTCCATAAGCAAAGCGACTTCACGTACTTATCCTCACACACACAAACAATACAAGACCCAACAACCCATACTTGACCTTATACACCACAAAAACCACATTCGACGTCAATGGCAACGCAATGTTATCATTAGGTTTTTTGGATTGCCCCCATTTGATAGCAAATTTCCTCTTTACACCCAAAGCACCCATCCATCGCTGGGATGAACCTTCAGAGAATTTTGATAGGGTTAATATGGAATATGAGGGACCATTCCAACACCACCACTTCTTCTTTAGTTAGCACAAAGTTCCACTGACTAGAAGTTTGTTTATCCAAGAATGTACCAACAACAGATACAGCCTTTAATACCTCCAAGATATTAGCGTCTCACGGCCTGCCAAGAGTCCTAGACTCAGATAACGCAACAACATTCAAATGCGAAACATTTTCAAAATCTGTACATACCATGGCATTCAAAAAAAAGTTCATAGCACCAGGACATACCACCGCCAACGGAATCATAGAACGTAGTATTCAGACCTTTAGACAGAAATTACAGGCCATGACTAGTACTACGTTACCACTCCAAAGTCTAAGAAATAGCAATGCAATACCGGTCAACTCTGGAAGCATGTGAAAAATCACCATCGAAATTGTATTTAGAACGTAGAATACAGATTAAATAAGACCTGCTAAAACCACCTCCTCAAACACAAGCTCATTTCAGCACCACTCAGGGTACACGTCAACAAAGCATGGGAGATCGCATACAAGCAAGGTGGTATATACTCGTACAATTCCATAAACAAAGCGACTTCACGTACTTATCCTCACACACACAAACAATACAAGACCAAATAACCCATACTTGACCTTATACACCACATGGGTATCCCCACACTGGCAAATCAACATAGAGACTTATTTTCCAAAAAATTAGGAAAATTCACTAGATAGTTAACTTCACTGGAATATTAATGGATATAGCCTGAAGAGGAACATCAATCAATCGCTTTTCATTGAGAGCGACACCAAACCCAGTAAGAGACTGATATTTGCTCTACCACTCACGAGTCGAAGCCATGAAGAACCAAGAAGTAATCTCCCAGAAGATATCCAGCTAGAGCCAAGTCCAAGACTACTGATCCCTCCGCGGCACCAACAAGAGCAATCTAGGGTCCAGTCAGAGCCCATTTCCAGGCGATCAGGCAGAGAACGGAGACCACCAACGAGACTGCAAGATTATCTAACTTAATTTACTCCTCGATTCATGCAGGTTATAAAGTTTTATAATTATTTTAATAAGCATTGGAGACTATTGTATATCGATTGTAGTGTCAATCGCTAGTAATCGAGGTTTTGGTCCTCTACTTGAGTGTAACCTTCCTGTTTTCTTATAAATTAATTTTAATCATATGTTATATATATATATATATATATATATATTGTACATCTTTTTCTTCAATAAACAATTTTATGAGTTTGTTGCTTTCTTGATTGAATGAAAATTCAAGATATAACAGTTTCCCAAAGAAAAGTTTCTCCTCTAGTAAGAAAACGTATTAAAAATTGTTGTCACTGTACTTGGAAAGTAGTAATGTATATCACTTTGTTGAAGTTGTTTGAACATTTCGTTAAAAAAATCTATGATCTAACTATTATTATGGAGTATGGTTATGTTAAAGACTAAAATATCCTTAAAATGAAACATGTGATCAATTAAATAATAACAGTGTCACCACGAAATCGCTGTGCAGTAGCAGTTGTAGTTCATAGTGGGCTATTCGAGCTAAGGTAATTTGTCAATTTATGATATTATTAGCATTTATGGGTGATTCTCAAAGTATGGGAAACTTCATATCACTGTCTATTCAGTGAAAAACCCGGTCTTTTGGCCTCTTTTTTTGGATTTAAAAATTTTCTTTGAACTGACCTATTACTTATAAAATGAAAATCATAACAAGGTTTTGTGTTTTTGTGATCAAATTCGATTGATTTTTATGCTATTTGTCATTCAATCAAGGAAGGAGTATGAATATAACACACTGTTTAAAAAGTTTGGTCTTAAGGAAGCATTAATAAATTTTTTTGAAAATTGTCACTCGGAAACGACGTCATTCCGTTGGCCAATGAATAATTGATTCATGCATCCATCACGTGGGGATTTAGTGATTCAAAGAATTAATTTCTATAATAGCAACACCTTCCAGTGAAGTTTTAGACCTTCTTACTACTTTCCTTCAGTTTGTCAGCGGATGCCGCCCTATTCTTTCATCGAAAAGCTACGTTTATGTTTATTCCCGTCATTCCAATGGTCTCAGTTTTAACACTTTTCCGTTTGAATTCAAAACTTTAAAATAGTTTCATGTTTTCCCCCTTATGACTCTTAAACATTATGACATTTGTTGTTTCATACATCAAATATTTTTTAAAAGAGAAATTTGTTAATATCGTTTTTTCATTACTCTGGACATTATTTCCCGTCATTCCCATGGCCAAATAATTATTCATGTCAATGAATAATTTCCACACTGTTAACGAGTTTAAGGGTGGTACGTTCCCCCCTCATTTAATTTAATTTAGGTGTATTTATATTTTCCAGTTCCCTTTAAACAAGTCCTGCAAATTTTGATGCCCTTTTATCGGATAATAAAAAAAAAAAAAAATTATAAATAAAAATTTGAAGTCAAAATTAAAAAAAATATATACTTTTTGTTTGGTACCGTTCTTTTTTTGTATAAGCTGCTGAATTGAATTAACCCATAATCAGCTTCATCGGGTAATGAGAAAAAGTCCAAATTTGATGGCAAAATAAAAAAAAATAAGATAATAAAAAATTGGGCCTCTATTTTTTTTATGAGGTGCTGAATGTTAAAGACCACGGGTCTCCAAACATCGGCCCGCCAGTGACATCTATCCGGCTCGCGACAGCTACGGTGCGTACATACTTTAGCATTCGCCCCGAATGAGAACTCGTTCGCCATTACTTTGTTCAGATGTGTATTGTCGAGCAGAATAATTCAGCCCGATCCGACAGTTGCAGGTAATTCAAAGTGAGTGCGCAGTCGGACACAGTAGCTCATAGTTTTCGTTGGGCGTGGAAGTGTGTTTACTCTTATAAGGACTTATTGTTGTTGTAATAAGATGAAAAAAAAAAAGAGAATAATAATAACTCGATTTTATTCACTTAAGCTAGGTAAAGCTTTAATAACAAGTATAATACGCATACAATTTAACTTAAGCACAATAACTAACAAATAATTGAAATGAATCCAACTAAGATTATAAATGAATATAAACATTACAACATAAAATACTAATGAGATTTATGTAGTTGTGATTTTCCACTGATAATATTTTTTAGCTTGTAGAGTGGACCAATTTTACTTGTACCGATTATTAAGAGAGATTTAATACGTTCTTCGGTTAACTTGGATATGTAATCATTCTTTACGTGCTTCATTTTGGAGAATGTTTTCTCACACAAGTTGACAGAACTAAAAACAGAAACATCCCACGAGAAAATGTTTGCAAATTATCAAATTGTGTCAGCGGGAGACTCATAAAATTCTAACAGTACTGGGTTTTTAGCGTACAGGTATGTGTATTTTAAGGTAGTTGATTAAAACTTCATATACAACAGTCTCTTAATTAATTTAACCAGCTTTAAGATTAAAAAAATATCGGACTAATACTTTCGGAGTTTTAGCCAAAAGAGTATTTTCGCAGAGAAGTGGGACTGACCGCAAGTAGACCAATTTCTACAATTTTTTCCAGACCATAACATCGCTAAAAATGGTCCGATTTCGGAGGGTTTTGTTCATTTCGTAGGTACTGGTTCCAGTTACAATAAATATATATAGACATTCTTCATTTTCGTGTTATGGGTAAAATACCGGTATTTTGGACTTGGTAGCAAACTTTAGAATCGGATTCAGCAACCCAAAAAACATAATGATCCGTTGAGAATAAAAGTTCGACAGTTTTTTCTTCGCCAAAACCTTATTTTACTAGACTATTACCTATTTGCGCGTGTAACCACTAGAACAAATGTCAAGTGTCGTGGTAGTAACAATACAATACAACACAATAGTAATTGAACTAGCGAATTTAGCAAGCATATGCTTGATTAGTGCGACCATTCTAAAAATTATAGATACTGGCAGGAAACTTAGAAGGGTGTTGGCCCTGGAATATGAAAAAAAAAAAAATTGTTTGAGCCGCTATTTTTTTTTTTTTTTTTTTTTTTAATTTAATTTAATTTTATTTTTTAAATCGAACTAAACCATAATCAGCTTCATCGGAACATGAGAAAACATCAAACTTCCAAGTCGAAAATAAGAAATAAATTGTTTGGCTTAGTTCTATTTTTTGTATAAGCTGCTGAATTAAATAAACTCATCAACTAATAAAAGAAATCAGCTACATTGGGTCATGAAAAAAGGTTCAAATTTGAGGGGGAAAATTAAAAAATGAGATGGTTGGATGACATACAGGAGGACTTGAAACAATTGGAAGTCAGAAGATGGGGGAAGGTTGCTGCCGATAGACCAGCTTGGCAAGCAATTTGTGACAGGGCCCTTGTCCTTGAGATCAGTCGCGCTATAAACAAATAAATAAAATAACAATTGACAAAATTTAGGCAGTTTTAATAATATAATTAAATAAGAAGTCATTGTAGCGGCAATGGAATTTTAGATAGAATTTTACAAATTTAAAGCGATGATCATGAGCTGCAATAATGCTAGATTTGTTGTGGTTGAGTCCTAGTATTAATACATTTTTTTAATCCACCTCAAAAAATTTCAAAAGTTCCATAAGAAATTTGCCCGTAGTTTGAAAATCACCCTTATGACTTATAATACCTATAAAACCCTATACAATGACCTAAAATATCCTTGATCTCATTCAAAATTATTGAAATTTCATCAAAATCTATCCAATCATCATAATTCCCTCGCTCAATCCCTGTCCAGCTTTAACCATCCCTATAACCTTCCCGGAAGATTGAAACGGCAATTGCCCCGAGACCTTTTGTGATTTAATGTTATGTTGAAATCTTGGTAATGACCAGCTTATCTACTGCTAAGTCCTGAGCATATGTGGCTATAGTGCTCCCACCCAGCCTCCACTGGATATTGCCAGTAATGCAGCTGTGAGAGCAGTGCTGGGATTTCTTCGGGTCTGGCCTTGACTCCCAATAACTGGGGAAATAGGCTCGATGCGGGGTTCCCTAGGCTTAGTGTGTCTGTATTGTACATATAGTAAGAATGTATCTTAATTTTGTTTAATTTATTTTATTTTTTTGTATTTTAATTTTTGTCACTTAATTTTTATTACTTCATTTTATTTTTGATGATTGAGTTATTAGTTTTATTTTTATAATTATTATTTGTTTTATTTTTATCTTCTATTATTATTAATTTTGTGTGTATGTGTACTTGTATATATCGTTTGAATGAATAAATCTTTAGCACTGTCACGTATTGCTCTTCACTGAGGCAAATTGTACATATATTTCAATTTAAAAAAAATAATAAAATAAACAAAAAAAATATCTGAGATGTGATAAGGTTCACAGTATAAAAATAATAATAATAATAAAAAATCCTTATTTAGTATTATATTGATATCATCTGAAGTGAGGAGTTGTAATTCCAACTCTGGCACCTAGGATTATTGATAATATTGCATTTTTCAACATTTAAGAGCTACATTTAGAGACAAAATAATAGAATGATACTAAAATTAGATGAAAATTTAGAACCTGACTTTGATATAGAATACTAAAAAGCTTGATATTATTGAATAAAGCTTGATATCGTAAATAACTTAGTAATGTTAATATCCTTTTTATGATGTGAACAATGAGGATGGTTGTGAATGAGGAGTGTTAACTTATTTGTCGTTTTAACAATACATTAACATTATAACCTGCCGATTTCTTTTCAAGTCACATTATCTGTTCAGTGCTTTGAAGAGACGATAACTTTTTGTCTTCCAATAAAATTCTGGGAACTTGCAAGGGAGTGATTCCTTCCTGGTCGCCATAGCAAATTGCAAAGCAAGACTTACAAAAATGTTGAAATAGACCATCGAACTGACAGTTTCTTTTACGGTCAATTATGCATAGGATACTCCAAAACTGGATACTAATCCTAATACTAATCAAATCATTTTCATAATATCGGAAGACAAAACATGAATTAATTTTTTTTGATTTCCTATTTCTAAAATTTAACATTTACATCTATCGATGGATAAAACATCAATTACTAGTTAAAAATATCTAAGTTCTTTATTCATGAGAGCTGGTGACGTCGCGTCGGGAGATGCTAGTTATATACAACCAACAAAAAATAATAAAAACACCTGTTAGTGTAAAAATGATTTTAATTATTATTAATGTTATACCAAAAATCTCTGATATCTAATTCATTTTTGGGAAAAGTGTATTTCCCTAGAGTACACCACAAACTCATTAAGATAAGACGGTTAACAAAATTGTGAATTTTGCCTCTTCTTCTACCCTTTTTGGTAGACCTTCGTAATCTTTCAATCCTATATCAGTAGAAAAGAAGTGGATAAATAACAACATTGCGTTCATCAATTTGATCAATTTCGGAGATCCTGAACCAAAATATTATTAGTGCCGAAATAAATACTTTAAGGCTTTATTTTTTTTTATTGAAATAGATGTACAATCTGCCTCAGTTAATGGCTATAAGTAATAGTGCTAATGATGAATTCATTTGCGCCAAATATAGAAGTTCTCATACTTATACTATTCATAATAATATGTTGTTTGATATTTGTTGGCGCTACAACTCGTGAAGAGTCAAATCCTCCCTTAATTTGAGCCATCAAACTTCTCTGCCTGATGCTGATGCTATCCAATTTCTTATTCCTAATATTCTCTCTGCGTCTACAGCCACAGAATCCACCCACACAGGCGAGGTCTTCTTACTTTTCTGCGTACTAATATCTTTTCATTTAGGAGCCTTTTGGGAATTTCATTATTACTCATTTTAGCATCATGCCCTGCCCATCTCAGACGTACGGATACAATAAACTGTAAAATATCAGGATGACCTGGGTCTTTATAGGCATCCATAAGCTCAGCGTTTTTTGGAAAAAACTCAGGAGTCTGTCCTGTCACACTTGATAAGTTAAATTCTTATTTCTTCTCCACCTCTACATCAACTCCTATATCCTCTCAGTTACCTATCTTATCACCTGCATTTAATGATAATTATTTTTATTTTTCTTACATCTCCCCCACCGACCTCATTTCCTCCATAATAAAATCGCACACTAGTTCAACCGGATTAGATGTGTTCCTGTTAAATTGATAAACTTATGCCTTCCTGAAATCCTATCGGTTCTCCTTTCATATATAATTTTTTCCTTCAGAATTCTGTATTTCTCATCTCCTGGAAAAAGGCCTCATTGATCCTATAATTCTTCTTATGATAATGTTATCACTCTTACTCAGATATTTTTCATTTTTATATCATTTTTTTCTGTTACCTCTCAACAAATATTATTTATCTTCATTCATCACTATATGTAACTTCAGATGTTTAACCAACTATATATATATATATATAATATATATAATATGTATATTATATATATAAAATATGTGTGCTTGTTTATATATTTTTTTTCTTTATGTTATTTTATTAAAAACTTGTAAAACGACCGGTAGTAGGTAGGAACTCTAGCAGTGATCGACTCCTGGGAGGGTGAGGGAGTGAAGGAACGGTTTGAGAACTGCCCCCCCCCCTCTCCCCACCTTACAGTCAGCCCTCCTTGCCACTTCTATTTAGTTCTGTGTTCTGTGTGAAAAACAAATCAACTTTTCCATGCACCTTTACACAACTATATATAGTTCGTGAGATTATGGAAGGACGCTTTCTTTTCTTTTTTCTTTTCAGAATCTCTTATGCCCTGCCAGAGCCCGGTGTTTCCACCAGTTTATTCGTTACTGTGCCAGATAACTATTAACCATTGAGAAAAACTTGAAGTCCCAGCTCAACTATGGCAGGTGATATCATCTTGGAATTTTGTCATTTCTTTTTCTCTACCTCAATTGTTGTTGACGATAGAAATTTTAAGGATATTTCTCCATAATTTGAAAAAAAAAAAAAAAAAAAAAAAAAATCAAGTATAATATAAATTCGTATAATCTTACAAACCAAAACCAAATATCTGTTTAAAGCTGTTTGTAATTACTAACTTAAGTAATACTTTGGGTTTTCGTATAATAAATTATTACTGTTGGTGGAACATATAAAAATTATTTATCTATTTCAGGTGAAAGGCACTACTTAAGAGAGCTGATGATGGGCAGAAAGTTAAAATGGTTACCATCTGTGCCTTTAAAACGGCCAGACTCAATAATGTCATCCGAGTACACTAATTCCACATCTGCTCCCTTCGTACCGTCTTACGAAAAGGTGAGAATAACTTAGTTTCTTTTTTAATTCTCACTTTCTTAATTAATCCCCGTGTGTCGTCGAATCAGGATGGAAGAGGTGAAGAATTAAAATAACTGAGTAAGTTTTTATTATTATATTACATAACACCTATATTTTGAAGCTTCAAAAAAGGAAGCTAAAAATTCTAGTACATTCAGAAATAGTTGATTCTTATCGATGAAATCTTGATCTTAAAGTGCTGCAGACTTCTAAATAGCTGTAAATACTACATTTTGTTGTATTCTGATGCCCTTTTGTGGTATACTTCGTTGATAATACCCCGCCCATTAAAATTCAATAAAGTAAACTTCGTTAAAAAGATTGTTTCCAAATCGATTAATGTTACGTGAATTAATGATATTAATTGAATTTATTTGGGATTTTAGTATTTTAGAGTAACATATTTAGGTTATTTTACGTCGGTTCACATTGTCATGGTTTGTCCCTATGCTTGGATTTACAATTGTAAATAATTATTACTTGATATGGCGAAACCAACTCAACTAACGGGTAGTAATATTAAAGTATAATGGTGGAAGAAAGGGAAAATGTGTTGTTCAGGATTGAAATGCCCATGTAACCAGTCCCCAAGTTATTTTATTCTTGTCCCTGTGATTTCTTAAGATTGGCGTCTTAAGAAAGAACGCATTGCTAAGAAAGTGATGAAAACGAATTCAGTTTTTTTTACAGCGGCAGGTAGCTGTTTTTCGTGTACTCATCAGTTAGTAACCACACAACCATTAGGACATATGAAGTTTTCACACAAAGGGTATATGAACTAGGAAATGAGAAAAAGAAGGAGGAAGAGTGATATATGTCGCCAAATCGAAAAAAAGGAAGAGCGACCTCGCTGGGGAAGGATTACTTTATCATGGTACAGAACACCCAGCTTAGACTTTAGCACTAAGATATGTTCGCTATGAGTAAACCGACAGTAATATGTTTTCAAATGTGAATAGTGTCCTGACCAATCAGTAAATTCATAGTAATATATTCCTTAGGTTCATACTTTTAAATTTTTTCATAAAACTATTTTTCATTCTCTGTCTGCATTATAATATCATTAAAGTCAATATACGTTACAATCAACATTAATTAACAATCATAGAATTGAATTAGAATTGAACTGGTAGAAGCAATACTTTTAATAAAATAAGTCAATAAAATCAGATAGATCCAAGACCAATAGGTGGGGCTATGGTGTCACAGGGACTAGGTCCATATTAGTAGTGATAAAATATTTGGTAAACCTCCAAGCTATGTAGGAACATAGCATTATATATACAACACAAGTTGAGCAAGGTATTTTAAATTCTAAGATAGTTTTAATTTGATTTTAGTAAGAATTGCAAAAATAAATTGCACCTCTTTTCAAAAAAGAATGATCAAGTAATTCCATCCAATCCCGATGACAACTGTAACAACATGGATATAAACAAACTATTGATACTACTGGTTATCACAAACTATTCTAATGGTGCTAATATTTTATTTATTAAAAACTTTAGGAAGAAGTTAATATGTTTGACCTTTTGTCAATGCATTACTCGAAAGTATGGTTGGCAGAAAGAACGCATGAAAAACAAATTACTCTATCCGCTGTGGACAATGATTTCTTGGTTAGGAGGTACGTGATACGGGGTTTGCTGGTGCGCCGAAAAGAGCAGGAACAAGAGAAAATATTCAAAATGAAGAGGTAAATTGGTTTAAATCCCACTCTAATGGTATTGTTATTTTATTCTTATAACCAACAAAAGAAAATAAACTGGGAAAGAAAAGTTACCCTATATCGTATACCCTTGTTTGATATCATACAGATGATAACAGTGGGTTAGGCTTCGGACTGGAATTGATGGAAATATTCGAGTATTATTGTGGATAGAGAACTTATTTTATTTTATATTAAATGTTGAGATTCATAAGAATTTCATCAAGTCTCTAAAAAGCAAGTTTGCTCTTTCATTGGATTAAAAAAAAAAAATAACTGGTGGTTAATTGATTTGTGAAAGTGTTGTGTTCTATTTCAAAGGTCCTATCATGTGATCTTTATAGTTCCGATTGTAAATTAAACGAATCGAATAATAAATTATTTAATGTTATTTTCAATTATAGACCGATACAAAGGCCTTACAGCAGCTTAAAATATTCTAGGAGCTAATGAAACTTTGGTATCAGCGTTTCTGTTATATGTTCTTTAAAGGCTAGCGCAGACTATTGACAGAACGGAGTGCAGTGCATCTGAGTGGATTTTCCACTAGACAGCTTAGGTTGGGGAAACACTCGCTATCTCGCCACGGAGCGGAGCGCATTTTCCTATATAACTTTGTAGGAAAATTATTTATTATAACAAAATTTGTTGGAAAGAAAAGACACCCTCCTATCCGCTAATATTCTGCCCTGCCTTTAACAGCTAATATTTGTTTGTTTTGATGTTAGGAAAAAAGAGCCTGCTAAGTGGTAATTTATCATCATTGAATACTATCGATCTTCATTAAAAATTATACAAAGCCTATTTATTTATTTTTTATTTTTTTTTACTTGGCTAATGGTTTTCCAGGATTATCTAAAAGTATGATGGTGACAATGCTGTAAAATAATACAGTAACAGTAAAGTGCCTGCTTCTTAAAAATATGATTAATTTTGAGATTCAATCTAGCAATCTGAAATCATTACTAAAAATATTATTGCAACATCTTTACAACAATATTGTAATTTGTGTTTTTAAAAAACTTGTTTTGCAGGTTTATGAACGTTCCCTCAAAAATCAGGATTCGCACTAATGAGGAAATCGATCAGTTAAAGTCGAAGTTAACCGAGGAGCAGAAGGAAAACATTGAAAAGCAAGCTAAAGCCGACTTACCAGAGAGTGAGAATAAAGAATGATTCCTGAGAAAGTCTCCACTCCTGGAACTGTAGAATTTCCACTTTTCATACATCTAATAATTTATTATGTGTGTATGACAGAAAAGGCAAATAAACGGTGAAGCTGTCAAGGTTTTTGTTATTAGTTGATAAATGTATTATTATGCATATCCTTAAGAGAACCCTTAAAAATAAATTAAATAGGGAGCACTAATTTCTGATCAAAAATCAATCATTCTTTCGCTACGTACTTCCAAATAGGCATCGAAATTCCAAAAGCAGTAATCTATTCGGACATTGTATTGACCACTCTATTTATATTGGTTAATCTGAAACTTACAGCAATGTGTGTTAAAAAAAAAAAAAAAATGGGTTTCCGGCTCTGCCTAAGGCTCTGTCAGGTCCTGATCAATGATATCTTAGCACTGAGAGTTGGTGACGTTTTACGTTCTAAAATTCAATCAAACAGAAATAAAGATGTGTCCGAATGGAAATCTTAAAGGACATGAATCACAGGAGAATTTCTTGCAATGTTAACTGAAAAGAATATTAAGGAAACGGTTTTTAAATTTACCCAAATGCAATCATAAAAAAATAATTAAGGGTTTGTCAAATGAAGTGGTTATGTCTAACACACAATCTAGTTCATTGAATGAAGATTTGTGGGCAGAAGTGTTAGGTAACAAAATTTGAATATTTCAAAACAACTATAAAAATGAAATGAAGGGGCTACTATAAAATGTTTTACATAACCATGATCATCAATCAAAACCTTTAATTCCCACCGTTGAAAATAAAATAAAATTGACAATTTGAAAATTATCAAAACGTTTGTTGGTGGATTTCAAGCTTTTATGATGATATAAGAATACGCCTAAATCAATAAATGGGAAGCACATAATATTCTAAATAAAACATAATATTCTAATTGTTTCGAAACAAAAACCATTAAATGACAATCAACGAAATTATCGATACTTATATTCCTATTCACAATATATGATCAGTTATTTTTAGAGTCGGTGCCAGCCAAGAAGGGCAGTTTAATCTTGCCTTAGCAATAAACTTTCGAATGGCCGGAGACAGTGGTGTGGCGGTGATGAAACAGTGGGAGCACCTTTACAATTACCATTTCTTTTCAAATTCTGTTTTTTTTTTGGTTGGCACCGACTCCAAAAATAACTGATCATAAATTGTGAATAGGTAATTTATTCTCATTTCCCCACTTTGCAAATCAATTTCAACTTTTCGTTAATTGAAAAAATTTACAGTAGCCACTTTAAAATTATTCACTCGAGTGAATAACTAATAATAAGTGACTGATGTAACTATGAACTGGAAAGATAAACAATGACGGGAAACCGGAATATAAATTACACATGAAATTCTTTTAATTTGAGTTCGAGTTATAGAGGCGATGACTTCTAAAAGTTCGTTTATAAATTGTGAATAGGTATATAAGTATCGATAATTTCGTTGATTGTCATTTAATGGTTTTTGTTTCGAAACAATTAGAATATTATTTTTTATTTCTTAGTTCAAGTTTGATTATATAGGTTTAATCATGAAGTCGGTTTTGTTTTTTTCCTAAAAATTATTTTTATTTTTTACTTTTTAGTGGTGAGTGTATTTTTGTTCATACAGTCAATTCTCGATCTTCAAGCTACCCTGAAAAATAGTTCGACTTACTGAACAAAAAATAATCGAGTTTATCATTCCACTTATCTGCATGTAAATGGGAAAATTGAACACAAAATTGTAGTTGAAATCATTATGTAAATTTTCATTAATGGGAAAGTTGTTTGTACATACATATAAAATCATTGATACAGAAAATTAAATACCTGGTACCAATTTATCATATAACTTTCTAGAAGTTCTTTCTTTTGAACCCTATTTTCAGTTCTACTTATTTTCAACACGATTTTCACGTTCTTTGTCTGAAATCGTTTCATTGAGGTGAGACCGCAGATTTTATTCGACTTTAAGAATTTAAGAATTGAGCTTATCGAAGTACAACACACCGAGAGTTGACTGTATGTGTAAATTATTTTTGTTAATAATTTGTGTGTGATCATATTATGGTGATTAAAGTGATAAAAGTTGTTAAAGATTATATTTTCCTAAAATTACTTTTTTTACTGGTAATAACTTTGAAAATGATCTTTTATTTGTAAAAAATGAATTGTAGAAGATACTAGTGAACCTTCTGAATAAGTTTTTTTTTTTTTTTTTTTTTTTTCTCTTTTTCCTTTTTTATTGTGCGATAGGACACTTAAAAAAAATGACCGAAGCAGTGTCATCATCAACAAACATTTCTAATATGGATGCTACGGATATTATAGCGGAAAACAATTCTCAAAATGAACCAGGTGTCTGGGAAATCGTTATAGGTCGTAAACATCTCTCAGAAATAGAAAGAGATATCAGGAAGCAAAAGAAGCCAAATAATCTCCCATCTATCACCCCTGTTCACAATAAATTCAGTATTTTAAGTGATAACTCACAAAATATATCCAACCGGTCAGAACAAACTGCTCCAATACCTCCACCTCCACCGATTTTCGTAAAAGGAGTAGAAAATTACCCAGTGTTTGTTGGGTTTTTAGAACAGGTAAGTGGCCCATCTACATTTCAGTTAAAAACTACACCAAAAAATATTTGCATCAACCCAGAGACTCCGGAATCATATCGTGCTATAGTGAATTCACTTAGAACACAAAATGCCGAATTTCACACGTTCCAGCTACCCCAAGATAGATGTCCAAGAGTAGTAATAAAAAACCTTACATCATTCAACTCCAAAATCAATTATCATTGATGCCTTAAAAAGTAAAGGTTATGAGGCAACTAATGTTACTAATGTGATATCAAGGTTAAAACTACCTTTACCAATGTTTTTCGTTGATATTACCAAAGAAACATACAATGATAATATCTACCAATTTAAAAGCATTTTCTACACTCGAGTAATAATTGAAGAGCCACGAAAGAAGAGGATGATACCTCATTGCAATCGGTGCCAACAGTACGGTCATAATAAGACCTACTGCAATTACACACCCAAATGTGTAAGATGCGGTCAAACACACGCAAGTTCCTCATGCCAGAAAACGCGTGATACCCCAGCTACATGTGCAAATTGCCAGGGCGCACATCCTGCGAACTACAGAGGATGTCAAATCTTGAAGGAGTTAAGAAACATGAGAAATTCACGAGTTATCCATCATTGAAGGTCTGCACCTTATCAATCTACCTCTATCTCAATGGGGCCACAAGACTCTCCTCCATTGCAGCAGCACTCACAACAACCTCAGCTCACTCAACTAGATCCAAGAATGCAGCAGGACCCACAGCAACCTCAGCCCACTCAAGTAGTTTCAAGAATGCAGCAGCAAGGACCTCCACATACTTGTTCAGCTCCTGAAGGAAGGCAGCAACAGAATGCGTTCATGTCAGGTATGAGGCAGAACATTGCTCAGCAGGTAGCCCCAGCTGATAATTATCCTCCCCAAATATTAAATTTGTTAAATGGTTTAGATAACCTCATCGAACCCCTTTTTGGTTTCCTCCAACAACTTACACAAATCAGACAAGCCTTCAACCCCGCTTATGAACCCTAATTATTTAACTGTGGGTTCCTTGTCCATCCTTCTTTGGAATACGAACGGACTTCTTCAACATAAAACAGAACTTGACATTTACTTACACGAGAAACGTACCGACATCGCTTTTATTACAGAAACTCACTTCACTTGACGTCATAAAATAAGCATACCGGACTATACTATCTACAGGATCGATCACCCAGACAATACTTCGCACGGTGGGACTGCCATCATCATCAAAACATGTCTCAAACACCACTCTAAACATATTCCAATTACACCAGACATCCAAGCAACAGCCATAACTCTTTACACAGCACAAATAACACTAACATTAGCAGCGGTGTACTGTCCTCCTCGGTATGCGCTGACCTCTGACATGTTTTGTAGCTTTTTTAAAAAGCTTGGAAAATGTTTCATAGCAGGAGGTGACTATAATGCAAAAAATCAACTATAGGGGTCACGGTTAACTACTCCAAGAGGTAGAAACCTTCATTCTGCTCCCCATAAGCTTTCTTTTAACACTATAACTCCAAATTCTCCGACGTACTGGCCTACATCGAGACGTAAGACACCAGACTTACTAGACTTCTTTATCACTAAAGGACTACAGTCCGTACCTTACACAGTTAGAACTAGTTCTTACCTCTGTTCTGATCATTCCCTTATTCAACTAATCTTGTTTGAAGAGTATGAAGAGTATGTATGAAAGAAGAACGCCCCAAACTCATCCAAGGAAACATTAATTGGGACTGCTACGAAACAATTTTAAATAAAAAACTCTCGGTTCCACTTTCATTGAAAATAGGAAAAGAAATAGGGGACGCTGTTGACGTTTTCACAAAATGCATTCAGGAATCTGCGTAGTCCTCATCAGTTCCCAAAACCAAGAAAAGTTACCAGCCAAACTATCCACAGTATATAAGGGATTTAATCAGAATCAAGAGAGGAGCTCGTAAGATATGGCAGACTAACAGACTACCATCGGACAAACATACATACAACCAAATAAATAACGAATTAAAACGACAAATCCAAAAATTCAAACAGACCAACTATAATACATTCTTAACAAATCTCAATACTGACGATGGAAGCTTATGGAGGCATACAAAAAAGCTTTTAAAGCATCGTGAGGTGTCAGCACCACTCCGAAAAGAAGATGGCACTTGGGCCGAGTCGGAAAGCGAAATGTCTGAATTCTTCGCTGATCATCTATCGACTGTTTTCATACCTCATACAGACCTCACTGACAATGAACACGAAATTAACGTACAAGATACCCTTGACAACCCCTTACTACTAACGTTGCCTCCACCAGCCTTCAAGCCATCTGAAGTAATTCTAGAAATTCAAAAATTATCATAAAAAAAGCCCCAGGACATGATTTGATTACTGCTGAGCTACTCCAGCATATGCCCAGAAAAGTTACAGTCTTTCTTACAACACTCTTTAATGCAATACTAAGGACAACTAAATTCCCATTGCAATGGAAATATTCACACGTATTAAAGATACAAAAACCAAATAAAGACCCCAACTCTCCTTCTTCGTACAGACCCATCAGTTTATACTTCCAAGTTGCTCAAAATTTTTTGAAAAATTACTGTATAGACGAATTCTAGACATACTAACGAACAAAGACGTACTACCTGAACACCAGTTTGGATTTCGTTCACAACACTCAACCATACACCAGCTTCACAGAGTCACAGACTACATTTCAGTTGTCTTGGAGAAAAAATTATATGCTACTGGGGTATTCCTGGATGTAGCTCAAGAATTCGACAGAGTTTGGCACAATTGACTACTATTTAAACTTAAATCATTCCTTCCTTCCTCTTACTATCTTATCCTTCTCTCTTTCCTTTCTGACAGATTCTTCTCTGTTCGACAAGGTTCGTATATCTCTTCTGTTCGACCAATTAGGGCTGGAGTACCGCAGGGATCGATTCTTGCACCTCTGCTATACATTGTTTACACACACGACATACCCACTTACCCTAACACTATAATAGCAACATACGCAGATAATACTGCAATTCTGACTAGACACTCAGACATAAATCAGGCTTCACTGACTCTCCAACACTATTTACAACAGTTACAAGACTGGTTCAACAAATGGAAAATTAAACTAAATAACGATAAATCACAGCACATAACTTTTGCACTTCGACATAACACCTGCCCCAACGTTTACATTAACAATGTTCCAATTAAACAGACTGACACTGTTCAATACCTAGGACTAATGTTCGACAGAAGGATGACATGGGGCCCACATGTGAAATAGAAACGCCTAAGCCTTAACAAAAGACTGAGACTATTATATCCAATTCTACATAAACGATCTAAATTGAAAATTACGCAAAGACTAAATACATATACTTACTTATTAAAATCTCTATGGACGTAAGCTTCACAAATTTACGGAACTGCTAAAGAAACACACATCCAAAAAATACAGACTTTCCAGTCAAAAACTTTAAGACTCATTACACAATCACCCTGGTATGTCAATAACAAAACTTTACACACAGACTTACACATACCCATGGTACAACATGGTACAACATTAGTCCCAAAGGAGACTAAAAAGGAGTTGGTTGAGGGATCTACTCCGTTAAAACTGATTAAATATCATGTTCATGTTAGGAGGAAGTACCGCTGGGTGCTGTCCTCCCTCATGCCTGACATGCCAATTATCTTTTATACAACAATTAATCACATCTGCTTGTTGTCACATGTTAAGTGACAGGTGTGGATTAAACAAATAAGAAAAAAAAAAATTAGATTTAGTTACCATGGAGATTTTAGATAATCATAATCATAAATATGTTTAAAATGTAAGGTTATATAACAGTGATTTTCATTAACTGTTTTTTTGATTTTTCTTAAAAAGTACTGCGTTGATTTCAAAATATTTTTTATGGGACTACCTCTGAAGTATGCCCCACCAGCCAAAAAAAGAATCATCAAAATTGATTAAGAATTGACGTTGTCAACTCATCTTTATTTTAAAAAAATTTTTTTGTTGTATGTTAAGCGATTACTCTGTCAATTCTGAATCAATTTTGATTATCATTTTTTAGATCGGTAGGGCATACTTTAGAGATGGTCCCATGAAAAATATTTTGAAATCAACGCAGCACTTTTTAAGAAAAATCAAAATAACAGTTAATAAGTGATTTTGTTAACTGTTTTTTTTAATTTTTCTTAAAAAGTGCTATGTTGATTTCAAAATATTTTTTATGGGACCCCCTCTGAAGTATTCCCTATCGATCTAAAAAAGAATCATCAAAATTGATTCAGAATTGATGGAGTAATCGTGTAACATACACAAAAAAAAAAAAAAAAAAAAAAAAAAAAAAAAAAAAAAAAAAAAAAAAAAAAAAAAAAAAAAAAATACAGACGAGTTTAGAACCTCCTCTTTTTTGAAGTCAGTTGAAAATTGGGCAGTCATCCCAACTTTGGCGGGCGCCATTAGGCTTACTTTGTACATAGACCAATTAAATACATTTTAAAAAAAGGGGGAAGAACAGTAAAATTGTGAATCATGCCATTTAAACAAAATTTATACAATTTGAAAATGGGAAAGGAAAATGAAATTCGATCTGAGTAATTTTTTTTTTTTGTTTCATTTATTGATATTTACAACTGTACAGAATAAGTAAATGTGTTGACAGTGAATACAATGTAAATAACTTGTGAAGAACTACTCACTAGTAGCACTTCAATAAAATCTTCACTAAAAGGTCTCTAGGCCATCTTCTTTTCAGACGCCTCGGAGGATTATCAGGGGATGGAGGAGGAAGCAAGTTGGGAGACTAGTGGATTGGAGTGGTTATGGAGCTTACTATGGAAGGATAGGTATCTGGTTTGGGCTAATTCAGCAATATATGGGACATTAAGGTCTCTATAGATAAGCTTATTGGTGACAAAGTAAGGGGCATTTAGGATTTTTCTAAGGATTTTGGATTGTAAGGATTGGATACCAGATGAATTGGATGGTTTAGTAGAGCCCCAAAGCTCAACTCCGTACGTCCAAATAGGTCTAATAACAGTCATGTAAATAAGTCTTTTGTAATGAATTGGGAGGTTTGAACATTTTTCTAGTAAACATTGAAGTAGTCTGTAACGGCAAAGAATTTAAATAAAGAACTTCCTTGTCAGTGACATAGACAGCCAAAATACTGATAATACACATGTGTCATCAGCATAAGTGGTGAGGACAGTGGTAGGATGAGTTGGCATTTCAGTTGTATACACCGTATAGAGGATGGGGCCTAGAATACTACCTTGAGGAAAACCGGCAGATTGGGTAAAGAGAGGAGAATAGGAAAACTTATGGTTTACTTGGAAAGTTCTATCACTAAGATATGAACGGATAATTAGGTAGTACGTTAAAGGAAGGAATTTGCGGAGCTTGTAAAGTAGTCCTGGGTGCCAGACTCGGTCAAAAGCCTGTTCCACGTCGAGAAAGGTTCCCGTGCAGTACATTCCGCGCTCCAATGCGGAGGAGACAACATCCACCACACGATGACATTGCTGGATTGTGGAGTGGGATGTTCGGAATCCAAACTGGTGATCTGGGATTACGTGGTGGGAATCTAGGATAGGATACAAGCGTTTTAAGATTAGTTTTTCAAGGATTTTACCCATGATTGGCAAAAGGGAAATAGGACGGTATGAGAACGGGAGCTCAGGTGGCTTTTGGGGTTTTGGAATCATCTTAACTATAGATAATTTCCAGGATTCAGGAAAATATGTGGTACGAAGGACAGCATTGTATATGTATGTTAGGAATAGGATGGCTTTCTGAGGAAGGAGTTTTAGGATATGGGATGTAATTCGGTCGTGTCCAGGGGCTTTCTCTGAAGGTAATCTGTGAATGATGTTAGATACTTCTGATGGATGGAATGCTTTAGGGGGAGGAGACATTTGGAGAGGAATATTTAGTTCTGCTTCTATATCTTTTTGGTTAGTAGGATTAACGATATCAGGATGTGGGTTAAAAGTTTGGAAAAGGTGATGGCCAAAAATGAGAGATTTTTCTTCGTCTGATTTTGACCAGGTTCGGGCTTGGGTTAGTAGAGGATGATTGTAATTTTTATAGTTTAGTAGTTGTTTTGTGGTGTTCCATAAAGATTTGTTGGTGGTATTAAGGTTTTCTGTATAGTCATGTAATTTTTGAATTTTGTATTTTTTAATTTCTGTCTTAAGTTTATTTGTTAGTCTACAGTAATTATTTTTATCTGATGGGTATCTAGTCCTGTGCCACTTTGCTCTTGCTTTACTTTTTTCTCTTAGTAAATCGCGAATATGGTGTGGCAAGTTAGTTTGGGGAGAATTACAATTTGTTTTGTGTGAGGTGTTATCGTTAATTGTGATAGATATTGATGTGGTAAGTTTATCTATGGCGGTGTCTATGTCCTGTTTTGTTTTAAGTGGAATTTTTAGGTCTAATTTGTTTTCTAAATCGTAACGAAATTTGTCCCAGTCTACTCGTTCTTTAATCAGTCTAGGAGGAGAAGATTTAGGAACAGGATTTGAATGAAGGAGAAGCAGAACAGGGCTGTGGTCTGATGAAAGGTCGTCCAGGGATTTGACAATGGTTTGAGAGGTGGAAATTTGGGAGGAAATGAATATATTAAGGAGATCAGGACGTTTTTTTGTAGATGTAGACCAATATGTAGGGTTTAAGGGTGAGATGATAGAATAGGACCTGGATGTTGAAATGCGGGATAAGATGTTGCCACGGCTGTTGGATGTTCTACAACCCCATCGCTGGTGTTTGGCGTTGTAGTCCCCTCCTATAAGGAATCAAATAAGATCTAAATGAGGAATCAAGTTCATTATAATCAAGAGAATTTCCAGGAGGACAGTATACAGCTGAAAATGTTATATGGAAGGGACGAGTGGAAATGGTTACTGATATGGATTGAATGGTGTCTGTAGGAGTAGAAGGGACAAGGGAATGAGGTATTGATTTATGGATAAGGATGCAAGAACCAGCATGGGCTGTGTTGTCTGGGTGGTCTGATCTGTTAGTAATGTAGTCAGGTATGTGAAAATATGTTTGTATTGTGAAGTGGGTTTCAGTATGTAGGGCTATATCTATGTGATTGTCATGTAGAAATACGTCAAGTTCGTCTCGATGATTATAAAGACCATTTACATTCCACAAAATGACAGCTAGAGGCTTTTCGCTCATTTTGGAATGTTAAATGGGACTTCAGAAAGGACTCTGATGAGGAGGGAAATGAGAGGTTTGATTGTTTCTTTACGTTCTGTCAGGAATGAAGAGAGGATGGTGTTGATATCACCTGGATTTTGGTTGGGAATAGGATGTGGGGTACCATATTTGTTGGCTCGGGAATGTTGGCTGGGGTGGGATCCCATCATTGGATGTTAGGGGTTGTATGGCCTTTTGAGGTCGAAGGGTATGTTGGGTAGGAAGTTTGGGAAGGAACTTGATGTTGAGTTTCGGGTGGTAGTTTTACCCGTAGGGGTAGATGGTGATAGGATTGGTCATTGTTCTGAGTTGAAGGCTGACGGGAATGTTGGGATTTGGAAATCAGAGGCAGAGGTTGGGAGATTTGAGGCGTCTGGTTTCGAGGTTGTTGTGGTCGGTGCTGCTGCGGGCTTTAGTGATGTTTGAGTATGTTGATCTAGGTTCCTAGCGAGGCCGATCGGTGACCGCTGAGGGTTGAGGGTTCATTTCTAGTGAGAATAATTTGGTTTTCCTCAAAGGGAGTTTTCAGAGAGTCTTGTTGTTGACTTGCATGTCTACCATTCATTTGAGTTTGATTTTTTATGGGTGCATTGTTTGATCTTCTTCTTTGGGTATTTTTATAAACTACGCAGCCTGTATAATTGGCGGGGTGATCTTCCTTGCATAATACACATTTTGCAGATGTATCTCTAGTCTTGGAACAGGTTTCTGTGGCATGGGCGCCTGCACATTTGACACATCTAGGCGGATGGTAACAATATGCCTTTGTCTGTCTAAGATTTTGGCACCTAGTACATTGTACTATTACTGGTCTCTGTCTTGGCTGCTCAAAACGGACAATTAAATAAACCAGTCTGTTTATTTGAAAAATTTCTGAATTATTTTTTGCTGGCTCCAGTTCTACCAAAAATAGGGGGAGAGGGTACTTTTCTGTAGGATGGAGCACGACTGAAATGTTTCTAAGATTGTGGCCTATTTCTTCGATATCTCGCTTGATCGCATCGGTTGAAGTAGTGCTATGGAGACCTCTTAGTACAACACGATATGATTTTACCCCCCTTAATTGGTAGCTATGGAATTCATATTTATTGACAGACTAATAGTTAATTAACTTTTTATAATGCTCTTTTGCCGTAGTATTAAGTTTTATGTCTTTCACCCTCGAAAAACATTTAAAGTTTGTTTGACCGACCAAAGTGGCGATTTCTTGACTGAATACACTAAAATTTTTAATATTGGTCACAAAAATGGATGGGGGGCATAGGGTCCGAAAATCCTTGAGTTATTTGTGGCTCTGATGGAATTTTTTCTTAGTCAGCAAATTTATTTCTGGTAGGAATATTGACAATAATTTGTGTTTTCTTGGCTGCAGTAGATCTACTGCGAGTTGTTGGTGGCTCACTATCAATAATTTGCTTTCCTTTATTTTTTTGTTTTTTTTTTTTATTTGGAGAGGACCCAGCGGAACCGGGTGTAGCATTACGCTGACGTTTTTGAAGTTGTCGACGCTTCAGATATTGTGTGAGTCTGTCTCACTTATTTCCGACATTGGAGTTTCATGATGAATTATCAAGGTCCATTGTATCAAGTGAGTGAAATGAAATTTACAATTTAAACTAACTAAAATGAATTAAAAGAAAAAAAAAAAACATATATGTAAAATATACTTATAAACTAGAGTATTTACAGAACTATATACAATATTTGAATAAAAGGGAAAAAAAACACATTACTAACGATGAAAGAAATAATGTAAGAAAAGAAAAAGAAAGAAAAAAAAAATGTGTCCTCTAAGAAAAATAAAAGTAATAACAATGACAGTCGGAGTTAGACTCGGCTGTTCAACAAATAAACAGACCTTGAGAGATAAGGAGTATTGGTAACGCCCCAATCGGCTGACCGGAGAACTGTTCACCTGAGAATTGTCTTTATTATTAATGGTCTTTAATTAATAATAAACTCAGTCACCTCACCCAGTATGCCTGTCTAAAGATTCCATTGTATAAACTTTCACTGTTTATAAAGTTTGGCCAAAGGATTATAGTTTGTACTATTGGATAATATTGTCACAAGAACTGAGCACTTAACGATGTAATGTTAATAGCGGCCATGACACTTGACTCCCATCTGAGTAAATAAAATAAAATAAATGAAAAAAAATGCAATAGCCCAACTGGGCGGAAAATTATAGAATATAAAGAAAAGAAAATAGCCCAACTGGGTGAACAATTATTCCACTAGATTGGTAATACAATATATATTTTATATTGTATGCATCTCTTCTCTTCCTTTCGTTCTATAGAACATCGTTGTTTCCTTTGTACTCTGATGAATCATCTGTTTATATGCAGAATTGTTCTCTTCATTAGCTGTAATGAACTCGTCATCATCACTCAGCAATGATTCTTTGCATTATTTGTTTCATTACGATCCAATTTGCATCTGTACAGTAAACATTGTTAGGTAATGTCATTGAGAATCATCACTATATTAGACCAGGAAACGGAGGAAAAATAAAGGAATTAATTCAGGTAGAAGCCAATTTTGGCACAGTTGTAGGGAAAGGTGTCCTTAACAACATACTAAAAGTACTGGGGAGGGGGGGATGGAGCTAAGCGTGGAGGGCGCCCTTTTTTCAGTTTTTCGTTAATAACTCGAAGAATCTTGTGGGTATGCCATGTATGTAAATAATGTATAGCAGAGGTACAAGAATCGATCCCTGCGGTACTCCAGCCCTAATTGGTCGTACAGGAGAGGTGTACGAGCTTTTTTGAACCGAGAAAAATCTGTCAGAAAGGAAAGAGAGACGGATAAGATAGGAAGTGGAAAGAAGGAATGATTTAAGTTTAAATAGAAGTTCATTGTGCCAAACTCTGTCAAATACTTTAGCTACATTCAGGAATACCCCAGTAGCGTATAATTTTTTCTCCAATGCAACTCAATGTAATGTAGTCTGTGACTCTGTGAAGCTGGTGTATGGTTGAGTGTAGTGAACGAAATCCAAATTGGTGTTCAGGTAGTATGTCTTTGTTCGTTAGAATGTCTAGAATTCGTCTATACAATAATTAAAAAAAAAAAAAAAAAAAAAAAAAATTGAGCAAACTGGAAGTAAATAGATGGGTTTGTACGAGGAAGGAGAGTTGGCGTCTTTATTTGGTTTTTGAATCATTAATACTTGTGAATATTTTATGAAAAAAAAAAAAAAAAAAAATCGTTTTGCTCAACCCCAACGCTATTTAGATGAAACCTTTTTTTCAGTAATTAGTCAGACCTTTTTATTTTTGGTTCGGTTTCAAAGTTTGAATGCAAAGTTCCCTGTACTACCATATAATAAACATATTACCTTTATCAACTTTAAAACTTTATTTTATGCAGTAAGCATTTAATTATTAATAACAAATTATTCATTTGTAACAATAAAAATTTCAGTTTTAGCAATAAACGTCTAATTTTTAATAATAATAAAGCTTTTTTTTTAATTTTCCATATCCTCCCCGATATATCTCCTTAAGAATTGATCCCAGCAAAATTAAAATGTAAAGAATGTTATATGTAAAGAATTTTATGTAAATTAATTTATTAAATAAACATTTTTTCGCTACAGGCAAGAGTCTTCGAGTTGCAAAAAAAATGAATAAAACAACCTTTAGAGCGTCCCCCACCCACCAGTATGTAAAGTGTTTTTAACGACACCTTCCTCTACAACTGTTGCAAAATTGGCTTCTAAATCATTTTTTTTTTTTTTTTTTTTTTTTTTTTTTTTTTTTGCGTTTTAAATCTATTTTATGAAAAGTTATGGTTAGCACTTAAATTTACTAGGGGATGTTGCAGATTGTGATTCTACGTTAAAAAACAAACAAAAAAACATTAATATTTGTGCATTTCGTCCGATGGCTATAGTTCCATATAGGACTCTCGCGTTACCCTTTTCAATTACGAGTATTAGATAAATACCGAACAGTCAGTGATTTTGAGTGATACTACGAAAATGGTCAAAGTTAATATTAGCACCAATAAATCCATGGAATAAGGATGTACTCATTGTTTTGAATCAATTACAATAACTTATTGATGTACGACTATATCAATCCAAGTTACTTCAAAACATGATATCCCATTATTTGAACTGGCGCGAAGTTGCCTTCCTTTCGAAAAAAATAAAGGTTATACAAATGTTTTGACTAAAAATTACATAAGTAAGATAGAATTAGTCCAGTTAATGAGTGCTGAAATAAGGGGTGTAGAGTGCAAGGAATATGCGATAATTTTTGACTTCATAGCTTCGTTAGGAATAGTTAGAAGGTAAACATACTAAAAGTCCCCGCCGCTGGGGGTGAGCTAACAGTGGGAGGGGAGGGGAGAAGTTCCATTTTTTTGGTTTTTCGATAATATCTCGAAAACTGTTGACTCTAAAAAAATATGTTTTAAATAAACATAAAAGCTTATTAAATTTACTATAAAATTTAATAAATATAAATTTGTCGTAATTCTAACTGTTTACGAGATATACGTTATTGAGAGTGCCTACCTTGAACTGATAGTGAATACATCGCTCCTCAATTACAATTTGGTTTCAAGTGGTTATAGTTGTTAGTTTGTAATGTTTTTTTACATACATAAAGATTAATAGCTTTATTTTAATACTGTGAAGTTTCATTAAATTCTATGCAGCCGTTTTTCTGAAAATTGTGAGTTTTTTTATAACAGAGTAAGCAGTGGCTAGGAGTGTGCAGTGAGTGGTGGGGAGATTGCTTTGTTGTTATAGAACGTTTATTGTTGATGTTTACAATTTGATGGGCATTTAAATGTTGCAATGAGTTTATTGAGGACAGTTATTTTATAACATATTTATAATTTGTAAAATATTATTAACCCATTGATTGACAATTCAGAATATATTTATTTTAATGCCTAAATCAATAAAAGATTTTTTATCAGTAAAACCTGAGACACCGAATAAGTCAAAGATAGAAAGAATCAAGAGGTCACGTTCATCACCAGAATTTTCGGAGGATACCGTAAAAGTTAAAAAAACAAGTTTTGTCAGGAGTTTAGAACAAGAGATGGGAGGTGAACAGGAAGTTGGTAAAATGACAATGATCGATCTATTATCACAGTATAGTGCATTGATAGATTCGAAAGAGTTAGCAAGAAAAGAAGATATTTCTGAACTAAAATTACAAGTTGAAGATTTGCAGAATGAGAATAAGAATCTAAAAGTTGCGATGGAAGATTTAAGAACTAAGAATGAAGTACTAGAAAATCGAATAGAATATTTGGAAAACTACACCAAGAGGAATAATTTATTATTTTTTGGACTTGACTCTTTGAATGGATCAGATCATGATAAAATAATAAAATTTTGTGGTGATGTCTTGGGAGTTGAAATATCACTTAGTGATATTGTTAGTATTGTCAGTTTTGGGTTGCCCAATAAATTGAAGAAACTAATTAAGGTAACTTTTGCTAATAATTATCTTACTGGGATGATTCTGATAAATACCAAAAAAACTGAAGGGGACTGGTTTTTATATTAATAAAGATTTTTCGTATGCAGTTAGACAGCGGAGGAGAATGCTTTTCCAATTTCGTAAGGAAATGTACCAAAAAGATAAAAATAAAAGGGTTTTTATCAAAAATGATACTTTATTTATGGATGATAAAGCATATTATTGGGACACTAAGGAAAATTGTGTAAAAGAAAGAGTGTCAAGGCATTCAAGATCGAAAACACAGTCTCAAAGAGGAGAAGACTGCTCTAGTTCTAAACCGGATGCTTCAACACCCACAGAAGTAAATGAGAACAAATAGCAGGTAACGGCTGTCTGTCGAACTAAATTAAAAAATAGTTACTCTAGTATAAGTTTAAAAAATTTGAATATTTTAAGTTATAACATTTGTGGCCTTAAAAATAAAATTAAAGATAAGTTTTTCCTTGATTTTTTAAATAATTATGATATATTTTGTTTGTTAGAAACATTTATTGAAGAAAATCATGAAGTGGTTTTCTTAAATTATTTTCAAAATTATAAACTATTATGGGTCTCAGCCACTAGAATGGCAAAATTTGGAAGGGCCGTAGGTGGTATATTGATTTGTTGTCGAACCGAATTAATAACTAAAGGTATTTGTAAATTTGTTGCTATAAATAATGTTGATTTGCTTCAGATTAAGGTAAGCTCAAATCTTTGTTTGCATGTATTACCAATTTATTTGGGGCCAAGTAGATGGAAAGAAAATTTTCGGTTGCTTGAGACTCTTGTAAATAATAACAATGACTTGCAGTTTCTATTGTTAGGAGATTGGAATGGTAGATTGGGTGATGGTCAGGCTATTGAGGAAAATACATTGGATCTCGGATGTTTCTCAGAATCTAGATGCTCTAAAGATAATATTGTAAATTCAGAAGGAAAATTAATTTTGGATTTTTGTGATGATCATGGGTTTTTGATTTTAAATGGGAGATCTCCAAGCGACATGTTAGGGGAATTTACATATCTGGGCCCCAGGGGTAGCTCAGTCATAGACTTTGCTTTTATATCTGTTAGCAGTATCAAGTTAGTTAAAGATTTCTCTGTAAGAAACGTAATTTGGTCAGATCATATGGCAATTGATGTCATTGTACAACTAGAACTAGAAGGAAGAAAAGAAGATCTTGTGCCGAATAATAGAAAACTAATTTGGAACGTTTCTAAATGCATCGAATATAAGAATAATCTAGAAAAGAGAATTGAAACTTGTGAAAATATAGATTTGGAGAACCTGAAAGAGATAATAAGAGATAGTGCTAAGTGTATGCAGAGTTATGACAATCCATTCGAATCACTCCAACCCTGGTTTGATCGTCATTGTTTTAAAAATAGAACCAGAGTATTTGAGTTATTAAATCTTTTTAGGAAAACTAGAGCAAAGATTGTACAGGAGAAATATATAACGGAGAGGAGACAATATTTTGACCTTTGTGAACAGAAGCGTAAGAGCTATTATCTGAATGTGGCCAATGCAATTAAAAATTCTAAAAATTCGAGTGAATTTTGGACTCTGGTGAATAAGTTTAAAAAGAGAGGTTATAAATGTGGAGATAATATTGAAATGAATGTTTGTGTTGATCATTTTAGTGAGCTTTTTAATCCTAGTCAAACTGTATCTCATATCCATTATGCTGCTCCATTACAGAAAGACGTTAATCTTGACTGTCCTTTCAATACCAATGAACTCCTTTCCACCTTGGATAAATTCAAAAATGGTAAAGCACCTGGTCTGGATGGTATTATGTATGAGTTCTACAAGTTTGCTCCTAAAACATTCCTAGAACTGCTGCTAGAACTGATTAATAATTATTTTAATAAAGGGTCCATTCCCGATAGCATGAACGAGGCTGTTGTACTACCATTGTTTAAGAAAGGAGATCCAAATCAGGCTAGTAACTATAGAGGAATAGTGTTACAGGATACCATTAAAAAAGTCTACACGAGTTTACTAGCTGGAAGGCTAAAGTCGTGGGTAAAAGAGAAAAAACTGTTATGTGAGGAGCAGGCTGGATTTAGGGAAGGTTATTCTACAATGGATAATATTTTTGTCCTTACCAACTTGATTCAATTGAAATGGAATGAAGGAATCAAGAAAATCTATTGCTTCTTTATAGATTTCAAATCGGCCTTTGATTCAGTGGATAGGCATGCTCTCCTGTTTAAACTGTCACAATTGGGGGTTTCAACAAAATTTATCAGAGCTATTGCAAGTCTATATACTAGCACCAACTTGTCAGTGTGCAGTAAACGTGGCCGATCAACAACTTTTCCAACAATATCTGGAGTCCAGCAAGGTTGCAACTTAAGCCCTCTATTATTTACCTTATTTGTAAATGATATTAAGGATTGCCTGAGCGGGGGAATATGGCTTAGAGGGTACAGAATAAAACTCCTACTATTTGCAGACGATATAGTGTTTTTTTCCGATAATGCCTCGGGTTTGCAAAACATGATAAAAGAGCTTGAACAGTATGTTAAAGAGTGGAATTTGTTAGTGAATTTATCCAAGTCAAATATCATGGTTTTTAGGAAAAACGGAGGAAAGCTTAGTGAGCGTGACTCTTGGATATTTAATAATCAACCAGTCAAGGTAGTCAACCGATATAAGTATTTAGGGATTACATTGTCTCCAAGTTTGACACTCACTGATCACTTTAATCAAACGGCTCGCCATGCTTTGCTTGGTCTTAATAGTGTTTGGAATAATTTATTTCTGACAAAACATATTCCTCTTTCAGCAAAAAATGAAGTTTTTAAGTCTGTAACCAGATCAATTCTTACATATGGGAGTCAGGTTTGGGGCTATCGATATGCTGATAAAATAGAAGGTGTCCAGAGGACCTTCGTTAAAAAAATATTTAAATTGCCAAAAAATACTCCAAATTACATGATATACTTAGAGGCCAAAATTTCACCAATTCATGTTTTTACCTTTCAATTACAATATAGATACATATTAAAGACTATCTAGATGGAGGTCGTTTAACGAAATTGGTTGCAGAAGAAGTGATCAAAAGAAAACTATTATGGTTTAAGGAATGGATAAATTGGTCCGAGAAAGTCAAAAGCAACTTTAACACATCTTTCAATACTGCAGAACATTTGGGGAAAGATTTGAAAGTCTTAAAATCTAGCCTAATTATCTATTATGAAGCGTGTTATAGGGAAACAGCTTTAAACGGCCAATATCACCAAATCTATAAACAACTATCTTTTGACATTGATTATATTAATTCAAATTTACCAATATCTGATATAGGCGTCATAATTAAAATTAGAGGCGAACTTCTCAACTTGAACTACAGACCATTCATCCAGGGACAAAATTACATTTGTTCTATGTGTAATATTGGAGAAAATGAAGATGTATTCCATTATTTAGGACGTTGTAAAGTCTTGGGGGGAACAGGAAAAAATATTTCGGTGTAGTTACTATGACTGAAATTGATATGGTCAAATACCTAAATGGTGAAGACTGGGCAGCTCTAGTGAGTTACTTGAAAGAAGCCTATTTCTACCGTTCCTTTCTTGTTCAAAATTTTAATTATTAATAACCTGATAATTCTTTGGATGTCATTGATTGATAGTATATGTTATAAATAAAAATGATAATAATTAGATATTATTGAATTGTATAATAATGGGTGGATATATATTATTATTTGAGATATAATGGAGATATTGTTATAGGATATATGATAATTATGATATTGTTGTGTAAGATATAATTAATGATAAATAATTGATTATATAATATGTAATTAGATTGTATTGTATTTTTTCGGATTGTATTGTTTGTGAATAGATTATTTAATAAATCAATAAATATTTACATATTTAAAAATAAATAAACAATAATGATATAAAATCATTTTTAAACTAAAAGCGCTCCTGACAGACAGCCGTAGCTATGTCAGTAACATTACTTTGAACACTTTTGTAAATACAAAATTCTGTAAATATTATTAATAAAAGTATTTTCTATCTATCTATCTATCTATACGTTATTGAAAAAAAGGTCATTTTTGGGAAAAAACAAATGACACCTCACTTATTGTAAAACTTTTGCTTCTATTACGTTCCATAATCGTTTTTCAGAAAAAAGTCAGAATCAAAATTGTAGAGCATTAAATTTAATTTAATATCATATATACGTTTTTTGGTATTTGCTTTAAATGTTTAACAAAAAGTGAGGTCAACTTTTTTTTTATTTCTAAAATTGTCAACTTTTAATAAGGTATATCTCTACAACTGTTGGAATTTCTACGAATACGTATATAATTAATTTTATTGAAAATCTAATGATCTTTCATTTTGATCTGCTACATATTTTTCTAGAGTCCACGGTTTTCAAGATATAATCGAAAAACAAAATTGGGAGCTTCACCCCTCCCCACACCTTAAGCTCACCCCCCCCCCCCAAGAGGCGGGGATTTTTTCATATGTTTACCTTCTAACTACTCCTAACAAAGCTGTGAAGTCAAACATTATCGCATATTTCATGCACACTACACCCCACATTTTGGCACTCTTTATCTAGGGTCGCTCTTCTCTGAAAAAACACGTTTATTGATACTAATTCCGAAACTAATTGCTCGATCCAAAATTTTTATTTTGTATCTGAAAGCTCCTTAAATTTACTATAAAAACCTATATATGAAATCTGGATCAAGTCCCATTAAATACCCATACTGGAAAAATGGAAAATACAAAAAAATCTTAAGTAATACAAGATTGTCAGTCATATACAAGCACTAAATGTTAACAATACAATCTTATACTGTATCTTATCTATATTTATAAAATACAATGCATGTGTGTATGCCCTTTATAGGCTTTGAAACGGTAAGAGAAAATGAATGCTCCACGTGAGGGGGCATTTTTTCCCACATATTCATGGGAAGATTATAGGACTATTGGTATATTGATAGGATGTATATACATTAGACAAGTTATGTAACCATAATCTCTGTAACCATAATGTAAATTAATCTCTTAACCTGACAAGTTAAGAGACCACATTATATATATATATATATATATATATATATATATATATATATATATATATTTTTGAAGAGAAAAGATTTATATATATATATATATATATATATATATATATATATATATATATATATATATATATATATATATATATATATACAGAGTGTCCCGAAGTTAAATAGGGGACCGAAAAACTAAGACAAAAAGTCCTTTAGAGATTTGCTCGTTTTGCTTTGTTTTAGAGAAAATCGCAAAAAAAGAAACAAAACAAGTTTTCATTTTTATGCTTATTTATTTACATTTATATGTTCTTTTTAATGTAAATATTGCTCAAAATTCTGTCCTCTTGCACCAATGCAAGCATTACATATAGCACTCACTTGATAAATTGCAGCTAAATATTGTTCTGATGATATTTGGTGCACTGCATCTATGATTCGGTCTCTTAATTGCTCTCTTGAGTTAATTGACACCGAATAAACTTTCTGCTTCAAGGTTCCCCATACGAAGAAATCCATGGGTGTCATATCAGGTGATCTGGGTGGCCAAGGTACTACTCCTCCACGTCCAATCCATCGTTGTGGATAATTTATATCCAGCCAAGCTCGAGCAACTCTGCTATAATGAGCTGGACATCCATCGAGTTGGAACCACATTTCAATCCGCTGCTGTAAGGGAATGTCATCTAAATAATTAAGAAAGTCGTTGTCCAAAAATGTGTACCATTCAATCTTCCAGGTAAAAAATATGGTCCCACCAGTAATCCGTTCCAAATTCCAAGCCAAACTTTAATATCAAATTCATGTTGAAACTTATTCTCTCTAGTAGCTCTGGGATTTTCAAGAACCCCTACATGATAATTTCTTTTATTAACAATTCCTCCTCTTGTAAAGGTAGCTTCATCTATCCATATAATTTTCAATGGAAATAAATTATCATTGCGAATTTTGTCAAGAAACCAGTTACTAAAATTCAATCTCTTGACATAATCTTGAGGTAATAAATTCTGAACTTTTTGAAGGTGATATGGGTAGCGATTATCACCTTTTAAAGTTCGCCATATTGCTTTCCGCGGTAATCTAGCAGATGCTCTTCGGAAGCTAGTCTTAGGATTGTTATCGAAGTGGCGTTGGACACAATTTCTTCTCCGATAATCTGCTCTTATTGCCACGGAATACAGAATATGATAGAAGCGGTGGGTAGGTGGGGGGAGATGGCTCCCGGCAAGGAGCGCTTTCCCCACCACCTTAACCCCGGCTGTACCTTTCAGTACCACTGTTTTCCCGTGTTTTTTTGGAACAATTGCTAATTGTTAGGTCTCTGTTGTGTATATGTGTTTTTTATTTTTTATTTCTCAATTGGATTAAACAATGTCGTGTTGTGCCGCGTTTGGATGTTCCAGGAAAGAGTCTAACTAGGATTTAAACAGTTTAGTTTTTCAATAAATTGAGAAACAAACCTTTCTTCCCTTTCGCCACAGTGAAAATATGTTTATTGTGGAGCTTCTTTAACTTTATTGTTAAACTCCCTGTATAGTAAAAGAATGATAATTTCCGATGCGAAAAACTCGCCTCGGCCTCGAGAAAATGGACTGTATGGGAAAATATCAAAACGAGGTTTCGCACCTTTGGGGAGATATTATTGAGAAGGTAGCATAAACAAATAATACATAAGAAACTTCTCACCTTTTTATTGCCGCCGACGGTCTGTACGGAGGCCTCCGAAATCGTCTGGCGAATGCTTCTCCCAGGCTGCAAAATTTGCTCAGGCTCTCCTCCTCTTGTATCACCACTCATTAAGTTAAGAACTAAATCTTTACTGACTGGCACAGGAAATAAGATCACTATAAAAGGTAAACAGTTCCAATTTTACCCTTTATTTTTTCTTCAGCTTCCCTTCAGTTGAAGACGAACGAAGTAAGTGGGTTCAAGCCCTGAGGCAAAAAAAATGGAAGCCAACAAATACAAGTGTTATTTGTTCAAAACATTTTAAAGAGGACGATTTTGACAGATCTTCTTCATTTCGAGTAAATGTAAAGAAAGGTGCAATTCAGTGGGTTTTTTGATTTCCTAGATCATTTGAGACAGACGATTATTGAGGTATATATAACTTTTTACGCTTTCCCCATGCTTTACCAACATACGTAGGTATTTAAACTTAAAAGTTTAATGTTGAATTTTTTTTTTTTTAGGAAAGGGGGCCAATAAAAAGGCTCGCGACCCCGTTGAAAAATATTAGGTCTCCAAATAAAAAGAGATTTAAATAATGTTAGAGATCACTAATAAAAACATAAACGAGCTCAAAAAAACAACTTGATGAAAGATCTGTACAGCTTCGAAATACAGTTGATTCATTAAGCTTCACTGAAAATTCACTTTCAACCACAAAAAAAAATACAGGTTGAAAAGAAAAAAACAAATTTTAAACCTACGCTAAAACGTTTTGTGGTATAAGAAGAAAGCTGTGCCTACAAATACAGTCTACAAAAACTGTGTGAAGAAAAAGAGAATAAACTAATTAAATAGAGAATAGAAAATTTGCTTTTGTTACTTCTAAAACAATACCTTGGGAGAAACTCTTTCCTAGATTTTCACATTTTTAGAAGATGACTCTCATCACTCATTATTAATAAGATCGATCGGAATGATATTTTTTAATTTCCGAATCCACCATTTTTTGAAAAATATCAATGATAATATTCATAAAAATAAAATAAGATCGGAAATTAAGAAATTAGTAATTTCCTTTTGTTAATATTCTGTTTTATTTTCGTTCTTAAACTACCTACCTATGCATGAATGTGATAAATTTCTGAACAATTAGATGGAATTCTAAAAACCAATAAAATTCGTAAGAGTTGAAGCCTAAATATTAAATTATAAAGTTGTAAATAAGCCTGAGGTGGAGCAGCCCGGGGTGGAGGTGGTGGGGGGAGAACCGGCCGAACTGGAGCCACGGGACCCTTACAGCATTAGTCCCTCTGCCCCTTCTACTATATTCTGTATTCTGTGCTTATTGCTGCCTGGAATTGGTCGTCTTCATTACTTATTATGGATGACCCAGTCTCTCGTAGTCTATTAAAAGTTAACGAAAAGACTCGTCGATTAGGGACTCTTCTGTTTGGAAATCGGCGCGCATTCTCCAGCACCGCTTCGAAAGCATTACCGTTAGAGAAACCATACACAAAAATCATATCAGCGAGTTGAACATTAGAATATGTATGTGGCATTGTGACTGATGCTATTCACACAGAAATATCTGAGTAACTGACTGAAGACTGATTTAGGAATTATAATCCTAGAAGGAAGCCAAAATGTAAACAAATAAAAGAATGTAAAGGATAATATTAAGTGTTTAAATATCTCATTGTCTAGCTTGACGAACTTTGAAAGGTTATAATCGCTACCTGTAAAATTTTTGTTTTGTTTTTTTGCGATTTTCTCTAAAACTAAGCAAAAACGGGCAAATCTGTAAAGGACTTTTTGTCTTAGTTTTTCGGTCCCCTATAAGTTCCTGAAGTTTTGTAATTTAAATTCGGGACACCCTGTATATATATAAACACATATGCACTATATAGGTACATACATAAACTATATATACAATCGGTAAATGAAAAAATATTATATAGGAAATTGATTGAACGATAGATTTCTAATGTTACACGAGGTAAAGAATAAAGATATATAATATTTGTAGAGAGGGAACAGAAAGAAAAAAAAAATAATTATTTCAATGATAGATAAAACATTATCATAACTAGAGGAAAAATAAGTGCATTATGACTTCGCCCTACAATAGTGGCTTTCAATAGCCTTAAATTTCTTCATGACATTGATCACATTGGTTTTTTTGGTGGCATATTTTTTCGATAATCTATCTCTGCCTCAGTTTTTCACGGGCATTCCTCTTAACATGCTAAATCTTTTCAAAACCCCTTCAAACCTTTTTTTCTTTCAACTGTTCATTAATACTTACGTTACAAGCGTAAGTGGTGCTCTAAGCGGCTGTTTTGAGAAACAGGGATTTACCTGCTTTGAAAATCAACCCAAACTATGAATGAAGGTAAAATTAAATTGAATTTAAATCCAATCTAATTTTACCTTCACACATGCTAACATGTTTTGAGGGGTGAACGTTTTACCACTTTATAGAGCACGCTAACTTTTTGGAGAAACCTAAATAAAATTTAAAATGATAAAAAGTGGATGTATCTCCTTTTGCTTCTCCAGACCTCATTTCACAGCATGTAAATATGAACAGTATGTGCACTAATTTCGAGTCTTTACGACGCTAAGTAGTTGAGTTATAGAGATTATAAGAACAGCACCACATCAACTATATCCGCCACCTCCAGCCTAAACCTATCACATTCCCGGGTGGCTACATAAAGTTTGATGTTAGTTGTTCAGGGGGTCAGTTGGGCCCTCTGAACAACAATCAAGAGAGAAACATCTGTGCACGATTTTGGACTTATACATCTATCAATCTCACCGGTTCTTTTTTATGTTGAAAACATGCAACGCTGTTAAAAAACCAATTAATATAACACCAATTGAAATCAGAATGAAACAACTATCAAAAGTCATTAAAATAAACTTTAAAATTAAATAACTAAAATTGTCATATGGTGCTTATACCGGAAGCGCTGTGGTAATAAATAAAACTAGTTTCTTAGGTAAAGTAGTTATTAGTGGTAGGTAAATCACATTGCTAACCTTATTTCAGATACATAACTTAAATGCATGCTGTTGAGTGATTTGGTAGACCACTTGACTGTTGACTTAAATCCAAGTAAGTAATTTTGTGAATATTCATATATAGTGAAAAGTACATGCGAAATCCTAAGACATCGATTTTGCTAAGTTTTTGAGCATTTTTATCTTCTATGATGAAGGTTAGTTCCCTATGGTAGGACTAAATGTTGCCTAGTTTTGTGTTTATATCACCATTAATAACTAGAATAAATAACGTACGCTAAGTTACTACAAGAATCTAGTGTTACCACATGGTTGATATTTTCTTAGTGTCCTAATAATCGCGGGTTATACAGGGTGTCCAAAAAGAGTATCGGGTATTTGTTACTTCCATAAAACAAAAACTACTTAAAATAAAAAAAAAAAAAGTTTATTGTTTATTATTATAATATAAATTGGAAAATTATTTGGAAAAGATTATGTTATCCAAATGGTGACTGTTTACTGTCTAGACTATTATGCTGCTGGCACTCTTCTAATCGGAAACGAAGATTGGGGATCACATGCTGACACATATCTCTCGACATTGCTGCCATTTCTGACCTCATGTTTTGCTTCAATTGCGTCAGGTTCGTCGGATTATTCCATAGACCTTACTTTTAAGGTACAATCTCCATGCACAATAGTCAAGTAGACTAAGGTGGGGGCTTCTGGGAGGATAGTTGATGTTACCCTAACACAAAATAACCTTATTAGGGAATAATTTATTAACTGGTTCCATTGCTTGATTTGTTGTATATCAAGTGACCCCATCATGTTGAAAGCACATTCTTGGGTTGAAACCTTGAAATTCCTGTAGCTCTGGACCCAAAAAGTTTCACGGCATATCGCAATAATGGACACTACTCACATTGACTGGTCGGCCTCGTCGATCTTCATGGAAATAAGGACTGATTATGCCTCTAGCAGTCATAGGGACCCAAACAATGACTTTTTAGCTGTACAGGGGTCGTTTATGCTTTCGTCTCCGATTTTCCTATGCCCAGTACCGACGATTCTGTATATTGAAATGACTATTCAGATGAATGTTTGCTTCATCACTGAAGAGTATGTTATCAAAATTGTTAAAGTAGTTTTAGTTTTCTGGAAGTTAATAATACCCGATACTCTTTTTGGACACCCAAAAACTCAAGGACGTGGTTTCAGCAAGATGAAACCACTTGCCATACGACAAATCAAGCAATGGAAGTTGTCAACGAATTATTCCCTAATAAGGTCATTTCGCATAGGGGTAACATCCATCAACTGGCCTCCCAGGAGCCCCGACCTTAGTCCACATGAGGTCAGAAATGGTAGCAATATCGAGAGCTATGTGTCAGCATGTGATCGCCAATCTTCGTTCCCGATTAGAAGAGTGCCAGCAGCACAACGGTCACCATTTAGATAACATCATCTTTTCCAAATAATTTTCCAATTTATATTGTAATAATTAACAATACAATTTTTTTTTTATTTTAATTAGTTTTTGTTTTATCGAAGTAACACATATTTTTCTTTATTCTTGCTATACATTGTACTGAAAAATGTTATAATTTTTTGCGCTTGAATTTAACTTTTTGTAATCTTTTGTATTTAATCATCTTGCCTTCTAGATAAGTTCTTATTTAAAAAATAAATAACTAAAATAGCATATTGAATTGCGTCGTAGCTTCTTTTGTTCTATTTCCAATATAAATAATTACTAGGGGTGCAGTCAGGATGAATAAACACCTCAAGTTTTTAAATGAAAAACCATTAAAGAATTATTCATTTTGAGGTTTAGAAACTCAGCATAAAACCTAAAAATGTATGTTTGTGTATATATCAATGGTTACAGGGAATAAGCATTAAGTAAAAAATTGTTACTTTTTTAGGGTAGGATTTTTATTTAGAACTGTTGCTCGAAAAAATACCGCAAACAAATAATTTCTTATAACAATATATTTTTTAAAATATTTATTTCTTAAATTTTACAGCTGCATGAAAAAAATCGTCCTCTAAATTTTGAGTTAATTAATTTAAATAATGAAATTTTTAGCAACTACTCATTGGTACCAATTCAGTTAATGTTCCATATTAGAATGTCTTGAGGACATCTTTTTAGACAGCTTAGAATATTATCATAAATCAAATGGGAAGGAATGGTGGGTTTTAGTGGGTAGAGAGTTAATTTTTAATGATGGCAACAAGATTTGGCAAATATTACCATATAGAATAGTTAGATCATTATAGATAAGTTTAATAGTGAGCATTTAGGAGTTTTGGAAGGGATAAAGAATGCAAGGGTTGGAAACGAGATTCATTTGCCGGAGCCGCAAAACTCATCTTTGTTCGCCCAAATAGGTCAGAATACATTTAACTTGATAGGTCTTTTGTGACTAATAAATGTCATAGAGCCTTTGTCTAGAAAATGTTTGTTGTCAAAAAGAAGTTTTTTTTTTATTTTTTATTTATTTATTTATTTATTTATTTATTTATTTTATTTTTTTTTTATTTTATTTTTTTTTTATTATTTCATTCTGGAGAATCAAAGAAATAGGACTAACATCTTTAAATTAGTTAAGGTAAAATATTTAAAATGATTGGAGTATAAATAAAAGTAAGGAAGGATTTCGAACCCATTACAAAGTGACGCTAAACCAATGAGCAGAAACTTTTCTAACTGGGTGAGTATAACCATGCTGTGAATCTAAAGTTTACCGGTACCAAGAATAATCAAATTTGTAAGCATGTATTGAAGGACACAGATAATGGTTTTCGAGCTTCATTACACTGTTTTAAAATTTAAAACTACAAGCGAAATAACTGTTCATAGTTGCATGCTTTCAAAATTTTATATATCTGATCCAAAGAGTCTGAAAATATTACTGCCCCGAGGCACTACAGAGCGGTGTGATCCTTGGCCGCCTGAATGAGCCTTCGCCAGAGCTGTCTCTCGCCAGTAAAGGGTGTTTAGCAATTCCCGGGTATCCCATATTGCGGCCTCTTACTCTTGTTCTGTAGAGCTTCCCATCCAGCAGCTTTCTGGTAATTTCTTTCTTTGTCATTTGGGCAACTTGGCCAACCCATCGCAGTCTCCCAAGCATGATGCACCTTATCACATCCACCTTCCCATACAGATCTTATATCTCCCTTTTTGTTCTCCTTCACCAGGTCTCTCCTGCTTTGACAGTTCCGAAAATGTGAGGAAGAATTTTCCTTTCGAAGATAAGTAAACCTTTTTTTTTCACACCAGTCAGGGTCCAGGACTCCGATACGTATGTGAGGACATATCTGAGGAAAGTCTTATAAAAGAGGCACTTTGTACGGCGGGAGATTGCAGAGCTTCTCAGGTGTTTAATAAGACCTAAATAGCATCTGTTAGCCCTAACTATTCACTCGCACACATTTTCTCCCTCCGTATGATAACTAAAAAAACATGGTATCGTGGCAAGGAAATCTACATGGTATGAAATGAAATGAAATGAAAAAAAATCTTTATTCTGGGACAAATTGTCCCCTAAGAATAACAGACATGTATAATAAGTTGTACAATAGTCTGGCTATCTTAATTTCAAATGGACAATAATAAGCATAAAAGGTAATATATGAATATACAATTGAAAATAGAACTTTGTGATAAATATATACATGAGAAAAGAAGAGAGAGAGAGAAAAAAAAAAAAAAGTAGGACAACAAAAAAAAAAAAAATAATAATAATAACAATATGCTAATAGAATAATTACAATGCGTTCAGAAATAAAAAGAAATATAAAAAAAAAAAAAAAAAAAGTAAATAAATAAAATAAATATAGTGAAAAGAAAGGAAAAGATATATAGAGAAGAAAAATAATAAGACCTATTTGAATGATAATATAACAAAATATTTACAAATATCTAAAAGGTAATATATATATACAATTGATAATAGCACTTTATCAGTTAGAAGAAAAAGGAAAGAAATAATAACAATAATTTATAAAGAAAAAAAAACAAAACAGAAACTATTGTTGGAGAAACGAATTTAAATTTATATAATGATATACTCATTGAAGCAAACTCATCGGCATCGGATATGCTTAATTTGATTAACTGACTTTCAATTATCACTCATATTGGCGGGCTGTAACTGGAAATTTAAGGAGATATCGGAATAGAAGAGTTTTGAATGAATTTAAGGAAGAAGCATGTCTAATTTCAGGAGGGATCGAGTTCCAGAGGGTAGAGGATCGAGCTTGGAAGGAGTGTTGGTATAATGCTGTTCAATGGAAAGGAGTATATAGGTCAGAGGAACGTGATCTTGTTGTGAGTTGGGAGTGGACGGAAGACTTGAATATCAATAGGTTACAGATGTAGGGTGGGCAATGGTTATTAATGACATGGTACAGGAAGGTGCCCAGGAAATATTGTCTACGGGAGTAAGGATTGAGCCACTCCAGGGCAGTGTAGAGGTGAGATACATGGGAACGTCTCGGGGCTCCGAATACAAATCTGATAAAACTGTTCATGATACGTTGTAATCTGTCCCGGAGCCCCATCGTGAGGCCCCCATACACCACACACCCGTAGTCAAACTGAGGAAAAATGAATAAGGAGACTAGGAGTTTTCGTGTGGATTGAGGAAGAGAATGGCGGGAACGATGAAATAATTTGAGGATTCCTATTGATTTACGGGCTATTTCGGCGATTTGAGGCTTCCAGGAAAGGTTTTGGTCAATAATGATTCCTAGGTTTTTAGCGGAGGAACAGAAGGTGATAGTTTGATTATTCAGGATTAGGGTAGGAAAATCGGAGATGGATCTGAGAAGGGGATTTGAGCCGATTATAATAGCTTGAGTTTTTCCAGCATTTAACTTTAAAGGATGCAGGTTGGCCCAAGCACTGATTCTATTGAGGTCTTCCTGAATCTTAGAAAAAGCTTCATATAATTCAGTAGGAGGAAAGGATAAATATATCTGGGAGTCGTCTGCAAAAAGGTGGTGGGAACAATGAAAAATTGACTGGGGGAGATCATTAATGTAGGACTTGAAGAGGAGAGGCGAAATGCTGGAACCTTGGGCTACTCCGGAAGAGAGGGCTAGGAAATCGGATAAGGGTTGATTAGGGATGGATACTGCTTGAGTGCGGTCGGAGAGGAAAGACTGGAACCAATGGATTGTGCTATTGGAAAATTTTAAAGCTTTTAATTTGGAAAAAAGGATACAATGATCAATGGAATCAAAAGCTTTGGAGAAATCTAGGAGTATCAGGACGGTCAGTTTTTTTTTTCATCTATGGCGGCATGGATATCGCTTATGATTTTGGTTAGTGCAGACTGTGTGGAATAACCAGGACGGAAACCAGATTGGAAAGGGTCGAGCAAATGGGAACCTTCAAGGAAATAGGAAATTTGGGATTGAACCAGTCGTTCTAAGGGTTTTGAAAGGTTTGAAAGGATGGAGATTGGGCGATAATCTGAAGGTTCGGTGGGATTAGGAATTTTGTTGATGGGATGGACAATAGCTTTTTTCCAGGGAGTAGGAAATATGGCGTTTTGAAGGGAATAGTTATAGATGTGGACAAGGACCGGTAAAATTTCTGGGAGGCATAATTTTATTAGTTTAACGGGGATACCATCTGGGCCTATGGAATTGGTATGAGATTTTAAGATAGAGGAGATAATTTCTGTAGGAGTAATGTTGGAAAAATAAAATTCATTGTCATTTAAAGGTACTTCAGAGGAGAAACTGGTATAAGGGGAAGGAGAGGTGAGAGCAGATGAAACGAAATAGGTGTTTAGGTCATTAGGTAAAATTGGGAAGTTGGATGAGGTTGAGGATCCGGAGGGGTTATAGAGGGAGAGTTTTCGAAGGAGTTGCCATTTTGACTTGGAGTCGGAAGAGGACAATAGGGCTTCATGGAAATAGGAAGATTTCGCCCGTCGGATTCTTACTTGCACCAGGTTACGGAGTACTTTAAATGCTTGATAGTCGTCCGTGAGTCTCGTTCGTCTAAATCGTCTTCGTGCAGCTTCACGCTTTCTCTGCAGATCTTTAATTTCTTTAGACATCCATGGTGCAGGCCGACGGCGAAAGGTGGAGGTTTTAAGCGGAGCGTAGGTATCGAGGATAGTGAGGAGATTGGTTGTGAGGATTTCCACCATGGTGTCAATGGAAGAGGTTGAGTAGACTCCACACCAATCTAAGGTTTCGAGGAGAGGTAGGATACTATCGCGGTCAAGGGCGTCAAGGTTGCGGTATGTTATGGTTTTAGTAGGAAGCTGATGGGTTTGGAAATCATAGGATATTTGGATTAGGTCATGGCAGGATAGGAAGGACACAGGACATTGGGAGAGGAAAGGAGGTTTTTTTGAGAATCTATGATATATAGGTCTAACCATGTATCGGACCAGCGGGAATGGTGAGTAGGAGCGAAAGGTACTATGAAAAGACGGAGGGAATATAACAAGTTATCTAAGTAACGCTTATCGTTAGAGTCAGCAAGGAAATTTGTGTTGAGGTCTCCGGAGATAATAATATTGGAATAGAGAGGAACAAGGTTAAATAAGGAAGATTCGAAGGAAGGACCGAACGGAACAAGAGGAGGGCGATATATCACAGCGTATAGTAGGTGATGATTGCCAGATGAAATTTCTAGGATAAGGTATTCAATGTGTGGGTATATGGATGAGGGAGAGAAATCGAGGATTTTTGTTTTTAAGCTATCGTGGACATATATGCCAACACCACCGCCAGTCCGGCCAGCCCGGTCATGGCGGGTAAGAGAGTAATCAGGAAGGGAGACGGAAGAGGAAGGAATGTGGGGCTTAAGCCACGTTTCGGAAATAGATATAATATGGTAAAAGTTATGTGAAAAATATTGATAAAATTCTTCAAAATGGGCAGGCAAGGATTGGGAGTTGACGTGACAGGTAGTTAGGATACTAGACATACTAGAGAAAGGTTAAGGAAAAGACACTTATATTTTGGGAGAAAAAAATTTAAAAAAAACTTTTATATGAGTAATGAGCAGAGAAGAACATTGTATATTAAAAATTGATTAAATAAATGAAAAATTTAGATTTAAACTTTGTAACCACTAAATACGAAAGGTTATGAAAATAAAATGAAAAAAAAGATGTGCAACTATTGATGTTGGAAAAAATTTGAAAGTCGAATGTATGAGAGAAGCAAAATTCAAAAGTAAGCATAGGCGATACCACGAAATAAGCCAATATAGTGCGAAAAGGTGACAGAAAGCGGATTAGCAATGTAAAATTGGAAATCAGTAAAATAAAATGAAATAAAAAAAATTTACAGAATGAATTAAAAATAATAGCGTAGGCATAAATTAGTGAGATATATATATTGGGGATATCAAATTTAGGTGTCAACGATACCATGCAATTAGTTTCAGTGATGTTAAGGAATAACAGTTTCACTCGAGCTATAACGGAAAGTCAGATGAAAACTTCAAGATCCTGGGGCCGGTCGATAATAGTGACAGGGTGGCCATCGTCTTTCCTGCAACGTACTCTACCGCCCGCGAACCAGACGTATTTTACTTTTCCTGTGGATTTCTTTTGACGAGCCAGCCAGTAGAGGTGCCTATTGGTCGGTGTCATCTCTTCTCCGAGATAAATCCTGTGAGAGTCATTTTCTTGCCAGCCAATTTCCCGTGTGGTGAAATCTCTTTTCACTTTCCTTCTTTGCACCAGATCATCCCGTACTGTTTGCCTCACAAAGCGTACGATAACGGGAGGCGGCCTGGGATCTTCTTTTCGAGGTCTCTTACGCTCTACAGAGTCTAGGTCCTCTATATTAATCTTCAGGCCAAGACCTGCTCCCACGCTGGTGACTAGTCCCGCCGGAGTCTCACCCGGGCGAACTGGGATACCACGGATCTCGAGAGACCTGTTAAGCAGCCCCTGCTCAGCCCTATTCACCCTGACCTCTAAACCCTCCACCTTTAATTTAAGGGTTTTATTTTCTGTTGTGACCTCTTCTAGACGTTTTGCTTGACTTTCAAGATGTTTTTCAATCTTATTAAGTCTTTCACTAAGATCGAAAGTCAGCTCGCCGTACTTCTCGAGGGCCGTTTTGAGGCTGTTGATTTCTTCTCTGGTATTGGCTTCCGCTCTATTTACCGCTGCGAGTATTTCTGACGCTGATGGCTCACTGTTCAGGTCTGGATGAGATTTAGCCGGACTTGTTGGTTTGCTAGTAGACGAAGATGTTTTTTTTTTTCCTTTTCACATTTAGAGCACAACCAATTTTTTTTTAATGATTTTATATCATCTATCTCCCTTTCTTTAAGACTAAAACATTTTCCATGATAAATTATTTTGCATTTATGGCAACTTATATTATATTTGTCTTCCCGGGTTATTACCCCTTGACAAATAGAGCACACAGCCATAATAAATAATATTTACAATAGAACTCACTGTATATGTAAATAAATATAACCAGCCAGCAGCGCTAATACCTTCAGGATTAAGCTTCTTGCCTTCGGGTATTTTTCTCTTTTCAATAGATGAAAAATAAAAAACTTGATAAACAATTAAAATGTTGAAAATAACTGAGTTTAATTAACTATTGATATTTAAGAAACGGGCAACACAAAAAAAAACCGGTGAAAATGGATAAGAATACAGTAATGACGAACAGCGGTACACGATGTTAACTAGGCACGGTCTCTAACCAGACTGTATCGGTCTCTAAACATATTTATTGATTTGAGGGTAACTTTTGATTCAGGCAGATAAGAAGACGGTTAGCAGCAAACTTGGTGAGTGCTTTCGAATTCGTACATCATATTCAAAAGTGTATTGTACTTATCGATCGGTAGGATATTGGAATTAAAACCCGGTACTCGCCCAAGCCATGACTTGTGAATTGTAGTTAAGAAAACTTTAGTCCAAACAAATGCAAGGGTGTATTGGAAGGGACAATATGGAGCCTAGAATGGAGAGTTTCTGAAAATAGCTACAATTTGCACTGATTAGGGACAATCATCAACAAGCAGGAAAAATGTAGAGAGGCCAAATTTAGGGTCTTTAAATCGGTATTCCTTCCAGAGCTACTGTATGCATTGGAAAGCTGGACAACCCTTGATGAACACATTAACAAAATCACAGTTGCTGAAATGAGATTCCTTAGACTAATAGTTGAATAACCATGAGGGACTGTTTCAGAAATGGCGGAATTCGTGATGATTTGGGAGTAAAGTCAGTCAGCATCCTGGAAGAGCTGCTGTTAAAATGCCACATTTGCAAAATGCCGATACCCGAAAGCCTAAGTGGTTCTTAGCAGCTAGAAGGTAGACGTTATCGTGACTGACCTTGGAGTATCTACACTGACTGACTTTATTGGAAAACTGGGGGCAGCAAGAGCATGGGTGTACCATATCGGAGATGATAGGGACCAGTGGGCTAGATGAAGTATAAAGGCAGCTTCACCCTTAGAGGCACATTGAAGTTAGAGAAGAACAAAAACGAAGGTAATAGACATATTTTTAATAAAACTATATACACTCTTCAAATGAAAAACTAACACAGGGCTAGCACATCTAGTAGTCAGGTGCTGAAAACAACAAAAAAGAAACTGGAAAGCCAAATCTCTTTTGGCAAAGAAAACATTAACAACATGCACCTGTTATGTATTTTGTATTTAGTAGATCTACCACCATAAAGAATTAAGTACTTACATTTAAATATTTGTTTTTATTTTACAATTATATATTTTTTTCTTCTAAGTTCCGACTTTAAATATTACTTATTGAATATATTTTAAAATACTTATGAATTTTTAATTTTTGAATAAGTTTAGTAACATTGTGCGGTGTCTCAGGATCGAAAATTGAAAATTTCTCGATATTGGTATAGTAAAACCAAGATTTTGGGATAGATAAAACTTCAGTATGGTGTAATATTATTTAAGAGTAATTCAATAAAACAATTTTTAATTAAATTAAATATAAATTTCGTACTATTATGTACATTTTAATGTCTATAATTTCACAAAGGAGGATCAATAGATTCCGTACAAAGACTAACCACAAACCTGAAAGGACTATCAGATCAAAGTGACCCTGATCAGAACAGACCTTGATTGGCCCCAGCTCCCTCAGCAATAGCTCACCGATTCCAATGTTAATATTGCCAACAGGGCTAAATGGGATCGACACCATTCATGTTGTAGCAGAAGGCATAACAGGTTTGAGACAACGAGGCTAGATTTCAAACATAATTCCTCAAAATATTATAAGAATTATCTCACACCTTGGAGAACAAGTTCGCTTTGTAACGGAAGTGATAATCGAAATATTGTTGTAAAGATCAAAAACCTACGAAGGAGAAACAGAAAAGGGAAAACAATTAAGAATTGATGGATTTGGTGGATGAAGGGGTTATGTCAAAAGTTTTAGGTAACAAAATCAGAATATTTCTAAATAACTAGAAAAAGAGAAATGAAAAAGATGAAGGAGATATGTAACATTTTCCAGATAAAGGAATAAAAAACTTTAAACATAAATTACTCAAAATTGGGTTTTGTTACATAACCCATTCATCCACCAAACCCTACAATTGTTTGTTGGAGTCCTTGTATACTCCAACTAAGGCTGGAAGGACGAGCTGTACTACAGGTTATTAACCTATTCCAGCCAGAGCTAGAATCCACCATGAAACACACTGGCTGCACACGAAACGGTGCCGCTAAATTCACAAGATGCTTGAAATAACGGTCTCTTAACTGAGATATTTTAAGCCCGTCAGCATTTTGCAATATAAAAGTTGCATCTCTATGCAAATATTACACAACCTACTTGACCCAGGCAGATTATACAACTGTAATGCCGTTGCAATTAAGACTTTTGGCTATATTGAACTAATATAGATTTTTATGACAGCTCGGGTTGTATGTGGAGTTAAGACCTATAATGAGCCAAATGGTTCAAACTTGGAAAGTGTACGATAACTGGGTGGCCATTGAAGAGTTCTAAATGTATGTTTTTTTTTGTTCTATGCGTGCTCGAAGGTTGGGGAGGATTTACACCTGGCGATGAATATGAAATACGTGTAACACGGTTATTAACCGACTTCAAAAAAAAAAAAGAAGGTTATCAGTTTGATATGTATGTAATATTGTTGGCAATGGATAATATTTGAGTAAGATGATCCATTTAGTATTCCAGGCACGTGTGATTAATTTCGTAAATGTATGTTAGTATGTACGTATGTTTGTCCACGAATATAGAGAGATATGGGTAAATTAAGAAAATATAGGTATATAGTTGTATAGTTAGATGACACACGGAGCACGGATTATCAGCAAAGTCTTTAATATCATTCAGAAATTCTTCTTCGCCGTGTACTCGACGACGTCGCTGCTGTGCGTTTTGATGCATTATAGAAAGACGGTGTGGTCTCTCTTCTTCATTTTCTAACAATCTTTGGACACAAGCGTTTACACTCATAGCTCTTAAGTCGCTATATTCTTTCATCTTATGACTCTTGACACCGAATATTCCATATGTATTCACTTTGAGATCGACGTTTTTTTATATTTTCATCTAGTTTTAAAGTACGGCCAGCTTTGATATGATCCCTCATATGTTGCAAACGCATAGACCTTTGTTCTTCGGCTTCGAGAGCAAGTCTATTTCGCTTGTATTCGGCGGATTTTGAAGACGCACGGCTCGTTCGTCTTCAGATTCCAGAGCACGTATTTAAAGGGTATATTCTGCGACATGCGACTGAGTCGCAGAAATCTCAGTGGTTGAGTCTCCGAAGCACGAGTTTTGCGTTGTCTCTCCCTTTGATCATAGAGTCTCTTTGTCCCTTCGATGCTATCCTCTGCCTCATGAGTCTTCCTTTTTTTAGCAGAATCTCTCGATAAGGATCTCCTCATTGTTATGAAGTAATTTAGACTTTTTTTTTTCTTTTTTTTCATTTATTGATATTTACAACTGTACAAAATAACATACAACATGTAAATGTGTTGACAGTGAATATAATGGCATGTATATAACTTGTGAAGAACTACTCACTAGTAGCACTTCAATTTTTAGACTTTTAAATTACTAATAACCATTTGTTTATTTCGTTTAACGTCACTTTATGCTGCTATGGCTAATCGGACGATGCTAAATTTTGCCTATCCAGGTATAATTAGGATAGGGATCTTTACCGAGTACCTGACATCGCACAGGCTCGGAAACCCCATTTTACGTCCCTTCCGAAGGATGGCATAACTAAGGATTTTTTACTCCCTTTAAAAAATCCTAAGGTCATCTGCCGGGCTGATAATCAAACATAATCACTTAGATATCACCAATTTCTTAGTGGGTTGGAAAAATTATTATTGAAAATACAAAGGCCAGTTTCAATCGCCGTTAATTATGATGAGCGCTTTTTCTTTTTATTAAGTAATAACATGGTAGGGCTTACTATCATTAGTTTTTTTTTAAGTACGTATAAAACCTTGTAATATTCTTTTGGTAACAAAGAATTTCCTAGACCAATTAATTGTAAGGTAAGTTACATAAAAATGTTTTTTTTATTTATTTCTGCTTTTTTTTTGTGGTGGGAGGGCATAACATCCTTATGTACTTCAATTAGGGCAGGAGGACGGGTTATCAACCTATTCTAGCCTGAGCGATTTATTTCGTGCATATAAATACCATAAACGGTTCAGGAAATGAAATCTTTTAATTTTTTATTTTGAAGAGAAATAAACAATTGAACATTTGAAATCTTTTAAAAATAAAACCAATTCACATTGCCCTTCTGTAAAGTTATGGAAATGTGAGATAGTGTTTTGGACCTCCGAGGTACAGATATATATATTAAAGTTATTAATTTTTTTCTTGAATTCTAAAAGTCATTTTGTCGGTTTTTCCAAAAATTATGGTAAGTTTAGTTTTAAGCCCTGGGGTTGCAATTGCAAGTGGCACAAATTTATGGTTCATAAAAAAAAAATAAATAAAAAACTCACACATACAAACATTATAATCACAAATACTGCGACTTATTACACCATCTCTATGGTACCTAAGTAATAGAACACTGCAATCAAACCTACACGTGCCCATTGAACAAAACCTCATCAAAACAAAATACAGAATATTTAGCGACAAACTTTAAGACTATCAAAACAGACTCATACAAAACATTGCTACAACAAATATTCCCAAAAATTACTCAGAACTAAGCCTGTTCCCTTTTCAATTATGCTAGGATATGGATAATATGAAGTACAAGGTAATAGGAATTCATATGGGATTTTATAAAATAAAGAAATCTTATGAATAGAAAATTCAACAATTTTATCACGATTTGGGAAATAATTTTAATTAGCTTTATAGTAAAGCGTTATAGTGTATTAAAGTGATTAAATTTTTATTTGTTCACCAGGTAACTTTACCTTCCAAGATATGAGAAAACGAACGTGGCATCCAGCGGTTCCTACAAAAAGATTTGACAACATAATGTCTTCCGAATATCGTACCAACCAAGTCACGGAGCATTTCAAAGTTTTAGAAAAGGTATCATCTATAAATTATTTATAGCCGTGTCAAAACACATTCATAAGAGTTTATACTGCAAACAAAATGTCTAGCACTATTTTTGGGTAATTTATAGCAAAGATTCTTATTGTTTCGTTTTTTTTTTTTTTTCTAGCAAATTCTCCTCAGAAATGGAAGACGTTAAGAAAATTAATTCAATCAATTTTTCTTTGGGTTTTTTCTTTTATTCTTCCATTAGACCTTCATTCTCTCAGAAAAGGCTTGTTTAAGGTCTTCTGACCACTTTGGTATGTACTGGTTTGGTTTTGGTAGCTCCTGTACAACTTCCCATTTGTCTACTTTGTGTCTAAAGATGTTTCTTTCTAAAATGTCTGCTGATCTTATGTTTGCATTTTTGAGTTCCTTTCGAATTTCATCTAGCCAAGGTGTGGAATTCTTAAGTGAAGTTACATAATCTATTATTTTTTTTTGTCAGTCGATTCTCTGGTAGTCGGCTGAGATAACCAAAGAATGTCATTCTCCTTTTCCTAATATCAATTTCAATGTTTGAAAACTTTTCTGTAGTTTTGATTGTTTGTAGCCTGTAACCGTCCTGGGTATGTCTTCCTCCTAGAATTTTCCTGATAATCTTTCTTTCTTCTTTTTTGATTTCTTGAAGTTGTTGTTTCCAGTTAAGGGTTAGTATTTCACTTGCGTAGACAATTGTTGGTTTTATGACCGTATCGTTTCTTATGTATATATATATATATATATATATATATATATATATATATATATATATGTTTTTTAAAGTCCCAGAATGTCTTAAAAAGAAAGTATACTGATTGTGAGTTAGAAAAAAAGTGGCGCACCTAGGAAATATTGATTCGTTGTCATTTAACTCAACTATTTATCAAAATTTGTATAACAATTATTTAAATTAATTTGAAACTAAATAAACCGGCAAAATTTTTAAAAATAAATAAAATAATTAATGATTTTGTTAAGAAAATTAAATATAATTAGAAAATTATCAAGATTAAAAAGAAAATAAGAAAATTTAGAAAATTTAATTTACAATTTTTTTTACTAACAATGTTATCAGTAATGTGTATATCCTCCAGTTGCAGCCAGTAAACCTCTGATCCACTTGATTATGCCCTAAGATTAAATTTCTGACGACATTGCCAATATTCTCTAATTGTTCTCTGAAAGCGGTTATGAGGTAATTGAGGGTCTCAGGAACAGTAACTCCCAATTTAACATGTTTTAGGCGTCTTCAATTGAATTCATGCCAGGATACCAACCAGACCTAGCCATAACTTCGATTTTAACTTTCTGCAGGTATTTCCTAACACACCTGGAAACATGAAGTCCTGTATTATGGTGCTTCAAAATGAAGTTATCCCCGATGAATGGTGCAAATGGGACAACGAAGTCCTGGAGTATGTCTGTTATGTATGAGTTAGCGTTCAAAAGGCATTTTTACATCCCATACATTTTAAATTTCTTTGGAATGTACAACTCAGTTTTGCCAGATATGAATTGTCAGCCCATGCCATAACTGAGAGTGAGCCATCCCAAAAATTCAGTTGTAAAGTGACAATGGCTTGTTCGAATCTCCCACTACTAGGTAGCTGAGACCAAATCTGAAAACACGATTCTTCGCTAATTCATCTGACATTTTTGATGCTGTTGATTTGTGAAGGCTCCAGAGGAATTAATCTCCATGAACCTTTTTATTGTTCTGCGTACTATAGTTTCTGGTTTACTGATAGAATGGATTTCATAGAGGATACCACGACCTTTTTCACGACGCTATTGCCTTGGCTAATTTTTCTAGTGTAATTGGCGTTTTTTAATTTAAAATATCAGTAATGGAATAAGCAGTGGCAAGAATTGCAGAAAGAACTAAACAATCACGCATTACCACCGGTCAAATTAATTCATTGTATAGGATAAAGATAATAATTGATAATGCCAAAGGATTAAAATGACCTTTTGTACACTGAATAGACAAAAAGCCTAATCTCAACACAATTATGCAATATTCGTTCTCATTGATAAAGTTAAATACCTACCTATCCATATTTTCTTGTCGCACCATGTTTTTTATTTTATTTTTTTTCTGTGTAGTTGCGGGAATATTTGATATTTACACACACAAAAAAAAAAAAAAAAAATGTCAGAATACAAATCATTCTCTGTGATAGAAACTATGAATAACTAAAAAATTGATCGAAATCCAAAAGTTTTGGAAGAAATTTAGAGGTACGAATTGATATTTTGTAGTCTTGAGAACAAAAAAAGTTTACTCAGATTTAGATAAATACATGGACTACATGTTGATATTCTGATTAAATTAAAGCTCATCTTAAGCGACATTTTCACTTTCCTCATTTTTAATAGGAATAAAACTATCTTGATTAATGACAGAGATATTTAAAAATAAATTAATTAAAATTTATAAATAAAAATATCTAAAAATATTTTCGGGATTCTTAACAATAATCTTTATAATAAAATTATATAAGTTATACAAGTTATTTCAAAACATAAAGTTAGCTACAATACAAGTATATAACAACATGTGTTAGTATAATAAAAATATATATAATTACATAATATAGAGGAGTATGAAGCTACTTTCAATGTTACTGGTGGATATGGAATATACTAACTAAATTCTAACAATGCTAGTATACAACTGACCTAGGGGAATTTTCGAAAAAACAGTTACAAAGGTTATGGGGAATCCCTAGGAAAATTAATAGATACAGAATGGTGAAAAAAACCAATACGTTCCGGAAGATATTTACATTATACCAGTTAATGTCCCAAATTTAATAAAACGTGCAACAAAGTTATCCACAGAAAAATATAAACAAACCGCGGAAAATAAAGTAGCAGACCTTCTTTTAACAAATGGATATCCACATAGACTCATTTGTAACCTTCTAAAACTAGTAAATACTCAACAGAAACAACAAGAAAATAATAATAAAAGATATTACATCATCCCACATATACAAACGCTATATATATACAAAAAGAAATATTAAAGAAATGATAACCATAGAAAAATTTAAAAATCGATCAATAAACAGAAAATCAGACGTCCTAAATTTTAACACCTGTTATTCCAATTTAATACATTCAGACTGTTAATATACATTTACGTTAATATACATCATATAAATCATTCATGAGTACCCAAAAGATCAGTGGACCCGCATATATACTGATTGATCGGCCACAAATGCAACAACAAATGGTGGCGCCGGTATCCATATACAATTTCCTGCAGGAAACATAATCGAGAAGGCTATTCCGACTGGCTTTACTTCATCAAATTATCGAGCTGAGCAGGAAGCCATATGTGAGGCATCGAGAATACTTAGGATACTTAAGAGACCAAAGAACTCAAAAATAGTATTCCTTACTGATGCAGCATCAGTGTTGCAATCTCTTAGATCGAAGTGGGGCACGGGCCTGAAAAATCTCTCCAAGGAACTTGAATGCTTGATGGCTATCTACAAAAAGGTCATCCTGCAGTGGATTCCAGGACACTGCGGACTCACTGGTAACGAGAGGGCGGACCAGCTGGCCAAGGAAGGAGCTTCGAATGGGCAGTTCGAATGTACCCTCAGTCTCGAGGAAGTAAAAACGCTCAACAAAGCCGCAGTCAGCCAGCGATGGATTGGGAGACATCCACATCACGATCCTGGAGATGCAATCTACGAACTCACTCGAAAAGAGCAGGTACTCATCTTCCGATTGCGAACGGGACATAACAGGCTCAGAGCTCACCTGTTCAAAAAGCTTCATATTGGATCCGGCCCCCTTTGCGAGTGCGGAGAGGGTGAACAAAATACTGAGCACATCCTTCAGACCTGCAGGCTCTATTCTGAGCAAAGGAAGCAGATATGGCCCTCTCCAACCGATGTGCGGACCAAGCTCCATGGTGACCTGGAGGACCTTAGGAGGACCACTGAATTCCTCATCTTGACCCCCGACCTGGCCATCTAAGGGAAGAACGCAGAAGAAGAAGAAGAAGAAGAATCATTCATCCTGTATTAGTATATTCCACCGAAATATTTTTGTACCTGTATCTTGGGAATAACAATCCAGTCCTTTTAGCTTAATTTTCCAAGGGATTCCCCATAACCTTTGTAACTGCTTTTTAAAAAATTCCCCTAGGTTAGTTGTGTACTAGAATTTGGTTAGTCTATTCCATGTCCACCAGTAACATTGTAAGTAGCTTCATACTCCTCTATATTATGTAATTATATATATTTTTATTATTCTAACACATGTTGTTATATACTTGTATAGTAGCTAACTTTATGTTTTGAAATAACTTGTAAAACTTATTTAATTTTATTGTAACCTGTTTTTTTTTACTGTAGGGCATGATCATAAGAACAATATAGTTTTGAAACGTCGCCAAAATAGTTGTTTTTATTTATTGACTGAACCTCAAGAACCCTACGAAACATTTAATTATGTATATATATATATATATATATATATATAATATGTGTTTTTTTTTTATTAATATATACAAATCAGTTTAATTTCGAAAATACTTAACATAATACAATTAAACCCCTTTGGGATAGTTTTTAAAAGATATAAACACCATAACTCTACAGTAATCAAATAATGCATAATTTACCTTACGACCCATATCTATCCTAGGAAAAAGAAAACATGTTTCATCTCCTGTCAATGGAATATGGCAGGAAGTGGCTGGAGGTGAGGGATGCTCTCCTTGATAATATTAGGGTAGCAAAAGTAAACGAACAAGCTTTCCTGGTACGAAGGTTCGTTATAAGAGGATTACTGGTCAAAAAAAAGGAAGCAGAGAAGAAGGATTTTTTCAAAATGAAAAAGTACGTTTAAGATGGTTCTTATAATTTAAGAGTTCTTGGAAGTAAGTTGAAAAAATAAAATAAATTAAAAAAAAGTAAAGGAACAATTGAATGGGTCTGCCGAAAAACGTTCAAAGCGACAAACATAAAATTTTGAGTAATCAGTGTAAAAAAATCATAATATAAAGTTTTTGTTAGTTTTGTAGATTAGATTTTATGTTTAAATATTAATTTGTTATATTTACATGTATAATGACATAATGAAGTACTATATAATGCTATGGCGTACTATTATACATTCTAAGAACTTTGAAATCGCCACTTTAAAAATTGTGGCACTTAAAACGTTTTTCGGTGGACCCATTCAATTATTATTATTATTATGTAAAATTTTGAAAGAAATATATATATTTAAAATTATATCTTACAAAATATATTTAATTTATAATTTAGCTTCAGACACGAAACAATAAACAATGGGGAGAGAGTTGCTTTGTTGCAGCAACAATGAATTAAGAAAATAATATTTATTATGTATATGTTGCTTTTTTGGTATTACTTGCGAAGAGGTGGCTTGCTCCTTTTAACAGTTACTTTTCAGTAACCAGTTACTGTTTTACCGGCGCGCATTCCAGCGGTACCCAGTCGAAATTAGAACTCAATTTTCTCTCTTATCACTAAACACTAACTTAGCCCCGATTTTTCCCTGGCTTTAAAATTCCATCACTGCTTTTCACTACGGACTGCGTTTTTAGCAACAGAAACCATAGAATTTTTGTTTATTATCCTATATCACTTTTAAACATAAAATATATACCATATACTCATACATTATTTATCCATATAATATACTATATATAACCATATAAATGATATACTTTATATATTATTTATATAATATTATTCTACTATTAATAACATAATATTATTAGTTTTCAATTAAATTTTATTCAATCCTTACCACTTCGTCCGATTAGCCTTAGCATTATAAAAGTGACGTTAAACGAAATAAACAGACAAACAATCCTTACCATTTATTTATGGCTTCTCTGGCTTTTTACTGTTCTCATTTTATTATAAATTTTTGTTTGTTACATTTAAACGCTATTTATAATACTTATGACTCAATAAAAAAAAATGAAATTTAAACACTTTTATTAATTTCTTTTCTGGCTCCCCCCCCCCCTTTCTTTTGGAATACCATGTCTATTTAATATTTTAACAAGGATTTAACATTCATTGAATCAAATAAAATTTTGCACAATTTACAAAAAAATATAGCGTGATTTCATTTTGCATCTAGAATAGAATCTGATCTCGGGCAGAAAGGAGGGAAATTTGGGAGTTTTAATTTCGAATGGGTGCCGCTGCAATGCGCGGCGGTAAAACAGTAACTCGTTACCGAAAACTAACTGTTAAAAGGAGCAAGCCACCATACTATAAAGGGCAAAAACATTATGAGCTTTGCTAATTACAAAAGTATACATATTTAATCAATGTAGGATAATAACAACATAGCCACAAAAAAAAAAAAATAATAATAATAAATTGTTCCGATTAGTTCCTTTATTCTCTTTTTAAAGTTCAACGTTCTAAGCAAATTTCTTCATTTCAGAACTTTAGTTTTTAAAAAGTTTATCTACCAATGTAGCCAATCTTCTCCAAGTAACGTTATATTCTTGATTAAATGAAATCTATTATTGCTAAATCTGGGCAGTTATATAATATATGGTTATATATATGTGTTGTCTGATCGTCAAAGTGACATGCTTCTTTATCTGAGATATGAAAATCTATAAAATAGTATTTGGCAGGTCCATGCTCTGTCAGATATTCTGTCAATATGTAATGTGTACTTCTGAGTTATTTGTAGTTTGCTAGACTAACGTCTGGAACCTTTATTCGTCAAGTGTGTGTTCCAGTATCTAATGTGTCGTTTCCTAAACTTTACGTATAATATTATCACAATCAGCCCTCGAACTCTTTTTAATTTTTTAAGAAAACATGTTTTAAGGAAACTGCTTTTAGGAGGAGAAATGGAAGTACCAGATTGACCATGAACTAATCAGCAAAAGACATAGAAACTCAAATCAAGACCTCCGAAATTTTAGGGGAGCAGATTGCGATACGGATCATGCACTGATCCGAATTAATTTCAACTAAAAGCTTAAAAGGTTACCTTAAGTACGAATTTAACATATAAAAATATTAGTTATATCTATAATATATTGAAAGTGGTAACTCAAAAAATAATTGAAAAACATAAAGAAAAAGTGATAAAACAAAAAGTGGTTGACTGACGAATGGCAAAAATCTTGGCTGAAAGAAGGCCAAGAAAAATCATTTATTTTAGCTAGAAAGATAAGGAATTTCAGGACAAGTTTGAATCAGCTCAGAAAGCTGCGAAGAAGTTCAATTAACAAGAAGTGATTTCCTGAAGCAGATTCTCTCAAATATTGAGGAAAACTAAAAAGCCGAAAACATATGTGGATTTTACGCAGGTACCAGGAGGGAACGAGCTGGATTCAAGGAACGCCTTAAAAACCTTCCTAATACGAACTCATGAGGAGATGTAAGTGAGGATCTTGACCATGCTGAAGATTTAGCACAGAATGAAATAGATGAACTGGATCTACTTGAGTTTCAGATGGCGAGTGATCGACTAAAAAGACGGAAAGCACCAGGAAATGATGGCCTAGCATGTGAATTGTTCAAAGATGGCAAAACTATTTAGTAGCTGCAGTACACCAACTCATCTAGAAAATGTGGAGGACTTACATACATGTACAAGGACATACATAATGTTAAACCGAATGAACCGTTTCTACAAGAAAGCATTAGGAGAGTACCAGGCAGGATTTCAGAGAGGTAAGAGTACATTGGACCAATTTTTTTTCTTGAAACTGGTAATTGAGATAAGATAGGAAGTGGAACAATATTTACAAGCCCTATTCATTGACTTAAAATCAGCATACAACTCTATCAAAAGAAGCTGTCTTGGGAAAATCATGACCCAACAAGTCCTATCTACCAAACAATGAATGGCACAAAGGTAGAAAACAGGCCGAAATGAAGATGGGTGGACACAATAAAAAAAGATGCAGCCGAACATCGTGTTATTAACTGAATAGTTAATGCTAAGGGTAGGCAAAGGTGGAAGAGGCGGCTAAAAATCTCAAAGGCCAATGAAAGCCTACCGAAAAAAAAAGAAAAAAAAAAAAGGAAGCTGTTTTCATACTGGAATCCCTTACAAATATAGAAATATGGCCCGTTGTGAAAACCCTCGTAGCTTTAGAGCCGAAAACTAAGATTATATAGATAAATGCATCGAGTTGGTTGCTTCTTCTGTTCTTAAGGGTGGTGATGGGTGTAATAGTTTCTCTCTCAATTTCCTGATCTTTGTTTATTCCACTTTTTCATTTATCATACTATCAACAGAGTTGTTTTATCCGTATCAGTATGTTTAGAAATAATTCTTGGTTTTCATTTTCGCGTACCTTTATCCACGAGTTTTTTTTTTTTTTTTTTTTTTTTTTTTTTTTTTTTTTTTTTTTTTTTTTTTTTTTTTTTTTTTTTTTTTTTTTTTTTTTTTTTTTTTTTTTTTTTTTTTTTTTTTTTTCCCCAGTTTTTCTAGAATTACATTTTTCTGATTCTGTATTGGTTTCAGCTAGCAATAATTTTTTTTTCTCATAGCCCTTGAATTCTATATTAAATTTAATTGGTTTGATTATACCTTTAAATTAATGTTTAATTTATTCTGGGTTTGTTTAATTTTACTCTTGTGAGGGGTAGATGTAATTTGTGTGTCTGGGCTACTGCATTTTGATTTTTCTTTGAATTATGGACAGTATTACGTAGGCACTCTCCAATTTGTGTAATCTAAAAGCGTGCGTAACTGAGGGTGTGTTTCAAAAAGTTACTTAAGATTTCTGCTTTCCGGTTATCACTGTGAAATAATTGTTAACCAAAAATATGAACATGAAAAGAAAACGATTTCATATGCCTCTAAAAAGTCCAAAATAAACACTGTTTTGCACAAACTCACACTGCATCCATAATACTTGAAACGATGGTTTACACTTCTCTATGCTGTTGGCAAATGACTCAATCAACAATCCTCACCAACAGCCTTCTCTATATCCCTTAGCCACAAAGGAGGGGTGCCCATATTTGCAACTGTGCCCGTTTATACACCTTTTCCTCTATGTATATAAAAATATATATACTATATAACTTTTTTTTTAAGAACAACATTGACATAACAAGAAGATAGTTCTGGAGATTTTTTAAATCTTTGGGGTATAGGCTAATTTATATTGTTTTCAATGTATTTATCTGTTCTACTAAGGATAAATATGTTACTAGACTCAGATTCAACATAAGTATAGTTGTTGTTTTTTTCTACCATTCAAACATAAACACATATATAAAGTAGTTATATTTGATGTATATATAAAAAAAAAAGTAGGCCATTTTGATTAGAAATAGCATGATACTAATTTTGTAATGTACTTTTTTATACTATAGATTCAGAGACATACCCTCTAAAATTGTGACACAAAAGAAAATGAAAGTAAAAAGCTGAAGCCAAAGTCAAAAGAACCTCGAGAAACTGTCTAAGAATTATGAATGAATTAAACTGTGTATTATATGTAATATGAAAATAATTGCTATAATAAATAACTTTTTTAATTATGAAATAATTATTTGATGTTGATAAATATATTTTTAATATATTAATTTTATATTAATTAATTAATTTTTAATATATTAATTTCTCTTCAAAATAAAAAATATATTAAAAATAACTTATTTAATCTTTAGTCTTGTCAGTTACAGGTTTATAAGACCCAATAATGAGTAGTTAGTGGTAGTCCTACAGTATGAACTCTCATGACGTAGCTACTTACCGTTTCAATATTCTGGACAACCCTCAACTTGAAACAAATACTATAAAATCCATAAAGGATAAATCTCTAGCAACAGTCAGCTCACCGGTGATTTATGCAATACAATACGATAGTATTGCAAATATGCTTTTATACTAATATAAAATTATATACTGCAAATATTATACCAAATATGCTTTTATACTAATATAAAATTATATACTGCAAATATTATACCAAATATGCTTTTATATATTTTTTTTCACCCACATATTATTACATTATGTGATGAACCAATAAAGCTGATTATGATTTCATTCTATTTAGCACCTCATGAAACTCAAAATTCCAAAATTTGATGCCTATTATACCACTATCTTACACTTATTGATTTCCCCCCATTTTCAGCCTTTTTGTCCTCTTCCCCACCTTGCGCTGCTTCAGGTTCGAGATTCCTAAAAGTATTAACTCATTTATGACCATCAAACAATGTATCAAAGAATACTTTTTTTATTAATCAATGCTACTATCTAAAATTTGGCAATACGCATTTTTGCTTTAAATTATATGTTTTACATCAAACAGTTCTTCACTTCACTTGAATGTATGTTCATGATTTTTTTTTTTTTTTTTTAGTTTACTAACTGATAGAGCAACTACCTTAGATAAATAAATAATAAAAAGCTAATAAATGTTTTTTACACTAAAATCAACAACCGATTACCCTAAATAACCACATGATTATTATTTTTCAAGCTAGGTATCATATGCTTATGTTCAGTTTGGTATCTTAACGATTTGCTATTACTTGTTTTAAGAAGAAAGGTAAATACTTTTATCCATTTCCCAACACAGGTAAACTTGTTATTTTAATATTTCGTGTATTGTTTATGATGAATACCTGTCTCCAAATATTTCAATATGGGCCTTCCTACAATAAGAATCTTTTAAACGATTTTCGTTTTACAATAAATTCACTTAAACAGTTAAAGATTAACATTTTACAAATTCACCAAAACAACAACAAAATCCCGTTATTACCAAATTTCTGATTATAAGATAGAGTCATTCTATGTCAAATCAACCAATTCTACATTAGATTTAGATCGTTACATCTCTGATTTATATGATTTTGGTGTAGAAGTTGTACCTACCAAAACAAATTAAAATGTAAATTACTACGTTTTTTCTATTTTATAGTTAACTACATTTTTTCTATTTTATAGTTTTTGAGTTATAAGCTTTTAAAATAAAAAAAAACTACTGGAGAAGAAAATAATCAGGGATGCAGTTGAAGAGAGACACCACGTCTAACAATAAGTGCCAACGTTCCGACCTGCCTTGCTTCTACTTATACGAGGTGTTTCTCTTTGACTGTTCCCCTGGTTATCTTCTCCATTCAGCTTAACAGTCTACCATACTTAAAAAAAAAAAACTAAATAAACTTCAGTTTTCGGTCCTCACTCAACACATTCACAATTACGGCATAAAAAAAAACTGTTGCACCTAGAGAGCTCAAATTTGTGACATTATTTTCTATCTAAAATGCGCTTCAATGTGATATATCACTCGATATATGTTCTGCACATTTTGAATTTTTTCGAAACGTCGAAAAACGGTCTGACCTTTACCTTTATCGTTCAGCTGTGGAAAATAAAAAAAAAATGGACTAAGCTGGTTTTGGAATTCTTTGCTTCACATATAAAAATTTTAAAAAAAACATTGACGACTAAAAACCTACTTGAAATTAATTAGAAAATAATTAACGAATGTTAATGATTAAGATTTTTTAAATCTAGCAGGAGCATATAAACGCTGCAACCCAACAAAAGTCTGATTTCGAAGCTTTTACAATTAAAGAGATTATCAAACTGATTTATATGTATAAATCAATATAACTTCCGATTTTTACAAACCATAATATGATATGCAGCATGAAATAAAAACCTACTTCATACCGTTCAGTGTGCATCTTTAATAAACTTTTATTTCGAATATTTTTCTTCTCAAGGAAATATGGTGTACTTAAGCCTTTGTATATAATTGTCTTACGTGTAATCAATCCAGCAACGTGGAGCCTGTTTTGTATGTGTGTATATGTATATATATATATATATATATATATATATATATATATATATATATATATATATATATATATATATATATATATATATATATATATATATATATAACTGACACATTTGATTTTCAGAAAAAATGTTGATATCAAGAGGACAAGATTGGAGACCATCGAAAGGCATAAAAATAAAAGATCATATACTTTCATCAGACTATCTGAGGAATATACACAGAAGTAAGAATATGCCCAAAGAAATCAGTAGTAAGGTACTTAAAGAAAGTACATTTTATTTTTATTTTACAGTTTAAAATACTACTGATCTCAGATACCAATGCGCCTTTTTAACTGAGATAGATCAGTGAGCCTTTAACATTACCATTTATGTTCCTTAACACTTAACCATGTTAATCCTTCAAGATGGCTATGTATTAGCTGTATATCGACCTGAACCTCTTTTAATTATCAGCGAAATCATTTGTTCAAACACATTGCAATATAATTTCTCGCAGCTCCTAGCTAAACATCGAGGAATTCACAATCTTTCAAGAAGCTGAATTCAAAGAAACTTCAGCTGTGCTGAATTTAAACGGTAGGTTTTTGTAGCAAGCCATTACCACTCCCTACCTACTATTCCATGGAACTAAGTAATTCACATCTAAATTATTACACTAGGTCCCCGATCTAAACTGTTCTTCGCCTTTTAAAATCACAAGGGATGACTTCACCATTATACAACTTTGCCACTGGTTCAGCCTATCGTAACTGTACTAGACCCAGAAGTCTCTTACTTTTATTTCAGGAGAAAGTAAACATGTTCGAGCTCCTTTCAATGGAATATTCCAGAAGATGGTTCAGGCAGTTGGAAGAATCCGATGTGGTGACCCTCCTTAGACCAGAGGACTCCGGCTACTTGATGAGGAGGTACGTTATTAGGGGTCTGACGGCAAAGAAACTTAAAAGGAAGGAGCCGCTTTTCAAGATGAAAAAGTAAGCTACCATTGAATGAAAATATAATATCTTAAATTATGTACTAATAACATAAATAAAATAAGTTTGTCAATATAAATCATCGTCTCGGGCAACTACATAGTAGATCAATTTTAATTAAAAATGTAAAAGGGTGATTCTCAGATTACGGGCAATTTTCAGAACAAAATTTTTAATAATTTTTACTGTAGTTTCGTATTTTTTTTTTAAATATCAACACTTTCTATTGTCGTTTAGCTGTTTAAAAAAAAAAAAAAAAAAAAAAAAAAAAATTTAAATTTTAATAGTGCGGTAATGACGATATCAGTTAGGTAATGATAATCACTTGAGTATAATTTTTTTTAAAGTATATTGGAAGTGAATAAAAATGTATATTGGAGAAGGAACCATTGGTGGTTTTGTTATTGAGAGCCTAGGGGGAAAAATAGAAAACAAATAAATGTTCAGGGAATATTTCTAATGATTCAGTGCTAATCAAAAATAAAATGCTAAATGGACATTTTTTTCTGGTTTTAAGATTTGTTGCCAAATCCTACATAACCAAGTTCAATTTAGCTTCATTATATTTGTTATGATTGGTTTCTTTGTTCTTCTTTCTTCTTTAATTATAGTTCTATAGTATAGTTCTTTTAATTTATCTAAAACTCCAATTAATTTAGCTACTTTATCCCTGTCTAGTTCTTTTAAGTATTCTATTTCTTCTTGAGGATCAAAATTAAATTTTAATTCAGACCTAATTTTTTCGAGCTGTTTGCATCTGAATAATATATGCCTGGGGTCTTCCGGGAAGTCACACGTCTCACATTTTTCATTGGCTTCTTTTCATTCCATCTTCATCAGGTTAAGGCAGTGGTCGGCAAAGTGAGGCTCCAGAGCCACATATGGCTCTTTGTCTCCTTAAGTACGGCTCTGGCACAAATATCCGCGGAAGGCGCAACAATATTTTCATTAAAAAAAAAAAAAAAAAAAAAAAAAAAAAAAAAAAAAAAAAAAAAAAAAAAAAAAAAAAAAAAAAAAAAAAAAAAAAAAAACTGCAGTTACATATACTAATAAAATTGTTTTGTTTTTGTTTTTTTAATTTTTATTTTTATTTTTAATTTAATAATGATAATAATTTTGTACTAGTGGCTTTAGAAAAATATATATTTGGAATATTTTATAGGCACCCCTATTAACATGGTTACTAAAAAAAAGCAAAGAAAAACGGAAGATGAAAACCGCCAATTTAAAGTTGAATGGACCGAGAATTTTGCGTTTATTCAAAACTTGAATGGACTTCTGGCATGTCTTATTTGTAAGGAGAAATTCACGCATAACAAGAAGTAAAATTTAGAGAGGCACGCGGCATTTAGCACTAAATATCCTACCGGTGATGAAAAGAAGAAAGCAGTTAAGGAACTTTAGAAGTCCAGAGTCGTCATCTGTGTTTAATAACTGGGTGCAATCTTCCAGCTATATAATTTTGGCAAGTTTTGTTTTTAGCCAAGAATGTCTTAATAGTACTTAGCAATGGCTAAGTGAGGGAAACCGTACACAGACGGCGAATACATAAAAAATTGTTTTATAAATGCATCCGAAAACCTGTTTCGGGATTTTAAGAACAAAGCAGATATTCTGAAAAGAATTAAAGAGTTACCATTCTCTGCCAAAACCATTAAAGATAGAACAATTAAAATGTGTTCGAACATAACCACCCAGCATATCCAAGATCTGAAATTGATTTCGGTTTTACCAATAGCAGTTGACGAATCTTGTGACATAAATGAAACAGCGCAAGATTCACTTTTTGTAGGATTTATGTCTTATTCAGGCCCTAAAGAAGAACTTTTTTTTTTTAAATAACTTATTGTTCAGCCTACCTTGCCTTTAGGCAATACCAGGCTTAGGCAATATTAACTTTTAATATTGCCAAAATATCACAACTTACAATTAGAATATAACATTATAATATATACAGTATAGACAGAATAACAATATATAATTACAAAACAAAGTATACACAATAACAATTACAATTACATAAAATGAATATAATATAAAAGAAAGGAAAAGAACCAAACAAAACACCAAAAACTGGATTCAATATCACAAAAGACAACAGCACGAAAATTCCACAGCCCCCCCCCCCCCCCCCAAAATAAGAGCTTTTAGGATTATTGCCACTCAAAGGTCATACGAGTGAAGAAGATATCGCAAATGCTGTAGTTGAGTGTATGGATAAGCACCTTATTTCCCTCGATAAAATTGTGTCGATTTCAACAGATGGGGCCAAAAGTATGACCGGCGTAAGAAAAGGTTTTGTTGCTAGTTTGAAAGTAAAAATTAATCACGAGATACTTGTTTACCATTGTATCATTCACCAAGAAGCGCTTTGTGCGCAAACAATTCCGGATGAAATTTGTAAAGTTATGGAATTAGTGATTAACTTCTATTTTAGCTTATGCTCTTAATCATCGCCAATTCAAAGTATTGTTATTTGAAATGGAGAGTGAGTACGTTGATCTTCTGCTTCATAACACGGTACGTTGGTTATGAAGAGGGACCGTTTTAAGACGTTTCGCGCCCCTTTTTCCGAAAATTAAAGCATTTCTCCTTGAGAAAGGCGTTCACTATCCAGAACTAATTGACGATCAGTGGATCCAAAACGTTTATTTCATGGTAGACGTTACGTCTCATCTAAATCAGTTTGATCGTAACTTAAAATGGAAAGGAAACATTTTTTTTTATTTCAGAAAAAGTAATAACATTCGAAAACAAAATATCCATTTTCGCTCAGAATTTTGAAAGGGAAACATTGTTTCACTTTCCGAGCCTGCTGAAGAATCGCCAAGAAAATAATTCCTCTATTGATAAACACCCTTTTAAAACCATAATCTTAAATATGAGGGAAGCATTTCTCAGCAGGTTTCAGGAATTTAAAAACAGCAGAGCAACTTTAGCATTTGTCAAATATCCTGTTAATGCTACGATAACCGATTTGAAATTTTCTCCTTTTGAAATTGACATTGGTAGCTTTGAAATACAATTGCTGGATTTAAAAAACAAGGGGATATGGCGCTCTAAATTAGAAAGTCTTTGTGTTGAATTGAAAATAATAGAGAAGAAAAAATATGATTTTAGTTCACAACACAAGTGGTCTGCTTTGAATGACCTGGAGAAGGAAGACATGATCATTTTCAACACTTGGAATAGTATTCATGATTCTTACGATCAGCTAAAAAAGCTCGCGTTTACTGTTCTTTCCCTTGTCGGTTCTACATACATATGCGAGCAATCTTTTTTTAAGCATGAACATTATCAAGAGTAAACTGAGAAGTCGCCTTATTGATGAGAACTTAGAATCATGCCTAAAATTATAAACAACAACATACAAACCTGATTTACTCAAACTTTCCAAGGAGATGCAAGCACATTGTTCGCATTAATAAATATTTATTAAGTATGAAATTTAGTTTTATTTAGTGTACTACTTATTTAGTGTAATAAAAACTTATAAACAAGCAGATTTGGCTCCCGATCTTTTTTAAAATTGTTGTGATGTTCATATTTGGCTAATAAGTTGGCCGACCACTGGGTTAAGGTATTTCTTTGTACAGCCATGATTTGTTCTGAGTCTTGTTATTCTTACAATGTGATTTCTATCAATATTGGTACGGATGGCTTGGAACCTTGGGTTAGGCTCACTTTGGGCTAAACTTGATAATATGTTCTGCCCATAGATTGTGACTCCCAGTCATACCTGTCCTGCCATTCTTATATCGCCTGCTTCTTTATAGCTCTGAGTAGGTTTGGAGTTGGAACTTTAGCATTATCCTTTTCTACCTGTTTATTTCGAGCTACTCTATCCGCCTTTTCATTACCGGAGAGGCCTACATGGCTAGGTACGCACTGAAGAGAAAACCTGTTTTTCGATTGGGTTGTGGTTTGGATAATTTTGAAATCTATGTAGAACTTTATCTTGTTTGTGTGTATCTTCCCTACTTTGGTGCACGATGAAGCTGAGTCAGTTAAGATGACTATGTCTTGATTAGAGTATGTCTGTTCGCAGTAGTTTATGGCTTTGTAAATAGCATACATTTCGGCAGATGCGATGCTGAATTTGGTAGAGCTTGAAGTAGAAATTTTAAAATTTTTCTGTGTATCTATTATTGCTATTGATTTCTGTAGTTTTATTTTTGAAGTATCTGTAAAAATCTGTATATAGCCGATGTAGTTGTTTGATATGGTTAATAATTTTAGTTGTCTGATGGCGTCTGGAAATTAAGTTTTTATGAGTTTTTTTAGGATTTTGTACATCTAACGTTGGTCTGCTGGAGAGTACAATAGATGCTCAGGTGTGGCTAGATCTAGGGGGCCGCGTGTAATGTGCACTCCTCGAAGCAGCGTGTTCATCCCAAGGACAAGTTTATAAATTTTTGGAGCGTAAATATTCTTTACAGAAATAGCTTCGCACATAGGATTTCTTTCATCGGCACTTGCTTTTATAATGCTTTTCTTTGAAAGCCATATTCTTCTCATTGGTAATGGCATTTCATTTGCTTCAACCATCAACGCATTAACTAGTGTGGTTTCAAATGCATTTATGCATGTTCTTATAGCGGTGTTTTGAATAGTATTTAAGGTATTTATGAAGGATGACTTAGTTTCGTTTAGTGATGGGTTGTTCCGAGTGGAACGGAACTTGGAACTGGTTCCAGCCTTAAACCGGTTTGGAACGAAACGCACTACCTAAGTTTTTCGTTCCAACTGGAACGAAAACCACCGCCAAAATGTCTCCTGTTTCGTTCCCTTGGTGTAGATAGGGTATAGATTGCATCTCCCGTTTCGTTCCACCCAAGGTTGTTCCGACTGATTTCTCCTTCACTTGACCCCTTCCTTTCGCTCAGAGCTCTACAGCCGTTGAGCTTACTGCTCTTGGTCTTCTCCATCCTCTCGCCATACTGCGCATAGGCATCTTCAAAATAAACCACTTTCTGTGAAATTTTCTGTTCTACCGACAGAGCTCGGCTTCTTTCGGATTCAAATAAATTTGGCTTTTAAGAATCAGAATCAAGCGGATCATGCAAAAAGTCTTGTAAAGGATAGGTTGACTGCTTTAACTTTCCACCGGTCGCGCCAATTTCCGCAACACGAGCGGTAGCGTGTTGTACAAAGTACTACACCCTGTTTTTTTATCCCTTTTTGTCCAATTTTTTTATGAAATCTATTAAATAATATATTTTGACCATTCTACATTTAAAAGAGAGTATATGCACAAAATATTACCTGAGAGAGTAATATTTTGAACGTCAATGAAAATATAATTGAAAATAATAAAAACAAAGTTATAACTAGATACATTTTTATTTACAATATTATGGTCAGATGTAATTCTTTGCAGATCTAAAATGGTTGTTTTTATGATCCGTTATTGTAAATAAAGTTTTATAGGAATGATTTTTACAAATAAAATGTAGATATCCACTGGTTGCCCCCCCCCCCCCCCCCCCCGTGTCATCTCCATTACTACCCTCTACATAGGTTTCTGAATTATGATCTAGAACATTTTCTGTTTCCTCTTTACTCAATTCCAGATTTTTATTGCATTTATTTCATCAAGCAAAAATACAAAAGAATCCTATTTACATTATATCGAATCCAACTGATTGCCGTGAAAGGTACGAAAAAAAACGAGAGCGGTAGCTTATACTTTGTGCAACTAAATATTTTTTAATCAGGAATCATCCCTCCTACCACATTGGAAAAGTACTGGCGGCAAACAGAGGAGTATCTCGAGGAACAGCTAAAGCAAATTTCCCAGGAAGCCCTCCGGAGGAGAGAGAGAGAGAGAGGGTGATAGAGAGGGAGAAAATAAATCGAGCGTTGTACAAAATACAACGGCGCGACCGGTGGAAGATTAATTAAAAGCAAAATAGGTCGATTCTTACAGAATGTGAGAAATGTTAATGCCTGTGGTTCAACAGAAAACAGAAAGCTTTACTGAATAAAACTATTTTAAAAGAATACATTTTTTTTTAATAACTATACTTAACTATTTAAACCTTCCTATTATTATAGTACCTATAAATTTCTTAATTACAAAATAGAAGGAGATTAACAGCCCGAATTCACAACAAGGGATGGAACGAAACTGCATGGTAAGTAGGTAGTAGGTTAGTCGAACTGACTTGGAACGAAAATTGGAACAGACCGTAAAATCTCATTCCGCTTTTAAGTCGGAACGGCCCTTAATTTGTATGTAGACGGTTAGTCAAACTGACGTGGAACGAAAAATGGAACGGAACGAAAACTAGAACTGGTTCCAATAGTGGAACGAAACCGAAAATCTCATTCCGCTTATAAGTCAGAACGGCCCTTCACTAGTTTCGTTGTATATTATGGAGCAATAGTCAAATAGGGAGCGCACTAAACTTTATATAACAATAACATGTTAATAGGGTGGGATCCCCACGAGACTCCTGCTAATGATTTTAGAAAATTCACATTCTGAAGAGCCCCGTGCTTTGTGTTCACGATGTGTGCTTTGAAATTTAATATGCTGTCCAACAGTACATCTAGGAACTTGACTTTAACATGTGCTTTGAGAGTGTATAAGTTATTAGAAATATAAAAACTGTTTAACGCAAATTTTCTTTTTCTTGTGAAAGGAACTGAGGTGCATTTATTGGGATCTATTTCAAAATGTATTTTGTAAAACTGATCTTTTAAATTCACAAGAGCTCTACTCATGACTCGCTTCCCTTCCTCTGGATTGTTTACAACCGTAAAAACTAGGAAATCGTCGGCAAATTGAATCAAATGACAATCTGGGGGTGGATTTTTAAGAATGTGAGCCGTATAGATATTGAATAAGGTTTGGCACAAGACATCTACCTGTGGTAAACCATTGTAGGAATTAAAACTAACGGGCCCCTCGTCCGTTTGTATCGTATATGCACGGATGGATAGATATTCTGATATCCAGTTTATCATAATTTCAGGAATACCTAGAGTCTTTAATCGTTTGGTTAGAATTTGAGTCTTTAAATTATCGTATGATTTTTCTATATCGACAGTTAAAGTTAACAAAATTTTCTTTTCATGAAATGTTTTATAGATTATATTTGTGAGATACCAAATTCCATCAGCTGTAGATCGACTTTTTCTAAAAGCAAAGCACTATGGGCTAAGAGTTGCTTGTTTTTCTAAAAACCATTCTAGTCTGGATTTTATAAATATATTAAAAGTTTTTGCTGAACAGGATATTAAGGCAATAGGGCTGTAGGAAGAGATTAGGAATGGGTCTTAGGCTGGTTTCGGAATAGGTACGATTTGAATTATACGCCATTCAGGAGGAACTTCCATTTTTTGCCAAACCTTGTTAAATTCTTCCAGTAATTTATTTAGTATAGGGTTGGGGGAAGCCTTATCGTAGTATAATTAATTTCATCAACTCCTGGTGCAGTGCCTTTCTTACCCTTAAGCGCTGCTTCAAGCTCGGTTTCCTGGATACGTTTTGCCAATGGATCGATTGTAGGCCATGGTGTTGATTGCTTGGTTATTGGTGGATGCCTTGGTTCGAATATATTACACAGCTGTTGCAGAAACGATGCTGCTGCTGCTTGACTGCTGGTAACCACATTTCGTTTATTTATTTTTTTGCCTCTCATAGCTGCTATTGTATGCCACATGTTACTGGCTTGTTGGTGAGTAATAGTTTCTGTAAAAGTTTTCCATGAGTCCCTCTTGGCTTTCTTGATTAAAGATTTCGCCTTGTTTATCTTCGATCTCATGTTTCTATAATTTTCAATTGTCATATTGGCTTTGTAAATTTTAATGGCATTTAATTTCTCCTTACAGGCTGTGTTGAGTGTGTCATTCCACCAATACTTTGGAAAGAATTGGGGCTGTGGATTAGGGTTTGAGCGAGGAATGGAGGTTTCTCCAGCTAGATTAATTATCTTTGTAATGATTAGTATATCTGGTATTCGGAATTCGGAATGGTCATTTAGTTTATTTAGAGATTCAATATATAATTTTTCATTCATTCTTTAAAAGTTTCTTTTATTAAAAAATTTGTTCTTGGCGGATAAGTTGTTAAACTGGAGAATAATTTGAAAGTGGTCGCTACCTAATGTTTCAGAGGAAAGTGTCCATGATAATTTGTTGAACAAATCAGGTGAGACAAAAGTGAGATCTATAATGGATGGTCTGACTCGTGGGGATCTTATCCTAGTCACTACGTTAGGTTCATTTAAAAGTATAAATGATGATTGGGATAGTTCTTAAACAATAAGGTCCCCTCTTTGCGAATCCGTTTCTCCTGTGCCGAAAAAAGACGAGTGAGCGTTAAAATCTCCTCATATGATGATGGAATGACCAGGGAATCTACTATCAAGAGAGAATAGGGATTGTAAATTTGACGCAGTCGGATTGCTTTTCGGTAAGATATATACAGAAGCCAATATTAATTTTGGACTCGCATTTAATACTTTTATACCCAAAGCATCAGATCTAATATCGGGCCGATATTAGAGATTTCAATTTTTTTCGAATTTAAGTTTATTGTGTAAGAAAATTCCTACACCGCCATACTTATCCCGCCTAGTTTTCCTCATAATGGAGAAATTTTTGGCTTTATATATTTTCTGCTCGTTGAACCAGGTTTCCTGAAGTAAGGCTGCATGATATTTATTTATATTTAATATGGTTACTAATTCTTGAAACTTTTTATTTATACTCCGGCAGTTATATTGAAGAATTATAAAATCTAATTTGTTTGAGAATATTGTGTAAGTAGTCATGAGTAAAGGTTAGGTGATTGTAAAAAAAACAAAAAACTATTGAATTGAAACCCAACTGGTTTGTTTTTCTTCTACTGAAATAAGTAGTACATATACAAAATAAAATAAACAATAATTTTTAAGTGATTCTATGTAGATGAGCGATTTGGCACTCATTCTATTCTGTAAACATATCTTCATTCTCTGCTTCGTTACGTTCTGCAATAATATTGATAACTCCTTTATTATCTTGAACGAAATTATAAAATGTTTGTCCTTTGGTATTAACAGTATCTTCTTCCTTTTCTATGTTTTTAATTTTTTGTACTAAGGCGTTTAGCATATTTACGTATTTTGAGTCGGGTGTAGATTTATGCGGGTTTTCATAAATATTGAGTGTTTTTGACTTAGAAGGACCAGCATAATTGTTTGAAAAATCAGTCGGTACAATTTGTTCTTCCGCCTTTCGTTTTTTTTCTGACTCTGTGCTACGAGCTTGAATATTTTTCCTTCGAGGATTTCTTAAAAGTTCCCGCAGGGACAAGTCTAAGTGCCAGGCTAGTGGGAATTAACGCTCCTCCGGTATCCCGAGTTCAGTAAAAAAGGCACTCTCACGCTTCAGAACAGTACACTTCACATATACTCTTACAACATAAGGTCATACACAGTACACACCTCAGGGCTACCTTCCCTGAGAAGACCCATGGTTGGTGGGTATAGCCTTACCACCAGTTGTCCCGAGGATACGGGGCATATTTTGCTGGGCTAATCACCCGCAAAATAGTACATATGATTCAGAGTTTACTAAGTGGTCTCAGACTGGATTGGGATAAATATTCAAATATATGCCCCTATAGAGGATGCAGATGTTCTGGACAAGGAACAATTTTATGCTGAACCGGAGCAAGAAGTTCTTAAGGCACAGAACAGAAATAGGGATATAATCATAATGGGAGACTTCAACGCAAGGACAGGAAACGATTTTAGAAGAGCCCATGGGGTAAAAGGCATGCATGGCGGAGAAGAATCAAAAAATAATAATGGACAAAGATTAATTAATTTCTGCGTGAATTTCGACCTCCTTATTGGAACTCCCTATATCTCCATAAAAAAGTCCACAAAATTGTACAGCATTATTGATTACATCATGTACAGCAGAAATGTGAGGAAGCTCTTCACAGATGTAAAAGTCATACGGGGGGCAGAAATCGGTTCAGATCACATGTTGCTTGTAGCCGATACTCAAATTCTTAAGCCTCGGAGAGCACCCAGAAGATTCAATAAAAAGATTGAAATTGCACAGTTCCAAAATCCACAGTTGCAGGAAAGGTACGCGATAGAACTAGGAACGAAATTGCGTGAAACAAACCTAGATGCATCTTCGGACGAAGTCTGGGTCGATATCAAAGAAAAAGTTCTACAAACTGGAACAGAGGTGTGTGGCACAAAGAGATACTCCTCCATAGGGAAAAGGACAGAATGGTGGGGCGAGCGGGTGAAAGCAGATGTAAAAAGAAAGAAAATCGCTTGGAAGGAATATCTAAATAAAAGAAACGATCAAACCTGGGAACTCTACGTGCGACGAAGGAAAGAAGCTATAGTTGTAAAAAATGCTAAAAAGAAGAGTTGGGAAGAATTCGGCAAAAAGCTACAGAAAAATTATAGTGAAAATATTAAACTTTTCTGGAAGAAGATAAAATCACTGAGGGGCAAAAAATGCAAGCCAATAAGAAATGTGAAAAATGCGGCAGGAAGAGTTTTGACCAAAGAGAAAGAGATCTTGGACAGAAGGAGACAGCATTATGCACAAACGTTTGAAGATTCAGTGGGGGAAGGAAGTGAAGTAATGGATATAAGGATGGAAAGAATCACAGACAGTGACAGTGACAGTACTATATGGGAAGAAGAAGTTGACACGGCCGTAGAGAAGCTCAAGTTAGGAAGATCAGCTGGAAGAGACGGAATTCTTCCCGAGCTAATTAAATACGGAGGACTGGAATTGGTAAAAGTACTCCAGGAGTTATTCCAAAGAGCATACGATGAGAAAAGAATTCCAAAAGACTGGGAATACAACATCATCGTCCCGATCCATAAAAAAGGAAACCAGAGTGACTGCAACAATAATAGGCCTATATGTTTGTCTCAAGTAGTACATGAATTGTACACATCTATACTGGGAAGAAGGCTCAGAGCTGTGATTGAAGAGAATCTCGAAGAAGAACAAGCTGCCTTCAGACCTCAAAGACACACTCAGGATCAAATATTCTCATTAAGGGCAGTAAAAGAGAAGGTCTGGGACCGGGACAAAAACATATATCTAGCTTTCTTGGACCTAGTATTTCATGGGTGTTTAATCTACATACTACCATTGAGAACATTTCTTCTGAAGATCTAATGCTAAAAAGTTATAATATGTTGAAGTTTTTTGTAGTGACTGTTTTCTGTATATGTTACGGTATAGTATTACGGCAAAACTAAAATATCTACATAAAAAGTGTATATACCATAATTTGTTTGAGATATTATTAGGAGTAAAATAAAAAAATTAAAAAAGCAGTAGTTTTCGAGCTGTAATGTTCTTGGAATATTGCTGAAGACGTGGGGGAATGGGGAGAGCAAGAGGGGTGGGGGAGGGATTTTTTTTTTTTTAAGTGTGTACTTTATGTACCAACATCCTGCTAAATTCAGCTTTCCTCTATTTAGGTGCGACAATATTTATTTTTTTCTCTCATTGACTGGGCTTAATACTCACTCCTACATGTCCTCATCAGTCCTATTACTGTTTTGTAAACAGTGGTCATCACAGATCTAGACAATTCTCATGATTTCAGGATTTTCTAAAATGCAAAAATGCATTTGCTGCTAGCTGCTAATCTGATTTTATTTAATTTTTTTTCATTTATCAAAGAACCTAGATATTCAAAACTTTTGCAGTACCTGAACTTATGCCTGTTGATTTGAATTTATTTATCTGTACTTCCTTGTGTAATATTGCAAATAATCATTTTTTTATTTAAAAAAACAACAATAATATTAACCATAAATAAACAAATCATACTGAATAAAACATCAATATTATACATTTCCATAATTCTAGGTGTCTGTCTTCTAGTCTTCACTGTATTTACCTTTTCTTTCTTTTTTTTTATATTAGTGAGTTACACCTGTAATAGTAAGTATAAAAATTAGAGATTTGGAAATTAAAAACATAAATATCAGATAGAAAAAAAAAATTAGGATAAAAGGGTGAATCCAATATGAACTAAAATTCAAATACTTTTTTAATAAGGAAAAAAAATAACATTCATTTAATAATTAAGAAATATAACAAGTAAACCCTAAAATTATTTAAAAAGATAGATAAAACAAATTCACTAAACTAACCATAGGTTATTGCAATAATTCATAGTAACTAAATAATTGATAATGAGATAATGAATTACTGTATTTTAAGAGAAAAAAAATGTCTGTATTGGTTTGACTCGCAAATCTTAATAATTTCACTTATAACTTACACTATTAGCACTCTTAATTCTAGCTTCACTTAATTTCACTACAGTAAAAAATCATATTTTCTTCCTTTTATTCTTCTAATTTAAAAAAAAATCCAATAATTCATAATTTGAACTAAGTGTGTTTTACTTGTAACCTCAACTGTATAACTATTATATACCAAAGAAAGTACAGGTTTTGTCATTACACTGTTATGGATAACATAAATCATATGAGATTACTTAGAAAACCCTATATTGTTTCTCAAGCTAATTATTTTTTTTGCTTTACTATCATAATTGACTGATTTACAGTTGGCACAAAAAGTATTTGCTCACCCAGCGATTTGAGGTTTTATGCATAATAGATTTTTTTTTTTTTAACCTGATTGATATACCTTTAATTATTCAAGAGCAGACAATTTATCATGATAAATATAATATAGAAAAAAATTAAACAAATATCGAATAAACAACAAAATGTAGTTTTTCACCGCCCAAAAAGTATTGGCACACTTGGAATTACTGAGAAGTTGACTTCTTATCTTATACCTGAGAAAGGAATTAGTGACCTATGACACTCACTAATGCTGTAACTGCTTATTACCTCCAGTGATATTGTACTTCCACCATATTCAGTTTCTAATGGTCCGCAAAATTAGGGAAATACCATTGTCTGTTAGAGAGATGATTATAACATTATCGTCTTTAGGTAAAAGTTGCCGTGAGATTGCTAAACAAGTGAGATTGTCATTCTCTACAGTGCAGTAAATTATAAAAAAAAAAAGATAAGAACTGGATCCACTGAAAATCAGCCTCAGAGAGGTTGTCCAAGGGCCCTTACAGTGTGAGAAAGAAGGCAGGTAGTTAAAGAAGCTTTAAGAAAACCCATTATAAGTGCTCAAAATCTTGCCGATGACCTAGCATCATCTAGTGGAAAGTATGTTGCACCACATACAATCCAAAACATTCTCCATAGTGAAGGCATTCATAGCAGAAGACCTCTAAAAAAACCTTTCATTAGTGAAGTAAATAGGAAAAAGAGACTTGTGTTCGCGAAAAAAATACGTAAATGAACCACTAGATTTTTGGAAGAAAGTTATATTTTTGGATGAAAGCAAATTCAAAGTTTTTAAACTGGCTAACATTATGACAATTTGGCGAAAAAATAAAACAGCTTTAAATACAAGAAATATATTGAGAACGGTGAAGTGTGGAGGTGGAAATATTATGGTATGGGGCCGTATGGGGAACTCAGGCGTTGGAAATTTTGAAATTATTAAAGGTATAATGAAAGCTCACTCATATGTGAAGGTGTTGTGAAGCAACCTGAAAAGTATTGCCATTAATTTAGGCCTGGATAACGAAACTACTTTCAGCAAGATTATAACTGCACACAAAGCACACAGGTAATTTAACCAAGGAGTAGCTTCTACATAATGCTCCTGGAAGATTGCTGACACCACCTCAGTCACCAGGCCTCAATCCATTAGAGAACCTATGGCCTATTATGGACAGAAAGGTACAACAGACAAATCCTACTAGCAAGGAACACTTAAAACAAATAATAAATGAATCGTGGAACAATTTATCAGTAGAAATATTAAATAATTTAGTAGAATCCATGCCAAGGCGCCTGCAACTATTAATGCCAATGATATGTTTACAAAATATTAAGTCATTTATGTGCCTTTGGAACTAATATTATATTATCAATTAAGGTGTGCCAATACTTTTTGGGCAGTGAAAAATTGTTTTTTTTTTATTTATGCCCAAATTGTCAAATTTGTTTTCTATATTATATATGAGATGTTAAATGTTTATTGTTTGCAAATTTAATATATAATAAAAAGACTAAAAAAAAATTGTTAATATGTATAAATCCTCAAATCACTGGGTGTGCCAATACTTTTTATGCCAACTGTATGATTTGCTTTAGTGCTTTACTTGTTTTCACAATTTTTTTTTTTTTTCAATTTTTATTATGTTTATTTGAATATACAATATGATATATAAATGTATATGCATATAAAGCCTAGAATTATTTTTTATGAAAAAAATGTAAATTTTTTATTATATACTCTACCTACTAAAGGGCTAGTAATACTTGAAAATTCCAATAAAAAGATATTTCTCAATAGCAAGCTAGTAAAACTCTATTGCCATAGAGCAAACATAGATCTCTGTGGTACACTCGTTAGAAGGTAACATCTAACCCAAAAATCACACGGTAATTTTGTTTGCTATGTGGCAATCGTAGCCTTTGAAGGGTTAAGAGTGTGGTATAAATCTTTAGCTTTGATCTTTGGCTTAATTAGATCAATGATTACCAACCCGATATTTTTTTAAAAATTCAATCTACTATAAAGAAATTAGAAAGTGGTTGAGCTCTATATCCATGATATTTAATTACAGGAATTTGATGTAAAAAGAGTTACCTCACATGTAGCATTCCACTTGCATTGCTAAATAATAATAGTTTAAAAACAAATAATATTTAAGTTGTTGTTTTTTTTTCCTTAGGTTTGAAAATGTTCCGGCTAGAATCAACTCATTCAGAAAACCACTAATAGAAATTCTGATGAAGGGAATGGAAGAGAAAGAAAATAATGCTATATTGGAAGAGGTTAGAAATGAAATAAGCAGAAAGCAGAAGGGAAAGATATGTGAAAAAGCTGTTAGAAAATGAAATAAAATATATTTTTTAAATAATATTGTGCTACTTCCTTGCTCAATAGAGTTTTAATATTTTACTTTTCCAGAACAAGCAAATTATATAACTATAACAAAAGCTTATTAAAAAACTGTCATCATTATATCAAAATATCATCAGGGTATCATTTTCAACAAAATACACAAAGCACTGGAAAAAGTTCAGTAACTGATAAAAACCACTTTTTGAGTACATTGAAAACCATTATTTATTAAATGATAAATATCAGTAGGAATCAATCTAATGACAATAAATCCCCTCAAGTGCGATTTTTTAAAAGTTTTATATATATATATAATATATATATATATTATATATATATATATATATATATATATATATATATATATATAGTTACGTCCCTCTTGTGGTATTAATAACAAGTGGGCTAACAATAGGCAAATATTTGCCTAAACTAATTTAAATTAATATATTGATTTACTAGGTGATCAGTATAATAGTTGTGACCCACCTAATCATTGAATCAAAATGTCAAGGAAAAAGAATTAATAACCAATGTTATAAATATTAATTCAGCTGATTAATATTTTTTATGATATATGAAATAAAAAGGTTTACTGATTGAATCAGTTGATTCCTGCGTACGGTGTAATTATTTTTTTTTTTTTTGGTAAATACCTTCTGTTGCAAACTGTTGCAATCCTTAATATCTTCTAAAGAGCTCAGCTTCTTTCAGAAAAATAACCGCTTTTGATGGGAGCTGACTGACAACCACTTTTCTTGTCGGGAACTAACAGCAGACTTACCCTATTTCCTTTTCTGCCGCTCCTTCAAGACAGAGAGCGCTAGTGAGTTTGGCACGTGCAGATGGTCTGATTCATTTTTAAACTTAGGCAAATAAAACATAATTAAAAAAAAAGTTAAGATATCTCAATATATATATATATATATATATATATATATATATATATATATAATAATATGTATATATATATATATATATAAATTGTCTAATCAGTAATTGGTAAGTCGCAGACAACCGTCTAAACTATGGGATAAAGAAATGAGGACTGTAGGTGGCAGGGCAACATATCAGAGAGTAGCAGAAGAAAGAGAGGAGTGAAAAAGACTAGGAAAAGTTGCTTAAAATAAAATAGAATAGAAGCTAGTTAATTTATTTATTTATTTTTATTTTCATATGAACAATGACTTTAATCCTCTAATTGCTAAAACTTCCAAGGTAACATTTAATGATCATTATTATTCAAAGCACCTATCAAACGAATAGTTTAATAATTTTGCCTCTGAATAACTATAAATGTAAAAAAAATAATTGCAGAGTGATTCACATTCGTATCATCCACATGATATTTGGTGGAATTATATCTTAAGATATATGTGAAGTAGAAAAATTAATAGAATAGAACTAAACAAAAGATAGATAGAATAGGTATTATAAATGAACAGACATTAATCAACAAAATAAAATAGATAATTAGTAGGTAGCAAAATAAATAAAGTATCCACTAAAACAAATTATATCATATTATAATTATTAACGACCATAATTTATATATATATATATATATATATATATATATATATATATATATATATATATATATATATATATATAAGAAGAGAATGAACTTTATTCTGGGACTACTTGTCCCCTAAGAATAACATATGATTACAGTACATAGGACAATCATCTGGCTTTGATAATTAATTATAATAAATAATAACAATAGATAGTAATAAAAATTGATAAAGAATTAAATTATATGTTACAAGATAACTGTGACATCTTGTAAAATGATACATCTTATGTATACTATTATAATGTATATTACATAAATGTTCACGTTTTACATTAGCTCGGAAGATTGAAGATCCAGGAGGTAAAGGAATAAATGATGTTTAAAGGAAGTAAGAGTGGATATTTTTCGAATTGTGATGGGCAATGAATTCCATAACGAGGAAGCACGGATAATAAAGGATTTCTCGAAGGATGCAGTTCGATGCGCCGGAGTGTATAGGTTGATGGGTTGGGTTCTAGTATTTAAGAGGTGAATGGAGGAGCGCAGAGTAAGGAGGTCATGGATATAGGTGGGTTTTTTGGTTTTCAAGGTTTGAAATATGAGAGCACCCAGGAAGTATTGACGTCGAAAACTATATATAATTTAAATACTTTGTATTTATTTATTCATTCATTAGTTATATGGAGGAGAACTTTGGGGTTTAGGGTAAATTTCAAATTACACATATACATATAAAATTTTTACAACAAACATTACCAAAACATAATATATAACAATTTTGGCATTTCTATACAATGTCCTAACCCACTTTTTTCAGACAATTTCTGTATCCATGTTATCAAGCAACCCTTTACATAGGATTGAAACTACATGGCCAAAAGATCTCTTGTTAAATTAAATTTCCTTTTATTTTCTATCATATTGAGATTCATCAATGTTATTTCTGTAACAAGAGACCAATACACAGAAATCTGAAAAATATTTCTTTCAATAAGTGCCGAGGGTAGATGCAGTTATGAATTAAATAAAATATATAAATTTATTTTTAAATTTATTAACGTAATTTCATTTTATTATTAATATGTTGTTGTAAAGATGGTAATGATTCTAAATTATTTCTTTGTATTGTTTATTAATTTCTACATAACAAAAAATCTAACATCTCATTTTTTTAATGCATTATATTATTATTTTAGGTTCGAATTTTTTAAATTCTATTCACTAGTTGGCTCTTTTACTTGATTAACTTATTTATGTTAATTAATAGTATCCACTTATCTTTTCTATTATTTGATTTCTATTTTATCTATTTGTTTTAACCTCATATATATCTTATAATATCATACCTATTTAACTATTCAATCTTCTTAACTATTCAAACTTAAATTCCCTGTATTTTTAGTTTGTTTTCTTTTGTAGCTCTGATGATAACTTGCAATGTAAGCCAAAAAGTTGACACATTAAATTAACGTGCTTTTATTGTTTTTAAATTGCTACACAACTTAATAAAAAAAAAATTTAGATTACAGTTATAGTCAGAAAATTATTTGTAGCTGTAATGCCTAGGCAAGGGGAAAATAATAAAATCTACAAGGCTTGAGCACATACAGTTTTGCTGTGGGTACATTCAGATATTTAGAATCAATTTTATTATTAGAGTCACAATAAAAAACCAAAATGCTATAGCTTTAAATTTAATTATTCATTATATCCTATGGTTTTAGTTAAGGAAAAATTAATGTGTACTTCAAAGTAACAGAGCTACCTATTGAGGATAGTTTCCAACTTCTAGAGATATGGGCCAAAGTTTATTAGAAATGTTGGAATATTTTTTTTCAGTTAGCATTCGAAAAAGTTAAAAGTCTAATTCATTTATAATTTTTTTTTTTTAATATTCAATAATTATGGTTTTAATTAGGCTCTATTTATATTAATCGATACTCAGGGCCAATGAGAACCTAACTGGGCCTGGGGCAAATGCATTGCAGGCACCCTAACCCCCACCCTTTCACTACAGTGGTCACCTTATGGGGGATTTTGCCCCCCCCCCCTCCTGTCAGCAGCCCCTCTATACTATTTTATAAAAGGACAAACTAATTTTTGTTTGTGATCACAAACCATCTTAACCAAATTTTAACTACATCTGCCTATACATTGAACTATTTCAAGGGAGATTTAGCAATAATAAATTTTACATTTCTAATTATCATTTAATTATAAATGTGATAAATTTAAGGATTCCCGTGAAGTTTGAAAATCAACCGACAGGAAGCGAGCACCATTTTGCAAGAGGTTATATTGGTAGGTGTTTTCTAGAGCATTGTTTGTTTGGGTTTAATGTCCTTATGTACTCCAACAAGAGCAGGAAGGACGAGTTATTCTAAAGGTTACCATCCTATTCCAGACATGGTGGGAAAGTCAAGATTCATTTTAATCAATAAATTTTAACCTGCCCAGGTGGGATTCGAACCTACGACCTTCAGTACCCAGCACGCTGAGACCCTAACTCGCTCGGCCATCGAGTCCCTATTCTAATTTTAGTAATTATTCCCTAGCCATATGGATTTGCAACTCATACATTAAAATTAAAAATTATATGTAAAAAAAAAAAAAAAAATGGTTATGTTTCAACAAGACATTTAACCACCTAAGTTGTGCAATAGTACAACTAGGTTAAAAATTAAGGCTTTACATTGAAACATCATTTAGGCTATAATTCTCTCTGGAACCGCGACTGGAGAAATCGCATTATTTACTTGAATACCAATGATTTCTAGTAACCTACCATTTCACTACAAATGGTTGCAATTTCCAATTATTTTTTCATATGCTTCTACAATTAATAAATGCCAGACTTACAAAAACGTTATAATGGATCTTTGATCTGACTGTTTCACTTATGATCAATAATAAATAGGATTGTCCAGAACTGAAAACCTCTCATAATATTGAGAGACAGAACTCAAAGTGTAGTTTATTCTGACGTCCAATGAATTAATTTTTTCCTTTTTGCATGCATTCTACAATACAAGATTTTTATTGATTATTAAATAAAAATTCAATTATTAATTAAAATTATTCCACTTCTATTCTCATATGGGCGGGCAATGCCCCGAAGGGGACTCCAGTGAAATATATGCATTCAATACAAAAATTAAAATCATGTCAAACCGAATGGGTTCTAAATAATTTGTAACTATTAAACATCTAACATCTCGCTATCTATGTAACTAAGGAGATTAACTCTTGGCCCTCCTCCTACTATAAGCAGCACAGTGGCAGCGCTCCCTCTGTATGACCTTGTCCTGTCCCTTGTCAGTGAAGACTAGCCCTGAATCGAATGGAAACCTGATCTTGAGAGTGAGGGCTCCCCTCGACAGCTCCAGGCTCTGTGTCTCCCGTTTGATAGCCCTTCGAGTGCGTAGTGATCGTTGAGATTGTCTTTTGTTCTTGGTTTTCTTGATGTCTTCTGTTTGTGGTCTTGTGACTTCAATCTGCAATCATAGATATTATAAGATTTATGGAAATAATATGTATGTAAAAAATAACTCAAATTCTCCTTGATTGGGAAAAACAATAGATCATGGATATGTCTATCGATATATAATGAATGATTGACTGAAAATAAATTTTATTCTGGGGCCTTTGCCCCTTAAGAATAATTACAATGAACAATTGATGGCTACCTAGCATACCGTATATATAATTAAGAAATATGATAAAAGTAGGGAAAATATAATTAAAGTTAAATTAGGAATTTAAACAAAATTCCAATTACAATATAACAGTATTGTTACATATTTTCAAATATCGCACAAAAAAGAAATTATCTTGAGGTTAGAATCTAAGATAAGTTACGAACACAAAAATAGAGAAAATTAAACAAAAACTCAATGAAATCAAATACAATAATCAAAGCAAGTATAAATTATCTGGAAAGATAATGTATCTTATCTGATAAATAATATAAATTATGCCAAAACCAATTCAGTGCAATAATACTAGAGAATTATGAAAATGATGTAGTTAATATTTAGTACAGATTTGTTCAGTAATATTCGCGGTTAGTGATCACAAACGAAAAATGGCTTGTCCTTTTATATAATAGTATAAGTTATTATTATAGTAAATGTTTTAATTGTAAATCTTTCAAGAACTATGAAGATGATGTAGTTAAAATTTGTTTCAGATAGGTTCATTAGTTTTACTAAAATGCTATTGTCGCTTGCCACATATTCGATTTTTAAATTTCACTGGAATCCACACGTCACACTACATTAATTTAATTTAGTAATTTTATTATCAATTTCTAGCTATAATTAACACTGGATTATTGTAACCTCTCTTGAATGGCGCTCGCTTTACTACCCACCACATATTTATCGCTTTATAAACAGTAATTTAAGAGGAAATATGTAAATTTTATTATTGCTAAACCTTCCTTGAACTATGAAGATGATGTAGTTATATTTGGTACAGAATAGTTCTATAGTTTTCGCGGTTAGTGATCACGAACGGAATGGCTTGTCCTTCTATATATAACTTCATCATCCCCCGTCGAGGAATTTTAACTAATAATTGATTTTTTGTTTATCGATAAAAATCTTGTATTAAAGTGAACAATTGAAAATTATATTTTTGATAATATTTTCACGCATAGCAACCATTATTAACTTGGTTAAATTTAGATTGATTAGGTATTTGAAGGTAACATAAAGCATAATTAGACATCCAATTTTCAATTTTAATATATGAGTTGGTAATCCAGATGGACAGAGACTATTAAGAAACTGCGGTATAAGAAACTGCATTATCAGTGCTTACAACTAAAAGGTTCAAAATTCATATTTTTACACACAATATTAAACAGCTGAGGATCGGCATTTTGATTTTTAATAATTTTCATTCGACAGAAATAATGTTATTGATTTTCGTCCGATTAGCCATAGCAGCATAAAAGTGACGTTAAACGAAATAAACAAAATGTTATTGATTTTATCTGGTACGAATTTAATTTCTAACCATAAAAGTATGTGATAGTATGGCAAAACCCGTTTCTAACACTCAACATTGTACATTTAAATTTTTATTGTTGCTAAACCTAGAACTAAGAAAATGATGTTAAAATTTGGTATATTTCACTCCATATAGCTGTTTTTATAACAATTTAATTGAAAATAAGTAAATTTTATTATCAATGTTCACCTCTATGTAACACTGTACCTTTTAACCTTTCATGTAGATGGCAATTGCCACCATTCACTGTTATCCACTTATTATTCATTTTTCAATAAAGAATTAGTTGAAAATCATTAGATTTTACTATTGCTACACCATCGTATAAAGATGATGTAGTCAAAATTTGGTAGAGATTGGTTCAGTAGTTTTTGGCGGATAGTGAACACAAACGAAACATTGCTTGTCCTTTTATATAATAGTATAACCTAATACCGCCATATGTTAGAATCGTATAGAGCTAACAGATAATTGTGACTTACAGATAATATACAAATAATATTGCGACTATAAATTAAGATATAAGGTATCCTATCTTTTTTGTTGGATCAAACTGCACACGGTATGCAAATTTGATTAAAGTCGGTTCAGTAGTTTAGGTGTTAGCCGGCCCCTAGGCGGCGACACGTAATATTATATATATATATATATATATATATATATATATATATATATATATATGAAATGAAATGAAAAAAAAAAAATCTTTATTCTGGGACAAATTGTCCCCTAAGAATAACAGACATGTATAATAAGTTGTACAATAGTCTGGCTATCTTAATTTCAAATGGACAATAATAAGCATAAAAGGTAATATATGAATATACAATTGAAAATAGAACTTTGTGATAAATATATACATGAGAAAAGAAGAGAGAGAGAAAAAAAAAAAAAAAAGTAGGACAACAAAAAAATAAAAAAAAATAATAATAACAAAATGCTAATAGAAAAATTAAAATGCGTTCAGAAATAAAAAGAAATATAAAAAAAAAAAAAAAAAAGTAAATAAATAAAATAAGTATAGTGAAAAGAAAGGAAAAGATATATAGAGAAGAAAAATAATAAGACCTATTTGAATGATAATATACCAAAATATTTACAAATATCTAAAAGGTAATATATATACAATTGATAATAGCACTTTATCAGTTAGAAGAAAAAGGAAAGAAATAATAACAATAATTTATAAGAGAAAAAAACAAAACAGAAACTATTGTTGGAGAAACGAATTTAAATTTATATAATGATATACTCATTGAAGCAAACTCATCAGCATCGGATATGCTTAATTTGATTAACTGACTTTCAATTATCACTCATATTGGCGGGCTGTAACTGGGATTTAAGGAGATATCGGAATAGAAGAGTTTTGAATGAATTTAAGGAAGAAGCATGTCTAATTTCAGGAGGGATCGAGTTCCAGAGGGTAGAGGATCGAGCTTGGAAGGAGTGTTGGTATAATGCTGTTCGATGGAAAGGAGTATATAGGTCAGAGGAACGTGATCTTGTTGTGAGTTGGGAGTGGACGGAAGACTTGAATATCAATAGGTTACAGATGTAGGGTGGGCAATGGTTATTAATGACATGGTACAGGAAGGTGCCCAGGAAATATTGTCTACGGGAGGAAGGATTGAGCCACTCCAGGGCAGTGTAGAGGTGAGATACATGGGAACGTCTCGGGGCTCCGAATACAAATCTGATAAAACTGTTCATGATACGTTGTAATCTGTCTCGGAGCCCCATCGTGAGGCCCCCATACACCACACACCCGTAGTCAAACTGAGGAAAAATGAATGAGGAAACTAGGAGTTTTCGTGTGGATTGAGGAAGAGAATGGCGGGAACGATGAAATAATTTGAGGATTCCTATTGATTTACGGGCTATTTGGTTGATTTGAGGCTTCCAGGAAAGGTTTTGGTCAATAATGATTCCTAGGTTTTTAGCGGAGGAACAGAAGGTGATAGGTTGATTATTCAGGATTAGGGTAGGAAAATCGGAGATGGATCTGAGAAGGGGATTTGAGCCGATTATAATAGCTTGAGTTTTTCCAGCATTTAACTTTAAATGATGCAGGTTGGCCCAAGCACTGATTCTATTGAGGTCTTCCTGAATCTTAGAAAAAGCTTCATATAATTCAGTAGGAGGAAAGGATAAATATATCTGGGAGTCGTCTGCATAAAGGTGGTGGGAACAATGAAAAATTGACTGGGGGAGATCATTAATGTAGGAGTTGAAGAGGAGAGGCGAAATGCTGGATCCTTGGGCTACTCCAGAAGAGAGGGCTAGGAAATCGGATAAGGGTTGATTAGGGATGGATACTGCTTGAGTGCGGTCGGAGAGAAAAGACTGGAACCAATGGATTGTGCTATTGGAAAATTTTAAAGCTTTTAATTTGGAAAAAAGGATACAATGATCAATGGAATCAAAAGCTTTGGAGAAATCTAGGAGTATCAGGACGGTCAGTTTTTTTTTTTCATCTATGGCGGCATGGATATCGCTTATGATTTTGGTTAGTGCAGACTGTGTGGAATAGCCAGGACGGAAACCAGATTGAAAAGGGTCGAGCAAATGGGAACCTTCAAGGAAATAGGAAATTTGGGATTGAACCAGTCGTTCTAAGGGTTTTGAAAGGTTTGAAAGGATGGAGATTGGGCGATAATCTGAAGGTTCGGTGGGATTAGGAATTTTGTTGATGGGATGGACAATAGCTTTTTTCCAGGGAGTAGGAAATATGGCGTATATATATATATATATATATATATATATATATATATATATATATATATATATATATATATATATATATATATATATATATATATATATATATATATATATATATATATACATACATACATACACACACATACACATACATATACACATCCACTTATATAAATATAAGTACTATAAACATAATTCAGGATATCCAATGTCAGGTTGCTCCGAGGTTGTTGATGTCTTCTTCATTGCCTTCGCTGTCTAGCGGCCTTCCAGAAATAGTTCCTCTTCTATTTAAGCTAAAATGGGACGAGCCAATATCAGTTTTCCACCCGTATACAAAGGATTTGTAGTACGGGTAGTTTTCTTCAGTTATCATCTTAGAGAAATCAGTCTCTGAGAGAACATAGGGCCCAGTTTTCCTCAATAGTTTGGCTCTGAGTGCATTAAAGGCGATTCAACTAATAACGATATGTTCAGTTGTCTCCGGAATTCCGCATCTGGGGCATAAGGGATCTATGTCTACACCAAGTCTATGGAGTTTAGCATGTGTCCCTTCTCTTGAACTTACCCTTCAACGCCTAAGACAAAGTCGATAGGTATTCATCTAGCTAAAACTTGTGCCACTTCATGAGACACACTTCTGTAAGACTTGGCAACCCTGAGCTGAGTCGTTCGCTGGATGGTCGTCAATCTGCAAGTCTGCAGCTGTGAGAGGTTCCTGTACAAGGCGGGAAATGGGTATCTGAAAATACCTAGAATTACGCCATTATAAATAGTCATGGTTGCTGGGTATCTAAAGCCCCAAAATGCACCCCCTACGCTGCTAAGACCGTTTAAAGCTTGTGTCACCCTATTTCCCAGGTATTCCAAATGAGGGGTCACATTAAATCCTCTTCGAAATGTTATTCCAAGGTACGGAACTACTTCACTCGGGCGAATTCTCGTTCCTTCAATACGTAGATTTAAAGGATGAGCCCTATCTGTCTTACCTCTTAAGAGGATAACCTGCTTCTTCGAAGCAGCAGTTCTTAGCTTCTTACTTTTACAACATCGTCCTACCAGGCCACCACACCGTTGTGCTTCTCCTACAACTACCCTGCTGTTGGAGGACACTATAGCAGCTAGATCGTCGACGTATGCCATGGCGGAAACTTGCTCTTCCTGGAGCACACCTAGTATTTCATCTAAAACTAGCTTCCATGGTGCTGGGCAAAGAACTGATCCTTGGGTACATCCCCATTTTATAAAACCTTCTTTCTCATAAACACTTATACGAACCTTTACTATCCTGTTCTGAAGGACTTACGAGAGTAAATAAGTTACTAGGAGCTTTGTATTTCTGAAACTGCTGTAGTACACGTGGCCACCAAACGTTGACGAAGGCAGAGGATATATCAAAGAGCAATAGCATGACATACCGTTCATTCCTCTGTTCGACGTCGCACGAAATAAGACATATAGGTCTAAACGACTTAAGTCCTCTGTCAAGGACTACCAAGATAAGATTATAAAAACGATGGTAAGACCAGTTATTCACCTACGTTTCGGAGTCATGGGTATTCTCTCGATCAGACAAACGATGTTGTGGCGTAATTATTTTACCTAAGAGAGTTGGACAAGCATACCTCAGAAAAACTAATCAAGAATTGTATACCCTCTGAGACACATCAGACACGGAAGACCGAGGTGGGCCTGCCATGTTGCTCATATGTCAGAGAATGAGATTCCCAAAAGATTAATAATTGAGGATGAATACAGGACCAGAAGCAGAAGAAACCCGTCGTCGATGGATGAACGGCGCACAGTGTGGCAAAACGGCTAAAATGCGAAATCGTTAGTTCAATCGATAAGCAAATAGTTTCATTCGATTCAGAATGAAAAAATGCATTAAAATTGTAACTAATTTGAAAAATTATATCATCTTATCCTTTAATAAAATTTACAACGCATGTGAAGATATTTTAAATTATTTTGTAAAACTTTTTTCGATTTTCACATTTTTATGTCAATTGCTTTAGAATAACCTGGTTCAGAATGGCTTAGAATTCATTATTTACCTGTATATAGGAAGAATGATAGAACGGTTCACATTATCAATTTGGGTGCTTCGTTACTGGTGGTAAGGTGTTTATTATTTAGATTCAGGCCTTATGTATGTTATGTAGGAATCTGAAGATTTTAGCAGTTTATAAAACACATCTTGTTCGTAGCTGTGCGGGAACATTTCCTAGTAAATTGTATGCAGACCATAGTACATATAGTATTTGTTCATAATTAAATCATAGTTAACTTGAGTTATTTAGACAGTTAAAGACGAATTTCGGAAAAATATTTTTTTATTTTTTTTTTATTTTTATTATTTCTTATATAATTTTGTAATTCACAAAATTACATGCTGTACCAACAAAATAAACCAGTCTCAACTTAAAATACAATACCAATAATCAAATTAAATATATGTGATATAATCATAATTTATAATGAAAGAAAAATATATGAAAAAAAACAAAAAACTTTCAATGAATAAACAGAAAAATATATCATCCTAGTAATAAAATAAACAAAATTGTGACTATAATAAACAAAAATTGCGACTATATTCACACATACATACTCATACATACCTATATACACATATTTACATACATATGCAAATTTATATACATATAGATATTACAAGCATATTTAAAAGAACAAACAAGTTAAATTCGATCCAGCATATGAATCCTCTTTCCTGACATACGAACCATTGTACAATAACATAATCATAGCAGGTGACCTCAATACTAATCTGCTTTCTGACTCTCCTGACAGGACATACTTACTAGAATTGATTTACTCCCTTAACCTATTCATTGTACCTTTCCAACCGACCCATCATACCCAGTGTACGGATACATTACTAGATCTCATAATCATTGACTCACCTAAGAATCTACTCTCGTCTTCCCAAAATCCAATGCCTTCTGTCTTACCATGATCTCATTCAGATATCCTATAACATTCCCACACCCATCTTTATCCCTAAGCAGATTTCCTGGCGAAATCTTGACTCCTTAACTCCTGAAAGCGTAGATCCTTTACTTGACACATTATCCCATTCCTTAGAGCCCATATTTTCCTCCTACTCCATCGATGAAATGGTTGAATGCCTCTTATCAAATCTCCTTTCATTCCTCAATCACCTAGCACCACTTAAGACATCCACTTTCCGACGGTCCCCCGCTCCCTGGATTAGCCCAGAAATTAATGAATTGATGAAGAGAAGGGATGCTGCTAGGAGGCGCTTCAAGCGAACTCGAATTGCAGAGGACTACTCCACTTTCAATCATCTCCAAAACCTTGCTCAGTCTTCATTGCGACTTGCCAAGTCACAGTATTTCAATAATATCCTATCCCAAGTCTAAGTGGAAAATCCTATGAAAATTCTCTATTGCCGGCTCCACCCCCTGTACCAACTTCCCTATTTCCCCTGATGAACTTAACTATTTTTTCGCTAACCCCCTTCCTAACGAGCCACAAATTAATCCCTTACCCCTAACATATCCGATTCCTCAAACCCCATTCAATCCCGATAGCTTCAATTTTCTTCACATTCTTCCCAATAACATAATCACTTCCGTCCTCAAATCCCGAACCAATGATTATGGTTCTGATCAAATTCCAGTAAAAATTATTAAACTCAGTCTTCCTGCTATTATTCCTGCCCTTTTACACATTTACAACTTTTCCCTACAAAACTCCACTTTTCCCTCCGCCCGGAAAAATGTCCTTGTACGCCCGTTGAATAAAACCCCCTCTCCTTCCTTAGCTTCTCATTTTAGGCCTATTTCCCTTCTGTCAAACCTGTCAAAACCACTGGAAAGATTAGTCCATTCACAACTCTCCACCTACCTCGAGCACAAAGATCTCACTCCTCTCCAATCTGGCTTCTGTTCAGGATACTTCACTCAATCGGCCCTATTAAAGATAACACAAGACCTTCATTCCTCCATGGACCAACAGCAAATTACAATGCTTGTCCTATTCGATTTTTCAAAAGCATTTGATTGCGTCGATCATACAATTCTCCTCTCCAAATTACACAACCTTTCCCTATCCAACAGTGCTTTAAGCTGGTTCCGCTCCTTCTTGTCTCACCGTTCCCAAACAGTTATCATTCATAACAAACCTCCCTCATCATCACTACCTTTAACACGAGGTGTTCCTCAAGGATCCTCCCTCTCACGCCACTCCCAGTATCATTTGTATGCCGACGACCTCCAAATTTACCTATGCTTCCATCCTTCAGACATGTACGAGTCATCTCGTAAGATTCAGGCCGATATTGAGAACTTCTTTATCGGTTCAAAACCTACCCTTAATTCCCTCCCCTACTATTCATTACTTTACCTCAATAACCGTTCTATTAAATTCCAAATTTCCATCAAAAACCTCGGAATCTCCTTTGATCAGCACCTATCCTGAAATAACCATATTTCCCAAATTACCAGAAAATCCATCATGATCCTCAAACAGCTCCAAAGACAGACTCCTTTCCCCGAAGTACCCGCCAACTTCTGGTATCCTCTCTCATTTTTCCCCACTTTGATTACGGGTGCTTGGTGTACGGGATGCTGTCTTTTGAGCTAGAGATGAGACTGAGGAGACTTATGAATTGCTTCATAAGATTTATCTTTGGGATCGACAGACGGTCTCACGTATCTTGCCGGTACAATGAGCTAGGGTGGCTTTTCCCAGATTTTCGACGGCAATACTTCCTCGGCACTTTCCTATTCCAGTCATTAAACCAATAAACCTTCCTATATCCTAGACCTACTTACTCTGCGTTCCTCCATTCAACACCTGAATACAAGATCCCAACCTTCCAACCTATATACCCCCTCACACAGAACTGTCTCCTATGAAAAATCCTTCGTCATCCGTGCTACCTCTTTTTGGAATTCCTTACCTATCTATGTTTGCAAAGCCTCTTCCTTAACTTCTTTTAAACATCTTTTATTTATCCATCTCCTCGATCTTCAATCTTCCACAAAAATGTAAATGTACATAAGTGTGCTAAAATTTTTACTGTTGGTTGTTTTTTATTTTATTTATTTATTTATTTTTTTTTTACTCAACTTTAATTTTTATTTTATTATGTTATTTTATTTTCTTCTATCTTCTTTTCTTTTTGTTTGTTTTCTCATAATTTATTTTAACACCGATGTGCTGAGTTTTAACTAATCTCAGCCAGACAATTGTACCTATTATTGTGCACTTTAATTATTCTTAGTGGACAGTCTGTCCCAGAATAAAGTTTATTTTTCATTTTCATTTCATTTCATAAAAGCGTGTAGCCTGGCTCCTATTAGCGCTGCAAGAAGTTCTAATCGTGAAATTGATATACCCTTTTTAGATGGTGCGATGCGACTCTTTGCTGATAATAATTGAACATTCACAGCTCCATTACTCTCTGAACGTAAAAATATGGCTGTAGCATATGATAATTGACTGGCATCACTCCAATTGTTTGTATTGCATACTCCTAACACCCATCTAGGAATTTAAATGTTTGCTAGTAGAGGTATGGCGTGTGCCCAACTCATAAAACGCTTCTCAATATCTGAATCTACCTCTTGATCCCATCCATACTTGCGTTCAAAACATAATTGTAACAATAGTTTGGGGTCTAAAGAAACTGGACATGTAAACCCTATTGGATCATAAATCCGATATACAACTTTCAAAATTACTCGCTTGGAAATTACTTCGTCCTCCGGCCTTTTCAAGAAATTTTCACACAGATGAATCATGTCACTGTATGAATTCCCAACTAGTCCTAACACATTTACTAGCTTTGGATTTTCCGAATCACCAGAACTATATACCCATCCTCGTAAATCAAAATTTACTTGTTTCATTACCGCAGTTGCCCCAACTAGAAAGGTGTCTAGTTCTGCTTTTGACACACTCGTCACACAGTTATCAACATAAAAACTGTTCATTAATTTATTAGCAACAGATATGTACTCGCTATTGCTATCTATCAATGACTGAAGGTGGTGTCTAATAACAGCTGTAAGTAAGAAAGGGCTAGTTGTCACACCAAACACGACTCTGCAATGTTGGAAAACTATAATTTTTCCATTTTTATCTTTCCAAATAAATTTCAGAAACTGGCGGTCTTGTTGACAAATACTAATCTGAAGGAAAGCTTGCTTAATATCTGATATGACACTAATCTCATTTATTCTGAAACGAAGTAAAATTTCTGGGATTAATTCAACTAAATTTGGTCCTTTATCTAGACAGTCATTTAAAGAGGGCTTATGTTTCTCTTTGGCTGAAGTATCGAAAACTGGTCTTACTGGAGTTGTACTGCCAATTTTAATAACGTGTCTATGGGGTAAGAAATGGCCAGTGTAATGATCACTGGAATCACTGACATCTTCAATGATTCCTTGCACCAACCAATCTTTAAATACTTTATCATAGTCGTCATAATAACCTTCAGATATAAGTTTTTTAACTGTAAATTCCAATCGTTTCAATGACAAAGTGTAATTACTGGCAAGATAAACTTTACTCTCATTCCAAGGTAGGTGGACCTCATAACGCCTTTCATTATTTATATACACAGTTTTATCAAAATGATCTTGCGTAGCAGCATGTAACTGGTATTTCGATTTGCTTTCAGCGGCATCCCTTATTCCAATCGCATCTAATGCCCATAGTTGAGACACATCTGCATTCATTTTGCAAGCAATTTGTGGAACCTTACCCATTAGAGTCCAGCCTAAATCTGTTACCATGGCTACTAGTCCACATTCTAATATTAGTCTTTTCCCCGTTAGAATTTCCCCAGCAATGTCCGCTCCAATCAGTATTTCAACAGGTCTATTATTGTCGTAGACATCAGATAATTTTACTCCAGCAGCAACCAATTCATCAATCCAAGGCCCTTCCGTTATACGTGTAATATTTTCACAAATAATTGGCTGATCTAAAACATCAAAATTACACCTGTAGTTACCTTCTAAATTTTGTAAATATATCTTATAAACCATATGTTTATACTGCTCAGTACTACCGCCGCCAAAGAGAGAATGAACTAATACCTGTTCTCCTGTTGCTTGGTAACCCATTTCTGAAGCAGTACTTCTTAATATGTATGATCGTTGACTGCCTGAATCAATAATAGCTCTTGCCTCACGATCGTGTGTCTTACCCCTTATTTTGAGAATTAAAGTTTGAAGGAATACTCCTTTAAAATTAAGTTGACCCAGGCTAGCAAAGGTTTTATCAGTCTCGACTATATTTTCACTTTCAGGTAAAGACGTAGTAGTTGTCATGTTATCAGAGTCATTTTTTCTATGAAGTTCTGAACACATAATAGGATAATGGGCCCTTTTACAAAAACTATGCATTTTGGCCTTAACCTACAAAATTTTGCTTTATGGTTAGGTCTAAAACACACATAACAACAAATTATTATCTTTTATGATTGCCAACTTATCTTCTAATGACATATCTCTAGCCTTAAAACAATCTGAAGAAATGTGATTTTTACTGTCACAAAATAAACATTTCTTCTTACCAAAAATCTTTTTATTAGTTTTAATTGAACTATCTTCATTAACAATAAGTCAGTTGCAGTTGGCATCATGCCTTTCGGAGAGGTGGTCCTTTTGTATCTCTGAAAAATAGCTATTTTATTTTTAGTGACATTAGAACCAAAACCAGACATCGCTAAGGTTATCTTAGTCTAAAACACACATAACCAAAACGACATATCTCTAGCCTTAAACAATCTGAAGAAATGTGATTTTTACTGTCACAAAATAAACATTTCTTCTTACCAAAAATCTTTTATTAGTTTTAATTGAACTACAGTTGCAGTTGGCATCATCGCTAAGGCTATTTTATTTTTACATTAGAACCAAACCAGACATCTTTTCTTCAGATTCTACTTCGGATTTGATAAATTCCAACAAACCCATCAAACTACCATCTTTGATACCAGTACCCTCATCTGTCATTTGCATAGCATTATTTCTTTGCCAAACTCTCAATAATTCTTCAACTGCCCTTCTAACCTATCATACAAATTTGCAAAATTCATACTTACTCTGCTCACTGATTTTTGAACTACCAGCGCAATTAGTTCTCGGATATAAACCTGAATCAATAATTTATCTTCCCCAAAGCGTGACTTAAAACTTTCAATAACTTTGGGATAAATTTCTCCTGTAGGTGGGTAGCTGTTGACTACATTCCAGGCTCTTGAGTCTTTAACCGTACATTGAATCAAATATTGATACTTATCATTATTATCTAAAGAAGAATTATCATGAATTTTTATCAATCCACAACAAAATTATCTTAATATATATAAATTACGTGTCGCTGTCTTGGAGCAGGCTGACACCTAAACTACTGAACCGATTTTAATCAAATTTGCACACCGTGTGCAGTTTGATCCAACAAAAAAGATAGGATACCTTATATCTTAATTTATAGTCGCAATATTATTTGTATATTATCTGTAAGTCACAATTATCTGTTAGCTCTATACGATTCTAACATATGGCGGTATAAGGATATACTATTATATAAAAGGACAAGCAATGTTTCGTTTGTGTTCACTATCCGCCAAAAACTACTGAACCAATCTCTACCAAATTTTGACTACATCATCTTTATAGGATGGTTTAGCAATAGTAAAATCTAATGATTTTCAACTAATTCCTTATTGAAAAATGAATAATAAGTGGATAACAGTGAATGGCGGCAATTGCCATCTACATGAAAGGTTAAAAGGTACAGTGTTACATAGAGGTGAACATTGATAATAAAATTTACTTATTTTCAATTAAATTGTTATAAAAACAGCTATATGGAGTGAAATATACCAAATTTTAACATCATTTTCTTAGTTCTAGGTTTAGCAACAATAAAAATTTAAATGTACAATGTTGAGTGTTAGAAACGGGTTTTGCCATACTATCACATACTTTTATGGTTAGAAATTAAATTCGTACCAGATAAAATCAATAACATTATTTCTGTCGAATGAAAATTATTACAAATCAAAATGCCGATCCTCAGCTGTTTAATATTGTGTGTAAAAATATGAATTTTGAACCGTTAGTTGTAAGCACTGATAATGCAGTTTCACTTATGAGAGAGGGGGAAGCCTCGATGGGGGATGATGAAGTTATCTATAAAAGGACAAGCCATTTTCGTTCGTGATCACTAACAGCGAAAACTATAGAACTATTCTGTACCAAATATTAACTACATCGTCTTCATAGTTCCAAGAAGGTTTAGCAATATTAAAATCTACTGATTTTTAATTTATTTTTTATTAAAAAAATAAAATATGTGGACAACAGTGAAGTTTGAAAATTGACCGATAGGTGGCGAGTGCCATTCCACGCGAGAGGTTAGAAAAGAGCTTGAAATCGATGATAAAATTTACTTATTAAACTATTAAAAAAATTATTAAAAAAGATTTAAATATGGTGTGCGATATGTGGATCCCAGTGAAGCTTGAAAATCGACCGATAGTGTATAGCGCCATTCTACAATAGAGTTTTCATAATGGGTAAACTGAACCTATCTGTACCGACATCAGAATAAATAATTTTTATAATTCTAGGAAGATTTTGCAATGGTACAATTTACAATAACTAAAATTTAAATGTATAATGTTGAGTGGCAGGACCGAGGTTTGCCTCACTATCATATACTTTTATAGTTCGAAATCAACATCCAACCAGATCAAATTAATAAAGTTATTTCTGCCGAATACAACTAATTACTAAATGAAAATGTCGATCCGTTGCTTTTTTTATATTGTGTGTAAAAATATGATCCACGGGCCTTCTGTCGTAAGCACTGCTAATGCAGTTTATTTTCCCCAAAAGTTTCTTAACAGTCTTTATCTATATTGATTACCAATTCATACATTAAAATTAAAAATTATATGTCTAATGGTGCTTTTACGTAATCTTCAACCACCTAATCAGTGCAATTATAACTAGATTAATTATTACTTAAAATCATTGAAAAAATAATGCTGAACCACATGCTAAAATACAAGAATCTTATCCATAAACAAATAAAACATTAATTTTTAGTTGAAATTATCTTTACTTATGGAGGGCGGGCGAAGCCGCGACGGGGATGCTAGTTTAATATAAATCAGTCATTCGGCCATTATTAACATACGCCTCTCCAGTATAAAGCTACACATGTGACTCCAACTACAAAAAACTAGAAAGGATTCAAAACCTATGTTTGAGGATTATTAACGACTACCCAAGGTATACAAAAATAACTGACATGCTGCACGACCTAAATTTTCAAACAATTAAACGATTTATTTACACCCAGACTCAGACCTTTTTTAACTTAACAATAAATTCAGACAATCCTATAATACAAGCAATAGGCAATTATAACAAACTAACCTTAAGAAGATATGTACACAAACGTACCAGACACATACTATTAGAATAAAATTTACTTAAAAAGACATTCTTAGAAATTATTAGTTTTAGTAAAAATTTATTTAACAAATCAAAGTATTGTATAAGTTCATTTATTTTTTTATTGTAATTATTTTAACGCTAAAACTTTTGCTTATTTTATAGATTTTTATTTATTTATTTTGACTTTATTAATTTATTATTATTTTATTATATTTTTATTTTTATTTTTATTTTTATTTATTTTATTTTTTTTTATTTTTTTTTTTTTTTTGAGTAGGTTTTTTTCTTGTTAGTTTTTCCTACAGTCTTAAAAATATATTATTTAGTTAGTTTAACTTTGTTAATTAACAGAAATTATAGTGTGAATTGTTTTAATTCACATGTATTATGTACTAGCTGCCCCGGTAGACGTTGTTCTGCCCTATTTTCTATAAAACAACACAACACTGATTTTTTATGTTATTAGATTCATTTTTAAATATATAGTTAAGAAATTTCCTTGTGCGTTAACAAAAACGAAAAAACAAATTAGCCGAATTGGTCGAGCCATTCTCGAATTTTAAGCTTAGAAACAGATTTGGCGATTCATTTTTTTATTTTATATAGATAAGAACCTTCCTTGTGCCTTAACAAAAACTTTATAAAAAGAATTAACCGAATTGGTCGAGCCGTTCTCGAGTTTTACGCTTAGCAACACATTTGGCGATTCATTTTTATTTATATAGATAAGAACCTTCCTTGTGCCTTAACAAAAACGTTAAAAAAGAATTAACCGAATTGGTCGAGCCGTTCTCGAGTTTTACGCTTAGCAACACATTTGGCGATTCATTTTTTTTATTTATATAGATAAGAACCTTCCTTGTGCCTTAACAAAAACGTTATGAAAAGAACTAACCGAATTGGTCGAGCCGTTCTCGAGTTTTTCGCTTAGCAACACATTTGGCGATTCATTTTTATTTATATAGATAAGAACCTTCCTTCCTTGTGCCTTAACAAAAACGTTATGAAAACAACTAACCGAATAGGTCGAGCTGTTCTCGAGTTTTACGCTTAGCAACACATTTGGCGATTCATTTTTATTTATATAGATAAGAACCTTCCTTGTGCCTTAACAAAAACGTTATGAAAAGAACTAACCGAATTGGTCGAGCCGTTCTCGAGCTATACGCTTAGCAACACATTTGGCGATTCATTTTTATTTATATAGATTATACAAGTATGTTACAAAATTGTAAATTGTAAAATTCCGTGAAATAAAGCTCTTTTATATATATATATATATATATATATATATATATATATATATATATATATATATATATATATATCATGAATTTTACTGAATTGAGACCAAAACTTTAACCATCCTATTAAGTCTCCATCATATTTCTTCAGTTCTATGAGAGGTAGTTTATATTTTCTTATTAGATTTCTACTACTACAACTGGCGTCATTATTACTATGAACTGAAATATGATCCTGTTGTTTGCCTGACCTTTTCATCAAAAAACAAATATTATAATATTTCATCTCATACTCACCTCTAGTTGTTAATTCTGTTTCTTGCAAGTCTTCATTAAAACTTTCATGATCCAACATAAAATTATAAATTTCTTGGTCAACGTCTTGCAATTCTGAAAACTTTTTCTCAAGTAGAGAGAATATAGATTGTACTTTCATTTCATTTTCCGGATTTTCAAGGAATTTTTCAATTTTATGACATTGTTTCCTAAAATACGACCTAATTGCAGTTCTTGATTTCTTGGCTTTCTCCATTTCTAATATGTTCTGTCACCGTCGCCAAAAAATGTACTAGTAGCCAAGAAATTCTTAGAAACCATAGCAAAATAAATTAAAAACAATGTTTAACTGGCGAAATTGAAAAATATAACCAACTAAATCAAACTTTATTTTTTTTTATACATACATAAACATCTGGTAGGTAACCATGGTAACCTTGGTAACAAACAATATATAATAATTAAATTGCCAATTCAATTAAAAATCTTCTCTGATTCTGCACAATGTTGATCGAAAGTTATTTCCAGACTTTTAATGGAATTTTGGAAATGAATTGGACGGTTTTTGAGGAAAAGCAGTGGAATGTAGGAAAGAGTTTTTAGTGAGGTTTTGACCCAATGAGGATAGCCTTTGTTTTTCTGGATTCAGACTTAATTTATTCTCTACTGCCCAGAGGTTAATGCTATCTATGTCTTTCTGTAGCTTAAAAGTCACCTCCAGCATATTTGAAGGATGAAAGGATAAATATATTTGCAAGTCGTCAGAGTAAAGATGATATTGGGAGTAGTGGATGCGATTCTGTAAGTCATTAACATAAATATAAAATAGGGTAGGTGAAAGAGAAGGTCCCTGGGGGACTCCTTGCGAGAGTGGTAGTGAAGATGAGTGAGGTTTTCCAGGTATAATCACTGTTTGGGAAAGGTTGGATAAAAAGGAATGAAGCCAGCTTATCGCACTATTAGACATTGAGAGGTTATAGAGTTTGGAGAGGAGGATTGTATGGTCAACAGAATTAAAAGCTTTTGAAAAATCAAAAAGGATTAGAATCTTAATATTCTGTTGGTCTAAGGAGAAGTAAAGATCTTGAGTAATTTTTACCAAAGCAGACTGCGTGGAGTATCCAAAACGGAATCCTGATTGGAAAGAATTGAGGAGGGTTTTACAGTCAAGAAAGGAGGTGAGTTGGGCATGTGCTAATCTTTCTAATGGTTTAGATAAATTTGATAGGATTGATATAGGTCTAAAGTGGGAAACTGAAAAAGGAGAAGGAACTTTATTCAATGGATGGACAAGGAATTTTTTCTAAGCTGTAGGGAAAATAAAGCTTTGTAAGGAGAAATTATGTATGTGGAGCAGGGCAGGTAAGATAACAGGAAGGCAGAGTTTTATTATTTTTGAAAGTATTTGATCCAAGCTATAGTCATTCGTACGAGATTTAAAGACTGAATCAGTTAGGTCATTAGGGGAAATATTAAGAAAATAAAAGTTATTAGAATTAAAAGGGGTTTGAGGAATAGAATAGGATAAGGTGTTTACATGGAATTCATTAGGGTGGGGGTCAGCAAAGTAGGAATTAAGTTCATCTGGAGTCACTGGATAATTGTTATTAGATGTGCAACTGGGTATTGCAAATTTTCTCAAAATTTTCCATTTAGATTTAGGGTCAGGAGCTTGGGATAGGATGTTTTGAAAATACTGTAGTACACTAAATAAGTAGTACACTAAATAAAACTAAATTTTATACTTAATAAATATTTATTAATGCGAACAATGTGCTTGCTTCTCCTTGGAAAGTTTGAGTAAGTCAGGTTTGTATGATGTTTATAATTTTAGGCATGATTCCAAGTTCTCATCAATAAGACGACTTCTCAGTTTACTCTTGATAATGTTCATGCTTGAAAAAGATTGCTCGTATATATATGTAGAACCGAAAAGGGAAAGAACAGCAAACGCGAGCTTTTTCAGCTGATCGTAAGAGTCATGAATACTATTCCAAGCGTTGAAAATGATCATGTCTTCCTTCTCCAGGTCATTCAAAGCAGACTACTTGTGTAGTGAACTAAGATCACATTTTTTCTTCTCTATTATTTCCAATTCAACACAAATATTTTCGAATTTAGAGCGCCATATCTCCTTGTTTTTTAAATCCAGCAATTGTATTTCAAAGCTACCAATATCAATTTCAAAAGGAGAAAATTTCAAATCGGTTATCGTAGCTTTATCAGGATATTTGACAAATGCTAAAGTTGCTCTGCTGTTTTTAAATTCCTGAAACCTGCTGAGAAATGCTTCCTTAACATTTCAAATTATGGTTTCGAAATGGTGTTTATCAATAGAGGAATTATTTTCTTGGCGATGCTTCAGCAGGCTCGGAAGGAAACGATGTTTCCCTTTCAAAATTCTGAGCAAAAATGGATATGTTGTTTTCGAATGTTATTACTTCTTCTGAAATAAAAAAAAAATTGTTTCCTTTCCCTTTTTGGTTACGATCAAACTGATTTAGATGAGACGTAACGTCTACCATGAAATAAACGTTTTGGATCCACTGATCGTCAATTAGTTCTGGATAGTGAACGCCTTTCTCGAGGAGAAATGCTTTAATTTTCGGAAAAAGGGGCGTGAAACGTCTTAAAACGGTCCCTCTTCATAACCAACGTACCGTGTTATGAAGCAGAAGATCAACGTACTCACTCTCCATTTCAAATAACAATACTTTGAATTGGCGATGATTAAGAGCTTTAGCTAAAATGGAAGTTGATAATGGTAATCACTAATTCCATAACTTACAAATTTCATCCGGAATTGTTTGCGCACAAAGCGCTTCCTGGTGAATGATACAATGGTACACAAGTATCTCGTGATTAATTTTTACTTTGAAACTAGCAACAAAACCTTTTCTTACGCCGGCCATACTTTTGGCCCCATCTGTTGAAATCGACACAATTTTATCGAGGGGAACAAGGTGCTTATCCATACACTTAACTACAGCATTTGCGATTTCTTCACTCGTCTGACCTTTGAGTGGCAATAATTCTAAAAGTTTTTATTTTAGGGGGAGGAGGCTGTAGATTTTCGAGCTGTTGTCTTTTGTGATATTGAATCCAATTTTGTTTTTGGTGTTTTGTTTGTTTCTTTTCCTTTCTTTTATATTAATTCATTGTATGATTTTCCTCAGCTAATCACTGAAAAAAACTACCCACACAACAAAGCTTTTGTATACGGATGGAAGACTGCAATTGGCTCGTCCCATTTCAGTCTTAGTAGAAGAGGACATATTCCTGGGAGGCCGCCGGACAGCGATGGAGCTGAAGAAGACGGTGACATCCTTGGAGCAGCCTAAGATTGGATTCTTAGTTACGTTGCCATACGGTTATTGTAGTTATTGTTGTTATTGCTATTGTAGTAATTGTTATTGTGTATACTTTGTTTTGTAATTATATATTGCTATTCTGTTTATACTATATATATTATAATGTTATATTTCAATTGTAAGTTATGATATTTTGGCAATATTAAAAGTTAATATTGCCTAAGCCTGGTATTGCCTAAAGGCAAGGTAGGGTAAACAATAAATAAATAAATAAATTTAAAAAAAAGTTCTTCTTTAGGGCCTGAATAAGACATAAATCTTACAAAAAGTGAATCTTGCTCTGTATCATTTAGGTCACAAGATTCGTCAACTGCTATTGGTAAAGCCGAAATCAATTTCAGATCCTGGATATGCTGGCTGGTTATATTCGAACACATTTTAATTGTTTTATCTTTAATGGTTTTGGCAGAGAATGGTAACTCTTTAATTCTTTTCAGAATATCTGCTTTGTTCTTAAAATCCCGAAATAGCTCTTCGGATGCATTTATAAAACAATTTATTATGTATTCGCCATCTGTGTACGGTTTCCCTCTCTTAGCAATGTCTTGGCTAAAAACAAAACTTGCCAAATTAATAAAGCTGGAAGATTGCATCCAGTTATTAAACACAGAAGATGACGACTCTGGACTCTTCTGAAGTTCTTCAACTGCTTTCTTTCTTGCATCACCGGTAGGATATTTAATTTTTTTTTTTTTTTTTTAAATACAATTTTATTAGTATATGTAACTGCAGTAAAAAAAAAAAAAAATAATATTTTCCGTCATCAGAATAACAAAACTTATTCATAATATGACCAAAAATGGAAGAAAACTTCTAACATTTGGACAAATAGAAGTTATCGAAAAATCGATTACAAATTTTGTACCGGAACCACAAACATACATAGCAGGTGTAATGAAATCGTATAAAAATACCTGTAATATGTGCAGCTAGATTGAAAAATAGGACAACTTTTTAATAAGACAAGACAGCGGCAGACACGGAAGATAAGACAAAACTATTCACACTGCAACTGCTGGTGTGTGATGCCAATTTGTACCCCCCCCCCCACTACTTTAGAAAAAGTATGCACGCTCATGCTTGTGGTACCTTTGTATCACACCGGAGTACGCCGGAAACATACGCACATTTTCAGCAGGTAGCATGTACATGGATTGTGTTTACATTTACGAAAACTAATAAAATTAAAGTCGATGTTCTTTACGTATTTTTACAACAATATATATTTTAATTACCTATCTATCTTTCAACTTACACAAAAAATTATATATGTTCTCGATTTATAGATGAATTTCAATTTATCAAAATAAGATGTAATTTTTTTCTTACCAAGTTTTTTTTTTTTTTTTAAATGAAAATATTATTGCGCCTTCCGCGGATATTTATGCCAGAGCCGTACTTAAGAAGCCAAAGAGCCACATGCGGCCATGGAGCCGACCACTGGCCTAGGTGAAGATTATATTCCATAAATTTAATTCTAGGATGAAGTAGAAAAATTCCCAACTTAACTGCTTCTTCTTTGCGACACTTAAGTTAGCTTATCCTTATTAAATTAAAACTTAATTTAATTTTTGGTTGTAAAGAGGAATAAAACTTATTCATTGTACCACTCATTGAAGTTAGCAAAGCATCCGATACCAAAGTATACTTAAATTAAATAAAAATGGCGTGAAGACATCGTAATGTAATGTTATCTTGACAAGCTCTTTATAATTATTCAGTATTTTTCCTATTCATTAATTTTCGCATATCGTGATCTTGATAATAGATTTTTCATACAATTTTTAGTACCTTGATTATGTATACATAATTTCGTTCTTAGATAACAATGGTGAAACAACATAAAATAATTATTTGAATTCTTAAATTAAAATATTAAGTAACAATTACTATGCTATATTACCTCTTTTTCATTCTTGCGAGAACCTGCATCAGAAATGTTCTCAGCTAGATTTTTTTCTAGTGATTCTTGTGCCTTTGTGGAAACCCTTTTTTTCGGTGGCGGGAATGGAATTCTTTCTTCGGGGATAGTCTCCTAAAAACAGCATGCTAGCTTTAATGATCAGAGGTTTTTTTATATTTACTACAATATAAAATAATTCAATGATAATAGTCGTTAGTTACTGAGTAAATCTTGAATAATTTGTAATACGTAAACATTGTGATCGTTTCACAAGGTATAATAACTTGGAGTTAACTAGACCTAAATCAAAATAAATATTTTAAACTACATCTTCTTGCTATAAAAAGGTCACAATATTGTCAATAGGTAACAGAACTAGAAAGAAAATTAGACACTAGCATAAGCTCGCTCTTTCTGCCTTTTCTCAGTTGCTTTGAGATAAAAAACAAAGATTTGTGGCTAAATGATTTCTAGAGTTGATTGTTCACAAACTGCACTGGATAAGATAAATTTAAATTACTAATAGGCGTAATATAAAAATTGTTGATGATTATTAAACATCAGCTTTAAAATGTGGCGTAATTAAATTTTTTTACACATTAATAACATTAGTTAACTAATAATGGTTCAAACAGATTAATTAGAAAATAAAATAGTGAATTAAATAATTGATGGTACTTTAATGTCGAGGAAGCATTTGAGGTACAATGAAGTTATGTTTTCTAACAAGATATTATTGATTTAACTAATATTGGTTTTGTATAGCACATAAACATTTTGTAATATGCTCTTCCAGTTTAAAAAATAAAATTAAAAGATGAAATGTGACAAATGGTTATTATAAATGGCCCAACATACCTTCTTGACATACCTGTGTGGGTGGCAACCCAAGCATCTGCCTTTTCTGGTACTCGGCAGTTCACTGTTGTCGCTGACTTCATCGCTTTGTGTTGAATGTTTCCTATCTCTTATTTTGTATATACCCACTCTGTTTAGAAAACTGTAAAAAAAATAAATTAAATAAATAATAATAATAAAATAAAATATTATTGAGATAATGTATTAATTTTTCACCGAGCAATATTTTCATTGCTTATATGTATGTTTTAGAGCTAAAATAAATTTAGTTTTTTTTTATTTGAAGAAGTGTAACCTCTTTTTCTTGAAATAATCATTTGCTGGCAAGCATAATAATTATACGGAAAAATATTAATGTCTTCTTTGATCACTTTTATAGGAATTTTACTGATTTTTTTTTAATTATGTAACCAAGAAAAGGGCTAATCTAACAATCAAAAAGTTTGATTGAGAGTCTTTTGTAGATGGATTTCAGGACGTTATATACTAGTATGTTAGTGAATGTAATTTTTTGTTTCCCTCTTATTTCAGGAATGGTAAGTTTATTTATTTTCTATAATCACATTTTTTTTTTTTTTTTTTTTGATAACGTTAAGTTCTTTAAATTATTTAGAAAGAAATTATTTTTGGCGAAGTCATATTACATATAAAGATGTAGGTAATTGGGGTATGCAGTCATAAATACACAGCAATTAAAAATAAATTTTAATTTATAATGCCCACGTTTCCACTTGCATTGCAAGCATTCGTGAGAGCTAGAAAAAAAAAAAAACAAACAAAAAGATATGACAAAATTGCAGAGTATAAAAATGGTATGAAAAGAATAACTGTATGAGAATAACGACAATAACATAAATGAAATATATAAAGACCGTGAAGACAATATAAAATACTATTTAATTAACAATTAAACTGAAAAGAAATTAAAATGAGTTTCAATTAATTAAAAGTTCATGAGTAAATTCAACAAGTTATTGGCTAAATATTAAAAAAAAAAGTTATATTACTGTAAAAACCATATTACATATGGTTGTATAAAGTCATAAATAAAATAAATAAATAAATAAATTTTAATAAATAATACATTAATAAATTACACAGTTAAAATATGATGTATAATAAAATCAATTTTGGAGATGTATTCTACCGAATGTTCTGATGTGACTGAAGGCTATTAACACATTGCTGTGTTAAAAATTACAGAAAGACTTTCTGTGGCGACATTACTCTTAGATTAAGCGGATGTTAAAGAAAACAAAATTAAGAAGAGAAATAAAAAATAAAAGTAAATTAAAAAATTAACAAACACAAAATAAAAGAGAGCCTTAAGTCGGAGGGAACTCTTCCTTCCATTTCAGTTATCTTTGAAGGTGTATTCATAATGAAAAAAGAGGAGAGTACAGGAAAAAAAAGCATTTCTTAAAATTTGTGACAACGTTATATATACTGGTTGTTCAAATTAAAATGCTTAGCAAAATCAGTCAGTCGGTCGGTACAGTCTTCATACAGTCATTCGAGTTCTGTCCTTCAAACTTACACTAAATTAAGTTGCCGCTATTTATAAAGGCAATTTAATTTTTGTTATTCTAAAGTTATATAAATTAGAAATCCTATATTGGTAAATGAAACCGACTTCTTTTGGCATGGTTTTTGCTCTAATCGAATCTTAAACTTCATTAAATAGGTAAGTCCAGTTAACATCACTGCAATCCATTTCATATAACTGCTCTTACTATTTAAATTTTTACTAAAACTAATGAAGTATTGATAGTTATACTTTAGATGAAAAATTAATTTAAAAGATATAGCTAGCCAAGAGATACGCTAGCTGATTGTCGATTTCATCTCATTTCAGTCTGTCTTAACTGTCTTAATTATTTTACAATTATTTGGTTTTACAAATATCGAAGTGACTACAACTAAAACAATATTCGTTACTGATTAAAATATGTAATATTCTCGCTGTCAAGTTTTAATTAACATTTATCTTCTATATTTTCTCATGTGCTCATGTGCAATGATTAAATATTATAATCACCTACTAAAAATGTAAAATGACACACGTTAATCAGAACCAGACGATATAAACAATAGGTCACCACTGACCCGCTTTAGTAACTGACGCAAGCGGCTTTTCTGCTAACCAGAACTGATATAAACGATGACTTGGTAATGACATGAAACCATAATGATAAGGGTTTTGTTATACCTGCGTGTAGATCGGAAAATGCAAATGAAAAATAGCATTATGTTTTATTTTCGAAGAATTTTAATCAGACATTTTGCTAAAAACCAAGTTCAATAATTTATTTTTTCTAATTTTATACTGTAGTAGGTATTTGAAGATTCTTAGACAAATAGAAAATCTAATTTTATGAACAAACTGTAATCCATTTTAGGAATGTAGAAATCTAACGATCGGTGTTTTGTGGGTTGTGACCAATAAGAGCATTTATTTGTATTTACACAAGATTAAAAAATACCATGACAAACTAGGAATTCTTTTAATGATGACTATCTAAGAAAATATATGTTAATTTTTATTTATTTATTTTCCAATGAAATAAATTATTGTCTAGTGCATTCGTTCATAAATTGTTTATAATGCCTTTAGTACTGTTTTATACTATCATATGCTCGTATCTTTGTATTGTGATATCAGAATATATATTGCGATTCTGATAAGTTATAATCGTAGGCGTGCGCAAGGGGGGTGCCAGAGGTGCATAGGCACCCCTAATGAACTGAACACAGGCATCCCATATGGCCCCTTACTAAATTGAATTTTATATTAAAATCTAAAAAAAACTAAATTGATTAGACTACACTAAACTGATTTAAAAAGTGCTGCGCACTCCTATGGTTATAGTGTATTATATAAAAAATTACTGTGATATGAAATAATTTTGTTTGGATAATGCTTAATTACCTCTTTGAAAATTAGTAAAATATATATACTTATATTTTTTTGAAAAAAATTTCTTATACTATATTTTTTTTAAAAGAATTTCTTATACTATATTTTTTTATACAGTATCATTGCTGTTTCAACTAAACTTTATCTTAATTCAAGATAAATCTCCAACCGGTGATCTAACTTTATCGACTCAGCTTTATCGACCACTTGTAATTTCCTTAAGGGAAGGTAATATACATTTCGATATTATTTATATTCAGAATGAATTAAATTTTGGATGATCTCTAATAAACTTTTAATAATTGATTACCTCTCTTTCATATTTGCGATCCCTGTAGTGTCAGGAGCTTTAGCATAGGACACTTACTGTTTACAGCAGTACAATATTTTTACTGTATTGCAGTACAAAAATAAATAAAAGGGTATCTTTTATTCAATATTTGTGATGTATAATGTTTATATAAGTTATGGCGGACAATTTTTGGTAGTAACCAGTTTTAGCTAAGTCATAGTGCACAATTACGTCAAAAGTTATCATAGCCCAGTTTCCACTTTGATAACTATCAAGAGTGACACCGGCGTCATATATGAATCGACGTCACGTCTGAATCAATAGTAGTTTTATATATCTCCTTTATTTTATTGAAAATGATACAGCGTGCCCATAATTTTTCCACGCAATTGTATCGTACAGACTCCTGTACTTAGTTCTTTCACGACTTCATGGCTTTTCATTGGTACGCTAATCTTAATCCAGGTGATGGTTTCTTGATCAATTATCACCTGAATATTTTTTAGGGCCGCTATGCTTCCTCTCTATTATTTAAATTTTATCATATCTTTTTCTCACAGGATGATCCTACCCTTGAGAACCTGATTACAATACAAGGGGAAAAACTAAAGCTTTAGAATGTTCTCTGAAATACAGAACCAGAGTCCTTAACCTGGCTGTTGAAAATATAATAATTACACTAACTGCACTTTCTTAGACCAAGGGATTTTAAATTAACTATAGTTTTCATATATCAAGTACTGCATTTCGTAGACAACACACTAGACATAATACTTGATATAGCATTTTAAAAATAATTAAAAAAAAATTATTTTTCTTGTTTCAATTAATATGATATAAATAGTTGAGTACTATAAACATAACATTGCCACACACTTAGGAGGTGGCTCATCCCAGACGTTATCCACCCTCGACGTCCTGGTGATCAAGCTGAGGTGTTGAAGGAGGGTGAAGTTGTCGGACACAATCTGAGCACATCGCTCCTTCTCCCTCTGGTACTTCTTCAGCTTGCAGGTGACATGTCGGTGCTGCAGGGGAGGCTTGTTGTCAATTACCGGAAGGGCAGTCTCCACCTATAATAATAAAGCCTAATTAACTATTTTATTCGCCAAATTACAAGTGTAATTGATATGGGGGAAAGAATGCTAGTTCTAAGATAAATGCCACTAACGACATGACATATTTCTGTTGGGAAAAATGAAGAGAGATTGGAACTTAAAACTGACGAGACAAAAACTATTCATAAAATAGGCATTTGAAGGCACATATTATATAAGTAAAACAATCTTATATTCATATCATGATAGTGATAAAACGGTGTAGAGTTGAGAAGAAATTTAGTTCTGGTTAAAACGTTATTATAACCTTCTATATAATTAAAAAAATGGGCTATAGCAAAAATTATCATATTATACTTCCCATCTTCCACAGAAGTACTGAATTCCAACGGTCCTCCCTTGTCCGGTCCTCTATTCTTTGGAATTCCCTCCCTTCCTAAATTCGCAATGCTTCTTCCCTCGGAACATTTAAAACACTCTTCTTTTACCATATTCTTTCTCTCCAACCTGACGCTCTTTAATGATATGGATGTCTCACAATGTATGTAATCGAATAATGTAATCAGGAAGGATGTCGGACATGAAATATTAGTATTAGCATAAATTTAAAGTTTGTATATGATAATGTTTTAATACTTGTAAGGATAATTTTTGATGCTTGATCTTTTTCTTCTTAATTCTCGTTTTTCTGTCGATTTTTTTCCCTTTGCAATTTTGTATATAATATTAACTCCTATATTCTGTGTTTATTTTTTCTTTCTCTCTCTCTCTTTCTTTATTTTTTCACTTTTATCTATGTGCTATTATTTATAAAATCTCTAGGCCAGTTATGATTTTACTTTGTGTTATGTATGCTATTCTTAAGGGACTTTGTCCCGGAATAAGGTTGTTTTTTTTTTTCTATTCTATTCTATCTTATTAAATTTAGAGAAGTCACATTGGGGTAAATCCATATGAACTGATCCAGGGGTGGTTGCTTGATTAATTTTAAAAAATGTGAACCTTCCAGGGTTGTTTGCCTTATGTTAGAGGAATATAAAACCGTTTTTAAAATTTTTTTATCTTAAGCGGTTTACCCGTGGCGGCCATTTTTTAAACGCCCCGCACGCTTATTTTAGGGTTTGTAAACGTTTACGGAAAGCTTCATAACTTTTAAACTATAAGTCCTAGAGAGATAAAACAAAAAGGGATTTGTTTGGAAGATATCAATCTAAAAGAAAGGTCTGATGGTAAATTGCTGTATCTATCATCCTTATGTAAGAAAAAAATTAATTAAGTTGAGAATATAATTTTGTGAAATTTCAATATTCACGATTTTTTTTTCATATACAAAACATTACATATACAACATGAACTATTTTTTTATTTAAATATACATGTCTAAAGTGTAACCTAAAAAATTCACAATGGCTGTATTGTAACCCTTAATATTTTATGAATTTTTAAAAATGTAAATTTTTCAAAAGTTGCAAACTTTGGGTTCAAATATCTCTAATGGGAGTGAATATAAAAATCTGAAATCTACACAGCTTTTAGTCTTTGTATATATGTTTAAGAAAAGTATAACACTACTTTGTATATTTGGCTAGTAATAAAGTTACGGGTCATCAAATAAGCAAAAAAAAAATCACACAAAAAACACACACTGAGGAACGTGACGTACAGCTTAAAATTTTTATAAGGTTTATTGCAGTCAAGAATGACCATCTAGATGTAGTACTTAACCTTTAAATATAGATATTCTGTGAGAAAAAAAATCATTATTGACCCAGTGAAAACTTTGAATTTCCGACGATTCGTTGGCAAGAATCAATGAATGTTTAGTTTTAGCGGATTTTGCTGATAATTTTTCTTTCTTGATCCAAGATGAAATTCAAAGTTTTCACTGGGTCAATAAGCAGGTAACGGTACACCCTTTTGTATATTATTATAAGCAAGGAGACAAGAAACAACGAATCGTCGGAACAAGAGGTTTTCATAAGTTTATTGCAACGTCTGAGGGGGTTTTGAAATGCTACATAACTTCCCAATCTGACACTTTTGAAAACCATTCAGTTTTTAAAATAGTACCTCTAGTGGTGAAAGAAAAAGATCTCATTGCGTGTGTTTACAATGGCCTTTGGTGGCTCGGAGAAGTTATAGATCTTAGTGTAGAAAAACAATGATGTGTACGTTCATTTCTTCCATCCAGCTGGCCCAAGAACATCCTTCAAAAAGTCAGATAACGATAAAGTATGGGTTCCTATGAAGAATGTCCTAAGAAAGTTAACGCCTGTTGTGTTATCTACAACAACTGGGCGATCCCATGCAATTTCTGCAAAACTGTGTGAAGAAATTTCACAGTTACTCATGAATATATAAGTACCTTATGGTAATGTATAAGTTAATTTTATACACTAACAAAATTATGATAATCATGATCAGAATGTAATGAATAAACTGTCCTGAGTATAATTCTTTGTAAAAATAAAGAATAAACAAATAATAAAAATATTTTTTGTTGCCAATAATGATTTTTTTTCTCACAGAATATCTATATTTAAAGGTTGAGTACTACATCTAGATGGTCATTCTTGACTGCAATAAACCTTATAAAAAATTTTAAGCTGTACGTCACATTCCTCAGTGTGTGTTTTTTGTGTGATTTTTTTGCTTATTTGATGACCCGTAACTTTATTACTAGCCAAATATACAAAGTAGTGTTATACTTTTCTTAAACATATATACAAAGACTAAAAGCTGTGTAGATTTCAGATTTTTATATTCACTCCCATCAGAGATATTTGAACCCAAAGTTTGCAACTTTTGAAAAATTTACATTTTTAAAAATTCATAAAATATTAAGGGTTACAATACAGCCATTGTGAATTTTTTAGGTAACACTTTAGACATGTATATTTAAATAAAAAAATAGTTCATGTTGTATATGTAATGTTTTGTGTATGAAAAAAAAATCGTGAATATTGAAATTTCACAAAATTATATTCTCAACTTAATTAATTTTTTTCTTACATAAGGATGATAGATACAGCAATTTACCATCATACCTTTCTTTTAGATTGATATCTTTCAAACAAATCCCTTTTTGTTTTATCTCTCTAGGACTTATAGTTTAAAAGTTATGAAGCTTTCCGTAAACGTTTACAAACCCTAAAATAAGCGTGCGGGGCGTTTAAAAAATGGCCGCCACGGGTAAACCGCTTAAGATAAAAAAATTTTAAAAACGGTTTTATATTCCTCTAACATAAGGCAAGCAACCCTGGAAGGTTCACATTTTTTAAAATTGGTCAAGCAACCAATTTATTTTTTATTGGATCAGTTCATATGGATTTACCCATTGGCAAGCATGCGTTGGAAAGATAATTGTGAGAAATATTTGAATTGAAGACAAATAAATGAACTGCTATATATTTTGATCATAGCCAAATATAAAAAAGTATTAATAATTATTAATAATATATAACTATTAAAACTTGTAATAATAATAATTAATACTAAGTGGCAATGTTGTAATTATAATTACAACACAGCCACAACAAGTTAAAAAGAAAATAATAAAAATACACAAATAGTCATTTTCAATTCAGATTCGTTCCTTTAAGTTTTATATTCTCAGCAAGTTTCTTTATTTCAGAACATTAGTTTTTAAAAAGTTAATTTACCGATGTAGTCAACTTTCTCTACGTAACGTTATTTTCTTGATCAAATGAAATCTATTCTTGTTAAAACTGAATATAATATATACTATTATACAGGGTGTCCCAAATTTAAATGTAAAAACTTCAGGAACTTATGTATATATATAAATACCAATTAAACATATATAATATAATATATAATACTAATTAGGAGAGAAAATAATTTATTACACTTTAATATTTAAATAATATACAAACAGAACCACATAGAAGATTTGATTGTTATGTATTTGCAATTTTTGTTTTATTTTACTGTTAAATATGTTAAAATATGATTTTGATAGTTGGCATAAAAACATTATAGCAATAACTGCCTCACTTCCGTTGCTGACAGGATTTTGTTGAATATAATGAAAATGAAATTCTAAGGTAATAAGCTTCAGTTATCAGAACAACCCAGTAAACAAGGATTACAAAACGGATTAGAGATATGTTCTGGGTTTGAAGAATAAAATAAAAATTGTAAATACATAACGATCAAATCTTATATGTGGTTCTGTCTGTATATTATTTAAATATTAAGTTGTAATGTATTATTATTGCAATAAACAATTAATATTTATAATCACTTTGATAATAATTAAAGTAACAAATTATTTCTCCTAATTAGTATATATATATATATATATGCATACGTTTCCTGAGTTTTGAGGGTGCTGAAATGGAATTCTAGGGATAAAAATTTTTTTTACCACATTTTACAGTGTAACAGCTAAAATTTTTCAAGTGAAGTACGTTCAATATATTTTTTTCACAAAAACCGACCTCGGATTCCAATTCAGCATTCAAAAGAATCCTTAAATACGAAATTTCACCCAAATATAAAAATAAAAATTTTTAAGCTTCAAAATTTGCCTGACCAAATGTAGGCAACTTTTATTTAAATTGATAAAAACATTAATTACGCTTAGACGGTTTAACCTATCAACTTTATTTTTTTACACAAAATATAGGGTTGTAATACGCATGAAATGTATTTGGTTTCAACATCCTATCTGGTTTCAAACTCAAGTTAAAAATCAAAATGATTTTTGGATTTTCCAATCTTTTTAATAGGTTTTTGTTCATCGAACTTTACATTTTTATACATCAAAAGAAAGCTGAGACTCTCCTCTTTCCAGCGATACCAACCAGTGAATTGTGTGACAAAGTAATGACGATTTAAAGGTATGCAACCAATAATCGGTTAAAAAATTTCATTTTCCTAGAAGAGGGTGAAAAAAATGTAATTTTTTGATTTTGTTGAATAAGCGTTTTTAATGTTTTTGAGAGTGCTGAATTAGAATATGACGTCAATTTTTGTGTGAAAAAATCTACAGAGGTAGTTTGCTTGAAAAACTCATCTTTTTTTAGAATTTAATTAACCTAAACCAAAATCTATGGAGCGACTGTATTTTTCCTTAAATTCGCAATCAAAACTAAAAATCTTGGTGCAAGAATCATGTCGATATCATTTTTTAAACTCGAGATAAAAATTTTTAAGCTTCAATTAATTAGTTTGATGCTATTTTATTTTTTTTTTCTCGTCTCCTAGTGCCCATTGGTCGGAACGGCAAAATATGTGTCTAATATTTTTCGACCAGGAACCTCCAAAAAATATTGCCAACAAGATCCGTGAGAGACTGAGTGTGTCCTCCCCTTCTAAGCAAAAACGAGCAAATCTCTAAAGGACTTTTTGTCTTAGTTTTTCGGTCCCCTATAAGTTCCTGAAGTTTTGCCATTTAAATATGGGACACCCTGTATAATCTATGGTTATATATTTGCGTTGTCTGATCGTCAAAGTGACATGCTTCGTTATCTGAGAGGTGAAAATCTTTAAAATACTATTAGGTAAGTCCATGCTCTCTCAGATATTGTTTCAATTTATAGTGTGTACTTTTGAGTTTTTTGTAGTTTGCTGGATTAATGCTTGGAATCTATATCTGGAATCAATAGGTACTATACCTAATACTGGTAAAGTAACTGAATAAATCCTTAAGCTGTAGTAAAAACATATTAGAACGATTAGCAATGATCTCTAAATCAGTCGACATTGATCGGATATTGAGCAGATTTAAAGTTAGGCTGTATAAAAAATAGTAGAAAGTATAATTAAAATAATAATTTTAATATATTATTAAAGTTATTAAATTTCATACCCTAGAGAAATAAAAATAAATCTACAATTAATAATATATATATATATATATAATATATATATATATATATATATATATATATATATATATATATATATATATATATATATATATACGATTCATATAAGCATTACTTAAAATTCTGTTTTTTCCTATTCTCCTAAGCAGTTTCACTGTTCTATGTACTAAAATTATTTATAATGACCTTCATTTCACTTAAGTTATAGATGATGTTGCAAACAATGGAATCTGCAATTCAAAATTAAACTTCATAATCACTCAAGGTTAACTAAACGTGTAAGGACATAATGAGTAGTCCACAAGCTTGTTTGTACAGCCAACCAGCTCAAATGATAATAGATGAACTATTTACTAATGATCGTTAGGTTTGAAACATCTTCATACTGTTATTAGTATAGGCTATAAACATTAATAGGTTCTTTTATATATATATATATATATATATATATATATATATATATATATATATATATATATATATATATATATATATTATTTTATTTATTTATTTATTTTTTTTTTATTTTTTTTTTGAAGAGAAAAGATTTGACCCGATCGGAATTCGAACCCAAGTTTCCACCTCTCTAGCGTGGCGCCTTATCCAACTAGGCCACCGGGGTCGTTTTCGAACCAGGCAAATCCTCTCTCTTCAGTGATCCACCCCGGGCACTCGCAAATCGCGATGTGATTTCGGGGATGAATGTTCATATTGAACATTACATTTAACTTGGATCTATTGACAATCCGTCACCGGTATATATATATATGTAACCCGGGGGTTATGGATCACTGAAGAGAGAGGATTTGCCTGGTTCGGATACGACCCCGGTGGCCTAGTTGGATAAGGCGCCACGCTAGAGAGGTGGAAACTTGGGTTTGAATCCCGACCGGGTCAAATCTTTTCTCTTGAACAAATAAAATAATATATTTAATAATATTGATTTATATCAAGAAAAATTACATATATATATATATATATATATATATATATATATATATATATATATATATATATATATATATATATATATATATGATATATTTTTTTTTTTTTTTTTATTGTAATAAATGTACAATCTGCCTTAGTGAAAAGAAATAGGTAACAAAGATAACGATGTATTTATTCATGCCATATATACAAATACACACGACACATGCATACAGCAACGCACGCACGCACGCACGCACACACACACACACACACACACACACACACACACACACACACACACACACACACACACACACACACACACACACACACACACACACACACACACACACACACACACACACACACACACACACACACACACACACACACACACACACACACACACCCACACACACACACACACACACACACACACACACACACACACACACACACACGCGCGCGCGCGCGCACACACACACAATTAATAATAATAAAAGATAAAAATAAATAAAATTATCTTATAATCATCAAAATAAATGAAATAGTAATTTAAATTAATTAACAACTATTAAAATACAAAAAATATTATGATTCATTCATACTATATGTACAATACAAGCACACTCAGCCGGGGAACCCAAAATCGAGCCTCTCCACCACTTATTGGGATAACGGCCAGACCCGAAGCGATCTCGCGCTGCTCTAATAGCTGCATCAGAGGTAATATCCAGTGGAGGCTGAGTGGGAGCGCTTTGGCCACAGATGTCGCTACCAGCACTCCAACATATCTTTATTTTACAAAAGGTCTTTTTAAGTGAAAAAAAAAACAAAAAACACATTACCTTGTGTCCGATCTTCACTGACTAGAATTATGTTTAGTGTATCTTCGTTTGTTTTTTTTTTAAATATTTTTAATCGAGCAAAAGCAGAAAGTTAACCATTTTTAAACTCTTAAAAAATGTGCAACATTAATTACTGACCAAACAATGTAAAGTGTAATGTGTAGGGTAATGAAAAGGCCGTAATAACCTGGAAGTTAATCGCCCAAATATAAACCTCAATCTACAATCTGACCAAACATATAGTATGTATCTTTCCTAATTGCTTATTTTCAAATTCCATCACCAATTTATCGTGTTAGAAGAAATTCACAATCCATTTTAGAGTGCGAATAGGAAATGAATATTTCCTAATGAATATATGAAAAGGAACGAAATAATGAAATATATTCAGAAATTATAAATATATTTTGTCGAAAAGGAATGGCCCAGGGATCTACAGTCTCCTGATAAACATGATTGTTGAAGTTTTTATTGAGTGATTAAAATTGAAATAAAAACTTAAGTTTACTTATAAATTTACTTTATACTATACTATACTATTATATACTATTTTTAGAAATAAATTATTAAAAGATTTGTCACAACTGAAATCGTCCCACTGACCCGAAACGCAGAGAATAGCGACCTGACGACCTTTGGATCGTTTCCAAGTTCGCAGTGGACATCTGGGCATGTGATTGAGGATAGAAGGCAAGGACACAGAGGTGATTAACTAATTGCTGAATACTCGAAAGTAAACCATCACCACAAATAAAACTACCAAAATCAAAACTATGTTTATAATATAATTCATCATTACTCATTGATGTATATTTTTAAAGGTCATATATAGTTACTAGGAGACTATGTTTTAACTTTGAGCCAAGAACATGAGTTGTATGAGCTGTTAGATGTGAAATTTACATCACAAACAGCGCAGACTAAAGAGAATCCGTTAACAGAACTCCCTAGGCTATGTATGTGCTTTGAGATACGGGCCCTCCTAGTCTCGTATTCACAAAAGAAATAAAAAATTAATATCCCAAGCACATTTTGATATTTATAGGAGTCTTCTTTTCGGATAATTTCACATACTTAATATTGTGTTTTGAATTAGCCAATTCAAATTAAAACGTGGCGCTAATGGTAAACCTGACAATGTAATTGCCTAAATTTTGCATACAAAGATATTATGGCTGTTTAAGATGTCGAATTTTGTTTATAATACTTGTTGCCAATGAATTTCTCACAGGCCCATAAAATTTGCATTATATTTTAAATTATATTTTAAAATGTCCTCAAGATTGAAATTAAAGAGCAGAATTAATAATACCACTGTATACCTATTGGTAGCACTAATATCATAGATCCACAACGAGAAAAGCTCATACAACCATTTTTTATTTAGAATAGAATAGAATAGAATAGAAAAATAATTTTATTCTGGGACAAAGTCCCTTAAGAATAACAGATAATTGCAGGTATAACTAAATTAAATCTGGTTAGAGACATAATGAGCTACAAAAAAGAAAAACAATAATACATTAATGACACTATGTACATAGAAGAATCATTAAATAAAGAGAAAAGAAAAGAAGATAACATTTTACAGATTAGAGGAGATAGAATTAATTAAATAAGAAAAAATAAAAAATAAAATGATATAGAAAAATCTTATGGTACAATGATATGATTTGTATGTACAATAGAAGTACCCAATGTTATATTCATGGAAAGTTAAATTTTTATTAAGAGGAATCTCAATTATTCCAGAACTGAATCCAGCGATGCAATAATAATTTTTGACTAAGTAGTTAGATAGTTAGCAAGCGTCAGTCTGGATGAGAAGGAGGTATTGGAAATATAAATATTTGAATGTTTTCAGGGATTTAGCTTGTCTGATGTGAGGAGGGATGGAGTTCCAGAGGATTGTTGAGCCGTATGGTATCGAATATTTCTGTAATTCCTACACATTTACTGGATGTATATTTTCTTTACAGTTTTAAACATCAATAAAAAGATAAAAATCAAATTCCTAGAACTAAGTTTGTTAATTAAATTTTATTAATGTTACAAGTTTCTGAGAGAAATAAAATAATAACTAAGACATGCAATTATGAGATTAGTTAAGCCTGAAGATGGGAATTTAATTTCCGATACAAGCAGCTGACCGTGCGTTATTAATAAAATTGGGGGTAATAACTGCCTAATACCGCCAGCAGAGTGACACCACCTTGCTCATCATAGAAGAAGGAAGACCATCCGTCTACAGAGGACCTACCAGCAGCCGAGGACACCGATCTTTATCGGTCCTAATGTCTATATAATGAGTTCATTTCCTCATTATAATTCATATCTACTACAATAATAGATATTAAAAATTTCGCAGTTTTTATGGAAATATAATATATACATATGTAATGTATTACAAATGGAAAGTTAAAGATATCCTAAAATTCAGTTAATTATTGAAAATTTGCAGAATAACTTTGTTACTGAAAATCAAAGCAATTGATAGTGTACCTTACAAAATCTGATAAGGTTCTCAAGTTCATAGAAATAAATGTTCATTACTAGTGATGGGGAGGAAAAGGGAAATAGAGAAATTGGAAATCAAGGAAAAGAAAATGTTGAGGAAGATCATGGGTCCCAAATTCCAAAAAAGCAAACAAGTTTTCTACAGGAACGAAGCCCTCTACATTATGTTGGAGAGAATATCGGACACAATAAGGAAAAGGAGGATTGATTTCTATGGATATGATATATATTACGAATGAATCCTGACAGGTTAACTAAACAAATCTCTTACAAAAGAATCTGAAAGAACTACAGGTTACTGAAGTTATGTTGAAGGATGGTACAGCCAAGACCATAACCAAAGACAAAACGTTCCAAGCTATGACCAACAACAGAAAAAGGATTCAGATATCAGAGGAAAGGAAGAGGAGGTCAGTTAGAACGAAGAACTATTGGAAGAAAAAGAAGCATCTTGGAAGTGATTGATCAAACGTACCCCATAGTCGGGTGAAGCAGAAAAAAAAAATATTCATTAAATTGAGAGAAATAGGAAAGAAGCAACCCTTCTTATTACTAGTGCCACACAAATTAAAAATATGTTTTCTTGTCTGGTAGTATTAATTAATATACTTTAAAATATCTTTGGAAGATCTAATTATTACATAAATCAAAATCAATGGTTGGCCAAAAAGTTTTTTTTTTTTTTTTTTTTTTTTTTTTTTTCCAAGCCCCTATTTGGATGAAACTGAAGTTGGATAGGATTTCATGGATGTTTGGCCTTTTTCTGCACTGTGTGCACTGTAAGGCCTACAGAAGGTTTTTGTAATGCTTGATGTTTTTGTTGATCAGAAAGATAATGTTTAGGTGATGGGGCTCACCTAAACCTTGTTGTTCAACTTAAAAACTAATTAAGGCCAAAAAGTAAATTATTGCAATCAATATAAATCACTTTTTTTAGTTCACAACATAATAGCCATAGCTGAGCATATATTATAATATTATTTAAAAACAATTTTTAATTTTTCACTTTCCATTTTTTATTTCCATCTGGTAATAGTGTAACAAAGAGTTAATTTGCTGAATATTTAACAATACAGGCCTTGTAGGCATGGAGGAGTGTAGCACTCAACAATACCAAAAACAAATTGAAGATTAAAAAAGCAATGAAGTATTAACAACAACAATTAATGTTGTTAAGTCAACTGGGGGAAAATCTAGATTAAATCCTGCTTGATAAATAACATTTGTTTCATTGTTACAATTAAAACCTTGTCGTCATGTTAAATATATTAGGAATCCAATGTGAAAAATATTTCTTTTATGACGCTTGAGATTAACGTACCGATAAGCGCACAACTTAGACCGACAAGGAGGAGCGCACGTATCTCACAGATCCAACTTGTTTCAAATAAGCATATCTGCCTTTTTAATGGTCATATCTATATTAAATACATGTTTAAAAAGGCAGGTATTTTAATTAGTACAGTTTATTTGATAAAGCTCATGCGTTTATTGATAATAAATAAATAGATAAATTACAATAAATGTTTATTAATTACTTATTTCAAGGGAATATGTTATCAATATGCTACCATTTAGCATTATTCTAAATTTGTGAAATCATACCCACGCCAGCATTTTTTGGTACATTTTTCGTTAAAACCTTAAAACTATTCGTTCGATCCAAAATTTATTTTTCTCAACTGATAGCTGACTAAATTTGCAATCAGGCCCATATATTAAATTGATATAAAGTCAAGTAAAATACCAATGCCAGCACACCAAAACCTCGTACTGTTGTGAAATCCAAGTTTTTTGGCACATTTTTCGTTATTACCCGAAAACTATTCTTCCGATCCAAAATTTATTTTTCTCATCTGATAGCTGCCTAAATTTGCAATCAGGTCCATATATTAAATTGATATAAAGTCACGTAAAATACCAATGCCAGCACACCAAATCCTCGTACTATTGTGAAATCCAATTTTTTTTGGCACATTTTTCGTTAAAACCTTAAAACTATTCGTTCGATTCAAAATTTTTTTTTTCAACTGATAGCTGACTAAATTTGCAATCAGAAATATATATTAAATTGATATAAAGTCAAGTAAAATACCAATGCCAGCACACCAACCTCGTACTGTTGTGAAATCCAAGTTTTTTGGCACATTTTTCGTTATTACCCGTAAACTATTCTTCCGATCCAAAATTTATTTTTCTCATCTGATAGCTGCCTAAATTTGCAATCAGATCCTTATATTTAATTGATATAAAGTCATGTAAAATACCAATGCCAGCACACCAAATCCTCGTACTGTTGTGAAATCCAAGTTTTTTGGCACATTTTTCCCTATAACCCCCAAACTATTTGTTTTATCCAAAATTTATTTTTTTCAATGAAAGCTTACTAAATTTACAATCAAATCAAATTACATTATGATGAATGAATCCCGCAAAATGCCCACGCCAGCCTACTGTAACATGTAAAATTGTTATGTTTTTACCAAAACATACACATTTAGCCTGCTGGCATGGATTTCAATTAAATATTCATGTATAATATGTGATATCAAATTTAGTCAACTTTCAGTTGAAAAAAATAAATTTTGGTTTAGAAACTATAATTCAGTGAGTATGAAGAGTGTTTTTTTTCTTTGGACGTGTTCTAAATTTTGAAACCTATAGATGACCGATAAAACCTTCTATTAAACTTGTCCGCCGTTCGTTCGACCCACAGAATTGAACCGCAAATATTCTCTAACAGGAAGCTTCCTCTACCCGATGAAATAATTGTTAAGTGAAAGATAAGTAAATCGTCCCATCCAGAAGCTAAAAGAGATCAATATGGTCCGTTTCCGGGTGTCTAACTTTAAGGAACACGGGGGCCCGGTTCAGTGTCGTCAGTGCCAGCAATACGGATACAGCATGAAATACTGTGAGGCAGCCGCTCCTTCGCAGAGGCATCCGGATGGGACCAGCAGCAGCAGGCGTCGACCACTTCGAAGAAGTCAACCAGCCAGCCCCGGGTCATCGTCGAGGAAATACACCTGTACGTGACCTGTTGTTTCACGCACAGTCGCGTAGCAGGTTTGTCGTCCTGGGCGACCTCAATGCCAAGCATCCGGCGTGGCTGTGTCGCAGCAGCAATCCATCGGGAAATATCATTACCAGGATGCGAATCCAGGTCTACCACCCTGGCGTTCACACCTTCCGCTCGGACTTCGACCCTACTAAGACATCGACTTTGGACCTCCTGATCACCAGGGACAGGTGACACAGCGTCACCGACTGCTGAGCACTACCGTTCAGCACCTCTGATTATCGCTCTGTACTCTACATCTTCGAGGGTACTCCAGTCACACCACCGGCTACAAAGTACAGGCTACAGAAAGAGGACTGGAAAGGGTACAGGGCTTCGATCGGGGAGTGTCTCCCTAAGGTGACGCCTTGCCTGACCCCTGGTGAAATTGATGCAGCAGTGAAGACCATCACAACCACCATCCTTGATGCAGCCGACGCCAACATCCCGAAGTTTGCTCCTCTACCAAACTACCTCCGACCTCCACCCCGGCACATCCTGGAGTTTTAAAGCAGAGGAACAACCTCCGAAACATATTCTGTCGCACTAGAGACTACAGCTTGAAGCCGTCCATCAACGCCATGACCCGGCAAATTGTCAGGCTCATGAGCAATTGGAAGACGGCCTTGTGACACGACCAACTGCTACGGACTCACAACGACCATGGACAGTTTTGGAGGTTGGTCAGAACCTTTGTCAATAAAAGGAGGGCGGTTTTCCTGACCGATGGTGACCAGCTGCTCACATCTACTGAACAGGCTGAAGAACTAGCCCGCGAATATGCCGCCAAGGATGCTGCAGTCTACGCGTCCAGCCTCAACCCCGGCTGGGCCCTCAAGATGGCTGAGAGGGCGACCTCCACCATCGTCGAGGCGCTGAAGACATGCGGCATTAAGGTGAACTCTAGAAAGACTGACGCCATAGTGACGTCCTTCAGTAAGCGCGGTAAATCTCAAAAACTGCCGAAGAGTTTTACAGTGGATGGCATCGAGCAGACCATCTCCAGCTCCATCGTATACCTTGGCGTCAGTCTCGACAGGCACCTCACCTTTTCGACGCATGTCCATCACTTCCTTACCTCTCTCCAGATATCCCTCAGGCTGAAACTTCAGATTTATAAGTCCATCATTAGACCCACACTCCTCCACGGTGCTCCACTGCTGCATCATATGTACGAAACTACACTACGCGCCCTCCGAACGTTCCAGAACACCGTCCTTCGACAAATCGTCCGCGGCACCAGCCTTGAGAGGGCCAAAAACACCCGGATCCTCGCGGAGCTGAGGATGCCCACGATCCCGGCCTTTATCAGTCGCCGGCACGTCAAATTCTTTGACGGGCTGAGCTACTGTGCCAACCCTCTCTTCAGGGACATAGCCCCGCCTCCCAGGCCAGGGAGGTGGCAAGGCACGATCCCCTTAGCGTACGTACCGCCGAGGGAAGCGGTTCAGACCATACGGACTGACCCGATACCCACCATCGCCGGCAGAGTGCTTCCTCCGCACTCGACATGTAGACGGATTGCCTCCAGCAGACTGAGACCCTCCAGAGATGGCAGAGCTACATAAAAAATCTTAAAATGCCGAAAGGCAATAAAAGATCCATTACCATAATTTTCTTTTCTTTGTATGAATTTGTAATAAAGCCGGAGGTTAGGAAAAAAACAACAAAAAAAACAAAAAAAAACAAAAAAAAAACGACCAATTATAATCGCTTCCCCCCCCATATCACTGACAAACCTCAGGATGAGATTAAGAGCAATGGGTATCACTGATTTTTCGGCTAACAATTCAAAGAAAGAAACCAGGCTCTACTGTAACACAGAAATAGACCATGGCAAAGCCGCCCTCCTCCTTCGGACCGATGTAGCCGTACAATTTCACTCCTTCGCTCCAAGGGGGAACAAGCGGTCCAATAAGTACGTGCTTCACGGCTACGACATTGATCACCCTGTCGATGAAATTGCTGAGGAATTAAAAAGCCGCCTGCCCGGATTCAAACAGGCGAGAAGGCTTACCAGAAGTGAGGGCAACAACGAACGGTATCTCGGTGAGGGAATACAGATTGTTACTGAACATACCACTAAACTGGAAGACATCCGGAAGCTTATAGTGGTGAACCAGATTCGCTTCAGAGCTTCAACTTTTAAGGAAGACGGTGGACCAGTGCAGTGCCGACAATGTCAGCAGTTCGGTCACGCTATGAAATACTGTTGCTGGACATGTAGATGCCCCTAGTGTGGGGATCCCCACCTCTTCGAGCAATGCCCTAAGCGAGTCAATACTACGCCTAAATGTCCTAATTGCGAGGGCTCTCACTCAGCCCTTAGAGTAGAGAGCCCTTAGAGCCCTTAGAGATTGTCAGCCACAATTCCAGCACCAGCTCCGGTTCCGGAGTTGAATGATATGAACTTCCCAGCAGCCCGCCCAACCCGAGCTAACACAATCTTCTCTCAGGGTGTAGTACCTGAACGCAAGGAAATAGCGGCCCGCACACTGCTTGTGATCAGACTGCTTGTGAAATTCGATGCTTGAACACGTAGTACTAAATTACAATACCCGAGGCTTCAATTCAAAGCAGACTGAACTAGAGATCCTCCTACTATAGCACCGGCCAGCGGTCGTGGCTTTGACTGATATCATGCTCTCTCCCACCACCCGAATATTCTTTCCAGGATACGTTGTGTACAGAGAAACCACACAAAATGGTACCCCTGCAGGAGTAGCAATTCTCGTCAGAAGAGACATACCATCACGCCTTATTTCGAATCCAGTCTATTTCTGCAAGGGTACCCACATAATCACTGTTGATGTCCACTTGAAACACCGTTACAGGTTCAGTTGTAAGCTCTACAGGAGACCACGTGCAAATCATACGACGGTACGCAACCTATTGTACCATGCTCAGACAAAGAGCAGGTATGTCGTCCTTGGAGACCTCAACGCCCGTCATACAGCTTGGCTCTGCCCCAGCAATAATCCACTGGGTACTATCGTTACGAAAATGCATCTGGCCGTCTTCCTACCGGGTGTGCACACATTCAGGCAAATGTCCAACTCATCATGGACCTCAACGCTGGACCTACTCCTTACCAGAGACCTCCACATCTCTTACTTTTCTAATGCCTGGAAAAGAACTGTTGTTGTTCCGTTACTGAAGCCAGGTAAAAGGGGTGACTCTGCGGACCACTATCGTCCAATCAGCCTTCTTTCACATATCAGTAAGGTCTTCGATTGATTTGTTCACTATCACCTCGTGAACCACTGCTTCAGTGAAGGCGTCATCCCTCCCGAACAAACTGGGTTCCAACGAGGTGTCGCCTGTGATCATCATCTGGTGAAACTTCAGACGCATACCATTAACCAGATGCACAGGAATAAAGCTACGGCGTTTATATCCCTCGATTGCTCACAAGCATTCGACAGTGTTTCTCATTCGCTGTTACAATGCCGTCTAGAAGAGTTCAGGTTTCCCGTAGCCTTATGTCGACTTATCGATAACTACCTCAAAGGTAAATCGTTTATAGTGAGGGTAGGGGAAAGCCTGTCTTCACCTGTCCCCACCACACGTGGAGTGCCACAAGGTTCGGTCCTCGGACCAATACTCTTCAACGTTTTCACTGCACCTGTAGTTGCCATTAAACATCCTGAAGCGGTGGTGGCTGCTTATGCTGACGACATAGGAGTTTATACATCTAGCATGAATGCGAAAAGGGCACTTAGTATGGCTGAGAGGGCAACAGAGACCTTAGTTGAAGCACTCAAGTCGTGTGGAATCAAGGTGAACCCTAGAATGACCGAGGCCATCATAATGTATTTTCAAAAAGGGAAGAGAAAGCAATTGCCTACCCACTTCACTGTGAACAGTGTGAAACAGACGCTGTCAAACTCAGTCCTCTACCTAGGCATTCACCTTGATCGACACCTTACTTTCTCTACTCATGTGAGAAGTAGGATTAAGCTGGCCTGCCAGAAGACGTACCGCCTTAACTACAGTTATACAAAGCCATCATCCGCCCCACCCTACTTCACGGCGCCCCAATTCTTCAGTAGATGTATACAACAACACTTAAAGCACTTCAGGGCTTTCAGAACTTAGTTCTCCGACGAATAGTCCCAGGCCTGGTAGGTGGCAAGGTTTGAACACCTTAGCGGACGTATTCGCTTAGGGAAGGGGTTCAGGCTTTTTAGACTGATCCATTTTCACACCATCGCCAGCAGAGTGATTCCTCTTCACTCGATCAAGACCATAGGAAGACAACAGTCAACCGAGGCGCCAGGATCTACGATAGCAACAAATCTTAAAATGCTGAGAAAGCAACAGAAGATCATTCGATACCAATTATTTATTTAATATTATTTATTTATTTAATATTTTTTTCATATTAATAAATGGAGGATAATAAAAAAAAAAAAAAAAAAAAAAAAAAAAAAAAAAAAAAAAAAAAAAAAAAAAAAAAAAAAAAAAAAAAAAAAAAAAAAAAAAAAAAAAAAAAAAAAAAAAAAAAAAAACAACTTGACGTATCTCAATTTTTCCCACTCTTCAGGGACTGAAGAAACTAATTATTTTTCTTTCCTTTCAAAAAAATTAAAAATTTTACTTGGTTCTTATGATCCATTATTCCGCTCCGAGCGGAATTTAGAAAAAAATGAAATTTTAGGGAAATTAAGCAGGAAATTTTGAATGAAATGGTATGAGAATAAAATTTCTTCAAAAAATGAGATACTTCATGTTGCTTCTACAACGACGAAATGGTATTCTATTAACCAGCACTCTCTCTTTCCAACGAGTATGGCGACTCTATTGGAAAAATATTCATCTTTTCACTCTACATTTGTTTATTTGACATCTGAATACCAGACAGCAATCTTCCTCATTATATATACCCTCTTTTTATATATTACTTGCGTCCTTTTATTATCCGTGTTTGGTTGAATCCTTAACCAAACACTAATTACTAACCTTCCTCTCACTGTTCGATCAAACATCATTTATTTCATCCAAAACCTCAATTAGTAACTTTACGAAAATATATAAAGAATATATTGTTAATAAAATGAAATAACTTTTTATGTCAAAATATGACCAAAATGGGTAACAGTGGTCTATTCCCAAGCTTTCTATACCATATGAAGAAATAGTTAACTCATTTTTAAATTATTGCTGTTTGAATATTTTTATAATGTTTAAGGTAAAATAAGATCTCACTGATTATATAATAGCTTTTAAATTACCCAATAGTTCTTTATTATTTTATTGCAAGACGAAGAAATAACGGCAAACTAGTAAAATGGACCAGAACCAAAAATATTCAAATCAACACTTGTGCAGAATCACAACTGCTTATAAGCCAATTAATTTACCATGTAAATTTACAAAAAAAAAAAAAAGAAAAAAGAAAAAAGTAATACAAACATGACTAAAAACTTTGATGTAACTAAAAAATTACAATTGTACGCTTTATTTTTTTAAGAAGAAAGAGTTTAAAGTAACTGGAATGTCACCTTCAAGTATCATCATTAAACATCCCTTTGAATGACTTTACATAGGTGTGAGGAGTTTTACTATCCTGATAACTTGAAAAAGTTAATAACAGCATTACTTGAAACATGGAAGCAAATCACGCAAGGTGTTAAATTGACGGATATCACAAATGTGTCTGGAAAGGTTGAAGCAGTCATGCAATCGAGAGGGATGATATTTGTACTAGAAAGTTTATATTTGGAGAAAACATTTATTACCCGGTATAAAACCGTAGATATGTTTCATGTTCAAATGCCTGACTGTATTAAGTAATGATCAAGAATCTGAAAAACAATGTCTTTATAATACTGCAGATTTATGGAACACGGGAAATAAAAAAAAAATTTAAAAAACCGACGACGCTTCTAAATTATACAGGCCAACAAAAAAAAAAAAAAAAAAAAAAAGAATGCTTTTGAAAACTTTTTTTACTTTAATAGCTGACTTTTATAGGTTTTTGTGTGCTGAATCCAAATCTGGTCTTAGTTTTTTTTGGATCACCCATAGTTTTTGAGACATTTGTTTTTTTTTTATATAATTTAAAAAAGCATATATAACTGTTTCGTATAAATATAAAGCATTATATAACTGTTTCATGAGGCCTAACGCCTAGAAACGTAGAATGTTTCTAGGATCTATAAGGTTTTTGCGGAGAATGTTCTTCTCGCCGGGTTTTAATGACTCCCTCACAGGCCAGTTCTTTCTGCACCAATGTTGATCCCTTGCTCTACTGTCCCATTCACACAAAAAACATGGAAATTTGATAAAACCGCCTTGCTGACCAAGAAGCATGCATGTTACTTTCAAGTCATCCAACCATGAGCCGAATAGCCAATTTTATTCAACACTATTTCTAGGTTTTCATAGCTCTCTTTCATATGTACAGAATGGCCAACAGGTATAGATGCATAAGTGCTACTATTGTGTAATAAAACAGCTTTTAAACTAGTTTTGGAAGAATCAATGAACAGCCTCCAGTCTTCTTTTTTGTATTCACCACCAAACTCTTTGATCAAACCTGGAATGTTTGAGCAGTACACTAAATCACCCCCTTGTTCAAAAAATTTCGAAAACTGCTGCTCTCTCTTCCTATACACATATATGCTAGTTCCAACTGCCAACAAGTTCTTTTCTTTTAGTCTAGAACCAAGCAATTCAGCTTTTTCTTTTGTTAACCCAAGATCCCTAACTAAGTCGTTAAGCTCAATCTGAGTAACAGTTTAGGCTCTATATTTGCTGTAGCACATTGGAACTCTTCATCATCTTGCTCATCTATATCTATATCTGTTTCAGCAGTGCTGCCATCTCTTCTACATCCAGCAGAAATTATTTTACAATTTTATTTGTAGTAAATAAAAGCTGTTAAATTTTGAAAAGCTGTTAATATATTGATGCGTAAATGTGAAAAAATGGTAGGTGATACGGCTTAATAAGTGTCATATTTGGATATAGCACCCTAAAAAACAGAATAATAGGTGTTTCAAGTAAAAAAGTTTTTTCATCATTGATTTAATTCAAATATTTTAATTTTGTATACTTATTTTAAAGAACTAGCATCCACATCGCGGATTTACCCACCCTCAAAAGTGAAGAACTTAGGTAATTGTTTATCAATAAAAATCCAGTATTGAAGTATGCAATTGAGAATTTTTTCTTCAATGCTATTTTCACGCATAGTAGTCATTTTTAACCTGGCTTAAATAACACGGATTAGTTGTTTGAAAATTACCACAAAGAATAATTAGACCTCCAATTTTTAATTTTAATTTATAAGTTGATAAAACAGAGGATAGAGAGCATTAAGAAACTGTTGTAGATGCACTTCATTATCAGTGCTTACAACTTAAGGCCCAAGAATCATATTTTTAAACATAAATTAAAAAAAAACAAAAAAAAAACATAGGATTGAAATTTCGATTTCGGTAATTATTTTTATTCAGAAAAAATAATTTTATAGGTTTCATTTACTTAATTTTTAATTTCTAACCATAAAAGTGCGGCATACCTTGTTTCTGCCACTCAATGGTGACTATTCTAACTTATTATTGTAAATTTTGCTATTCATAAACCTTTCTAGAACTATAAAAATCATGTCAAGACATGGTACAGATGGGTTCACTAGTTTCCCACTATAAAACCTATTACGAAATGGTGCTCACTACATATCAGTCCATTTTGAAACTTTAATGGGGTCGGCATTTCGCACCACATATTTACAGCTGTTTTAATAATTTGATTGAATATAAGTTTTATTATCGATTATCGATATGTTATTAGCGATTTCAAGTTCTACATAGCATTGTACCTTTGTAACCTCTCATGTAGAATAGCACTCGCCACCAACCGGTAAATTTTCAAACTTCACTGCACCCAACCTATTTGTGGCTTTTATAACAAAAAATAATAGAAAATATGTAAATATTATCATTGCTAAACAATTCTTGAACTACGAAGATGATTTAGTTAAAATTTAGTAAAGATTGGTTCAGTAGTTTTCGTGGTTAGTGATAACAAATGAAAAATGGCTTATCCTTTTATATAATAGTATAGATTATTATTATACAGAATTAAATAAAAACAAGTTCTTGTTTTAACATTTATATTGTTAATTACTACTACAATCCATGTAATTCGGCAAGAGACTTTCAAATGAAATGATAATTCCTCTTATTTTAATAGGAATAAGTCGGCTATAAAACTGTAAATATATAAGTATATAGTTTTATTAGTTTCCTTAAAAATTAGACCAATTTTAACTTCTTAAAACCAAGAAGATTTTAGACCAATCATTAAAAAGGATCTACTTAAGCAAAGGTAGAAAGTTAATTAAAGTTTAGTATGTTGTATACAGAGTCCCGTTATTGATCCTACCTTTTCGATCCCTAGGACCTTATTTAATTTGGTAAGCTAAAGACAAATTACAGTAGCAATTTATAGCAAATATATAAAATTTTCAAAGTCATTTCATATAGTATTTTTTGTATGCATAAATAGTTGGTTTAAAAATAAAAAAAACAACAAACCATATAAAAATTGTAAAAAAAATAAATATATCTGGTTCAATTCGCATTTTTTTTTTTTTTTTTTAATTGCTAGGTAGCAAAATATTAAAAAAAAAAAAAAAAGCATTTTTTCGAGGTGGCGAAGTTGATGATCGAAAACCCCTGAAAAAATTAATTAGGAAACAATACTTAAAAACTTTAATATCCTCCAGGTTGGAATAATAATTTGAAGCACTATGTCTCAAAAACTAAAACTAAAAATATATGTTTTACTTAAAATAATTGTACAAAACTTGTATTTCTGCGGATTTCACATTCGAATCGCAGTACGATACATTTTCTACAACACCTAAAGTAAAGATGTACACAAAAATACAAAGAAACCTTAAATTAATCCTTTCTTGCTCAAGTTCCCACAAGGACTTCGAGGTCGAAAAAATAGTTTATTTATTGTTATGTACATACAACGTGCTAAAATTTTATAAACTTTGTTAGGTAAAAGTAAGCAAATATTGACTGGACTATTTGGTCATTTCATATAATTAAGAGTCTGTCGATAATCACTGAGTATGTTTACTTCAGGGAAACCTTTACAGAGGGCGAAATAGAAAAAAAAAAAAAAAAAAAATTAAAACAAAGTTGGACAGGTCCTACTCTTGGAGTAAGCTGTCCACAGAAATTGGGTGGCAATCGATCAGAAAGAAGACAATGGAAGGAAGCTGGAGGAGGAAGTCAGGGCCAGACAACGAGTCATAGCTTTAAATTTAATATGATATATATAGTGTAAACAAAACAGAAAAGAAATATTATATATATACAAATATATATATATATATATATATATATATATATATTCCAATTATTAATTTATTTAAATAGTCCTTTTTATAAATATACGACTTCTAAAGACGCTGCAAACATAATTTTGAATCATACAGAACAATACACAAACACTAATATCCCCCACAACAATGGTGATGACACTCTGAATCTATGTCCCCAGATATCAACGATCTGTAAAAAGTTCAAATCGCCTTATCGGAAATACTCGAAACCACCGCTAGAAGCTCCCTTTCGATCGCGCTCTACGTTCGGCGTCGTTTTTTCGTCATGCAATAGGCTTTTCCCCTTCCGAATGCAAGCGGAATGTTTTACGGAAACGGGGAACGCCAAGCTGTGTGGTACTTCTTCTTGATACTCGAGTTGGTCGATAAATAAAAATGAACGATAATAGTTCACCATGCCCACTATTAAATGGGGAATTACTAGGTCTTATAATACCCTGTTTGAGAAGGTCCCCTAATTGTTCTCTGATGATGTCCCTCATGGCTTGCGGGTATCTCCTGTCTTTAACATAAATGGGGGGTTTCGTCTTTTAAATTTATTCGGTGAACCGTTCTCCCAGTAGTCGGTAGAACCTCATTTTCCTTATAAAATAAACTATCATATTGTTCCACTACCCTAATACTGTTTCCTTTCTACATTCGACTACCCCAATGTTAATACCTGCTCCGCTTTTATTCATCGTTGTAGCCTCATACTTCCGTTTCCCCATCCCACAACGCCAATTTTTCCGGTTGATTTTCATCCGCATGCCAACTCGCTGTAATATATCGCAACCCACGATTAGATCATATCCGGCGGTCAGCTTCTCTATTACATGGATTTTTATCCGCGAATCTCGCCCTGTTAATTCGTAGAGATTCAAAAATGTTTCCCCTAGGGTCTGACATTTACCGCTAACCGTCGATACTGCGCACTCACATGGTTTGCACACGCCCCAAATGCCTAGTTTCTCCGCCCCTCCTCTACTTATTAGCGAGTTTGTGCTACCTGTGTCTATTAAGAATTTCACCCCCGATTCCTCCAACCCCGCCACGGGCAACCGAGCTTGCCTTCCCCTCTTCACGCCGTTATTGATTAATAAATCCCCCGCTCGGTTACCCCGCCCCTTACCGTACCCTCAATCCGCACGCGAACGCCCCCGGTGTCACCTCGGCCCCGGCAGGACCACCCCTCCAGGCATTCCCACCACTCACCTCGTGTCTCCTCGTAGTCGTAAAGACGCTAACATAATTTTGAATCATACAGAACAATACACACAAATACCCACAACAATGGTGATATTGAATCTACATACGATTATCTTAAACAGATACTCATTTTCTCACTACCATGCAAGCGGAATTTAAAACAAAGCTACTTCTGGTCCGAGGTCGATAAATAAAAACACAAGCTATATTTTTATGCAAAATAATTTGGCACAAGCTGTGGTAAAGATAAAGAGCAGAATTAATGTATGGTACCTAGTTAATAACTACAAAATATTTATTTAAATTCGAGTTGATTTTGAAACTTGCACCAAACAAAATATTTTTAAATCTGTAGCATCTTTTTTTGTAACGGTCTGATATTAGTATTATTAGTTATATTCTTCTGATCATTCTGTTATCTTTTGCAACAATATATCTTCAATGGGTTATCGGAATTTGTGTAAGACACAAACTGAAGCGGCATTGTCCGTTATCAAAGATAAGGCCCCTTAAGACAGGTTTGCTCTTTTAATGTCAATTGGGAGCATTGAACCTTCAATAGGATACTAGACCACTTCAATGGATTTCAGTTTAATTTGAAAATGTATGGATATCTTTCTAACTTTGACTGCTATAAATATGTATGTTGAATGGAGTATAGGAGCTGGGAGTCAGAGCCGTTAGGGAGATAATTGAGTAAAAAACAGTTAAAATGGTATGGTCACGTTAATAGAATGAGAGTCGACCGTAAGACCAAGTGGTTTCTTGAAGTGAGACCGGAACGATGACGACCTAGGAGCAAAAGAAAACTAATGTAACTCCATAATATCGAGAAGTTTGGCTAATACCGAAGCTGTAATACCATGCTGGAGAGGAGAAGGCTTTCTCAAGAAAGGGACTTTTAGTCAAGATAGTCAGAGGCAGAACATCACTTAAAATTATTACCAAAGCAAAACGCCAATCCTTTTCTTTTTGCCATTATTTGAGAAAAAAAGAAATATATGATTTATGGGTCTTTAGTTATCAGCACTAATAATGCAGTCTATTATCCGTAAGAATTTCTGAATATTGTCTCTGTCCATCTGGATTACCAACTCATACATTGAAATTCAAAATTGGATGTCTAATAATGGTTTTACGTAATCTTCAAACACCTAATCGGAGCAATTTTAACCCGGTTAAAAATTAATGATATGCATTAATATCATAAATATTATTAAGGAAATAGTGTTTATTCATTGCATGCTACAATACAAGATTTTTAACGGTAAACGAATAAAACTTCAATTATTAGTTGAAATTATACAATTTTCTTATTTAAGAGCAGGCGAATCCGCGATGGGGGATGCTAGTGAAGTATAAATGAGTAAGTTGGTGTTACCAGGATTCGAGCTTCGATTGATGGATGATAAAAGACTTTAACAACAGTATAACATGGTTTATATTTGTAGTGGCTAAGCACTCTGATTCTTTAGTTATAAGTATTTTATAACCTGTTTAAGGTATTGTTTTTTATACCAGTCAACGGACAACAGTTAGGTCAATTTATATTCAATTGAAGAATTAGCCAAAAATCACTCAACTTTGTTTTCCAATCTTGCACAGAGCTTGTGCTATGGATTAAAATCAACGATCGTCTGATTTCTGAATAATTTTTAAAGTCAAATATAACGTTACAATTTGTCTGATAAAAGAGGACCAACACGATTATGACAAACAATGAAGTACATTTTCAGTATACTTTTGAATGGATTTAAGTTCACTAAAATCTTTTAGCTTGAGATGAATATCGACAGTTTTCAAACCGTTCCTGTAACTATTTTTTACGTTTTGTAAATTTATTTTGACAAAAAAAGAGACCATATCGACAAAAAGGTTCTCACACGTGTGATATGGCAATGCCAGTATTTACAGCTATAATATTTTTATCGTGAAGAATATATAGTCGGTCAATGAGAACATAATTTAAAGAGGACATCAAAATGTCAAAAATAAAGTACAATATAATTTACAATCACTCTTTGCACTATGCACCCAAAAAATTCAATATTTTAATTTATACTTCGTGGGTGGCACTCAGCCACTTTGGGAACTCTAGCTAACCTGTTTCTAATTATAGCTGCCGCCCTTTAGGTCTCTTCAAGAGAGAAATATAAGTAGCCATATTCCGGAAGGAACATACAATGGTTCTATATTTGTATGACTGTATAGCAATTACGTAAATAATTTTTTTCATTTCGATCCATCAATCATTTAATTTTTATAACATTATTATTACTATTGTTATAAATATATGTATTAGCGTTAAATTTGACCCATAGACATGGATAAAACGTTTCCCGTTGTTAAAAAAAAAATTAATGTTTTGCATTAAATCTTCATCCAGATTAGCTTACACCTTAATACACAATTTATTTTTAGTTACATTTCAAAGTTTTCAGCTTAATATTAATTTATTTTTAGTATTTTCAACAGTCCTTTATAGTTCTTTATATTATCCAAATAGGGGTTTTAAAGTAAATGGCTCTAATAAGAGTCCAAATTATGTAGCATCGCACAATCTATATTTATGCATAGGTTAGTGAAAACCAGCATAATCCATTTTTTGTATTATTTTTTTTATATTTGTTGATTTCCTAAAATAAATCACATGCGTTAAAACGAGGATGTTTTTAGTACTTATTTCAAATCATTGATAAAAGTTCCATACGAAGTATTTTGTGATGCGGCTTTACAACCGTTTTTTTTTATTTATAATGGCTCTTGTACCAGCCACTACCCAATATTACCACTCATTACCTCATACCGCCCCTCACAACCTGTTTCTGGAGGCCCCATTGGTCCAAAATCGGACAAAGAAATCTAAAATTTTCCAAATCAAATATATTTTATTTAATAAGATTTTTTGGGATTAGGAACTCGAATCTGACTTTCGTTTTAAGTTATACATTTTCGCAAAAATTCATTTTTCGAAATTTCATACTTGGCTTTTTTAAGTATGCTTCTACGTTATTATTTCATCGTCCAATATTCACAATTTTCGGAAAAAATATTTTCATTGGGTTTCTGGGGCCTATTTTCACTCAGAAGACTGAAATTCAAATGAGGTATTAAATATTGTTGGAGATAATGTTACAATTTTTTTTTTTAACCAATTTGCAACCCATGAGCTTTCTCTGTTCAAGATTATAGTTCAATACTCTCTTCTTGAAATGAAATGAAATGAAAAATAATCTTTATTCTGGGACACCTTGTCCCTTAAGAATAACATATAAGAACAATAAAAAGGTATTATTGTCTGACTGCGTACATATCAGGCAGTAACTTATATAGAGTGTAAATTATATACTACAAGTCTTTGGGTTTACATAAAAAAATAAATAAATAAGTAAATAACAAAATTAAAATAAAATAAAAGAAAAAGAAATAGTCTAGCAATAAAATATTATTACATAATTTCGGAAGATTGATAATTGAGGAGGTAGATGAATAAATTATGTTTAAAGGAAGTGAGAGAAGGAACATTGCGGATCGAAATGGGTATGGAATTCCAGAATAAAGCTGCACGATTAATAAAGGATTTTTCAAAGGAAGCAGTTCGATGAGAAGGGATATACAGATCTATAGGCTGAGATCTGGTGTTCAAAAGATGAATGGAAGAACGAAGGGCAAGGATGTCGTAAATGTACGAAGGTTTTTTGGACTTTAAGGATTGGAATAGAAAGGAACCAAGGAAGTATTGTCTCCGAAACTTGGATAAAGCCACCTCAACTCGGAATACCAGCAAGTGATGTGAGAACGCCTGGGGATCCCATAAATGAATCTTATAAAGGAGTTCATTAATCTTTTCACCTTCATTTCAAGCTCGCCAGACAGTCCTCCGTATACTAAGCATCCATAATCGAGGTGGGGAAGGATGAGGGAAGATACTAACAATTGAAGGGTATTGCGAGGGAAAGATTCACGGAATCTTAGGAGCTGTTTGAGGATGGAGATGGTTTTTCTTGTTAGTTTCAAAAGTAAAAATCATTATGATGTTTTTCTTGAATAAGAAAACGGTTCACTATAAGCTTTCTTATTTATATTTTATTAAGGTATTAATCCATTTAGCAAAAATAATAAATAAATAAAACTTCCAACTTTTATTTTTGATGTTAAGAGAGATAAGTGATATACCATTTTATGACTCGCCGCCTGAAAGAATACATTTTCTAATAATTCTAGTTGATATTATGCAAAAGAAAATGAAATTTACCGTTTTGCATGACCTAATTAAACCATCTAATAGGAAATTATATGGCATCTGTGTCTGTCGTTTAGGATGATATTGATAAAATAATCCTTTTGTATATTCGTTGTTGTTGAAAAGCTACCTGAACATTCAAAAGGAATAACAAAACAAAGGATGATATTCAACCTTCCCATCTAATTGTTCTCATTAACCTAACCGAACTGCAAGGTCACGTGAAAGAAAACGTGTGAAAATAAGACTTCTGGGTTTAATTATTCAAAACATTTAACATTGTTCAAGTCTAATTCGCAATACATCAAGTATATAATCTATATATACATCTATGTACGTATTTACTTACCAACTTATCTGTTTTTCACCTAATGAATTTTAGATTGATAAAGCATCTCTAAATAGAACTCGCAAAAAAAAAAAAAAAAAAAAAAAAAAAAAAAAAAAAAAAAAAAAGTAAAAATATAAACTAATGAATTTTAAAACTGTTTTCCTTTCTCTAATGGGAGGATGAAATCTTTTGAACTTTATGCATGAGATAATTTTTGGTGGGCCTTATATTTACTTAATAATTTCATTTCTAAAATAATGTTATTCAATTTAAATTAAGGTTTTAATAATCATTAAATATATAGATTCAATCAATTCAAAGTAATTAGTTCTAAAATCAGAAAACGACGAAACTTTTATCTTCTATTTTTTTTTTTTTATAACAGAGCAATATTGGTTGCTAAGTCCCTATTGAAAATTATACTATTTGAAAACATGTATAGATGAGGTTGCGAAGTGCTTATAAAACATTTGCAATCCAAGATTCTTGGTTGAATAGATGCCATCATCCATAATACCAACATCCAATGTGTATACAATTTTCTTTAGTTAACCGAGGCTCCCATATACATATTTTGAACACATAAATTCCATTCCGGAGAAGTTTTTATTTTAAATTAATATCTCAAAATATTTTTAATTAGAAAATATATATATTAATTACATTGAAATATAATCATATTATAGAGTTCCCCACAGTAATCAAAATTTATTTTAAAACAAATCAATTAAATAAATTATGGAGGGATTGTGAAGTCTTGGAATTTAAAGGACTTTCATGTAATACTATCTGAAAGAATATTATTCAAACTCTTCAAAATCTTGAAACATGTATCGAAAACCATTTCATTCAAATTTTGATTTTAAACAATTTAATTATATTATTAATTAATATAGGAAATATAAATCAATAGATTTCTATTCTGTTTTTCGTTTTTAACAATGCAGGAAAATGGGAACCATTAGGTCTTCAATAAGTAGAATGCATTTACAGCGTCATGTATTATAAGAATAAAACCTTTCTTACAATATCATTAAACGTTTACTTAGGGTAGTACTTTAAAATATTATTTTCTAAATTCTTTGAATTTTACGGACTAAAATATATGATTCAAATTTAATAAAATACTTAAATAAAATAAATGAATAATGCATTACTACCTCCAACTGGTGGGGTGGGGGAGGGGTGACTCAAAGGACACGTTTCGACCTGCCTTATAGTCCAAGCAACGAAGGGGAGGGGGGTGACTCAAAGGACACGTTTCGACCTGCCTTAGTTCCTAAGTAAGTGAAAATTCAAATGATTTACTTTAATTTGACGTTTTAAGATTTTATAACATTTTTTTGCTGATACTGATTAGTATGTTTGTCACTATAAATCAATGGTTTATTTGGCTTTTAAGTCAAACTTTCTAAAATTCATCTTCAAATTGTACCCTTTTATTTATTTTTTATTAAATAAAATTGTTTAAGGCATTTTAAACGAACGCTATTTTGAAAGACTCGAGCAATCGAAGCACAGGCATCACAGGTCACTTTGAAATCTTAAGTCAAACTTTCTTACCGGTAAACAAGGAGAAAGTTCCCTAACCAAAAGAAAGTTTTGACTCAAAACAAATATGAAATGAATTAATAAATGTTGTATTTATTTATTTGTACAAAAGATTAAGCATCGGATAGAAACAGAATAGGTTTATAACAAAAGAGAGGTTTACTAAAAGTAGTTTGGTTTCTAATATATTTGCCGATATAAATATATTTATGTATTTCTTGCATAGATATACTATATAGAAATATATAACTATATAAATATAGTTATATATTTCTCGAACTATTCCGAAAATATGAAAAATAAATATATACATATAACTCAGTTAAATAAGTAGTTTAAAATAAATCCCAGTTATTTAGCTTTAGTTTAGACAGTTATATCTTATCACTATAGCAAAATTAAATGTGTAATGGGGATATATATTCTACAAATGCCATTTTTCAAAATATTGATTACCGTATTGTTATGACAACATAAATTAAATATATTTTAATGTTAACACCTTATGTCGATGGTTGATGTATCGTCTTTCTTGCCATGGCCTAGAAAGCAGATTTTCTCTTAAGGTTAACATAGCTTCACTATGAAAACTGAAACTAAATATTGAACGAAGAAGCTTTGTAAGTTAGTTACAAACAAACAAGTTGTAACTATAGAGGGAGGCGAGAGTACGAAAACCATTTGAGGAAATATCGACTTGTCGAGGCCGACTGCGGCGAGTTTTGGAAACAGTCTAGCAATAATGGAGGCCGGGTTCGGGGTGTGTATCCTATAGTGATTTTTTCAATAGTCGGATATTATCTCTCTATGCCTTTCCCACGAATATGTCCAGCTTAAAGCTAGGTAAGCTTCTTCTTTCGATAAAGTGTCTATTTAGTTTTGGTTCCGTTCTTTCAATTGTAACACTTTGACTTAAACCATTCTCTGTCCTTTTTTGGATCCAACTGAAACCGACCTACACTCTCAGTCCTTTCATACAACCCTTCCAGTAGATTAGAAATTTTTACCTTTTTTTTATTAACCGTTTCATAGTGCATCCTTTTACTTCGTGGAAACAAGCCTTTTCATTATATTTTAAATCTTATACTGATACTTATGCACTAACTGTTTATCAATAAATTGTTATGAAATACACCCTTTAGTAAATTGTCTAGTGTTAGTATATGCTTTCATTTGCATGATTTTTTAAAAATTTAAAGTGTTGAATGTTTATTTTTGAATGGCATTGATTTATAATTAATACAATTTTAAAGTTAAATATTTAGTAAATTAATGGAAAGAAGAGAAAGTAAAGGATACAGTTTAAGTGAACCTTACTTTGATATACTCTCATAGAATTAGATATTTGGAGCTACAAACTGTGTTATAGTGTTGCTTGTGTATCGTATACAAATTGAGGCTGGAACAAGTTGAAGGCTATCGGAGATTAAGAAATGTTGGAATCTCGATCAGCGGTTGCCTGCAGAGATACTTGGCAAGGGAAATTAAATGTGATACGACCGCCACCCCACCATATGGCAGCGATGAGACCTCACGGTATGTAAAAATGCTGTAAAATTAATAGTATTTATTTGTTCTAAGACGATTCTTAAGTATCGACTTCTTTTTGCTCAATACTTTCTGGTCGTTAAAATAATGTGTTATTCTGAGTAGTAAACTTCTTACAGAAAAATAAATCTGTTTTAATAAAATCAGCAATCACTTTTCGTGTCATTATCTGTATTATTTAAACTGCGGATAACTATTTCTTTTAATCTTCATGTTAAGTATACTTTTAGTGATACTTTTACTTACTTTGTTATTGTTGTTGATACCTAGAGTAATTTTTTCTATTACTTTAGCTACATTTCATGAATAATAAACAAGGAATACGACAAAGCTTTTTGCAAATAGCCTGTAGCTGATGGTTGTATTAGTTTACATATTCTAAGAATTTTCATCTTCAATGTTTGTATTAATCAATTGTTTTTTCCTATACTGCTTAAGACTTTTTGCTTATTGTTTTATTTTTTGGAAGGTTGCTGTTTATAAACATTGGCATTGAAATTAGACATTTCTTAACATGTAGGTAGCCTAGAGGATTTTACTGATAAAATATTTTTTTAATTACTACTGAAAGTTCCTAGCTGGTTTCGCACTTAAATGTTGATCTGTTTACTTTCTAAAGTGTATAGATCTTATTTTTAACTGGCATTACTAAATATGTTTAAATTTAATATTTTAAATCAAAATTCTAATAACATAAGAAATAATCACCTTTAATGAGTATTATTGAAAAATATCTCTGTATTCTTATACATATGTTCTATTTCTATGAGGAAATATAAACATATCGCATTTGTTAAGCTTATGAGATGATAAGTTTTATTTGGAAGGTTTATTATTTGTTTTATACTTTTATGTGACTTGATCACCTTGACATCATTCCTCACTTATTTTCTGTTTACAATTTTCTATGTGGCAGAAACTGAATGTTAATTGACATTCATAGTTATTACTAAAATTAGTGTTTTAATGTTTACTTACCGACAATTCAATACTTGTTATTACTTTTCATTTGCTCTGTAATTTATTGCATGTGAATTGTAATCATGGATTATTTTTGTTCATACTTCGAAATGCAATGTAAATTTAGCAAATATTTGATTTATTATTCAGTTTTCATATAATTATATCATAAACCTTTTATAAGCTTCACACTGTGTCTTTCGTTTTATTAATACTATATTTTATGTTCTGTAAGTTTTATCTGAACTATCAAAAGTGTTTCTGTGCTCTTGTACTAGTCTTTGGTTTGAATCATTCATATTTTTGTTTAATTACTATCAACGAGTATGACCTCTGATGTTATAATTAGTACTCATTTTTATAGTGTTTGATTTATGATACATTATTTAAAGTATATATATTTTAACTAAATTTATAAAAATAAAATCTCATCATTAATCACCTTTGATATTCCTGGGACGATGTGTATTAATACTCTGGGCTCTGATTTCTTTCGAGGACTAAGTTAGTTTACGCTTTAGGATTTTTTGTAATCAGATGAATTAAATATTAACACTTTTTTACCATTTTTATAAAATTATTGTGTAAAACATTTCTTTGTATAATAATTTTATTAAATGTCTGATATTTTTTTCTTTATAATTTGGTACCTTCTTCATATGTTTTTATTTTGAAACCATGAAACCATGTTTTTTTAAAAAATGGCCTTCTCCTCATATAATTCCCATCTTCTGGATGGTCCTAAATTCAATTACCATTTTTTATAAAATCGTATCTAATTAATTGTAATTATGGAAAAGTCTGTTAGTTCAATCATTTCTTTATCTTTATGTTTTCTGTAGAAGTGTACCACAAAGTTTTGAACATAAGATTGAGTCTTGATAGGAAGTTAGGTGCTCTGACAGTTAGAGATAATGCTGAAATGGCATTTAGTGCTTAGTTGTTATCACTTAAGAAATGAAATGAAAAACAAAGTGACTGAATACAAAAATCCTATTTTACTTGTATTTTAATACATATTCACCCACTTTGACTGTAATTATCCATCCCCTTATAAAATTCTATTTCATGACCTTGTTGTTTTCTATGTTTAAGAAAAACTTCTTTCTTTTTTTTTTTCATAACGTATTGTCAGTTCTTCACAATTCGTTGGCTACATAAGAAAGTGGCCCTTTTGATCACGTATCTGTCAATAATATGCCCTTGACGCTCTCCAGTCACCATTATAATTTGTGATCGAAACTTCAAAATTGTAAGTTTAAATTTATAGGGAAGAACACAAAACAAATAACTCCGTACTTCTATTCTATCTATACAATTTTTCTAATTATGTTTCTAATGAAATGCTTTACTTTGTTTAATGTTTTCAACAATGGAATATATTTTTCGTTATATATTTACTTTCTGTTCATTTCCATGGTTACAAGAAAAAATGCTTTCTATTTTATCAACCAATAAGCTTTAATTATCTCTTTAATTATCTCTTAACCATAGATTGAACATACTCAGAAGTTCTCATTAATACTCACAAGGGGACGTTTGCAGTTGTAACTCACAGATTTGAATGCCGATTTTTGTGTGGGTAGTAGGGACCTGTAATAGTGCAAAACTAGAGTTATAGCCGCCAATGGGCATTAGGAACAGAGAAAAAAAATAAAATATGAAAATCACGTTTTTTTTTTTTTCTCAGCTCTCAGTCAAGATAGAGAAATGATTCTTTCACGTTTAATTGAAGTTATGTAAGGTAATATAAAAATACTTTCGTTATGCTCAAGACACCAACCGGCTTTAGGGTGCTCAAAAACTCTAAAAAAAATGACAAAATTCCAAGGAAATCCGCTGTAAATCAGTGGAAACTTTTTTTTATGAAAAACTGACCTCAAATCTCGATTTAACAACCCATAAAACCCTTATATGTGAAATTTTATCAAAATAAAAAAATATTGATTTTTTACCCCTTTCGAGGAGGTTAAAATTTTGAAGTTGAGATTTCATCAACATTTTCTACCGGCCATAACAAATGCTGTGTTCAACTGACTGCAATAGTAATAGCATCACTAGAATCAGCATACATTCTGCTTTTTATCCATGCCTAACATTGGATTTACTCCCGATTTTAGTGGACAAAAACTGATGTGAATGAAAAAATCCAAGGTCAGCTATAACTTGAGATATTTCAATAAGGGGAAATCCTACAACCTCCGGATTTGTGCTAAACTATGCAGTTTTAAGGTTTCTAGATGACCTTAAAATTTGGTCTTAATCAGTTGCGAAATATGTGAGATAGCGCAAATTATTTACATTTTTCCAGAAATTGACAGCCCCTACCCTTCTAAAATCCTACAAAATTTTAAAGGTAAAAAAAAAATTATTTTTGATTTCGACAAAATTAAGTTTCTACATGTTTTTTGAGATGAGGAATCTGAAAATAATATCACTTTTTAGTTACAAAATTTTCCTCACCTATATTATATAAATAAAACGTTTTAAATGACATATTTTTATTTCAAATTGCATAGAAATCCTAAGATTAATGAATAATCTAAAATTAATATCAGGTTTCGGTTTAAAAAAATGTATATATTTTTTAAATGGTCTTATTTGAAATTTATTGTGTAAAGCTAAAATAATAATAGAAAAAGATCATTTTATATCAGTCTTATTTATATAATATAGGTGAGGAAAATTTTGTAACTAAAAAGTGATATTATTTTCAGATTCCTCATCTCAAAAAACATGTAGAAACTTAATTTTGTCGAAATCAAAAATAATTTTTTTTTTACCTTTAAAATTTTGTAGGATTTTAGAAGGGTAGGGGCTGTCAATTTCTGGAAAAATGTAAATAATTTGCGCTATCTCACATATTTCGCAACTGATTAAGACCAAATTTTAAGGTCATCTAGAAACCTTAAAACTGCATAGTTTAGCACAAATCCGGAGGTTGTAGGATTTCCCCTTATTGAAATATCTCAAGTTATAGCTGACCTTGGATTTTTTCATTCACATCAGTTTTTGTCCACTAAAATCGGGAGTAAATCCAATGTTATAGGCATGGATAAAAAGCAGAATGTATGCTGATTCTAGTGATGCTATTACTATTGCAGTCAGTTGAACACAGCATTTGTTATGGCCGGTAGAAAATGTTGATGAAATCTCAACTTCAAAATTTTAACCTCCTCGAAAGGGGTAAAAAATCAATATTTTTTTATTTTGATAAAATTTCACATATAAGGATTTTATGGGTTGTTAAATCGAGATTTGAGGTCAGTTTTTCATAAAAAAAAGTTTCCACTGATTTACAGCGGATTTCCTTGGAATTTTGTCATTTTTTTTAGAGTTTTTGAGCACCCTAAAGCCGGTTGGTGTCTTGAGCATAACGAAAGTATTTTTATATCAAATACCTTACATAACTTCAATTAAACGTGAAAGAATCATTTCTCTATCTTGACTGAGAGCTGAGAAAAAAAATAAAACGTGATTTTCATATTTTATTTTTTTTCTCTGTTCCTAATGCCCATTGGCGGCTATAACTCTAGTTTTGCACTATTATAGGTCCCTACTACCCACACAAAAATCGGCATTCAAATCTGTGAGTTACAACTGCAAACGTCCCCTTGTCAGATTAATGATTGAAAGATACAGTTGTTTAAAATGACACAGGAATTTTCAAATTTTGCAAACTTAAACTTCTCTCCATTTTCTCTGAATTCATATTTGTTCTATTAACAAAGATATTTTTCAATTTGGTATCCCAGTTTCATTATTATCTGGTTTCGTTTAATTTATTTGATAAAATTTTATTTTACTTATTAGCTTCACAATAATCTTAATAAATCTATATTTAAAGGTAAGAAAAAAGATTAATGGGATGTTTGTTTATATTTATTTACAACACTATTGAATTATATTAATTTAATTTGCCGACATCGGTTTATAATGCAAGCCCTTATCAGCTGAAGAACAATTTGAAGAAAAAAAAAAAAAAAAAAAAAAAAAAAAAAAAAAAAAAAAAAAAAAAAAAAAAAAAAAAAAAAAAAAAAAAAAGCTGTCTTCAGCCCTGATGAAGGCTTTGCGTTATTGCAATTTTATTATGTTATATATGACCACACAGCCTGACCCATCTTGTTTATACAATTAGAGTCAACAATATTACACTATTATATTTAAATGTTCTTAAGACTGTTTGAAGAGATACATAAACAATTTGTTGGAACTTAAATTTTATCCAGGTAAGTCTATCCTGTATGTTGATGATAATGTTTGACTTTTAAAATTTATATGGTATGGCTTTCTTTGCATGATCTTAGTTTCCACATTTTTATTTGTTTCAAGCTTTTTTATTGTAGTTCCCCATGATATTTTTTAAAATTTTGTTGTCATATCTTGTTCAGGTTATTGTTTTTCTAATTAATATATTTTATTAAATTTATTTTTTATTAAATTTATTTTTTATTAAATTAATTATTAATGCTAAGTGTCATGGTCTACTTAAGTTTTAGATCCCATGATTTGTATATTTACTTGATTGCACATAAGCAATTCAGTTGTAATGGCACTAAGTAATTAAATTTCATTTTAATTATTGAAGCTGTACAAATTTAAGTTCAAAACATTTTTGCTGTTTAAAGACAAGTAAAAATGCAATGTTAATATATTCTTTTCAATTTAGAAATGGATAGGATTTCCTAAAATAGGTCTTTATAGTTAAGGGAAATTATAAAAAAATTAATGATTGTATTATTTTACTTATGTTGACATTGCTTCGGGGAAGCGTGGAAGCTCAGTTGGTAAGGAACTTGATTACCATGTTAACACCCAGCCTCTGAAAATCTGAATACTCTTAATTGGGGGAAAACCTGGTGGTTGAGTGTGTATTATGTGGTCAAATCACCTCCTTTCACAACCGTTGGCCCAATAACAGTACACCCTTACCCAAGACTGTTCATGGGTTGTAAGTGGTACAGGTTTTTTTTTTTTTTACATTGCTTATAGTGAGTTATATCAAGGCAAAAAATGGTTGGGCTGCAATCAAAGCACATTTCTAAAATACAGCCATTTATTTTAACCCAAAATACAAAAAAGTATAAAAATAAACCAAGGGTGATTACAATATTTTTAAAGATATTGTTAATATTATCCACATGTTTAACAGAACATAATTTGATTAACAGTTACATAAAACATTGTTATGAAATCAGTTTCTTTTGGTATTTATTTTATACGCTGGTTTACAGATTTTGAATGATTTTATTTTGATAATTCATCTATTGAATATAATTTCATTTTTACAGTTACTAAACTATTAATCCAAATTGTATATCATATGTCAGTATTATGTTGCATATCCATATTTCCTTAATACTTTCAGGGATTTTTATTGATAATTTCAAATTTAAGTTGAAATTAATTATCTTTTGACTGATACCTTTGTTTTTGGGCTTTGTCATGATGGGAATCATAATTAGGAAGGTTTTCTCAATACTAAAAAAATATATAAAAATAATAAATCAGTACCTTATTACTAATACTAAGGTACATCTACCTGTAAGTAAGTTCTAGAATCAGCACTAAGTCTGCTATTCTTGGCTCTTCATGAGCTGTTACCCCCAAAAAGTTGTAAAAATTTGATTTATTTACAATTGCTTATTAGCAACATTAAATTGCATATGTCCACTAAGTTTTAATTTGATGTATTAAGTTGTACAGGATTTTTTATTTTCTGCTCTTTTATTTTATTTTTTAGCTGAATTCACTTACACCTCATTATATTTATTTTTAAATAAGAAATTGAAAATATTTTATAAAACATAATATAATATTTATTATATTTTTTATTTCTGAGATATTTTAATGATGAGAGGCTCCTCAGTCCTATTATAGGTTGACGGAGGAAGGAAAATGAGAAGATATTTCTTATTTATAGTAAATGGACTAATAACAATGCAAATCTGGTCTCTCCTTATCTTGTTTGTTTTCTTCATTTCATGATTTCTTAACTTTCTTGTATAACTTGAACTATTGAAACTAATTAAATAAAAATATACATTATACATGATAACTTAAGTCTCTGATTCTTGTTCTTAATGACAATTTTTGCTTTAATGATCTTTTCCTCTTACCATCTTCACCAGCCTGTTCTACTTCTGTCCGTCTTTGGCTCAATTAGTCTTATATGTGTATATTATATCTGTCCGTCTGATTTTATGTATTCTTCTTGGGCTCTTCCCCTACTATTTTGCATTCATGGTAGTTTTAAATATATCCTACTTTTCATTTTTCCTTCATATTTTTAGCTTATTCCCTACAGATTTATGGGATATAAACTTATATCCCTGAGCTTACTTTCTACTATAGCTAATTGAATAATCACATTTAAAAAAAGTGTAAATTACAGCTTTGTTTTAATTAAGTAAGATTTTTTTATTAATTCTGTTATTTGATTAGTCTTGTAAGTCTGTTTGCTTGTCTTCTCTTTTTGGAGGCTCAGCATATTCTGTATACCTACCTATCTGTTTACATTTAAGCGGAATATCTTATGTTCTCTTCCACACAGAGAACACAGAACAAATGATCTTCTAAATTACTTAGCATATTCACAAAGATAGAAATTGGTAAATGCTCTTTAATAATCAATAAATATTGTTGTGTTATGTATATAATATTATTTATTATTCTTGTCAGTTTCCATTTCATTTAATCTTGTTTTGAAATCATAGTTAATTTTTATTGATCTATTTAACAATTAAAATAGATTGTTATTGACTAATTTTCTTAATGGTTTAGGTAAATCAAGCCAAGAGGATGGGTATTATGTGGTGGCCAAGTATGATTATGCTGCTCAAGGGCCACAGGAACTCGATTTGAGAAAGAATGAGCGATATTTGCTTCTCGATGACTCCAAGCATTGGTGGAGAGTCCAGAATTCAAGGAATCACGCAGGCTACGTACCCAGTAATTACGTCAAGAAAGAAAAACATTCTCTCATTGACAGGTACATTTTGTTTTAAGTACAATATCTAAGTTAGTATAATGTTTTTATGTTAGTATGTTTTGTGTTACTGAAAATTTATGCATCAAATTTTATAGATTATTGGAATGCTATTAAAAATATATATGATAGCGAAAACACTTCTGATAATCTAAAACTGATCATTAAAGCTTCAATCAAATCAAAAGAGAAATTATTTTCACTTTGTTGTTTACAAATCTACTTCTTTGCTGAACAGATTTTTATAATTACATAATTATGAATTTATATTGAAGATATTTTAATGTTTCGACTAGGATAATGGGAACAATATATGTTTTTTTGAAGTCAACTCCAGCTTTCACCTCCTTTTGTTTCTAAACCCTACTAGAATTTAGATACTTGACATACTTAAGTGTCATTGGCTTCATGGCTTTCAATGCTTCTTATTATTAATTATTCTTATTCTTTAATACTATGTATTGATCTGAATTATTTTACTATTGCTTTCCTGTGCTAATTCTCATAATTATATTAATTGCATTTTATTTATATATATATTATATATATATATATATATATATATATATATATATATATTAATATAAAATATATAAAAATTTAATTTGTTATATTTTGTTGAGTAAAATATATAATGGTTTTTTTTTTCCCCCATTTTCTTGAGGCAGAGGCAGTCTTAAAACTTAACCAGTGAAGAGATTATTTTTTGTCAAAAATATATATTTACTTATGATAAGAAATTCATGTGATTCTTTTATTAGTTCTTTTCTTAAAAGACACTTACTTGTCTTTTGAACCTCATAATGGAATTATCTCGTGTAATCTAGAATTTAAATAAATTATCTAAATGTATTTATTTATGTAAGTACATTAATCTGTGACTTGGTACTAGTTGGACCAATACTTCCCAGTTTTAGGTGGGGGCATTTGAAATTTAAAAATTCTTGAGCCCATTACTTAAAATTTATTTTTATCAAATTAATTTTATTTAATTATAAATTTATCTATTTTTAGGATAGTTGACCTTAGAGCTCTAAAACCTTGAACACTAAAATACCAGTTACTATAGAATTATTACTATAATCCTTCTGTTCAATTGTAACTAACTCTATCTTAAATTGATTTTAAGATTTAGTAACTACTGTTCATTATCCTAATTTGTTTTTATTTATTAAATAATTGACTAGTTAATACTTAGGGTTGTCAAATATACTAATTTAAATTAATTTTTAATGAGGTTGATGCAAAACTTGGAAAATAAATTGTTTTAATTTTTGGGATCAATCGCTTATGCCATGGATACAATGAATATATGTTAGTTTTACAAGGATCATGCTGATTCAACTTTAGAAACGACTTTTAACTAATGCATACACATATCAATGGAGGCGCGGTAGCTCAGTGGGTAAGGAGCTTGACTACCATGCTCCCAAGCCCGAGTTCAAGTCCAACTGAAGGCAGAAAATTTATGTTCTATCATTTCGGCCGTGGATCGAATTTGAGGTCGGGAGACCCCTCTGGGGCACACCCAGCCTCTTAAAAAATAGGTACCCTTCATTGGGGAAAACCTGGTAGTTGAGAGTGAATTCTAGCCAAATCACCTCCTTTCACAACCATTGGCTCAGAAACAGTACATCCTTGCCTAAGTACTGAACCCGAGACCCTTCATGGGTTGTAAGTGGTACAAGTTTTTTTTTTTTTTTTTTTTTTTTTTTTTTTTTTTTTTTTTTTTTTTTTTTTTTTTTTTTTTTTTTTTTTATACACATATCAATGTTATTGTGGCCGTTGATGGTTTCTTTGGTACAGAGATGATTTAAAAGATTAATTAAGGTTGTTATAACTTTAAGGATTTATTGTTGTCATTAATATGGTCAGTATTCATAAGGTTTTTGAGGATAATGCTGATTCCGAAAACATAATAGACTTTTCAATCATACATAAACATGAGAATGTTAATTCAAAACATCCTCTCACATATGGATTTTGATTAACTATTATTGTTTAAAGCTTTAATAATAAATGTATGGGTGGCCATCTTATTTAGTTCTCATTCCACAGCCATGGTTCCGTGGACGAGCTAGGACATTTTCCAACTCCTTTCACATTCTTTCCAATGCCCATTTCAATATAAATGGCTTGGTAAAAATGAGTGATATACCAAGAAAACATGCAATGTAAAAAAAAAAAAAAAAAAAGTATACTGGCTATAAACTATAGGAAAAAATCCTGGGAGTGCTAACCACACCATGTATGCGTCACTGGAAGATACTTTCAAATTGGTTCGATTGAACAAAATATTTTTGACGGTTAAATATCCTACTTTTTCAATCTCTCTACCTGATTAACTAATTGTTGTTCCTTTGAAAAGTGATTATGTTGGTTCTCTTATTAGGGGACACTCTCTCTTCCTATAAGCTGATTTGGTTCTGAGGATAAATTAACCAAAATTCTAGCCAAGGGCGGTGTGGATGGTTCAAGGTATATCGCTCATTTTCACCAAACAATTTATATTAAAATGAACATTAGAAAGAAGGTGAGAGGAGTTGGAATGGAAAATGCCCTTGCTCGTCAATGGAACCAGGACTAAATAAGATAATAAATATGGAATGAGAACTAAACAAGATGGCCACCCATAAATTTATTATTAAAGCTTTAAACAATAATAGTTAATCAAAATACATATGTGAGAGGATTTTTGCATATTTTAAATTAACATTCTCAACGGCCATAATAACATTGATATGTGTATGCATTAGTTAAAAGTCGTTTCTACATTTGAATCAGCATGATCCTTGTAAAACTAACATATATTCATTGTATCCATGGCATAAGCGATTGATCCCAAAAATTAAAACAATTTATTTTCCAAGTTTTGCATCAACCTCATTAAAAATTAATTTTAATTAGTATACTTGACAACTCTAACTTTTAAATAGTCAATTATTTAATAATTAAAAACAAATTAGGATAATGAACAGTAGTTATTATTTAATATGAAATTAAAATAATTATTTTTGTGTTGGGCAGGAATATTAATTTAATAATAATATTAATTCCATGTTAAATTGAAAAAAGTTTTTAAATTCAACAATTGTTATGAAAAAGTTTAAATTTGAAATTAAAACTAGAAAGCATCATCTGTAACTTAATGATGTTACCTATGTAATTTTTTTCATATTTTCTTTGACTTTTTAAGCTCATTCACTTGTTTGTTTAATATTTATAAAATAGACAATGTACTTATTTTGCTGAAAAACTGTTTAATATATATATATATGTATAAGTACTTTTATTAATTAGAATCATAATTTCAATGCTAAAGATGAACTGTATTAGTATACAGGACAGTGTTCTAGTGCAGTGAGGTCTATTTTAACTGCATAATTGGTGCTGTTTAGAATGGCTACAGCTTCCCGATGACTTAAGCAAGTCAATTTATCCTAGAGGACAGTTTGTCTTATGTCTGTAATTCTCTTTTTCATAAATCTACACTTGCACTCAGAACCTTATTTTCATTTTACGGATGAAGTTATAATTTGGCTCTTTACTACTATGAATGAACCTTTAAGTGGATGCATGTTTTAAAGAATAACTTTACACTAAGGCATAGTGAAAAACATTGCAGACAGTATGCGAAGGTGAGTGATTTGATTACTGGAATATTATATAATTTTTTTTCCTCAAAATCTTTATTCCAGTTAAAAAAATCTATGCTTAAAGAACTCGGACCCATTTGATACATGAAGTATTTATAGAAAACTAAATTTCAAGTGTCAATATATATTATACATGATTTTGATTTAATTCACTTTGAAATTTATTAATGATTTGATGTACCTCCACAAAATTGGAAACTTATATAACTAACTGATCACTGAAACTTAATTTCATGGTTGATGTACAGCATATTTTTTTGTTGCTAAAATTAGATATTTTAATGAAAGCTAACTGAGCTAAAATTGGAAGTATTTTTAATAGTAGTCTGAAGAAACAGTTACATTTTATTGAGAAAACACCATTTCTTACTTTATGTATTTATATTTTACTAGAATTTCCCTTCACGGCTTCGCCCTCACTCATGAGGAGAGAACTTTGATAATTTTAACTAATTAAGATTTCATGTTTTTATAGATAAAAATCTGGTATTAAAGTATGCTTTTGAGAATCATTTCTTTAATGATATTTTCACGCATAGCTGTAATTCTTTACATGGCACTATTAAACTGATTAGGTGGTTAAAGATTACATAAAAGCATGATTAAACATCCAATTTTTGATTTTAATACATGAGTTGGAAATCCAGTTGGCCTGAGACCATTGAGAAACTCTACCGGATAATGGACTATATTACCAATGCTTACCACTGAAGAACCATAATTCATTTTTTTTATGGATGATATCAAAAAGCAAAAGATCGATATTGAGATTTGGTGATTTGGTAGAAATAATTTTGAATAATTCATCTGGTTGGATTTTAATTTCTAATCTTAAAAGCTTATGACAATGTGACAAACCTCATTTCTGTCACTTTAACACTGTACATTTAAATTATTATTATAGTAAACTTTACTATCATAAATCTTCCTAGAACTATGTGGATGATGTAGTTCAAATTTGGTTCAAGGTTCAATAGTTTTACTAAAACTCAGTTTTGGAATGGCGATATCCACATATTGTTAGATTTTTAAACTTCGCTGGGATCCAGATGTCACACACACATATGCGCATATTATAGTATAACTGTATACATGTATATATATATATATATATATATATATATATATATATATATATATATATATATATATATAGCTTTCTTAATAACAATTTAATAAAATTAAGCAACTGTTATTATAAATTTCTAGCTCAATATAACACCGTATCTTTGTAACCTCTCTTCAATGGCGCTCACCACCTATTGGTCAATTTTCAAACTTCACAAACTTAAACTTTTTAACAACAATTTAAAGGAAAATATGTAAAGTTTATTGATGCTAAACCTTGCTTGGACTATGAAGATGATGTAGTCAAAATTTGGTGCAGATTGGTTCAGGAGTTTTCGCAGTTAGTGATCACAAATGAATAATGGCCTGTCCCTTTATATAATAGTATAGATTTGTTTTGAGAAATAATACATTATCAGAGAAAAAAAGTTTTTTAAATTTAATTGAATACATTGATTGGGGTTGTGATGACCAAGTATGTTGCAGTGCTGAGCACCTAGACATTGCTAAAATACAATTAAATAGCTTCCTTTTTTTTTTTTTAACATATTTATAACTTATGTTTTCATGATTCTTGTATGAAATATATAGAATATCTTGGTTTTGGATATGGTTCATATTTTGTTAAGCAGTTTGTTTTCAGTGATTTCAGGTAGTTTTTACTTGATTCTGGTTTAGGAAATGTATAGAAAAATTGTGGAGAAATCTCACAATTACCTTCAACAGTTAACCTAACCAAAGATTCTTACTTGATTTCATGTATGAATTTACCTACTCCATTTATATGCCTAAGACCCTAAATATTTAGCCTTAGCGAATAAGTGACCAAGTTGATCTGTTTTACAGTTTTGATTTGAATAATTTTCAAAACTTGACTACATAGGGGAAAGTTTTATAAAATCATATTCTGATGTTTTCTTCCCATTGTTTTTCTCCAAGTAATTATTTTTAATAATTGTTATAAAAGTTAATTTTATTACTAACTTGTGAGCTCAAATAATTTATTTGAATTAGCCGATTAGTTATAATAATTTTCACTAAATCTGTGTTAACTTTATTGAATACACTTGTAAAGATAATATTAATGGTTAACCTGCATTGAATTGATGATGTTTTTTTATTCCCTGTAAAATCCTAATCTTCCATCAGGAAAAATTATAAGAGAAGGCAGTGTGCCTATTGCACATTTTATTTTTCAGGTCGATTGATTATCTTGTTTTCTCAAGAAAAATAATCCCAGAAATTAACTTTATCAATTCTTGCATAGCTTTGATAATAAACTCAATTATACTGGATTCATTAGCACCAATTATCTCTTTACATGTTTCTCTGGCAGAGCTATCTTTTATTATAACTCTTTTAGTGCCTCAGTCCTGTCCAAATTCATTTATTTTAAAAATAAATTAACTATATTCAAATAATTATTTGTTTCTTTTAAGTGTTTACTTAACTTTCTAATTGAGAATTCTATCACTATTATTAAAAATACATTTTACTTTTTCTTTTTTTTCATTCATTACAAAATGCGTATTAATGCTATTGTTAAAAGAAGTAATTATCAACAAATTTAAATTTATTTACGAGTTTATATATTTAGTGAATCAACCTAACGTCATAATAGTTATTTCCTAAAACAGTAATCCAGAGTGGGCCTATTTCAATGGAGTTGTAAGTTATGAGATCAATATGATCAAATAATTTTATCTTATCTATATGAGTGAGTGCTGGTGTGTCATTGTTTATCTCTATCTATCATTTCATCAATTCAGACAATTGTAGTCATTGTCAAAAAAGTGTAGATCTAATTGTTTCCATCTAATTTTTTGCCATGTTGACTGGAATCGGCAACATTTGGACTAGCGTTAGTTCGTCGTCCTTGTCTATTTGGAGCAGGTAAATTGAGTAGTTTTTGACAGATTAAATAAATACAGTTTGAAAGCATACTGTTCTATCTGTTTCTCTTTCTTAGCTGAATTATTTATTGAAATGTCTTTAAATAGTGGAAGCTCTTATACACTATAATAGTTTGTTGGTAACTGGTCTTTTCCAAGGTTTTATTGCATTTTATGCATTGTCATTGAAGTGTTTTTTGATGCCTAGTAACTTAAATTTTTACTTTTTACCCTGAAAAATCTTCTTTTTTTTTTTTTCCTTTTTCTTCAAGTTATGAATTTTCTTGACAATAATAGTTTATTTCAAACTTGTGTGTTATTGGTCCTCTTTCAACATATAGTGTTAGGAATCTGTGGTGTTATAACAAGATAATAAAATTAATCAGATTTAAGGCATATGACTCTATTTTCTGTGGTATATCTGGTAAGAAAAAATAAACTTTTTTTTTTTTTTTTTTTTTTTTTTTTTTTTTTTTTTTTTTTTTTTTTTTTTTTTTTTTTTTTTTTTTTTTTTTTTTTTTTTTTTTTTTTTTTTTTTTTTTATGGTTGTGAAAAATTCTAACCCTTCAACATAAACTCACTAAGAAAACTGTAGGTATGAACTTTTTCTTATAAGAAGTTTTGATTTGAAGAGAAGAGGGATATAAAGTAAAGGCCATGTCAAACCAAAACATTGAGAAGGCAAAAAACATAATCAGTTAAACTATCACTGACACCAAGAAATTTTTAATAATCCATTTGCAAAAATTAATTTTAAGTTTTTTCATTAATATGTAAAATATAAAATCCTAAAACAGTATATGTTTAAAATGGATAATATGTATTTTTGTTTTTATTGGCTGTTTGTAATATAACTCTCCTGTTATTTACACAGCAAGATAGACTGAACATTTGTGACTTAGTAGGTAGGTTCTTCAGTGGTTTTTGTGTTCAGTTGGAGCAGTTTCGTGACATCTACTATACTATGGTACTATATTTTATCACAGGTTTAGTCGTTGTATTTTATACCCAGTGCATTAGTTTTGGCTGGAGTCATCATAGTCAGTTGTTATTTATTACAATTTAACATCCTTATTCTAACTGAGGCAGAAAAAATGGGTTATTCTATTGGTTACCATTCTATTCTAGTTAAAATGAGAGGATCAAGATTTATTCCTTGGGTCCGCCAATAAATAATGTCCACCAGTCCAAGCTGGATTTAAACTGGCACCACTAAGATCTTGAGAATGCTTAAATGGCTAACACATACACATACCTCAGCCATTAGGGGTCTATGGTGTTGGGACAGAGATCCTAGCGTGCTCGGCTCAATAATAATCCCACCTGGGTCAGTTAATTTTTTTTGGGGGAGGATCTTGTAAAATAAACCTTGACCCTCTCAATCTGGTTTGGATGTCATCACATCCTCTTGGTAACCCTCAGGGGTTTGCAAAGAAAACCAATAGGCCCACTTTCCAGAATAGTTCCCCCTTCTAATAACAATACCAGTACTTCGGTATTATGTTTGGCCAACATTTTCTTGTCTTTTTACCTTTGTTCTTTCAATAGCCTCTGGTATCTGGTTTTGCTGTCAGATTCCCTATATGGCTAGGTACTGTTTAACCTAAGCTTACATACTTACCTACCTATGTTACCATGAATGTTATGCTTTGAAGTTAAATTACCCATGTTTTGTGCCAATTTGATCACTAGGCCTGTTTCTATGATGCTGAGATTATTATCAGCTAAAAGAAAACATAAGTTTTTAGTTATTATTTAATTTTATCCTAGGTACTTACTGCTTCATTTGAAAACAATATTTTGATCCTCTTAACACTTTAGGTTTAGTATGTATTGAACATAAAAAACAGTTTAAATAATCTCTTCTTTGTTTATTACTCTGTATATGGTAAGATCTCAATTATTATTATCTTTTATCTATGAGTATTGTCTTTTATTGAAATAGTAGTAAGTAGTACTTACTGTTAAGATCATGGATGAAATAAGTGTTTTATTTTCATAATTCTCTTTAGACCTCAAAAATTGATTTATATCCTCTTAATGAACTACTTCCTAGTGAGTTAGTAGGTTTTATCATTATAAATTAATCATAAATCTTCCATTTGTCCTATGATTTTGATTCAGAACTTAATCTTTTAGAGAAATAATTTTCCGGTGCACTTTCTCCTCATCTGCTCATCTCCGTATTCAATAATTAAGAACTATATTTTAATCAGACTTTCCCATGTTTGTATTAGCTATCTCTGTGTTATTTTTTGCATTATTTTAGGTATTTAAAAATATTTGATATTCTATGATTTGCAAGTTAATAGATATGCCTTAATAACTATGATTGCTCAAGTTCTCTTGAAGTTTAGATCTTGTAAGCCTGGCCTCTTGATATGAAGTTACCAAAAAGTAAAGTATTATTGAATCAGCTGGTATTTTAGTATTTATTCAACTGTGGGAATCAAAATATCTCTTGTATATTATGCCACTACCTATCATATTTTAAATTATTTTTTCTATGACACGATCCTTCCCTTGTTGAAAACCTAGTTTAGAGTTATTCTAATTTGAATTTAAAACTGTTATTTTTTTATATATTCATTGTTATTTCTACTTGTTTCTTAATTTAGTTTTCTGATTATTAATTACTGATTGAAAATAATTGTTGTTATAGCATAAAAAGGAAAGTCAAGAAGAGCAGCAGCTCAAGTGGGTCCAAGACCTTACCAACCAGTAATACTGGAAGAGGTGCTGTAGATTCACCTACAATGGCTCGCAGACTTCCCGCTGATCCGTCAGAAGCCATCGGAATGGCAGTAGTCAAGTATAACTACCAGGCACAACAGCCTGATGAACTTTCTCTAGTCAAAGGAACTCGGATATTGATACTTGAAAAAAGTAATGATGGGTAAGTAATCATTTTTATTGTTCTATATGCAGATTATGTTTTTATTTCATAATTGAAAGTACAGTTGACTCTTGATAATTTAACTTAATTGACCAGAAAAAAAGTACAAATTATGGAGAATTCAAATTAATGACAATCAATTATAATAGTCCTGTAGAATGTTATCTTCATTTTAAATTAATGGTTTATTTAGAATTATTTATTATCATATTATGATTCATTTCTAAGTAGTAAAACCATGAAAGCTGATATTAAATTAAAAATAATTTATATTTATTCTGAATAAGAGGACTGATTTTCTTTTGGATGAATTTACTATAAGTGGGATGAAATAGGGCTGTAAGAACCTAGGGCAGTTAGATCTTGACTTGTCCCTTTGTGTGTGACCTATTGGTTGTAGTTTTTCTTCCTCATTCTTATTTTGGACAAGACTATGTTCCGCAATTGGTAAGGAAACCAACTATGGATGCTGGTTTCATCTTCGATGTAAATGAAATCTTTAAAGGTCAACTTACCATAGTGTAATTAAAGTTCCTACTCTGAGGATAGAGGAATAGCATTTATTTTATCTAATTTTAATCAAATGTAAAGAAATGACTGATCTATGTATGTTCAAACATATCATAGAAGTGGGGTTCTTCTAATTTGAGTGTAGAAGAGTTATGATTTTAAATTATAAATTTGGAGTACTAGATGTTGTTTTTACATCTTTAAACCATCAAAAGGAACAGAACATTGACTTTCTTTCAATTTATTGAGTGTTTTTTAACACAATGCTGGCTGTTAAAGGGTGTTTGACAGTGGTACAGTCTTTCTAATTTCTAACATTAAATGATCTTTGACTCCTGTTAGTGTGCATTCAATTCATTCTGTATTTGTCAGCCATCATAGTAACTACTCTAAACTTGTCCTATCCTTCATAAAGAGTCCCCTTTACACCATTGATCATCCCACCACCAGATTTTTTTTTTTTTTTTTTTAATTAAATTTTCATAAATCATTATTTCCAAAGAAACTTCTAAAGCTGAAGAAAATCCTGATATTCATTGTTCTCATTCAATCCTTTTATAGGTATGTAGGTATACAAATTATATTCAGTAGAATATTTGCTGAATTCAAAATGATGTTGTTTTTTGGGGCTTAACGTCCTTATGTACTTCAACTAGGGCAGGAAGGATAGGTTATCCTACAGGTTACCAACCTATTCTAGCCAGGGTGGAAATGTCAAGATTTATTTGTGGGTTTGCCACAAAATAAATTTTAACCCGCCCACGTGGGATTCGAACCCACGAGTGCGCTGAGACCCACGCCCCAACTTACTCGGTCATTGAGTCCCCCACTAAAAAAGGATGTTAAAAACTAAAATTTGCACCAGTAAATTAAGTTTAATGTGGTGTTTAATAGTTTTTGACAAAATGTTATATTTTTCCCTTCCTCACAGCTCTAAAACTATTGATCTGAGCAAATAATTGAACAGAACCAAATTTGATTTGCTTTAATAATGTTTAGAACAAAATGTCCTGAAAGTAACGGTTTCTGAGTTATTTGATCAAACAGCTAGGAACATACAGTTTTCAACCCTTTGACTCTATTTCGAGGAAGACTTTTTACTTTATTGAAAGCTAAAGGCGGTGAACAAGTTACAGCCGTAACTTGTAATTTTTGGAGTTCAAGGTTCGAACTAATTTTCCTATACTATTTGTGGTTTCTTGGCAATTTTAACCCAGTTTATTCAAAATCAACCAACAATTTGTATTTATATTGACATATTTAGAGTAGGAATGGGCAAATTTTGACTTACAAAATCCTATCTTTTGCAAAATCTAATTATCTATAGTATTTGGTATATAACTTGTTTTGATTGGATTTATGTTATGGATTTTTGACAATCTATTTTGGTGAAACGCCTAAATAAAATTCAGTTTAAGGAATATCTTTAGACGCATAATATAATATTCTTTAATTTTGAAAATAACACATTTTACAAAAAAAAAAAATTTTTTTTTTTTTTTTTTTTTTTTTTTTTTTTTTTTTTTTTTTTTTTTTTTTTTTTTTTTTTTTTGCAAAATCTGTAAATAGTGATAATAGTTTGGTTTTTTTGGTCCCCCAAAAATTTTGTCATCAAATTAAGTTAAATTTTTGATATATTATTCTCAGGACCCATCTGGACCATATAAAAACATAAAACCTACTAACAACTCCACCTTTTGCAAGGCACAACCTCTTTTTGGGGATAATTTGACTGGACTACGTCATAACTTTGGAATAAAGTTGTGCAATTATTGCTTTGTTATTGGTCCGTGTGTCAATTTTCAAATTAATCAGATTGCTGGAAATTGGTGAAAATGGAATTGAAAGATTCCGTTACATACAGGTCAATTTAATAAAAGCGCATTGAAAAAAAAAAAATCAATTTTTCGTGAATCAACTGTATATCATGTTGAAAGTCTAGTAAATTATTTTATATTGTTAATAAATAGTTTATATATCTGTTATTATTGTTTTCTGTATAACATTTTTAAATTTCCTTGGTCATTTAACTATTAAACTTTTTAAACTCTATATACTTTAAAACATTTAAATTGCTTTAAAATGATTTAATACGTAATTGTTTTATAAATTGTATTCAATAATGTGATAAGTTGGCTTAGGTTTTTAGCCTTCTTGCTCCATTAGAAATTGCTTTGATGCTGAGATAATTTATTAATAATTATCTTATGTAATATTGGCAATGTCAAATCTGTTTACATTATGATCTGAAATTGATTTAACATCTTAAATGTTTATGTTAAAAGATTTATATTAAGCACTTTCATTTTATAAATTCTAATTTATTTTTATAGTAAATTTTACATATGTAATTACATTTATTTGTTATTATTTTTTTTTTAATTACTAGGTGGTGGAGGGGACAGAGTGGTTCTGCCCAGGGATGGTTCCCTTCTAACTATACCCAGGAAGAGATCGACTCAGATGATGCACTGCATACGTACGCGATGGCAGAGAATGTTTTGGACATTGTTGTTGCTCTCTATTCTTTCTCTTCCACTTCTGAACAAGAGCTCTCTTTCGATAAAGGAGACAGGCTTGAGGTCATCGATAGGCCGCAATCCGATCCTGAGTGGTACAGGGCCCGCAATAGTCATGGCCAGACTGGCCTCATCCCGAGGAACTATGTTCAAGTAAGTTTTTTTCCCCTTTCATTATACTTTTACAGAATGGATTTTTTTTTTTTCTGTATTGTACTTATGAAAAGTAGTAATTACATGATTAAGACACAGTTATCATGATATATATTGTGATCTAGACTCATGAATAGCTTGTAGGTAGGGCTACATTAAATAAATAAATATCATGATATAGAGTCTTATTTTGTTTTAATTATTATAGTTTAAAAAAAAATAATGTATATTCAAATTTTGTTTAAATAGTTACAATAAATTTTTGATGATAAAAAGTAGCTCAGCAAGGAAAAAGGCAAAAGAAGGAAAAAAAAAGTGATATTTTTTTCCATTTTTAAAAAAATAAATAAAAAAAGTTTTATTTAGATACAATGAAAATATAAGATAAGGTAAAGAGAAAGAGAGAAAATTAAGTTGATCATAATAATATACAAAAGGAAAGGGTTTATTGTCAATTTTAATGATTGTTGTCAAATAGCAGATGAGACAACAATGACTGTTAAAAAAAGTAAGATCTAGGAAGGAGGGCACAATGACTTGCGGAAAAGTATGACTTGGGAAGTTAAGGGATTGCAATGACTTGTAGATTAGTAAGATCTTGAGAAGTGGCCCGCACGCACATGTGGGCAGAAAATGTGTTAAGGGGTAAAATGTACAGAATATTGAAACATGAATTTCAAAAATGAAATTATGAATACATAATTTGGGAAAAGTGTGATCCCTACGGGAAACATGTGATTTTTTATGACAGTAAAAAAAAAAATGTAAATCAATGAAATTGAATAATTAAAAAATAAAATGACAATAAAAATAAAAGTATATAAATATATAAAAATAATATAGAATAAATAATAATTAAGCAATAATTAAAATTATTAAATCAAAAAAAATTTTTTTTTAAGAATCCTCATTTTGATTAATGAATAATCCATTTTTTTCTATACGTCTTTTTCACAAGACCAAATGGGATTTGATCTATTCTGTAATGATTTTTGGCCCTTTATTTTCCTAGTTAACATCATCCCAGGAACGTTATGCCTAAAACATAAATTTTATGAGTTATTCTAAAAAATTCTACCTTTTAATTCTTATTAAACAATTAAAATTACCCTCTGAAGTTCTTTTGATATTCAAGGAAACATGATAAATGAAGGCCTATTTTATCCTGACAAAAATCATCTCAACTTACAAAATAATTTTATGAATAACCATAGCTATAATGTTATTCATCACATTAATTTTTTTCTTCTATAATAAAAAAAAAAGAAGCAATATATAATTTATTTATTTAGCACAACAGCGAGTCCTGGCTTCTTCCAACAGCAATCATCATGCGTCTCAATTAATGTATAATGGAAAACATTATTTAACATTTTGAATCATTAGTTTAAATTAAATGAAATGATGATTAGTTAATTAATGTTAAATTAAACTAGGAAAATTAATGTTAAAAATTGTAAGTAAAAATATTTATGAGAATATTTACCTTATAAAGAAATGTTATCCTAAATAAAAACAGATCGAACTGAATGTGAAATAATTATGATGAAATATATAAATAATATTAATTAAACTATAATTATAGTTTATCCAATGTCGTAGATGCTGTATGTTTTATGTGATATAAAATATGATATATAAAATCAGTTGAAATTGAATGTGAAGTTCTGCTTAACAGATCTATCTGAAGTTATCAGAATTCCTTCCTGCTGTGCTACTTATAGATTTTTTATCAGCTTTATAATTCTACATTCTAACAATTTATGGTGCATGTGTATTTTATTCGAAATCATTGATATATGTTAAACATTTTCGTTTCTTATATTTTTCTTTATTTTGTTGATTCATTTTTTTGTTATATTTGCTGTTTATTAATTTTTTTTCTGTTATGGTAAGCATGTTATTTATTTTTGTTTTAATTTAATGATCATGTTTGTATTAATATTGTTTTCGTCTAAACCTGGTTTTCATTGTCCATTTAGAATTAATGGTGAATGATAGTATTTATTGATATAATAAGCTATATTTAGTTTATTCCTGCAAGCTATGAAGTAAATCTGTCCCTTTTTGCAGTGATCTTAAACTTTCTTCCACTCAAGAAAAGAAGAAACTGAAAATCAGTTATTAATTCTCAATTCATTTTTATTTATCAATGATTGTGATATTGGCCATGAGGATAAATTTTCACTCCATTTACATTTTCTAACATAAAAAATTATCAATATCACTCATTCATGTTTTTCATATCTTTCTTATTCCATTCTGAAAGCTAAGTTTGATTATTTATTATTATTATTATTTTATTTTTTTTAAGCTCATACAAAATTCAATTATTTGATGAGCTTTAAAATATTTTGTTTTAAATGTATCATTAAAAGGGTGTTTGAACTTTTCATATTATTTTTTTAATAATAATTACTTGTTTTGAACAAGTATAATTTTAATTTATTAATAATTATTTTATTTTTTAAGGAATTGAGTGAGTATTTGACTCAGCCCTTACGAGAAGGATCTGGCAACATCTCAGCTGAAAGACCTCACCTCGTTGGCAAGGAGTGGTACTATGGTTCCATCACACGTGCCCAGTGCGATGCTATCCTCAACCAAAGTGGGAATGATGGAGATTTTCTTATTAGGGATTCAGAAACAAATGTAATTTATATTTTTTAATTTATGGTTATCATTATAAGATTATTACATTTTTTTTATCTGGTCATACAATTTGTGGGTACATTGTTCCTATGTTTGTGATGGAAATATTTTATAATTTCCTAATATTAGTTTCTGAGGGATCGTTTGTAATAAAATAACATTAATTGGTTGGATATATGATGCGTTGGGCATTATTTTAATATATTTATCTATGAATGATATCTCATAATTTGTTTTTTGTTAATACACTTCTGGGCTTAATTAAATGATCAATTTATTTTATTTGAAATTTTTACTTTTGCAAAATTAAAGAAAAAGAATCACATATCAAAACCGCTATATTCTGGCAATCCAACATTTATTATTATATAACAAACAGTACAATAATGGAAAAGTAAAATAAATCATTCATTATTTTAATGAAATACAAATTATTCTACTAAGTGGTACAAGAAAAAGAAGGTAATAAGATACTTCTATTTCAGACAAAATTTCTACCATAAACAAAAAAAAAAAAAAAAAAAAAAAACACAACAAACTGTCTCCTTTTCTGTATTGTTACCAGTTATTGTGATGTATTCTGTTTTAATAGATGCTTTTTTAAGTGTGATTTGAGTTATCTAATAATCATTGCTGAGTTGTGTTTTGATGATTATTATCCTTTTTCTCCAATTTCCCACAGAAATTTTGGTGCCTAATAACATTTAGAATAAGTTAAAATAAAAATGAAAACAGGTTCTATCTAAATAGAAAAATATAAAAACATTGGAAAGGGGTGAAATGTAAATGGATTATTTTAAAATAAAATGAAAAGTGGCCAAACATTATTGAAAAGTTTTTAAATATCAATGCGAAAGTTGAAATGTAAATGGAAAAGTATAAATAAAAATGAAAAAAGATTAAATAGAACTGGAAAAGTTTAAATAAACATGGAAATGGATCAAACATACCCAGGAAATAATAAAACTCTTCTGGATAAGGGTTTAACAATATTTGGAAAAGGTATAGTAGGAGTTGTAAGTAGAAAAATTAGTTTTCTCTCAACCTAAAGCACCTGCAGCTGATTGCAAACTAATGGTTGACTGATGGAGACGCCACTTATCTATGCTCAAATGTTAGTCCCATCTGACAAATAACCTCCCAACTCCACCTAGAATAGGCTTGTTTCAGTTGAAGTACATTAAAGGCCTATTTACACTCAACAGTGAAGTGACAGTGCTGTGACCGGCACATGATCCGCCCAGTGAAACTAAAAGAATTCTTCCCAATTAGGATGAACTGATTCATACTAGACCGGCATGTGACAGTGACTGCATTCTCAGTGCTCTCGATGGCACTGTCCCGTGATCATCACATTGTTTTGGAACATATACATTATTTTTCGATTTCCACTCCAGTGTTTTTCTGTAATTTCGTGAATATTTTGATATATTTGGTCGAAAACATGGATGATATAAAACTATTTGAATTTGTGCAAGCACATCCTGTGCTGTATGACCAGTCAAATTCAAAGTACACGGACTTAGTTTACAAGGGTTCTATTTGGAATAAAATAGGAGCAGAAATGAAATCAGATAATGAGTACATGTTTATTTTAATTAGTTTACTCTATAAATAATAGCAATAAGACATTGAATTATATTAATTTATACCTATGAACATATAGTCCAGTCAATAAACACATTGTAGAGTACACGAAATATGCGATCATTTTTGACTTCATAGCTTCGTTAGGAATAGTTAGAAGGTTATTATACTAAAAGTCCCTGCCGCAAGGGGGTGAGCAAACGGTGGGAGGGAGGGGAGAAGTTCCATTTTTTTGGTTTTTCCATAATATTTTGAAAACTGTTGACTCTAGAAAAATATGTTTCAAATAAATATAAAAGCTTATTAAATTTACTATAAAATTTATTATACATAAGTTTGTCATAATTCTAACCGTTTACGAGATATACGTTATTGAAAATAGGTGATTTTGATTGAAAAAACAAATTTCACCTCACTTTTTGTCAAACTTTTGCTTCTATTATGTTCCACAATCGTTTCTCAGAAAAAACGTCGGAATCAAAATTGTAGAGGAATAAATTTACTTCAATTTCATATATAAGTTTCTGGTATTTGCTTCAAATGTTTAACAAATAAAAGAGTATTTTTCTAGAGTCCACCGTTTTCGAGATATAATCGAAAAACAAAATTGGGACCTTCTCCCCTCCCCCCACCTTTAGCTCACCCCCCAGGGGCGGGGACTTTTAATATGTTTACCTTCTAACTATTCCTAACAAAGCGGTGAAGTAAAATATTATCGCATAATTCATGCACTCTACACCCCTCATTTATCTGGGGTCGCACTTCTCTGAAAAAACACGTTTATTGATACTCATTCCGAAACTAATTGTTCGATCCAAAATTTACTTTTTTTATCTGAAAGCTCCTTAAATTTACTATAAAAACCTACGTATGAAATTTTGATTATGTCACGTTATACACTCAAACCAGCCCACAGAATTTGTGAATATTGTCATACTTTGCTAAAACATACATACTTAGCGTTCAGGTTTGGGTGTATTACCTGACATAATTAAAATTTCATATATAAGGCCTGATAGTAAATTTTACCAGATTTTAGTTGAAAAAAATAAATTTCAGATCTGACAAATAGTTTTGGCGTTATGGTGAAAACTATACCAAAAAAAACCTGGACTTAAAATAGTAAGCGGTTTTTAACGTGCTGGTATGGGTATATAAAGAGACTTGATCAAAATTTCATATATAGGTTCTTATAGTAAATTTAAGGAGCTTTCAGATAAAAAATGTAAAATTTTTTACACAACAATTAGTTTCGGAATGAGTATCAATAAACGTGTTTTCTCAGAGAAGTGGGACCCTAGATAAGGAGAGCCGAAATGAGGGGTGTAGAGTGCAAGAAATATGTGATAATTTTTGACTTCACAGCTTTGTTAGGTAGGAGTAGTTAGAAGGTAAACATATTAAAAGTCCCCGCCCCTGGGGGTGAGCTAAAGGTGGGAGGAGGGGAGAAAGTCCCAATTTTGTCTTTCGATTATATTTCGAAAACGGTGGACTCTAGAAAAATATGCAGCAGATCAAAATTAAAGCTCATTAAATTTCCTATAAAATTAATTATATATGTATTCATAGAAATTCCAACGGTTTTCGATATATATGTTATTAAAAATCGACAACTTTAGAAATAAAAAAAATGTTAACCTCTTTTTTTTTTGTTAAACATTTGAAGCAAATACCAGAAACGTATATATGAAATTGAAGTAAATTTAATGCTGACCGGTGTGAATTGAAAAACTGTGAGCTTGTGTCAGCGAGAATGTCACGGCACTGTCAGATCATTGCTGAGTGTGAATAGACCTTTAGAGTTGTCAACTTCTGTTTTTATGTGGATAATTTATTTTATTGTATAAATGTGTCTCGTTCTACCTGCTAAAATATTGAAATAATTTCAAATTTATATAAACTTAAATGTTGGGTGCTAATAAGTGACAATAGTTGGAGTGTATTAAATTCAGATAATATTTTATTAAATATTTAGAAGTAGTTATGCCTGAATAGATAAAAATAACAAAAAAATATATTTTACGTATATTATTATCTTATAAAAAAAAAATGTACACTGATGCTGAGGTTAGAACAGTGGTGAGGGGGGGGGGGACAACTGTACCACTGTAACCCAGGACGATTGTTAGATTCAAGTACTTTGTAAGCAGGTATTGTTTTGAGAACGACAGATATGGATATTAAGACTGTTTTGAGAACAATAGTTAAATATGGAGATTAAGGGTACCCACTTTATATAAGCCTGTGTACTACTAGAGGGTCTCCTAATTGAATTTGATCCCTAGCTAGAATAACAGAAAATTAAATTCCTTTCTATAAGGGAGGCAGGACTCTTTTAGGCCCTACACAGTTTATAACCTTACACATAAAAAAACCATAAGTGTTTCACCTTAACACACTGTCCTACCACATTCCTAAAGTACACACAATATATTATAATCCTATATAAATATAGTACATAGTACAATTTATTTTATTAATATTAATATAATTAATTAATTAATAGTTCTGCAATGTTTGTGGTGTGGTAGAGAATAGTGTATAGTATATTATAAGGAAGGATAAACTCTGTCTTTTTTCCTAACAGGGAATAATTGATTTTATTTATTATTTTCAAAAATTTGCAAGCTCTTTTGCTCCTAGTTGATTTACATTTAACACAATTAAACTTAATTAAATTAAAACTTATTCTAGCCTGTAAAGTTTTTCTATTTGAATCCATCTGTTGTTGGTCACTGAAATCTGTATTTGTATGATCACTTTTTAGGTAATAAAATTCTCTTATTATTTATATTTACTATACTACCTAATTTTCCAGATGGGCGACTACTCAGTATCCTTGAAAGCACCAGGCCGCAACAAACACTTTAGGGTCCATGTCGATGGTGCACTTTATTGCATCGGGCAGAGGAAGTTCCACACTCTAGATCAGCTAGTTGACCACTACCAGAGGGCACCTATCTACACAAACAAACAGGGCGAAAAGCTATACTTAGTGCGACCGCTACCGAGGGCCAACAATAATTAAACGAGTCAATGTTACCAGGCTTCATCACTATTCCTTTATTATCTGGAAAACTGTATATTGTATCATCTAACTGATTGCTATTTATTTTATGTTTCAATATAAATTGCCTCTAGTGTCGAGGGGCGCCATTATTTTATTAATGTATAAAATTAACTCAGGTTTTCTAAGCTATAATCGCTCATTTGAAAAAGAAGTCTGTTCCAAGTTTGCTGTTACGTATAGAGTAGTACTTTCGAACTATGGTTGTGTTAGGGATGTATATTAATCATATATCTTATTGACAAATAATATTTTGTATCAATTCTAGGGTAAGCATAGTATTATACTAAGCTTTTAAAGATTTTTTTTTAATTATTTGTTAACCTTTCTAGGAGGTTAGTTTTTATTGATTTAACTGTGGAGATTAGTATTTATAACAAATGATATCTGCAATGAAAATAACAGCTCAATCTTTAACATAATGTGGTATATTTAAGACAGAGATGTTCTAAGTTCTCTATGTCATTGGCATATTTTCTACTTATCAGGGTTAATCCAAACATCGATAATGCTTCCCATCACTATTATAAGTTTCCCTTGTGCCAAAATTGAATTAATTTCTTAAAAGTTTATATTAATTTAAGTAGACCTTATTTTTTAGTAAAGCATTGATAATTATACTCAAACTAAATATTGATAATTATTCCGTTTAAAAACAGTTGCATTTTTATTTTGTTGACATTATCCACTGATATTTATTAGATCCTTGTAAAGTTTGAAGCTCACTAAGATGTAAATCTGTTAATTATGAACTTGTTTGCCTTTCTGTTGGTATTTGGTTGTTGTCAGTTAAGGATTGTGATGTTCCATTTTAATATATAATTGATATTTTTGTAGGATATATTTGTTATATTAACATGAGATTTATTCGGTCAATGAAGTTCTCAAGAATATAAATTATTACATATATTGAGAAATATACAAAGAGTCATTAGCTCTAAAGTGGTAATATTGATTATCTATTGTTAGATAACAACTATCTATAAATTAGATTAATTCAATAAACTACCAACAATAACATTAGGTTTATTTATTTATTTTATTTTTTTTTTTTTATGTTACAAGATTTGCAACCTTAACACAACCAATCAGAAAACTATTTTATCTATATGTATTTATATAGTTTTGTAGAAATATCTATTACTGCTGTACAGTTAAGCGACAGCCTGAAAATTAATTTTTTCGCCTTCATTAATTTCAACTTCAACTGTAACTATAATTATAGGTATTATGAAGCGTATTTATAGATGTTTGGCTGTTATATCCACTTAATTATTACACATACTTATATATATATATTTAAAAAAATAAAATAAAATAATTCATGACAATATTTAATGGTATAGCAGGATTTTTTTTTTTTCATATTTAAATTTTTAAAACCAAGAAAAAAAAAATAAATATAACAGCATTCTAATTTTGATTTGCTTTGCTGTGATTATATAAGAGAGTTTACAGGTCAATTTATGTATATTATTCTGCTAACAAGTATAATTCTATTAAAGGTACGAAATACTAATTATTTTATCTTGAAAAAAGAAATATCTAGTCTTTTGTGAAGTTGATTTATATTATAAATGCCTCACGCCCAAATGTCAAAACTTTCAAGCACAGCTTTCCTTATTGTTTGTGTCTGAAGGAATGTTTGATTTGGTTTAGCTGGCTATTGTGGGATTTTATAAGTACTAATATTAATAAGAAAAACAATCGTCGAAGGTATAACAATAAGAGGAAAAGTGTGACTCAAGCCAAAGGTTTTCGTGTGATATGATAAGAACTTGACTCAGATTTGGCCAAGTCACTTTTGATACTTATTTAAGTCGGGAGGCAAGGAAGTGAGCTATTTTGGTTTTGTAATTTTTTATACTGCTCCGTTTGGGCATATAGTGTAATTTATATAAGCAAATATTGAAATATATATATATTTTTTGTAGCCTAAATACTTTTAAGTGTCTTGTGTCTATAAGTACATGGATCTATGTTTTTGATATATAAATTTTTTTTTGTTCACACGAATCAGGTTGTATTTATTAATTAATTAAGGTTTATTTCTCTTTTTGCACTATTTTGTTTTTCATTTCTTACGTTTTTTTTTTTTTGTTTTTTTTTTTTTAAGATAATTTATAGTTATTATCCAATCCTTTCTTTTGTTGTTAGTCGTTATTAGGGTATATTTAGCATTAAGTGGAGTTTTTATACTGATTGTGGATACCATTTTGTTTAAATATGTTTAATGCAGCTTGAACTGTGGCTGTATCTTGCTATATACAATTATATATTTTACAATTGTGTCATATTATCAATATTTATGTTATGATTTAAAAAATCAATTAGTTTCTACAAATTTCAGTTAGTGTTACATATTTGTTTTGCAATATTTTTATCATTGGCGTTGCTTCTCTTCTTCTGTACTATCTCCATGTCTCAAACAAATTTTATTTAACTAAATGTGATTTGATTATGAAGATTCTATCATAAATTGTAATTATACATGTATAAATATGTTAATCTTTTTTAACAATTTTAGTGAAGTGGTTTGTTGCTTTCATGAATTTAGTTAAAAGTATAGTAAGCATTTCCCTACAGATTTACATTACTAAATTATGTTTTAAATGAATGATATAAATTAATGTATTATTTTTAGATTAACTACAGTGAATTATCATCATATAGGAATTGTACTAAATTACACTTTAATTAATTATTAATTTATCAGCTAATTTTAATTTTTTTAATATTATAAATTTTGATAGAATCTTCATTTTACTATCCATATTAAATGGCTTATTCTTCAATGTTTCTTTATGAAAAATCAATTACAGAAATGTACCTAGGATTCAGAAATTCAAATTTCTAAGTGTCTTCCTGTTGAAGACCGAAATTTTCATTTGTATGGGCATTCCCTTACATTTATCGATTATCATAGGGATGCTTTAATTTATTGATAATTGCTCTTTTTTTTTTTTTTTTTTTTTTTTTTTTTTTTTTTTTTTTTATTAATGCTGCATATTCAAAACTTTTGTTTATGCCATTCCAATAACAAAGAAGGAGTTTGTTTACTTTTTTTAAAATTTATATATATTTATAAATAACAGTTGTGTATTACTTTCTTCTATTTCTTATGTAATGTATTATATTTCACAATGTACATGTTTTTGTTTGTGTAACTAATCAAAATAATTTATTATTTTTTAACATATCAAAAGAAAAAATGTGATTATTTTTCTCTTTGTAATTAAATGTATCATATCCTTGTGCCGAAAGAACAGGCTATTACATTTAGTAAAATTGAAAAATTTCTTATTTCATCATCGCTGCTAGTTGATGTATATTTGCAAATATTAATAATAATAAAAAAAAAGAATTATTATTGTATTTGTATTTATTGAAGTAGTTAAAGTAGAATATATTATTGCTGTGTGAAATGTTGATATGTACGAAATCGAACAGATAGTCTTATCTATAGTCGTTTGCTTGTAATAAACTTTAATAGCGATTCAGTCCATTTTATCTGGCGCTATTCTCTTTTTGTCTAATAAAAGTGGGAACATTTGTCGACGTGAATCTCATTTTTTTTTTTTTTTTTTTTTTTTTTTTTTTTTTTTTTTTTGTGTGTAAATAATTTAAATTTGTCTTTGGGTGAATTTGTGAATATTGTGATGTGTAATATAAATTTTGTATGGTAAAAATATAATTAGAATATTACAATTTTTTTTTTATGATCATACTTAAAGATATATTTTTCATCCTTTTTTTTTTTTCTTTAAATATATCAGCTTAGTTTTTTGAAAAGCTGCTTAATTAGAACCATATGATTTGGCTCCAGTATAAGGAAGGCTCAATTCCTCATACTTAAGTATTGATCACCAGCTCTTTCAAGTGCTCGATTATTTTTCATATAAATTTCTCTGTGACCAGAGTTTTTGAGTAAAAAAAATTTCTTGAGTGTTTCTCAAATAATTATTCCAGATCAGTCTTTGAGCAATGTTGATTTATCAAGGAAAGAATTATTGGCCTACTGATTTTGATTCAGAAATGCTTCTTTACTACCTACATTGTGAATTCTGGGCTTAAGTCAGCAAGTAAAAAACTGTATAGGATTTTTATATACTTTCCATGTCCACTTAATACAAGTAGTTTGGAATTCATAAATGGATCATTAACTTGAAAAAAAAAATTAATAAAATTTGAATGCCTTTAATAATTTATTTTAACACATTTTTTTTTCTATCTTGGCTGGATATGTTGGTACAACAAAATATGCTACTTGGTGGTGGATATTAATATACAGGGTGACTCGAATTTAAATGGCAAAACTTCAGGAACTTATAGGGGACCGAAAAACTAAGACAAAAAGTCTTTTAGAGATTTGCTCGTTTTTGCTTAGTTTTAGAAAATCGCAAAAAAAGAAACAAAAGTTTTCATTTTTATACTGATTTATTTACATTTATATTTATGTTATGTTCTTTTTAATGTAAATATTGCTCAAAATGTTGTCCTCTTGCACCAATGCAAGCATTACATCTAGCACTCACTTGATAAATTGCAGCTAAACATTGTTCTGATGATATTTGGTGCACTGCATCTATGATTCGGTCTCTTAATTGCTCTCTTGATTTGATTGACACCAAATAAACTTTCTCCTCCAAGGTTCCCCATATGAAGAAATCCATGGGTGTCATATCAGGTGATCTGGGTGGCCAAGGTACTACTCCTCCACATCCAATCCATCCTTATGGATAATTTATATCCAGCCAAGCTCGAGCAACTCTGTTATAATGAGCTGGACATCCATCGAGTTGGAACCACATTTCAATCCGCTAATGTAAGGGAATGTCATCTAAATAATTAAAAAACTCGTTTTCCAAAAAATGTGTAAATGTGATACCATTCAATCTTCCAGGTAAAAAATATGGTCCCACCAGTTATCTGTTCCAAATTCTAAGCCAAACGTTAATAGCAATTCATGCTTACACCTATTCTCTCCAATAGCTCTGGGATTTTCAAGAGCCCATACATGATAATTTCTTTGATTAACAATTCCTCCTCTTGTAAAGGTAGCTTCATCGGTCCATATAATTTTTAATGGAAACAAATTATCATCGCGAATTTTGTCAAAAAACCAGTTACTAAAAATCAATCTCTTGACATAATCTTGAGGTAATAAATTCTGAACTTTTTGATGATGGTATGGGTAGCGATTATCACCTTTCAAAGTTCGCCATATTGCTTGCCGCGATATTGCTAATGAGCATCTGCTGATGCTAGTCTCAGGATTGTTATCGTAAATTGTTGGACACAATTTCTTCTCCGATAATCTTTTCTAATTGCTGCCTGGAATTGGTCGCCTTCATTACGTATTAAGAATGACCCAGTCTCTAGTAGTCTATTAAAAGTTAACGAAAAGACGTCGATTAGGCACTCTTCTATTTGGAAATCGGCGCGCATACTCCCGCACCGCATCTAAAGCATTACCGTTACAGAAACCATACACAAAAATCATATCAGCGTATTCAACATTAGAATATGTATGCGGCATTGTGGCTGATGCTATTCACACAAAAACATCATCTGAGTAACTGACTGAAGACTGATTTAGGAATTATAATCCTAGAAGGAAGCCAAAATGTAAACAAATAAAAGAATGTAAAGGATAACATTAAGTGTTTACATATTTCACTGCCTAGCCTGACGAACTTTGAAAGATGATAATCGCTATCTGTAACATTTTTGTTTTGTTTCTTTTTTTGGGATTTTCTCTAAAACAAAGCAAAAACGAGCAAATCTCTAATGGGCTTTTTGTCTTAGTTTTCCGGTCCCCTATAAGTTCCTGAAGTTTTGCCATTTAAATTCAGGACACCCTGTATATTTAAAAGCATGCTTTTCAAATATTCCTTTTAATTGATGACGACACATAGATGACAATGTTAAAACTTGAAGCTCTTGCTCATTTAACAAGTTTTTTTCTACTGTTTTAATGTGTATTGAGATGTTTACAGGTTAAGCATGTTTTCAACAGACAGCTTTGTCATAAACATGTCCAGGTACATTGTCCTGTTGATATTGCCAATAATTTTGTAAATTAGATGTTAATAACCGCCACTGTGGTTGTCTCATGCATAAAATTGTTTGCTTGTGATGGTTCACCTATTTTTTTCTGGCTTTATTTTCACCTGTGCGTCCTGTCTATTAATTTTGGCCTTATCCGACTAAATAAACAATCACTTTCGGTCTAGTAAATATATGGTTTTCCTAAGTGTTTTCTAGCTTTGATGTTTTTCTTAGTAATAAGAGTTTTTTTTTTCTTCTCGACAGCGTGCATCTTTGCTTCTGTTACGCCCAACAAACAGACCACTTGCTAACTGGCAAGCCTATGTTCTGCCTTAAAATCACTTCAGAAGTTGAAGACGCCTAACTAGATCTAAAATAGTGACTAATGTTTTATCTACTAAACAATATTTTTGCGACAACAAACGTTAATTGGCAAAAGTAATCGGTTCTAATTCTCTGTATTGTTAATTGACTTATGTTTAACTCTTAAGCAATATATCTTGCCGGTTTCCTTTTTTTAAATAATTCTACAGTTTAATATCATTTTAATTCGGTTTTATGTCTGTATTTAAAAGAAATGTATTAAGTTGAAATATTCGTCACACATCAAATTAAACTGGTAAGCTACATTGCTTTACTTCACTAATCCCGATAAGTATGATCACGTATTTACAACGCAAAGCTGTTAATTAACAAGGTGAAAAAGTGAGATAGATATTAATTATCTTACTTTTTTGAAAAGTAGATACTAGTCATTATTAAAAAAAAAAAAAAAAAAATATATATATATATATATATATATATATATATATATATATATATATATATATATATATATATTGGAAGGTGCTGTGGACAATTTTCACTTATAAATTTTTCTAATTTTCGGTGCTTTATTCATCTGAGTGGTTATTGTACCATTAGATAGAAATTTAAGAGGCTATCGAACCCTGGTGTCTTTATTTTGAAAAGTAATTTTATTTATACAAAAAATAATGTTTTGTAACTTACTTAAGTTTACAAGTTTTTGATTAGTGTCCATATAAGACGTGTTAGGAAGATTTTTCGAACCTACTATGAATTATACTCCCTTTTACCTATTGTACCTCATTTGTTTTTAATTTGGCGATAAGTCGAAATTTTTATTAGTGTTTTAATTTTATTTTATATCAAAGACGATATTAACTGAGGTTTCTATATTATGTTCATTCTATAATTATTTTCTTCTATCGTTCCTATTATTTATCGTAGTGTGCTTTATCATTGGCATCCATTATGCCAGTTCCAGTTAAATGGGTTGTATCGAGCGTCATCCTTTTGATTATTGTCGATATGGGTGGTTGGTTCTCGTTTTCCTTTTACCTTATGATGTTCACTTTCCTAAAGCGAATTTTTGCTTGTGTATTTTTGATTCTTCGTCTCCTAGAATTGTTTTTCCCCGATCTCTATTCAATTTATCAGTTCTATCCGCTTTCTCGCCTAAAGCAACATGTTTAGTTGAGCTTCTAAAATTTTTAATGACATGGTTCAATTCAATCAGGACTACTTTTCTTTTAATGGTTGTTTCTTTCACTAAATTGAATTAACTCTTTCATACTTTATCAAATGGTTTATAATTCTTTTTTCTTACACTCTAATTCTTCTCGGAAATGTAACTGAACATTCAATATTCCTTTAAATTTTCTATCTTCTGATTCCAGTTTTTTAACCTCATTCAAAGAGCTAAACTCTTTTTCTTACTGATTAGTGTCAGATGTTCCTTGTAGTTCTGCATAGGTAGCTTCCTTCCCCCTTTGTACCTGTGGACACCAGTGGTTGTACCAATCGGACATCAATTTGAAAATTTCTTCTGTTATTTTGATGAATAAGATCAAACTTCCAATGATCAATCGTTTTCTTAAATTATAGCGATAATAATTATAGCTTCTTCATACACTTAAAATTTTTCACCGAATTTCTACACGTCCTTTTATTTCAAAAATAGCTTTCTCTCCTTCCCTTTTTGGACTGAATCTAAACATCATTTCCATTTCTTGTACTCTATTTCATGTAACCTACTAAGCCTCATTCTGTTTTTCGACAAGAAAGTAAATGTCATTTTCAAGTTTTTCTTTCAAATCTGAAGTTCAGTACATTGTTCGACAGCATTGTTAAATTTCCTCCTCAAATCTCCGATTTCCAATACCAATACCTGATTTCTAAAAGAGTTTTCACATTCCAAGATTGATTGTGTTTAGGGAAAGATCTGAGTAGTCCTGTTCTAATTTTGTCATTTGAGAAATTTTTGAATCCATTTCAGAAGCTTGTTTCTTAACCATTATTTCTAAATCTGAGCAATGCTTTTCTACATCAACTATGTTGTCCAATTTTTAGAAGCTAGCTCGTATCTTCAGTCTATCATTCACTTCTTTCAATTCCGGTGGATCATTGTTCGTATTATTATTTAATTCGTGAAACTTGTATTGGTCCGGCGGGTCGTTGTTGCATGGACCTGAGCCTAAAAAAATTAGCTTCTATAGCGTTAGTCCTGTTAGGATTCGAATCTGCTCGTCTTCTTTTTCATTTTCTGTATAATGAACTCTATTGGACACAGTTCTCATGGATACTGTATTGGAATCTTTTTCAGTTGGCGGTAATAAGAACTTGTTCTCGATTTGGATTTTGTTGGTTTCTCCAGTTTCCCGATGGAGGTTTGTTAAAAAATTGATGTTGAGATTGCGGGTCCATGGTTTTTGTTGTATATTGGTTTTTGATACTGATAGTTTGGGTTTTTAATCAACGGTTGTTGATACGGTTTTTGTTCGTACCTTTAGCTTCGGTGTGAAAGAATTTAAATTTTTTTGTTGTGGATTATACTGATGAGTATAACCTTTAATGTGTGCGGCACTGTTTTAAGGATATCTTCAATATCTTCTATGTATTCCAGGATCTGTTAAAGAGGGTGGAGATTATGCACCGCGTGATGGGATATTTGTCTATCATATCTTTTCATTTCTGCTTGTTATCTAAGACATATATATATATATATATATATATATATATATATTATATATATATATATTGGAAGGTGCTGTGGACAATTTTCACTTATAAATTTTTCTAATTTTCGGTGCTTTATTCATCTGAGTGGTTATTGTACCATTAGATAAGAAATTTAAGAGGCTATCGAACCCTGGTGTCTTTATTTTGAAAAGTAATTTTATTTATACAAAAAATAATGTTTTGTAACTTACTGATTAGTGTCCATAGGTACCTTCCCCCTTTGTACCTGTGGACACCAGTGGTTGTACCAATGGACATCAATTTCTTCATAGGTTTATAGCGATAATTGAAATGATATTTAGAGAAACACATCAGCAATAATTTTTTATATAATGTTCTAAACAAAATAGAATATTTAAACAAGAGAAGTCAACTTGATTATCAAACTAGAAGGCCGACTAGACATGACAAAAATAAATTTAGCGTCTGAAAGTAAATAGAAACTTAACTTATTTTTAAACCTTTTAACAAAAAATAAATCTTTTATGTAGCTATAATTATAATTAACGAGTGTCACAGACTTTTTTTTTATGGAAAAAATCGAATCATTAGAGATATAATTGTTTACACAATCTCCCAGTGCCAGTTATAAAAGATGGCGGTGGTAATTTTCTTATGATATCTCTTATTTCAGTTTCATAATCAGTAGCGATGTCCGGAAGAATAAATTTTGGGGTTCTATCATTTGACGAAATTTTCTTTATGTAGCAAATGTTGAACGTGAATGAATATACTTTTTCTTTGATCAACGCTATAAAGTGCTTTACAACACAAAATATAGCTACCAACATATATTTATTCATCTTTAATTTTTTTACCTTGTTCATAATCATTCATCAAAAAGGTTATATGAATAGTAGGAATCCAAATTTATATATATATATATATATATATATATATATATATATATATATATATATATATATATATATATATATATATATATATATATATATATATATATATACATATATACATGTTTAGTAAGGTTCTTGAGGTTTAGTCAATAAATAAAAACAACTGTTTTGCCGACGTTTCGAGACTTAATTGTTTTCATAATCATGCTCTACAGTGAAAAAACAGGTTACAATAAAATTATGTAAGTTATACAAGTTATTTCAAAACATAAAGATAGCCACAATATAAGTATATAACAACATGTGTTAGAATAATAAAAATATATATAATTACAGAATATGGAGCAGTATGAAACCACTTACAATGCTACTGATGGATATGGTATCGACTAACTAAATTTTAACAAGTATACAACTGACCTGGAGAATATTTCGAAAAACAGTTAAAGGTTTGGGGGGGAATTTCCCAACTGGGGTATCTGGTATTCTCAAAGATGCAGGTATAAAAAGGTTTTCCGTATTTAGGTGTAATATACAGCCTTGGCCAAATGTGTTAGGCACCTAAATAAAAGTATTAGGGAATTACCAACTCAGACTTTTAATTTAGCCCAAAACTAACGAAAACAGCCTTCACAGTTATACACCCATCAACTCACACTTTCCGTCACGCCGGTTCAGGATTCACATCTACCATAGACCTTCTGCTCACACGTCAGCCCCATCGCTTCACAGGATGTAATGTCTTCGATTTCATATCATCTGATCATCGACCAGTCATCTATGAAATCGAAGGCAGAATAGATATCCCAAAAGAGAAGAAATTTAAATACCAGGAGGCTGACTGGAAATTGTACATAACAGAGGTATGCCGAAAGCTACCAGAGAAGATCAGAAGAAGCCGTGGACGACTACATCCACAAGTTCATAAAAAACCTTCTAGAGGACGCGCATTATCGCCATCCCCACCTTCCGATCACCCCCACCCCACTTCATGGCCTTGATCAAGAGCAGGCGGACACAGAAGAACCACCATTCTGGAACCCGAGATCCAGCTGTGAAGATGGCCCTGAACTCGATCACCACCCAGATTAGGAACCTCATGCGACAATGGAAGACAGCGACCTGGCACGATCGACTTCAGGCCACACACGGGGGTTACAGGAAACTCTGGAAGTTGACCAAATCAGAAGAGCTCCAGTGTCCGTCTGCACGATGGTGACAGATTGTTGATGCCCTCAGAACAGGCCCAGCTGCTAGCAGAATACTACAGAGAAGACATCGAAGCCCGCACTATCGATGCACCTCCGTACCCAGTCATGGCCAGGGACAACGATTACATGTTCGTCAGCCCGAGACGCCTCAAAGCCATCCTGAGGCGATCCAATGGAAATCGGGCCCCTGGCCAGGACGGGATACAGACCATCCTGCTCAAGCAGCTGCCACGAAGAGGCATTGCCCACCCCACGAACCTTTACAACTCGTGCTTGAGGCTAAAAATCTTTCCGGACCAATGGAAACGTGCCATCTTGTTTCCACTCCTCAAGCCGAGTCGCAAAGGAGAGAAACCTGAGCACTATAGACCAATCAGCTTACTGCCTCACCTCGCAAAGGTCTATGAGAAAATTATTCTCAATTATCTCAGAGATTTTTGCGAAGAACACTCAGTGATACCGTATGAACAAGCTGGATTTCAAGCCCAACTCAGTACAGAACATCATCTACTGAAACTTTAAACTGAGGTGAACCGAAACTTCAACAGAAATACGGCTACGGCTATGATCTCCATAGAGTGTACAAAGGCTTTCGACTCTGTGTCTCACGGCATTCTGTGTCGTCAGCTCATGGATCTCGATTTCCCTGAACAGCTCTATAACATCATAGTCTCATTCCTGAGTGGTAGAAAACTCACTGTGAAGGTTCGTGGGGAGCTTTCTAGCACCATCCCCCTCAGCTGTGGTGTCCCACAGGGAGCAGTTCTATCGCCAATCTTATTTTCCATCTACACTGCCGATATAGTCGGCAAAAATTACATCAAGTCTGCTGTAGCTGCCTATGCCGATGACATCGCCATCTACAGCAGTAAATCCCGCCAAAACGGACTGCGTAGTGTTCTCGCAAATCAAAGAAGAGAACGACACTGCCGAGAGCGCTCCACGTGGCTGGCATGGAACTTGCTCCCTCCAACAAAATACTCTAGGCATTCAGCTGGACCGCCATCTTAAATTCTCAGCCCACATTTACAAAAAAGCCAGATTATTTAGGAGAAAGTCCTATAGACTCCATCACCTCCTCACCTCCCCAGCACTCTCTCTCAGGCTAAAACTAGCTATATATAAATAAATCCTCCGCCCAGCACTCCTTTACGGCGCACCGCTGTTTACACATCTTTCCGAGGGCACACGACGATGTCTTCAGGGATTTTAAGACACCATCCTTCGAAAAATCGTGAGAACGACGACGCTGCGGAAGAAGAACCCCCTGGAGCTGCACGAAATTTTTGAACTCCCTACTGTCCCGGAATATATAAAGCGGAGGCATATCAATTTTTTTGATTCCCTTCAGCACCTCATCAATCCCTTATTCAACTCTTTAACCCCGTCACCACCCCCTGTACGATGGCAAAAGACAGTCTGACTGTCTTCATTTCAAAAATTTTAGTATACAAAACTTTTTAATTTAATTTGATGTTTTCAGGAGAAAGGTGTGCCCCAACACCTCTACAGACACATAGAGCCCTCTACAACCAGTTCTCCACCACTCATAAAGGCCCTAAAATGTAACACAGTTACATCAAAGGACACTTACCTTTCTACCTCTTTACTTCTAACGATGTAAAGAGCACTTACAATGTTTTTCTTTATAGATATGTAGCCTTTTATATATTAAAAAATAATAATAATAATAATTTTAATTATGAAGTTATTTTTTTTTTAAATCCTATCTTAGTTTGTAAATTTATGATCTACGGATATATTTATTTATATTTGGATGGAAATGATATATGTAAAACATAAAATATGTAAAATATTTGATTATGCAAAAAAATAAAATAAAAAACGCTAAAATATTTAATAACGATAAAAGTATAGTAACCGTCAAGATGAATAGAGAAGAAGATAATCAGGGTTGTAGTAAAAGAGAAACACCGCATCTATGTAGAAATACTTTAATGCGTGCCTATTTTCTACTAAAATATTTATTATTTGCATTTATAGTAAATTTACTTGGATTCGGCATCTGTCCCATCTGTTCCGAACTAGCGAAACTTCTGAAAAAAGAAAAAAATGGAACTCATTTTCATTTGTAAGTTCTGTTAATTTCAAGCCGTACCGTTTAATGTGCTTCCAGAGTTCAGACATAAAAAACTGTTACGTCTTGTTTAAATATAAATAATTTAAATACCAGTTCACTGAATCAGAGGGATCTGACAATTACTATTGTATATTCGAGGTTAAGTAGGGATTTCTATTCTTCTTTCTGCAAAATATAAGACATGCAAAAAACTGTTATAAAAATATTTTTATTTTCAAAAAATTATGCATTAGAAACCAACTCGTATTGTTTACATATTTTTGTCCACTATAAAAAAACTGTAACAAAAAAAAAATCAATTTTTTAGCCATAAATTGTTTTTTTATAATTATTTCAGATTCATATAAACATATATACAGTTAACTTTGTGTTAGATTATCGGTGTTAGAATCTTTCTTTGTGACTTATTAAAAAAAAAAAATATTTGGATCAATAAAACTAAACGACTACTAGCTCAGCGTTCCTAGAGGTCAGTTATGACAATGTACTGAACTAGAAAAAAATAATATTTGAATATTTGGCTTATGTATGACCGTTGGTAGCCTTGGAAGAGGTCCAAGAATAGAGGTTGGACCGGGTCCAAAGGGTCTCCCTCATCCCCAGAAGACTTCTTCACACGTCCTTTATCCTTAATACACTCAGCAGCTTTGATATCGTTAGGGTGGCAGCTCTGGTAATTCACTAGGACCTCTTCTATCCGTTCAAGGGATTGATGGAGGGCTTTACAAGGCCCTTAAAATAAGCTGTGACACCATTAGCCGCTTAAGGACCTAATCAATTGGAAAATTCATTTTGAATAAGATTAAAACCGAAGTAATAAGAAAGGATTGCAATTTAATGAAGCGAATTTCCTGTTATGGAGGCCATCATTTATTTTATACTTATTTAAAGATCACATAGATGCATTGTTTTTTTTTAATCGTATTTTTTATTTATTTTTATTTTTTACAAAATTAACAAAATATAATCTATTAATTATCTTGTCTATTATATATTATTATATTAAATTAATTTAATTTTATGGATACGTTACATTTTTTTCGACACGAAAATGCATTTTGTGTGTAACTTTTGGTGTTTTTTTTTCAACGGGTGTTTTTTTGGTGTAACTTTTTCTGAACCATTTTTTTGTGTAACATTTTGATACGCTCTAGCTCTGTTGGTGTTGCTTAGATTAAAAATTTACCGACAGTTTCCTAATTAGAAATTTAGTGAAACATATTTTTGGTTATAAAATATTTGTCGCTAGGACCTTCCATTTAGAAGCTATATTGGTAGGAAACAAATAAGTCAAGTTTGAAACCATTATTTTCTCTTAACTTTGTGTATTTAGAATAAATATTGATTGTTAATTTAATTAAATTATTGATTTAAGTAATTTTATCCCTTTAATTCTAAAATTTAAGCTGGGTAATGTAGTCGATTCATAGACATATCCATGATTTATTTTTTTTCCAGTCAGGGAGATATCAAGTTTTTTTGGTTATAGTTTTTATGAATAGTCATTGTAAATAAATAAGTTCAGAATAATGTAGGAGATATATTAATTAATGCGAATTTTATTTACTTGAATTATGATAAAGTAATAAGAAATAATTTCTCCCTCCCTCCGCCAAAAATAAAATAAAAATAATCATTTAAAATATGATCTTGAATTTTTTTCATTAGGTTTCTAATTTAAAAAAAAAAATAGATTATGTAAACAAATAATTTATTAAAAACACAAGAAAATCATAACATAAACACATTTCTTACATTTAAATATAGATTTGTTTATTGCTGGTTGATAACTCACGCGCTCCAAGCTGCTTGCCAATATGATCCGGAAAGTTGCTACCTGCAGTCTCCTGTTGCAGTCCCTTGCCAAAGAGGTCTCCAAAGTAGTATTCGCTTCCGTCAAAACCATCTTGGACATCGGATTGAGTCTTATGCCCCTCTCCCGCATATATTCCTTCTTGTGGCACTTTGAACTGGTATGAAGAAGTTAATGTACCATCAGCGTGATGAGGAACATGGCTGCTTACAGGCAATGGAGTTTGTTTCTCCACTGGGTACGTGAACTGGTTCTCATCTTTCATCTGAAACGCCAGTGGTTTCTCTACGTGGATGGGGTAAGGCTTGTATACATAATAAGGGATCTTTTTTTCGACTGGATATGGCACTTTCTTCTCGACATAGACGGGGTACGGCTTCATGATTGGTATTTTAACAGGTACGAGGACGTGCTTCTCGACTGTAATGGGGTGAGAAGTCTTCTTGTCGGAGCATGCAGTATGTGGTTTGGGAAGGTATATTTGATGAGGCTTGTCCACAATTACCTTCTTTTCGAAATTCAGTGGATAAGACCAAGGTGCCTTCTTTGTAACGGTGAAAGATTTGATGAATTGGTCATCATGATGCCCCACAATTGGTAGGAACCCGGACTCTAGTTGCCCTCCGAACACCCCCAGGTCAGCCCTCTTCTCTGCCTCATCAGATTTCTTCTCCGCCACTACGATCACTAACACCGCTGCCAACACACAGATAGACTTCATGATGTACAGTGTAGTTTAGAGCAGCGCTTGTCTTTCTTATATGGCTCTCCCCACCTGATTGATATGCGGTTTCTCTGGGTTGGTTGAAGATCTTCGAGAAAGTTATTATTATTAATTACTGAGGTATCAATTGAAATTGGCTTTTTTTAATTGACTATCATTTATAACTAAATAGTTTTATTTATTACTAATTTTATTATTCTTAACAGGTCATTTTTTCCACTGTTCCGGAAAACGCTCCTTTTTTCAGGTGGACAGTTTCTATTAATAATTTCGTTGTTTGTTTTTTTTATAAATGAAGGGTTAACACCAGCTAGGAGGGGGAATATACGGTAACCATAGTTCTGAGTAAATCCCCAAAAGTAAACTACTTCTCATTGAGAACGGGTTCTTAAACATCAAAACATGTAGCAATCCTCTTTCTAGCCTTATGAGACCACCTTAAATGATAGTACATGAGACAAGCTAACCGGTAGTGAAGAAATCTTAGATTCGATTTTTTTGTACATTCCTTATCACGATTCTTTCAGGACTATTTTTACTAATCATATTTATTGAAAGATGGAACCGGAATCGTCAATCCACTAAGTTGATCTTGCATTAAGACGGTTGACTAAACTTACATTTCTTTGCAAGGCAATTAGCATTTGAAGTGAAGTAATTTTATTTAATTGTTATGTAAAAACTATAACATATTATCTATACTTATGTATATATTTTTTTAATTATAATTTTAAATTCGACGTTTCTGTTTCATTGTTTAAATTTTCTTTCCGTTAAATTTTTCTCCATTAAAATTTAAAACCGGTTAAATTTTCTTATTTAATTTAATATATTTTCAATTTAATATCTTTTCAATTACATTTTCGTTTTGAAGGAAAGATTAAACAATGTAACAGAAACGTAGACTTTAAAATTATAATAAAAATTTCTTCTTTCCTTTTTAATAAAAATAAATGAAGATTTTGGTGGATGAAGGGCTTATGTGACAAAACATTTTCGATTAATTTATGTTTTTTTTTTAATCAGGAAAATGTTACATAGCCCCTTCATCTTCCTCATATATCTTTTCCTCGTTGTTTTGAAATATTCAGATTTTGCTACCTAACACTTTTGCATATAAATTCTTCATCCAATGAACAGATTGTATTTTTTTTTAATGTTACGTAGTCCCTTTATCCACTAAACCCTTCAAATGAGAAAATAAACATTAGATTTTGTTCTCTAGGAAATTTCTTTCTTTTAATTGTTTTCTTCTTTTGTTCAATTTTATTTTTTAATTTTTATTTGTTTTTTTTTTGTGTGTTCTATCTTAAAAACAGCGCTTTGAGAACCGGACAATTAAGGTTGGTGGACAATTACGGTGAATCCACCGCCTCTATCCGACAAATATGTGTAATTAGAAGAAATAGTTCTTTTACAGTTTGATATTATTAGATGTTTTATAAAACAAAATTTATAACTGAAGCTTGATTCGCCATCCTAAGTAATCTTAATTTAATGAAATTGGCATATAAATTCTCTCGTTATCGAAAGCGAACATTAAGTAGATAGATAATATATCTGTGGTGCTTAATCCGATTGTTCCATCAGCATCCTGTATTAATAGTCCTCTTAATCTCACGCTATCCAATATTCATTCCAGTGGTCGGGCCACCGCCAATTATATCGGATCACCGTCAATATCGATTATCGAAATAGCTGCCTTCGTTGGTATTTTTATGCATATTTTTTTTTTCGTATTCTACATAAATATATGTATATGTATATGTATATCAATCATGCCTTATATGACAGAGCAATTTTTCATGTACTAGATCAACACTGTTTTAATTGAATAATAGACACTTTTTTTTTTTTTTTTTTTTTTTTTTTTTTTAATAGAGAATCCCAAACAATTCTCTTCAAAAATAATATATTTCAACCATGCTGAATGCCCAGTTGTTAAAGATAGGTATTGGATATTGGAAGATGAGGAAAAAGCTGAAGCTGAAGAACTGAGGAAATGAATGCAACCATTTTATTATACTTTTGTTTTCATTCTTAAGCTCTTATTGCTTTCTAAGAATAAAAATATTTTGTTTATTTCACTGAATGATCATTCTGGAATGAAACCCAGCTCCCTTGAATATTTATCTTCTTGTATTTATATTATTTACTTTTATTATTTTTTTTACATTTTATGTTTATTAATTTATTCGTCGAGTTATTCAGGATCAAAATCCGTCAAGTCCACTTCTTTCGAAAATATGTTTTGAAAGTTTAAAAGCGACTTTACATATGGCTTAAAGACAATAGCAATAAAATCTCTAAATCCGAACAAAAATTGAATCTTAATAAGGATTGAATACGAGAAGCATTGTAAGGTTTAGTGCTGCGATTTTGAAGAAATAAAACTATATTTTGGTTCAGAAGATGGTCAGGGATGCAGCCAGCTTGATTAATAACTCATCTAAGTTAAAAAAACTTTATATTCGGATTGCAGACGTTTCGACCTGCCTCATTATTCCTGTAAATAACGATATTAATATGTTACAGTTTAGGAACAAACAAGATACCTTTCCTTCATTGACAAGCTCCATAGCCACTCAAACCTTCTGAGCTATCTGAAAAGAATGTAGATGTTCACTAGAAGCCTAAGGACTTTCTTATGTAGTCAAGTTGTTGGAGTGCTACTAATGGGGGGTAGTTCTTACAACTTATTGACGTCATTGAAATCAATACAATATTACATATTGTATATATTATATACAGTTGTAAATATCAATAACGTATAAAAAAAAAAAAAAAAAAAAAAAAAAAAAAAAGACCTAAGTTAACATCTGCTGGTATTACTAATTACTATTTTATTTTACTTCTCTATTTTTAAAATTAAAATATGCATTCTAAAATCTTTACGTATAAATAAATATATATATATAATATATATATATATATATATATATATATAATTATATATATATATATATATATATATATATTATAATATAAATTAAACTATTTTTTACAGTGGTGCTCATAAGTTTCCGATCACCATGAAATTTCATCATGAAACAGAAGTTCATATGTTTTTTAATTTAAATTTTCGTTTAATTTATTTAAATTTAGGATTTTATAAAGAATTAAACAATTTTCTGCAAACGAAATTTACTAATTTAAATAAAATTAACAAAAACAAATAATGTATGCCAATGATAGAAAACACATTTTCATTTTTTAATAGTTTTAGGAGATTATCCCACAGTGTTGTCAGTAAATTTTTATTTATATATAGTAGCAATACCTTTGACAGAAATATCAGCTGGTGTGTGTTTTTGATCGTTATCGTCCTCAAAAATGCAAGAGGGGCCATTTTTTCGCCGATATTTCTGTAAATTGTTTCGCATTATATTCCTGAACATATTACCAGTCATACTGGTTCCGACACCATAAGCTTAAAATACATCCACACCGTTACTTTCCTTCTAAAGTTGGTATTTGCTATTGAAAATTATTCCTTGTACCTCTAGGTTGTCTTACATACTGTCAATAGCCATCAATATGAACTTTTCGTCCAAAATGGTCTCATTCCACTTATTAAAAGTCCATTGAAATAAGTGGCCGGGAACTTATGAACACTACTGTATATAAGGGCAAATTAAATTAAAAAAATGAGTAAATTTGTTATTATTTACTTAAAAATATAAATTTAATAGCTTTTAAATGTTCACCAGTTTACTATCGTTAATGGTTAAGTTTTTTAAAATAACAATAGACCCTCCTGCCTCGAGTAGATGCGTTACGAGGGGCTCATCGATGTAGGAGGCCCAGGTTGGGAGATATTTGTTGGGCAAACACGAGAAGCGACAGCTCCCTTTAGCACTTTGTCCTAAGGCGGCTTTTGTCGTTCAGGCTATGTTGATGTCGCCTAAGAGCTATTCCTTCGAATATTTCTCTTTCCTTTCTGACTATATTGAAACATAGAATGCTCCAGAAGAACGATGAATATATCAATAAAGAGATATGATTTTTTTTCAAATGATGTAGTAAAATTTATCAAATTCAAAATATATTTTTTTAGCTCCTTTGATGCTTTTGTAAAAATTTTATCATTTAATCACATTTTTATCATTAATGCTTAGATAATTGTGTTGTGAGTATAGATAGTTGTTATTCGTTTTATTTTTTCCAGTTTTTGTATATTTATATGATACATTGTATAGACAGCTTCATCCGTTTGGCAAGGAACATCTATGCTATAAAGTAAAAGGATAAATCATTTTTTGTTTGTGATCAATAACTACGATAACTACAGATCCAGTATGTAACAAATTTTAACCACATCTTTATAGTTCCAAGAGGAGTTAGCAACAATAAAATATACAGATTTTCAATTAATTTGTTATTTAAAAAGCGATAATATGTTGATAACAATGAAATTTGAAAAATTACCGCTAGGTGGCGAGTGCCATTATATATGTGAGTTTACCAAGGTACGGTGTTTTGTAAAGCTTGAAATTGATAAAACTCACTTATATAAAATAAAATTATTAAAAAAGATTTAAATATAAAGTTTTACCAAATTTTAACTGCTTAAACTATTTTCATTGTTCTAGGATGGTTTAGCAGCAATAAAATTTACAATAATAAAAATTTAAATGTACAACGTTGATTAGCAGAAATGAGGTTTGTCACACTGTCATCTACTTTTACATTTAGAAATTAAAATCCAACCAGATGAAATCATTAAAATAAAAACTGGATGTCTGATTATGATTTGTATGTAATCTTCAAACACCTAATCAGTATAATTTTAACCAGGTGAAAAATTACTGTTATGTGTGGAAATATCATTGAAGAAATAATTCTCAATTGCACACTTCAATACAAATTTTGATCAATAAACAAAACTTCTATAATAGTTCAAATTAACATAAGTTCTTTACTTCTGAGAGGGATGGAAGAAGCGACGGGTTTGCTAGTTTAATAAATAGGGAAACCCAAATTCACGCTACAATTTAGCAGATAACCAATTAGTCACTGCATTAGAGGAATCTGAAATGAAATACATGGTGAGGAAACAGTAAGTACTCTGAATGGGCTTGGGAAGTAAATCCAATTATAGTAGAGCACATGGCCTGCAATTCATGAGCACATCCCTCGTCATTGTAGGTTGGTGTCTACCTCACAGCATCGAGTTTAATAGTACGTATACATGAAAAAGTGAATCTGGACTTCATTAAATACAGGTAGAAGAAGGAAGAATGTATGAGTCCTAAAATGGCTCCCTTGACATAAGAAATCATTCCTTAGAAAAAAAAAAAAAATAAAAGTATAAATAATTCTTCGGTTCCTATTATGGTTATTAGTCTTAAATGGTGATAAAACCTTGACTATAAAAACACAATAAGCAAAAAAGCCACTGCCTTTAGATAAGAATTTTATGAGAAGAAGTTGTAGCTTATCAATACTCAAGCTCATTTCTTGTCCTGACAGAATATGAAACAGCAAAACAAAAAAAAAAAAAAAAAAAAAACCAACAAAAAAAAAAACATGTAGTTTCAATGAGAATGAATGAAAACAGATGCCCAAATATTTTTTTTTCCTACATAAACCGGAGTGTAGTAAAAGACGGCGACGTAAAAAAAAGCATGTATACTGGATGTAAATGAAGATCACTTTGAAAAAACAAATAGAGTGAAAAAAAAAAAAAGCTGGGGATTGGTATGCAATAATCTTAGAGAACTCAATAAAATGAAAACAAATAATAAAATCATGTATAGGAAATTAAAATTCAACAAAAATCGAAAAAAGTATTAAAATAATCTAGAAAAAAATATACTCAATTTTTCCCTAGAGCTTGAACGTATCAAAAAAGCCTAACAATTAAAAAAATGTTAGCAAAGCAATACTTTTTTCATTCAAACCCATATAGCTTCTACACAGCAGGTTCTTGCCACAAATGTTTTATAACAAAACAGTTTAAGATACCGCCGTCTAATTTTCGATCCGAGCAACTCCAGCTTGTCAAAATGTTACATTTTTGAGGGTAAAAAAAACGTTACACATTAAAACTATAGACCTCAAGCGAAAAGAGAAATTCATGTTGAAAATAAAACGAAATGAAAGATAAGAAAAATGTAATAAGTTAAAATATGTTGGGAGCAGTTGGTTGGTGATGTAGACGTTCTTTTTACATTTACTTTGTTTTATTATAACTATAGTTCTAATTTTATTAAATTTAAAATGTAGTTTGCGAAATCAGAGAATGCTTCGTATACTTAAAAGTTTTTATTAAGTCGATTGAAAAATCCTCCAGTTCATATATACGCGAGCGTAATGTATGTATCCAGCGTTTATCTGAAACAAAAAAAAACTTAAATTAACTAAGGTTAAGATGCAAGGAAAATTATATATAATTGTATAAATTAAAATAATAGAAACAAACAATCTGGGATAAAACTTATTTATCTTGACTTCAGCATTATAACACACAAACTTTCCGTGTGAGGTCATACTCTAAGACTGATTGTCTTCGTTTTTTGGAAAGAACTTGTATATATCGGATAGATATATTCATGAAACTTCTTGTCTTGTTTGAGAAGGTACTGATTAGCTCTATGTAACCTAGCAACGGTTCTTTTAGGATATTTAATTTTCTTTTTCGTTACATTAATTATAATATTATTGTATTACTAATGCCCCTTTATGGTAGAAGCTTGTAAAATAAAATAAATAAATAAATAATATAATAATAATGATAATTAAAATATGATAAACAAATATTAAAAGGTATTGGTGTAGGAAGAGAAAAAAATATTAACAGATATTTATCTTAAATTAATAGTTAGCTATGAACTATAAATTTATAGTAAATACCATAAGTCGAATCACATGTCCTAAAAGTTTGTCTCTTTTTAAAAGCTTATAGATATTTTAAATTAATTTTAAAGACGCAAAGAAAAATTATATTAGTTCAAAGATAAGCTATTTTTTAAATTTATTTTTAGTAATTGAATTGGCTATATTGGTGATGGCAGTAATTATGTATTATATTGTTTTTCTCAAAGGAATGTTAATCCACAATGAATACAGCTTTTGTTTTTCATCTTAGTTTACTAGAATATGCTGTTAATAGAGCGGTTTTTTCTTCTACTCTTTTATAAATGAAAAACAACACTTTTTTTTTTTTTATATTTCTTTTTAAAAAATCTTCATAAATAAAGTAAAGGTATTTAGTCCAATACAAATATTATTTCATGGTACTAAGGTATCTAATTATTTTTATATTTAGGAGTTATTTCGTTTTTAGAGTAACAAAAAAAAATAATAAAAAGATAAAATAAAATAAATAAATAAATGATTAACTTTGTATTTTATAAAATCATTTTTTTTTTTTTTAATTTGAAAAATTAATATTAGAATAGAAATATATGAAGTGTAATGATTGAGGAAATGGTCCGATGAGTTTTCTGGCAAAAGCATAATTTACCAGCCAATAAGTTACTCTATTTTGCGTTTGATTAATTGACGGCTTTACATTAAAGCTGTAACAATGTATTCATTGTCCAAACATTTTATTTCTCTAACGAAAACAGTAAAAAATTAATTAGGTGGTACTGTTTAAGAAGAGGTACACCATGCATTTCCATATGTCCCTTTCGCGAGGGCACTCCTCACAGATGCGTCTCACATTGAAGACAATAAAAGGGGTCTCTCATTGACATCAGGTAATCATAATTCAAACAGCCGGTATTTAATTCAGAGGTGTGTTGTAACAAGTAACCCCTCATTACTCCATAAAACAGTCTAGTGCTCCGATTTCTAACTTGTGGGCAGCACACCTTTTTTTAAAGAAGTTTTAGAATAAAACAAAATAAAAAAGTTACTACAAACAGTCAAAGTTCATACAAGTAACTTGAGAGGTGGCCTTGGTGTTATTTTTCAAAAGATATAGCTGAAGACCTGCACAAAATATTTGAAGAGTTGTAGGACAACAAGTATTTTTATAAGCAGTGTTTACTATGTGATGTATTCATTTTATTAAACATTTTTGCATAATATAAATATTACTATGAGGAACATCTAAAATGACTTTTAGATTAAACATCATACAAATTAATTGATAATACTAATAAAAATTCAATATATTATATTCCTAACACTAGGTCCCAGGTTCCAGTCCTGCTGAGGAAACAATTAGTTATTCAATCTGCCGAAATTCGACCTAGGGGTTCAGAGACCATCCTAGTCCTCATACAGCCTCTGCAATGAGCGTGCGTGATTAAAGAAAACCTGGTAGTCAAGTGTGATGCCGAAAAAAATCAACTTCTTGTACAGCCGTTGACGAACGAAATTTTTTACATTTTAATATAGTAAACAGATACTTTTTATTTATATTTGTACATACCATGTTATCAAATAAATTGCCAAATCAAGTTAATGTAAATTAAATTTTAAAAAATAAGGAAAAGCGAAAATATATTTTTTTAAATATAAAATGAGGAGTGCAACAATATTTTGTAATTAAAATGGGGGTGGAAATGAAAGTTTGGAAGTGAGAATGAGGTCTGGTATAGAGATGAGACTCGTTATCAACAATTGATTTAATTTTTGTTCCATACAGTGATTCTCTAATTACAGGAAAATATATAGCTACCAAAATTCTAAATTTAAATGTTGATAATCTTACTGCAAACATTTGATACTTCTGGGAGGCTACTTGCGAGGATTATCGGTGATGCAGCAATACACGAATAACTTTTTTTTTTTTTTAATTTCAGTTAATAATTGTAACCCATGACAATGTGAATGCCCCCACACCAATGTGACTTTATACATGACAATGTAAAAAATGGATCTTAGTAGTTTAAGGTTCCATTGTAAAAAATAAATAAAACATGAAACATTCCTGCTTCATAACGAATAAGCTTAAAGTATTTTTTTTTTTTTTTATCACATAAAATATTACATCTGTTGGGGAGGGGGGCTTTTCACTTTTGGAAAAAACAGTTCCCAACCCCAGTGAATGCTGGTAAAAAATTACTTAGAAAAATGCCCAAACATAAGTTTTAAAGATTGGGAAACCTGTAAAATAATTAATGACATAAAAAACAAAAAAACAAAACAAAGAAAATTGAAATTATAAATGAACACCAGAAATTAAAAATATATTTTCTTAAATGATTGAGTATATAAATATATATAAACATTAAAAATATCGTGGTGAGAAATTTAAGTTTGAAACTAGAAATAAACAAATAAAAAAAGTTTCTCCTAATAATATTAAAAATCCCCTATTGTGATTACAAAATAAACCAAATTCAAATACATACCAAAAAAAATTTAAATGTCTCTTTTCCTTCTTTTTATATATTGGTTCAAGTTACGTGTTACTGTGCTTGAGGGTCCCTGGTGCAATTCAATCCATACGGTGAGTTGCTTCATAATTCCATGGGCAGGGGTGAGTAATAAAAAAAAGCCTGCCGGTGAGTCTCGAGGATGAAGTTGGTGAGATTTGCGCCTAACTGCTTCTTCCAGGGAGGTCTGGCCCAGACTGGTCGTTGAGTCTCTTATCTCCCGAGGCATACGTAACTTGAACCATAAACACTTAACTTGAACCGTAAACACGCTATTTACACTACATATTGTTCATTATAAGTTAAATACGGTTTCTTCACTATAGGAGATGAGAATAAAAAAAAATAAAATAAAATGAAATAGAAGATATTAAATTATCGGGCTTTAACAACATCAATTCACTTTCAATATCAATATCACACTCAATTTCCTAAAATTATTTAAAAATGAATTTTTTAACATTCTAGTGATATCTAAACAGTTGCATGGAATATAAAAATACCATGACAATGTTAAATGATAATGGCCATGACAATGTGAAAATAATATTAAAAATATTACTGCCTAAATCCTATTCATTTATTTCGCATTTTCTCGGGAGTATATTATGAGGGCCGTAGCCTACTATCAAAACGCATAAAGCCCGTTTCAAATAAATATTTGGTTTAACTGATTTATAGTGGACATTTACAGTCAAAGGTGATATTTACTCGAGGATTTTCCGATGTAATAATGGTTGCGTGGTTACGAACTGACGCGTCCACGAAGAAGAGCTACCTGCCGCTTCAAAAAAAAGAAAAAGAAAAAAAAAACTCAAAAGTTCCACAAATTCCTTCCGAATTCGTTTTCATCACTTGTTTAGCAATATCACGCCAATGTTAAGAAATCACAGGGACAAGAATAAAATTACTCGGGGACTGGTTACATGGGCATTTTAATCCTGAAAAACACATTTTCACTTTCTTCCACCGTTATATTTTAATATTACTACCCATAAGTTGAGTTAGTTTTGCTCTATCAAGTAATAATTATTTACATAATTGTAAATCCAAGCATAGGGAAAAGCCACGATAATGTGAATCGACGTAGAATGACCTACAAATGTTACCCTAAAATACTAAAATCTTAAATAAATTCAATTAATATCATTAATTCACATACCATAAATCGATTTGGAAACAATATTTTTAACGAAGTTTACTTCATTGAATTTTAATGGACGGGGGACACAAATTTGTCTGTAGTTTGAGAATCAGCCCAATATGTTTTACTATTGCTCAAAAAAATATTATTTAAAGTCGAATACGCTTTATAAAATTATAAACATTAGTCTTTTTTTATTTGTGTTGACCTATTGAGTTAAAAAACTGTTATGTTAGTAATAAGAGCTGAGAAAAATATCTTTCAAACATGCTATGAGAAAAATATCTGAAGGTGAGTGGTTGAAACTGCAAGAGGATTCCATCATGATCTGGAATAATATTCATGATATAAATAATGTTATTTTTTTTTTTTTAATAATGCTATTGACTACGGACTGGGGAAGAAGAGAGTTGGGCTATGAACGAGACAGCTGGTCCAAACTCTGCGGGATTTTATCCCTAACTGCAGAACGATACAAGTGGTTCCGGATTATGATGATGATTATGCTAATTTTAAGTGGGAATAACAAATAACCCTATCTCAGTCTTTTACTTAAAAAATCTAGGTATGGACATTTTTTTATGTTATCTTTTTTTTATTTTTAAAAACCCTTATTTTCTTGTTTTATTATTTAATAATTTACTTTTTTCTCCTTGTACAGTAACAGTTACATTTTAAGGAGTTTATGACTGATAAATTTAGACTTGAAAAATTTTTTATTTCATTTATTTGTTATTAGATGAATGGGGGTTCAACTTTTCCTTGAGTCGGCCTAACGTAAGAACTAAAACTTAAACTAAAAACTTAAATTTTTTTACAGATGGTAACATACTTTTGCCAACGTTGAGGAACTGGACTTTCTAAGTTTGAATTGAAACCTCATAAAATCAAAATAAAAGAGAAAATATTTGGTTGAATTAAGTTTCTGTTCGCTGAACAATGAGAAACACTTAATCAACAATACAAATACATAATTTGATGCAACCTTAATATTGGAACTCGGCCAACATCATCTTGATTAACGTCAATAAATGGCAAGAAGTGGCCTATACAGAAGGAAAGGTTAATCGCAGGACTCTATGAAGTCTCGTTCCTGAGCCAGAGGAGGATATTAGCAACTAATTGAATGTAAAACATTTATATTGATGACTAACATCTATATCTCTTCCTTTAACTGATACAATGTTCAGTTCAGTTTTATTTTTACAGCAAAATCAACATTAATTGTAGTTTTATACTTCGATTTTAACATTGCAGACGAACTCATTGTTAAACAACTAATTTATTTATGCATCAAGTTGAAGAAGTGTGACTACTCTCGTTTCCATTATTTTTAAGATTTAAAATTGAGAAAAAATAAAAATTCTCCAGTTGTTCAATTAAATTAAAACCTGTAGTACTACAACCAAGGAAGAGTCAAGGCTCAGTAGTGTTGACGCACCAACTACTATGTACCTACTACTCATTTCGTACTAAATCTTTATTAGGAAGAAAAAAAAATTGCGGAGGTGTTAAATAAAGTATTGCATAAATGTTTTTAGAATGGCGTTTCAGGTCAAATTTCGTAAAATAGAAATATTGTACAGGCTAAACGTTTCGCCTTCTCAAGCTGCGCCTTCTCTGGTAAACTTAGTAAACTTGTACTTTTTCTTGACTTAACAGTCAGACAAGAAAGTGATTTGGCCAATATCACACATAATAACCATATTAGAGAATAAATAATCATTATAGGTGGGTCGGCTAGTCACTGGCCGACTAGTCGGCAATCAAAAAGACCGATTATTAGTCGGCCGACTTGTTGGGCAAGCCGATCATTGCTTCTGTTAGAATTCGGGCGAAATCAGTAATGTTCGAGGCCCTTCGTTTATAGCTTAATAGTTGTTAGAACAGGTGTTTGTCTATCTTACATTATTTATTCTGTTTTTTACAAGCGGGCTGGTATCTAATAGTCAGCAGTTTACTTTACTTAGTTTAGATAGTTAAATGCGAAATTTTGAATTCAATCATGCCGATAAAGATGCCCTGTTTTTAGACTTAAATAAACAATAAAAAAATACCTAACATGTAATTGTAAACTAAAACGTATGTAAATAGCTAAAATAACAGTGTCCTTTTCGCATTCCAACCTTTATATTATATTAAAAAAAACAAAAAAAAAAACGAACGAATTTCGGAAAATAAAAGCAGCAGAATAGTCTGCTTTATCGTGTAGTCACCCATTACTAATAATTATGCCCCTTTGTCAGAATTGAAACTGGTTCACTTGGAGTTAGACCGACCACTTCACAACCCACTTGGCTACCACACCTTCCACTTCTTCATCTGTTATTTATTTACTGTTCTTATTGATTCTATTATCATATTCCTCAATCAATCATTCCCTCCTCTACTATAGTACACATTTTCCTTCATTATTATCGGCATTCTTACCTTTGCTCTTTTTCTTACTGACGCTATCTCAAGACACTACCATTTAATTAAATTTTCCCTGCTTCCTCTCTTTAGTTCATTTTTCTGCATCATGCCCTTTTCCATCCTTTTCCAAGCGTGTTTCTTTGATGACACTTTTTATACCATTTAGTTCCTTATCCATTCTACAGCAATTTCATTATGAATTTTTTATCTAAAATTAATATTAGTGGATTCCTTCACTAGCTTAATCTGCTAAATATTGCAATTATGTTGAAGTTTTGGTGATAATAACTTATAATGGTGCTATACTCCGAATTTATCCTAGAATATATTAAACAATTATTCTAAACGTATAGGGAAGTATCCTTTCCCATCTTCAGAATCAAAAATTCTAAATAGTTAAATTTTTTTAAAGTATTTTAATTTGTCAACATCTGATAACATTTCTATATTTAATACAATCAGAATAACGTATTACATAAATGAAATTCCTTTATCAGTGATATCGATTATTACAATAAACTCCCTCAAAAGATATACCAATGGAAGAACAAAACAAGTACTCCTACATTTACACTACTACATTAAGTACAGCTAACACGTCTCTGGCTTGTTATGCATAATACTCCTTATTATACATACATATTATTTTTTTTTTATTTTTTACATTTCTTATTATATATGATATGTTTATATTTTGCTATGTGGGATTTTCTTAATTTTTTTGACTGTTTAGAAAACAACTTTAAAATGTCAAACCTATCCATTATTAAACAAAACTATATTAATCATGTAGAGGAAAATGTGTATCTAAATGAATTTAAAATTGCAAATATATAAATAAAGCATTATTATTATTGTAAATAAGTTTAATTGTTTAAGGATGTTTGATCTTGAAGATGGGAAACGATAGTTCCCGAAACATGAAACAATAAATTCTTTTAAGGATTGTAATGCCAAAATAAGTTATTATTGCCAAATATAGACCATGCTAAATTTTATTTCCTCATTATTTGAACCATTTGTATTTATATAATCCTGTATTATTATTATTATTAATACAATCATAAATCAATGTTCATATAATCTAATCATAATGTATAGAAATTATATATATTTACATATCATAATGTAAAGTTCTTCTTTACAACTTTTTCACTTTTCTAGATAGAACTATTTTTATTTTTTAGAGATTATCAATATTTTTAGTATAATACACTGATTATGTGTTCTAGAATATACTTGATACTGTCTAATTATTTATAATTTATTAAATCGAACCATGTAGAGAGCAAGTAGTATTTTGTTAACATTTTTGTTTTTTTAATCTCTCTCTCCTCTCCCTTTCTCACTCTCTCTCTATCTCTCTCTCTCTCTCTCTCTCTCTCTCTCTCTCTCTCTCTCTCTCTCTCTCTCTCTCTCTCTCTCTCTCTCTCGCTCTCTCTCTCTCTCTCTCTCTCTCTCTCTCTCTCTCTCTCTCTCTCTCTCTCTCTCTCTCTCTCTCTCTCTCTCTCTCTCTCTCTCTCTCTCTCTCTCTCTCTCTCTCTCTCTCTCTCTCTCTCTCTCTCTCTCTCTCTCTCTCTTAACGTAAAATTGTAAGAAAGTTATTTGATTTTGATTTAAATGTTTGAGTTGTTATTTATACATTAACGTGAAGTGACTTATTGCTTAAATATGAAAATACTCTTCTAAGTAAAATTTTTTAATTTATTTTATCATTATTTTTTGTTTATCTTTTAAAGAATGATGATTGTGGATTGTAATTCAGAGAAATTATAATATTTCTATACAACTGAATGTAATGATTACAATGCTGTGTTGACTATTTAAGAATAAATAAATAAATATGTTATTTAAATGTTAATAATATTATTTTTAAGTATTATTTATCTCCTTCAAGTCTATAATTACACTATGCCCTTTATTATTACACTATGAGCAAATTCTCTTATTGTTACTCCAATAACAGTTGTGAATAATCTTTTGAAAGAGAAACCAATAAATTATCTTCGACCGGTAGTGATAGAGCATAATGAGTGAAAATGCAGGAGTTGTGAATTTACGCTCGAATATCTCCTGCGTAACTTATATACTCCGACATAAAAAAAAATGTTGTAATAAAAAAACTTTTGAACATGCCTTAAAAGAGTATTGTTCATTAGAATAAATCTGGGAGGAAATGGAATTATCGAAAAATATAATGTGTTATTGGAGATAGTGGCAGTAGCTACATGGTTTAAATTAAAAAATATATATATATATATATATATATATATATATATATATATATATATATATATATGTGTTTAGTAAGGTCCTTGAGGTTCAGTCATTCAAAAAAAAAAAAACTCAACTATTTTGGCGACTATATTTTCGAGCTATATGTTACTGGTGGATATGAATAGACTAACAATTCTAGTACACAACTGTATATATATATATATATATATATATATATATATATATATATATATATATATATATATATATATATATATATATATATATATGACCACAGATTGCGATAAAAACTCACTGCTAATGACTGCTGGGAGTAGAGATAAGAAAACCAAATTATAAATAATGTCGAGTTAATAGAAAGCACATTGTTTTATATAGAGAAATTAGAATTAATATAGTTTAACTTGAAATTTTGTCTTCAGTATTTAAAACATTTATAATTGGAATGGAGAGAATTGATGGGATGATATAAAAAAGAAAATTAAAAAAGTAGATAATTTATTATAAAAAAATAATATACAGTATAAAAATTAAATTATATTATATACATAAATGAGAGCTAGAGGTAGATAGGTTCCCTACCCGTGGTGCACTACACTTGAGAAGCTAGTCGCGTGCCCGTGTCCTGTGTAGATCTTCTGTTCGACCTGACTGCTGCCGTGGCCGTAGCTATGTCCATAAGAAGACTCTTCGAGCTGGCCTTCAGAACCGGCGTAGTCACCAAAGGAGTGTTCGCCTCCAGAGTAGCCTCCATATGAGTGTTCACCACCCTCGTGTCCTTCGTGAACTGGGATGTGGACTGGCTTGTGCACCTCGACTGGGTAGGGTACTTCGACGGGAACTTTGACTGGTACTTTGACTGGGTAAGGTACTTCTTTTTCGACTGGATACGGCACAGGTTTTTCGACAGGTACGGGATATGGCTTCTCGACTGGGTAAGGTACAGGATTTTCTACTGGGACCTTGACTGGGTACGGTACTGCCTTTTCTACTGGGTAAGGTACTGGCTTCTCGACTGGGATGTGGACTGGGTAGGGTCTGTCAATGGGTACCTTCACTGGATATGGTATCTTCTTTTCTACTGGGTATGGTACCTTCTTCTCGACGTAGACGGGGTATGGTTTTACAATGTGTACAGGGTACGGCTTGTCCACTGGTACTTTGACAGGTACTGGCACGTGCTTCTCAACAGTGTAGGGCTGGGGTACTGGTACTTTCACTTCATAGGGAACTTTCTTCTCTACATACACTGGGTATGGCTTAGGAACATACACTGGATATGGCTTGTCCACTGGTACCTTGACTTCGTAGGGTACCTTCTTCTCAACAGTCACGGTATAGGGTACCGGGACCTTCTTGGTGATTGTGATAGCCTTAACATGGTGATTTTCTTCGTGATGGCCAACCACCGGCTGGAATCCTGACTCCAGATGTCCTCCGTAGTAGCCCAGATCGGAGAGGCCCCTCTTCTTCTCCTCGGCAGAACAACCAATAACCAGCCATAAGGCTGCTACTAGACAGAACGATCTCATGTTGAATACTGCAGCTAGGACTGGACGGACGGCTCTTATATGGCGTGCCCCTCCAGATCGGCCGGGTTATGCAACCCCTGGCTCTCCGTCTCTCCCTTCCGCAACCTACCCTCAGATAATTAAACTCGAGGATATGCATCGCGTCCCCTGTTGACCAATGCATCCTCTGTTGTCTTTGCTTTAGTTTATTTGTCCACTGTGACCTCTTTTTAAGCTCTTCCTATATTATTCCTCTAGTATTCTACTGTGGGACAAATCATAATTATAGGATGTTAACTTAATATTTTTTTCTGTGAATAATAATCAACATTTCTTTATTTGATAATATAGTTTAAGGTGTGTTTAAATTTTTATTGAGTTACTTAAGTAGATCATTGGTTTGGAGTCATTTTTATGACTTTTAAGTAATTAAGTAACTACATAAATATCGTTTATTATCTTTCAAAGCAAATTGTAAACATTAAAATCTGAAATAATTAGTTAATTATTAACGATGATTTATGATTTATTAAACCCAAAGGTAAAATTTTAATCAATAAAACTCTTACGAATAAAATATTATTAAATAAAGCACTAAAGTATATTCGTTATAAATTAAACATGTAGTTGGGGTGTTATAGAGCATATTAATAAGTTCATATAAGTACTGGAAAGATAGATTATATCATATAATGTTATCATGATACTATCAAAATTATAATATTATTATTTAAAGAATCATTGACTATAAGTAGACAAAAATAAAGAATATCAACACTATATAAATAAATGTTAAGAAACAACTACTAAATAATACCTAATCGATAATGAGTACTGTTACTGAGAATAAATGAAAAGGTATAATTTGGGAATAATGTTTTTGAAAAATAGTTAACAACTCCCACGAATAGTCTTTGGCGTTTATATTTTTATATGGCATACCTATTAGTCACTCCGATACTGCTTGGTGGTTTCGGGATTGCAATATTTTACAATAAAATTAATTATTGAATATATATATATATATATATATATATATATATATATATATATATATATATATATATATATATATATATATATATATACGTAATTTGCAATTAATAATAATAAATTTATTGAATGTTCAGTACATTTTTTAGAATAATGTGATATTTTAAAGAAACATTATGAGTTCTAATAATAATGCCCTATTAGCTCGCTACTATTTCATTGTCTTGCGACTTTTTACCAAATATTTTGTGATTAAATTATCATAAAATGTTTACAAGGAACTTTTGTTTCCAGGTACATAATATATAGCCTTTGCACGGACAGTTTGCCCACGAAACCCAGTTTTATATTTTTTATAGCAAGGAGAAAACTGGAAATAGAGGTATTTCTCAATGTCTATCTGCGTTGGTTTTAGAAGCTCTGTAGAAAAGAAATCTGAATTGACCAAACGTTCTTCTCAGATGTGATATTATTAGATATCACTGAAACATTAGAAATAGCATCTTTTTTTTTTTTTTTAGGACTAATATAATGAAAATTGGAAATGAGAAATTAGTTTAAATTTGTACCTCTTATTACCCAAACAAAAATTTCTTTTATTAAAAAAACATTATATATTTTTGAAAGTATGTACGTTTTCACCGGTAAGAAATTATTGCTTTGATAACCACCTACCATATCTCAGAAGTGAATCAATGAACTAAATAATGTAACAAGTAAAATCTATTATATAAAAAGACAAGCCATTTTTCGTTTGTGATATCTAACAACGAAAACTACTGAATCAATCAGTACCAATTTTAATCACATCGTGTTTATATTTCCAGGAAGATTTATGAATAATGAAATTTAGTGATTTTCAATTAATTTGCTATTAAAAAATTGATAATATGTGAATAATAGTGAGGTTTGATAATTGACCGATAGGTGGTGAGCACCATTCAACATGATAGGTTACATTGTTATACGTCATGCCAGTGGTTAAGTCAAGTTTTTACAAAAATGAGTTAAGTGACTAAAAATAGTCGTGGCGGTTTTCCTTCAAGGTAAATAAGTGTTTAAGTAATATGTTCTTTTTAAATAACTACGTTTTAAACTGAACATCTTACTTAAACACTTATTCACCAAAATGAAAAACCTCCACGATTTTTTTTTTTAGTAACTTAATTGATTTTGGTCGAAATTTGACCATTTATTTACTGGGATTACAGATATAGAGCTTGGCATTGATTATAAAATTTACCTATGTCCAATTAAATTATAAAAAAGACTTAATATGTGTTGCGATGTTTGGATCCCAGTGAAGTTTGATATGTGATTATCACCATTCCGCAAATGAATTTACAAAGATAAAACTACTAAAAGTATCTGTACCAAATTTTAACTACCCCATTATAAAAGTTATAGGAAGAATTAGCAATAATACAATTTACAATAATAAAAATATAAACGTACAAGTTGACAGGCAAAAACGATGTTTGCCACGCTGTCATATACTTTTATGATTAGAAATTAAAATCCAACCATATAAAATCAATAAAATTATTTCTGCCAAACAAAAATTATTACTAAATCAAAATGTCGAATTTTTTTACTTTTTGATATCGTTTTCAAAAATATTATTCATGGGCCTTTAGTTTTAAGCGCTGATAATGCAGTCCATTATCTGCAATAGTTTCCGAATAGTTCTGATCATCTTATACTTTTACGTGTACTTTACGTGTATCAACTAATCGGTAAAATGGTACCATATTAAAAATTACTGCTATGAGTGGAAATATCATTGAAAAAAGAATGCTTAGTTGTATACCTACTTCAGTACTAGATATTTATAGATAAACAAATAAAACTTTAATTATTATTTAAAATTATCTAGGTTCTTTATATATATATATATATATATATATCTTATAAGATTATATCTGATATATTATATATCTTAGGTTTTATGTTGTGATTTTTATGTTAACAAATGATAATATTTGTTATTTTAACAAAACAATTATAGCAGTCAAAACTACCTTGCGGTCTATCATCATTTCAATGACTTACTGATTCATTAAAAAAAAAAAAATGCAATGTTGATTCTAAACCAATGGATACCCAAATATTTCATAAGTAGTTCATGATTTCATATTTATGTGAGTGTAAAAATAAATCAATGAACTAATACGGTTTTATGACTATATATATATAGGCCGTTTATTTCCTGATAATTACCTCATAGTTAACGTAACTTGGTAATATTCATTCTAAGTACTATTGGTAATATTTTTATGTAACTTACATGGTCATACGTGAATTTTAATATTCATTTTGAAACTTCCTGCTATATTTAATATACTTTTTATGGACTCATTATTTTTTTTTTCCTATTTAGGTTATGTTTTTACGATAAATTTTTGAAACTCTTATTAATGTTAATATGTAAAGTGAATAATGGCGTTTGATATTTCCTTAGACTCTTTAGAAATTCACAGGTAAACAAAGACAACATTGGCACATTTTCTAATAATCTGTAGTATCCAATTTACGGTTTTGAATGTTTTTAAAATCGCGGTAGAAAACACCAGCTTGAAAAAGTACATTTCATGACAAATTCCTCATTTACCAGATTTAAGTTTAAGTTGCTGGATATGACAATATTGTTTACTACAAAAAAGGAATTTTTCCTATAGCATAACTTAGAAAAATTGGTATTTCTATTTTTAAAAAAAGATAAAAAATAGGCTGGTTTAAAATATTGAGCTAAGATAAACTATAATATATTTATGAATATATTATTTTTTAAATTTACTAACATATATTTCAGTGAATTTCTGGAAATTAAAGGTACCTATTTGAAATGAAATCTCGGTCATGTTAAGACTTTTACAGCTGAGAAAGGACGAAGTTCATTAACACCTTAGGCTTTGACAAGTCAGCTTCAAAGTGACCAACAATTAAAGAGGCGAGAAGGTTCCTCCTACACGCAATTAGTGGAACAAGTAACAACTAAGTTGAGTGCAATTTAAAATGTTTGTTTTTTTATATTTTTCTAGATATACTTTTAAATTTCAGATTTTATTTTCATAAATATTACAACCTGCCTCAGTGAAGGGGAATAAATATTAGAGATAATGATGTGTTCAAGTTATTTTTAATTCCATATGGTTATTAAAGTCAACTAGAATGTTGACGTGTGATACTTAAATACTAAACTAGTTGATATTTCATCAGGTATCATTCTGTTAACTTACAACCTAATATCTGTTGCTTTTTATTAAATAAATTATCTTAATGCAAAACTTATGTATTAACTATGTTATCTATTTTTCATAACTTATTTATACTATTTTGAAATAGATTGATATTTTCAGTTGGTTTATTTTTATTTTTTAATTTAGGAGAGGAATAAGCTTTAAATTATTCTTGGGTACCAGTTATTTCGCTGTGTACAGTTTTCTATAGTAAGAACATATTATTTATTTTTTTTTTTTCACGAAAAGGCCATAGAGGCCACGCGAATATTATGAAGATGGATTTTTAATTCTGTTCCTTCTCATCATCCATATCTCCTTCATTCCTTTTGATTGCCTCTGTTTCCTCTCTTCTGTCCAGGCCATACCCTCCTTCGGCTCCTTCCTGTCCAGAACCGCTATTCCTTGTAGTTTCCTTCTATATTCTTCTCTATCAAGGCAGTCCCGGTCCTCAATCCCCAGTTTGCTGGTCTCCTCTTTTAACTGTTTTATGTATCCTTGTGCACTCTTGTAATCCCAAATTTTCTGAAAAATAGCCTTATTAAGTCTTTCCTCAGGCATTCTTACCATATGTCCATAGAACTTCAGTCTCTTAATTCTTATATCCGTCTCTATATTCGTTATTTCTTTGTAGATCTACATATTATTTTATTCATTTAAAAAGAAAAAAAATAACATAGATAATATAATATATTTGATAATAGACATATTCGATACTTAGTAAAATTCATCCTTCCAAAACCAGTATAAATGATTCTTAATGTAAGAAATGCATTTATGTGAACAAACTCAACTAAAGTTATATTTATATTAAATAAAATGAACCAAAAATGTAGATACTATATCTGTTATCTACTTGCAATCTATAACAAAGAAAATAAATCCATTCTTTTAAAAATGTAACGTACGACTATCGGATCTGTTTATTAATTAGGCAATATTGTGAAAAGGTAAAAAGTTTTTACAGATCGAATCTAACATCAATAACATATCAAAGCGGACTTATGAATTTTGTCTTTTCTTTTGACGGAGAAAGGAAGAGGCCATTGCTCTCTCTGTGAACGAAAGTCCAAGGGCACTACACACGGTTACAGAACTAGCTTCAGTTATTTAAAGTCCATTCATAAAAAACGCCTTGAACTCCGGCGGCGTGTTAATCCTGCGTAAATGTTACACACTTTTTGAATGCATTTCGATTTTTTTCTGTATTTAATAATACATGAAACTATAGTTTCTTTCTTACTGGTTATGGTAGAGAAAGTTTAGGACCAAATAGACAACTTTGGAGGTATGCAGAGGTCACTTGGAAGCTATAAGGCACGCAATGATTAACAAAAAAAAAATCTTTTGGGCAACTATGGTCCATTCCCTCATGGTGATAGATCAATTTGTTAATTAAAACCAATCTTATAATAATTTTTAGCTGCGTTCATTTTATATAATACATACGTTATACAAGTATTATTATTTACGTTTATTATGTAATTAATATTTTATTTTTGTAATTTAGTTTAACTCCTCACCCAAGTTAATCTAAACTATTATATAAAAGGACAACAAATTTTTCGTTTGTGACCACTAACCGCGAAAACTAATGAACCAATCCGTACTAAATATTAACATGAAATTTACTAATTTTCAAATAACTTTTTATTAAAAAAGTTATTCAAAATTGACCGATAGGTAGCAAGCAACATTTTACCTGAGAGGTTACAAAGGTACGGTGTTATCTTTCAGCTAAAATTAATGAAAAATTTTATCTAGTGACACGTGAAGTTTGGAAGTATGGTCAGCAATACCCCGCAATAGAGTTTATAATGGGACAACTACTAAACCCATCTACATCAAATTTCAATCAACTCGTATTCATATTTCTTGGAAGGTTTAATAATTACAAAATTAATAATAATAGAATTTCCTGTAATTTCATAAATTTTAAGGTGAGATATTAAAATCCAATCAGAATAAACAAATAAAATTATTTTTGCCGAATAAAAATTACAACCAAATCTAAAAGATCAATTGATTTTTGATATTAATTAGTAAAAATAGGATTAATGGGCCTTTAGTTGTAATCACTGATAATGAAGCCCATTATCCGCAAGTTTCTTTATAGTCTCTGTCCATCTGAATTACCAACTCTTACATATAATTAAAAGTTGGATGTCAAATTATGTTTTTACGTGCAATTCAAACAAGTAATATCTTCTCTTTTTTTCTGCTTATGTCGAAAAAAGTATATTTTACATATACATTTTTAAAACCCATCTATATTAATGAACCTTGCACTCATTATTCTACATCCACCTCATAAATACAAGAACCCCACCCATCTCCACCTGTGTGCTCCTGCGATTTGAACAGGATTATTAAAAAAAAATCGTATTGTTCATGCTTCCCCTTTGTGGAGATCCTTGCCCACCTTGCTCCTCTCTAACTTTATCTATTTCTTTACTTAATGAGTTATCTATCCTATGAGCAAATGTAAAATATGTATACGTATGTTGTATATCGTCGATGAGATTGCCCATTCCGTTATGTGAATTTTGTTTTATTTGGGTTTTTTTGCAGTTTTTTTTTTAAAATAAATTATGAGTCTAATGTATAATGTTTTACCGTAAAAAAAAATTACACATGTACATCAATGCTCATTTTCTATTAAATGTCATAGGTGTTAAAATACACACTGCGGAATTTGACATCTCACCGACAATACATTATAAGTACTCGTATTAAGATGTATCTCTCTTCAATATTTCTCCGTTATTTTGTGAGTTAAAATGTTATTAATAATAACATATCTTATAATGTTATTATTACTAATCAATCTTCTTAGCCAGACGTTTCTTGGGAAACTAGAATAAATTTTATTTTCTTCTTCTTCCAATTACTTTCCTTATAAATTAAACACAAAGTTAGAGAAAATGTGTGTTTTTGTTGTTGGATTTTGACATGAGATTCTTTCTTAATTTTTTTCTTCTGAACTACAACATATGTAAGAAATAAAAAATATTGTATGAACTATTAAAAAAGTAAAATAAAATGTTAGAAGCAATAATGAAAATTGATTTATTAAATATTGAATAATCCGATTTTCCTAATTATCGGACATTGCTAATAACATTTTCTACAGCCCAAAGCCAAAGCCTTACGGTATGGAGCTGACTAGCACACCCACTTATCTACATCTCTCCTCCACAAAGGACGCTGCTCAAATAATTGCCTTATTGCGAGAGTGATATCGCAGTGTTGAAAATGAGGGTAATCCCTCCTTGTCATTAGATTATCCAAGTGACCAATCCTTAGGCGTGTGGTAACCACCTTCTATTTTCATAAATGTCTGCAAGATGTGACAGCGCCTCCTATGCCTTTTAGTTTATGATTTTAATGTTGACAATGTACTTTCCTATTCACTTAAAATAGGTCAAAATAAATCTACCACGGGACATTCTATTTGACGGTTTTTTATTGGATTATATATATCTCTTCGTTTTCAGGTGTACCGTAATGGTTGGGGATCCAGAAAAGAATAAGGAAAGAAACGGGATTATTATATGTTAGATGCTGAGGTGATTTTTTTTTATTTGGAGTGTTATATGAATATACTGAAGGGATCATATACGCACTGAAAAAGTCAGATCAGATGATTATCAACTGGTTTACAGACATCCGTGTCAGTTGGAGTACTTAAATATATCTGTCAGCTCACACCTGCCTCAGTGAAGGGGAATAAATATTAGAGATAATGATGTGTTCAAGTTATTTTTAATTCCATATGGTTATTAAAGTCAACTAGAATGTTGACGTGTGATACTTAAATACTAAACTAGTTGATATTTCATCAGGTATCATTCTGTTAACTTACAACCTAATATCTGTTGCTTTTCATTAAATAAATTATCTTAATGCAAAACTTATGTATTAACTATGTTATCTATTTTTCATAACTTATTTTGAAATAAATTGATATTTTCAGTTGGTTTATTTTTATTTTTTAATTTAGGAGATTAATAAGCTTTAAATTATTCTTGGGTACCAGTAATTTCGCTGTGTACAGTTTTTCCTATTTAGGTTATGTTTTTACGATAAATTTTTGAAACTCTTATTAATGTTAATATGTAAAGTGAATAATGGCGTTTGATATTTCCTTAGACTCTTTAGAAATTCACAGGTAAACAAAGACAACATTGGCACATTTTATAATAATCTGTAGTATCCAATTTACAGTTTTGAATGTATATTAAATGTACATATATATATTAAAAATAATATTTCTACTATACTATCTTCAGGTAAAAAGTTTTCCAAAAGTAATTAAATCACGTTAAAAATGGCCATGCGAAATAAGTCCTGTTCCTAGATAACACCAATAAACGACTTTTATCGCCCGTCGGTGAAAATGTTCAAAATTGGACTTGGCTGGATTTGGAATTATATTCCTCATATATTGGTATATAATCGCTAAAATAAAACTGAAAAAAATTTTTCCAAAATTTTATAATTTGATAAGATATTAAAATTACAATTTCATTTAAAAATGTCGAATAATTAAACGTTTATATAATATACAGATTATAAAAATAAATGCAGGATAGGAAAATTATAAATTTTAAATATTAAAACTGTTTACTACTGTATATTGGGTTGGAGAAAAAGTTATTTGTTTTTTTTTTTTTCATTTCTTTCAAAGAGAGTTTATTTATAACAGAGAAAGCTAATCTTTATTCTGGCACCACACAATTTTTGGTGATCCTCGACTTCTTTTCATATTTTGGAATTAAAAAGAGAAAACATGACTAAAATGAATTTCTGGAATCTCCATTTCCAAAGCTGAATAGCTTTTGACAGAGTCAAATCAATGAATCTATTGATATGTAGAATGTTCTATGGACTGAGACCTGTCAAACGCTCTAAGATATGGCTTCATTGAATAAGACTATTAGAGATTCGAGATTTTGAAGGGACTAATAGCAAATCTAAAGAGTAAATAGAAATAAATTAATTATTATTAAAATTAAGAATGTTTAAGAAAGAAATTGCGTTTGATATTTTAAAAAAAATAAATTTTCCCTAAATCAGCTTTTACTGTCATCAGTAGTCTTCATCTGTAAAATTAGATCCGATTTTATTTTTTCGTTGATGCCAATACATTTCTCTGAAGACTCAATGACGCACAAGACTTTATTTGAGCAAAAATATTCAACACCTAAATTATAGTAATGTTAACGAGTTAATCGAGCTATAAAAAAAAAGTAAACATCCATCATCAAGAAACATTTAATTCAACTCTATTTGAAGGGAATTAAGAAAATTGAAAACAAATTTTTCTTTTAATTTATCTTTTTTTTTTCATAAAATAACTAAGTTTTTGACATTGTCTAGGCGTATGTTGTAATGTAAAATGTCATAACTCTGTGAGGCCATCGACTTTCACGAGGGTGATCTGAAAACTTTCCGACCTATCAAAGATACAAGACTTTTTTTCTGAAATTGATGTGAAAACGTCTTTAAATTTGCTTACCTATGGGGGCAATCTAAAAAACATAATGATAACAAAATCGGGGAATACAGTTTGGCGTTGTAGTTTCGAATCTATCCTCTACATCCCAAATTAACCTGTACCACTGTATAGCTAAAGGATCAAAGAATTCATTACGATAAGCTAGAACAGTGTCGTATCGCGCGCGGTAGAGGGGGAAACCCTGCAATTTTGTGGTTGTTTTGTTGCGTATCGAGATTTGCAATTAGTATAACTTTTGAATCGGAGAACCTCCGATGTTCGTTTGAGTTTTAATCGTCAGCTGTCGTCAAAATCTATCGATTGTATATAATACATTAGTTTAGAGCAGTAAAAGTAAATATAAAATGATATTAGAAAAAAAAATATCAAAAATATATTAAGTCGGCCGATACGCGTCGAAAAGCCAAAACCAAATACAGAGATCGTATACGGTTGGAAAGGGCGTCTCAATCGAATGGTAATAATAAAACACCATATGACCGAGACAAGCAGTGCCAGGAACGTAAAACTTCCTAATCAGCATTGTTTTATACTAACAACGCAATTCATGCACAAAGCTTGGTCGCGCACTCAGAAGACATCTTTACCGATACAGTCATAAACCGATCTGATTATTTGGCAATCAGCGAAACCTGAATGGAAAATTTCATCCAGCGAATGTGCCTAGCTTTGATCTGAGATTACATTGTAGTACCGCTAAGAACAGACAGATTGCAACTACCTCATCGGTAGCGGTATTATCATCATCAAGTCGCAAAGCCGGTGGAGTCGCCACACATCAATAGCTTTACGGTTTTTATTTGAGTTAACATTAACTCTATTCTATTCTATTTGTATTTATTGTTTCTTTACTATTATTTAATTTTTATTGTTATTGGCTAACTCAATTGCTATAAAGTTTATACTTTAGGCAATCAATAAAAAAAATCAATAATGAGTTAACATTGACATTTCGGAAATGTTTTTGGAAATGAAAGATGCAAAACCTGGTGTAGTCTGTCAAGTAAACGTAAAGGCCAATGGAATCTTCAAATTCGAACTCGGGTGTGTGTATATCCACCCAGGCAAAACGTTAGCAGAAATTAAACTCTTTATGATCGTTGTTAAAATATTCCGAAAACATCGCTAAAATTATACCCGATTACAAGTCTGATCTTACTAAACGAGTAATGATAGCTGGAGACTTTATTGATGTCTCACAAAACCGCTCATTGCCCGACTTCATGTTCAGCGAGTTCAGTTTGTCTTATATTGAAACTTCTCCAACAACGCTAGGTAATATCTGTATTGATTTAATGTTTACCAGAAATATCGATGTATCTTGTATGCATTCATGTCGTACTTTTCGTATCACATACCTATATTAATAAAGTCATATTTTAATACGATAATTATTTGTTTCCTTGTTTTTATCCTAAATACATAAATAAAAATATTTTTAAAAAAAAGTATAACTCGTGTCCATGACACAGCCACACTTTTTTTTTTTTTTTTTTTTTTCAACATAGTCTCCTTGTAACTCTACACACTTCCCCCAGCGATGCTCCCATCTCTGTAACCCGTCTAAAAAATACTTAGCGTTTTTCTCTGCAAAATAATTGTTGACTAAGGTGATTACCTCTTCATTTGACGAAAATCTCTGCTCTCCGAGCGCAATTTTTAGATTAGGGAACAAAAGAATAAGGTGGATGGCCAAGCAGTTCAACCCGTAATTTGTGTATTTTCGTCAAGGCAACCACTGAGGTGAAACAGGATTTTCTTTTTCTGTAAATGTGGCTGTTTTTCCGCAGGTTCTGCCTTAAGCTTGTCAAGTAATGATGCGTAGTATGCTCTTGTAATGGTTTTGGTTTTTTGATTTAATGTGGGACAAACACGTTCTTTTGACATGTTCACAACCTCTGCCATCTCTCCCAGTTTAAGGTCGTCTAGCAGTCGAAAATTAAGGTAGAGCAAATTTTTTTCTTTATAATTTTTTCAATGTTTGCATCATTTAAACGTCTTATTTTCTTGTATTCAACGTTCATTTAGTTGATCTCCAGAGATATTTTATTAAAATTGTGTATCCTTTCCTTAATCTCTAAACTTTACTTCTTTCTGTAATTACATCTAATTAAGTAGTATATTTTAATATTTTAATATAATAAGAAATATATTTTTAATGTTGCTTCAGTCATTAAAACAAGTCAGAGTATTTTATAAGAAATGGTAATTGTGTACATGCATCCGGGCCCGGTCACCATTTAACATTCCCCGGATGTCGACTTCGTGGCCTATTGGCGGACACTCTCAGTCGATTATCCCACACAGTTTTCGAAGATTGTTGCCAAGTAGTGTGAGGATGTTTTGATGGCGCCACATGCTTTCCCTGCCAGTTGATGTTTACGTCAGCTGTAGAGGGGTGATTAACGATTGTCGTACGTTTGGCTCGTTAATCGTTTATTCCTGGTATAAAAGTTTCTTACCGTTAAAATATTGAAGAAAACTAGTTGAGGTTATCATTTATTTTATTTGCTCTGCACAATTCAAAATTTGTATTGTTAATATTTGTTTCAGTTGCTATGAACTTCCTTGTGAAACATTCTAAGTTGTGCCTATAATGAAACATACTTGGTCAAAAATATCGATGGCTCATTCATAAAATTGTCTATATTTAAATAATATATATTATTTTTTTAGATAAAAATACTTACGTTGCACGTGCAATATCAAACTCATGTAACAGATTGCTTGTACTCGAAAATTCTTCTTTGACCACCTGCATCCTCCTCCAGTTGCCTAGGTGTCTATTAAAGTCACCTGAGCATATAACAAATCAACAATAAATAATTCATAGTAATTCAACCAAATTTATCCTGTTCCTTTTAAACCAACATCCCATCACAAAATTATCTCCATCGATGATCATTACTCATTTAGTCGTTATTATTCATGAGCCTCAATACTCTTTGTAACATAGTTTGTATGTTTAATCAGCCCTATATATTCTTTATCCATATTTTTTTTTGGAGATTAGTATAGCTATTTATTTTACTACCCAAGTTTCAGCTTTTCTATAAGTTAAATTAGGTAATATGATTTTAAAATGTTGAAAAAATGATTAGATATATTTTACGTGTATGTATATACCATTAGAAACATATATAAAATATTTTGGTTGTGAGGAAAAAGGTTAATTCGCAATACATAATTTCGATATTTTGTGTTTCATTTGTAATCCCACGGTGCACATGACTAAAAATGCTTAGATTCCTTCGAACTATTTATTTTTTTAGCTTTGAATAATGCCGTTGTGGCCAAGTTTTTTTTTAGAACAGAATATGTATATTAAATCAAAAAAATACTACTATGTTCAAAGCTGCACCATGCCAATTATCCCACAGTTAAGAAATTAACGTATACAATTATACTAAAATTCAACTAGAATCAAGGCTTTTCTGTATTTATAGAATCGAGCAGTGAAGATACATATATCGTAAATAAATTCATTTCAATTTTCATGAACGTATTTAATTCTATCTGTGTAAAATCCTTACAATCAAAAACCCGTTCTATAATCATCAATGCCCCTTATTATTTCACAAATAAAGTTATCCATGTATGTTCCATTAGTTACAGAATTAGCCCAATCCAGATACCTATACTTCCATGATAAACTCCATACCCACTCTCCTAACTCACTTCCAAATTGGTTCCTGATAATCCAATGAGGATTCTGAAAGGAAGTTGGCCTGGGGCCTAAAATGTAGATTTTATTAAAGTGCTATTGATAACTAGTTTCTTCACAAGTTAATGATATTTCATTATAATTATATTTTTACACATGCACTTGATTTATACAGGGTGTCCCGAATTTAATTGGCAAAACTTCAGGAACTTATAGGGGACCGAAAAACTAAGACAAAAAGTCCTTTAGAGATTAGTTCGTTTTTGCTTAGTTTTAGAGAAAATCGCAAATAAAGAAACAAAACAAGTTTTTATTTTTATACTTATTTATTTACATTTTATTTATGTTATGTTCTTTTTAATGTAAATATTGCTCAAAATGTTGTCCTCTTGCACCAATGCAAGCATTACATCTAGCACTCACTTGATAAATTGCAGCTAAACATTGTTCTGATGATATTTGGTGCACTGCATCTATGATTCGGTCTCTTAATTGCTCTCTTGAGTTGACACCGAATAAACTTTCTCCTTCAAGGTTCCCCATCCGAAGAAATCCATGGGTGTCATATCAGGTGATCTGGGTGGCCAAGGTACTACTCCTCCACGTCCAATCCATCCTTGTGGATAATTTATATCCAGCCAAGCTCGAGCAACTCTGTTATAATGAGCTGGACATCCATCGAGTTGGAACCACATTTCAATCCACTGCTGTAAGGGAATGTCATGTAAATAATTAAAAAAGTCGTTCTCCAAAAAATGTTTAAATGTGATACCATTCAATCTTCCAGGTAAAAAATATGGTCCCACCAGTAATCTGTTCCAAATTCCAAGCCAAACATTAATAGCAAATTCATGCTTCCACCTATTCTCTCCAATAGCTCTGGGATTTTCAAGAGCCCATACATGATAATTTCTTTGATTAACAATTTCTCCTCTTGTATAGGTAGCTTCATCGGTCAATATAATTTTTAATGAAAATAAATTATCATCGCTAATTTTGTCAAGAAACTAGTTACTAAAATTCAATCTCTTGACATGATATTGAGGTAATAAATTCTGAACTTCTTGAAGATGGTATGGGTAGCGATTATCACCGTTCAAAGTTTGCCATATTGCTTGCCGCGATAGTGCTACTGCAGCAGATGATCTTCGAATGCTAGTCTCAGGATTGTTATCGAAGTGGCGTTGGACACAATTTCTTCTCCAATAATCTGCTCTTATTGCTGCCTGGAATTGGACGCCTTCATTACGTATTAAGAATGACCCAGCCTCTCGTAGTCTGTTAAAAGTTAACGAAAAGACTCGTCGACTAGGCATTCTTATATTTGGAAATCGGGGCGCTTACTCCCGCACCGCTTCTAAAGCATTAACGTTACAGAAACCATACACAAAAATCATATCAGCGTATTCAACATTAGAATATGTATGCGGCATTGTGGCTGATGCTATTCACACAAAAATATCTGAGTAACTGACTGAAGACTGATTTAGGAATTATAATTCTAGAAGGAAGCCAAAATGTAAACAAATAAAAGAATGTAAAGGATAACATTAAGTGTTTACATATCTCACTGCCTAGCCTTACGAACTTTGAAAGGTGATAATCGCTACATGTAACATTTTTGTTTTGTTTCATTTTTTTCGATTTTCTCTGAAACTAAGCAAAAACAAGCGAATCTCTAAAGGACTTTTTGTCTTAGTTTTTCGGTCCCCTATCAGTTCCTGAAGTTTTGCCATTTAAATTCGGGACACCCTGTATATTGTAATTTTTATATTTAAAAAATAATTTCTAATAATGTACTCGCCTTCCTACACTTCGAAGTAAACTTTACTTACATACTGACCTAATAAATATAACTGTCATTAACAATACTTAGAAGAACTACAAACAATTTAAGTGTAGATTACTTGTACCGAATAGGGCGAAAATATGAATCTTCGATGCGGTGCGCCTGTAGAGATAATGAGACTCCTCCTAGGGTAATAGTTTAAAAGTAGCTGATCAGGAGAAAGCACTTCGTACTATATAAAAAGTAATTTACAAACCTTTATTTTGATAATTTGCTTCCCTATTTCAAATATTTTACTAATTGTAAGAATATTTTCTTAAATGTTACAAAAATACTGTAAACAAAAATGTCAATTTTATCGCTACTTTTTAGGAAATAAAATTACCAATACGTTTTATGGCCGAGCTTGACACAAATACTTGATGTATTTTTCACTTATAAATTTGAACCCTAGTTACTCAAGAAAAATCAAATACCTGGTTCTCTTTCACTAGCTAGATAATCATCAGACACTGTTCTAAGCAATCCAGCCTGTATATTATTCACTGTTGAATTTTCGAATTTCAACGTTACACCAACTTTGTGTCTCTTCAATACACAATAATAGATTCTTTCTTATAGGAAAATGTTGAATGTTATTGCGAGAAACAGCAGGTATTATGCTGAATAACACAATATACACGAATGGATCCAAGTCAGTAATAACAGTAATAAATTTAGAAATAATACCGTAAAACTAAATTATAATCAGCGCTGCACTTCCACATGTATATATATATATATATGTATATATATATATATATATATATATATATATATATATATATATATATATATATATATATATATATATATATATATATATATGTATATGACTCCAGCAGTTGAGGGTCAGTATGGACATGCACATGTGACTGTGAGAAAATCATAGATATCCTGAAGATGGAGCGAAACATGTAGAAGAAAATAAAAGATAAATAGGAGTTATGCCTTTAAAATGAAATATTTAAAATTAATCTCCTTCAATAAAATAGTTTAATACCTAAATAACAGACCCTGAAATTCTCTAGTTCAAGCAAAATTCTCAAAGTAGTTTTTGCATTAAATTTGAAATGTTTACAAAAAGTACTTCCGTTAAAATTAAAAAAAAAAAAAAAAAAATTCACGAAACGTTTGTATTAGAAATGAGTCTGTCAAAGTAGGTAAAATAATTTTTAACTTAAAAATAGTGGCATTCATGACTGCTGTATTTGGACTTTCAAATGTTGATTTTCTACTTGAAATTACTTGACCAGCTAAAAAATTGTTTGAACTTGACTAAAGGAATGGCAACTAAAAGGTCGTTAGGAAGAGACAATTCAAACTAAATATTATTTATAGTATGAATATTAGTTTGGATGTTTATAACTTTAGTTATTATTTCCATAAAAAAAAAAGCGTTTATATAAAACTTACATTACCTTGTCTTCAGAGACTAATCCTTCTTAGAGAAAAATCCTTACTTATCTGTACCACAAAGCGCAAATATTTCTAGTCAAACCGTCCCGTTCTGAGACACATTGTGCAGTATAACAATGTATTTTTGATAGTTAAAATTTAAATTTTTTTTCCCCTATCAATCATTTTGAAGAGTTTTGAGTATAAAATATATATCCACCTGGTGGCGTTCACTGAGAACCAAAGTCATCATGGTGAATTTCGTTCTCAGTGAACGCATACAAAATTTCTAAATATTCGAAAAAATGCCTTACAAAATCAATATAAATCAAAATTAGCATTTGTTTATTTTGATTGACACATTTTAATTATTTTGAATAGATTATCATTATTATTCCGTTTGTTTTTAACAAAATGACAACTGTAGTTTAGTTCTTATATTCATTCCACTATAAAACAATTATGCTTACTACAGTAAAGTTTCATTTAATGAGATGGAGAACTGTAATTATACTCCATAAAATATATTTGGAAAATATTATAAAATATTTATAAGCACTGTAGAATGCAACAATATTTTTATTTTTTAAAAAGTCGTAAGCAGTCGATCATTTCCTCTTATAAGATTTTAAATAATTTTGTCATTATTAACTGATTTTTCAAGCACCAAGTCATTTTCATGACTAACCAAGAGACCTTCTAAACTGTTTTGAACGATTATGATCAAATTTGTAGGAAGAACAAAATTGGATCTTGAAACGAGGAACCCATTAAATTCTCATTGAAATGCAAACAATTTCATCACCCCGGAAAATATTTAAACCAAATTTATATGATTACATCAATATAAAAGGGATCTCATCTATCTGTCCTCAAATTGAAACGCAAATTCATGAAAATTTTGACACTTCTTGAAACAGCTAAAAAAGAAATTTTTAGTTTTTCAAGATAATTTATACATCAGGGTTTTACTAAGAGTTCAATCGAAAATGTAAATAAAATTACTTTATTCTATGATTTAAAAAAAAAAATTATATAATTTTTTAATATTTATATTTCATCTAAAATATTTTTATACAAGATTTATGTGGATATTATTTTTTAAACTCAAAATATACTATAAGATTTGTAATATTTTTTATTGTATTTCTCAGCTCCTCCTTCAGACCTTTAGTTGGAAAGAAAAAATTTATATAGATTTTTTAAAATGTAAATTCACAATAATTTGTATCAAAGCTGGTGCCATACAGTTTGAAAAGTCCTCTGGTAAGAAAGGGTAATACTTATATACTATAAATACTTTTATTAAGTTCAAATAAACGATTATAAAATATATATATTTTTTTAAGAATCTGTGTATTTTTATACCAAAGTCCTTACAAAAGCCATCGCAATGTTCCCAGAGAGTCAGTTAATGAGAAAGATGTGGAAAATGCGGTTTCAGTGGTAATTCGGTTTTGCCGCTTCTTCTCATGGGAACCTACTTTGTTCTTCATTTCGGTATTTGCAAGGAAATCAAATATCGTCTGGAAAACGGGTCGTATTAAGCTGGAATTTGAAATATTAAAAAAATTTACATTAGGCATGTACAGAAAATATTTAAAGCTAATTTAAAATTTATTAATTTATTTATTCACATATTATGTGATAATAATCAAAACAAACGATAGCTCAGTTGGAAGGAATACTCAAGGTTTTCTAACTCCGTCATGCATAAAATTTATTTTTTATTATTTCGACAGTGGAATGACGTTGAGATCGAGGGGCACATCAAGCCTTAATAAAGTGGGTACCCTTAATGGGAAAAAACTTGGCAGTAGAGAGTGATTCTGACCAGTTCTCCTCCGTTGGCCTAGCAGTTATAGTACATCCTTAACCAAAGAACCTTTATGACTTGGTTTTTTTTGTTTCGTGTTTATTATAATTTATGCTTTTTTAATGCATGTGTAAAACAAAATAATAAAATATTCCGATCGGAGTACATTGTCATATTTTTACACTAATGAATAATGAAACTTTACATCAAAGTGTATCATTATCATTCATTTATCAATTCTTAACCTTTTAAATATTCCTTGTTACATGTTTATCTACATTATTATACAACGATTACTTCTCATTACTTATTACTTCTATTACTGTAACTTTTAAAACTAATAATAATTTGTTATGATAACTTTAAAAACATTAAATATCCAGCTATTGTTTATTTTAAAAAATTGGTCAAATCAATATAGAGGTCTTATTCAGTATTAAAGAAAATAGATGAAACGATGCAAGATTCGATTAGGTTGGGTGATGCTTAATAATCTAGTTCTTCTTGGAAAAATGTTTGACCTGACGGGAACCCTACGAAGGGAAGCTTAATAATCTTAAAATATCGAAAACCGTTCAAATTCTATCTTTAAACTAATTAAGCTAATTTTTATATCATTATTTGCAAAATTTTCTTCATATGTGTATACTGGAGTCGTTCTGGAAGAGAAACTCTTTCTGGTGGTATCTCTGGTCAATCTTTCTAATAGATTTCAAGAGTTGTAAATATATTTACAATCTACAACAAGTATTTCGTTAAAATAATTAGAAGTAATAATAACTTAATAATAAAGTCATTATTATTATTCTGCTGGATCAGTAACCGAGGACAACCTCCTAATTATCTTCTGAAGGTAGCCTAGATTCCACGGAAGAGCAACGATGGCATTGTGTCACATTCTCCGCGTACCCGTGACGTTATATATGTGAGGACAATTAAGCCTAAACTCTGTGATTACGTAATTATCATTATCACAGTGAAGGCTTTGGCTCTTCGACCAGAGAGGAACAAGATTTTGTTTTTTTTTTTTTTTTTTTTTTTTTTTTTTTTTTTTTTTTTTTTTTTTTTTTTTTTTTTTTTTTTTTTTTTTTTTTTTTTTTTTTTTTTTTTTTTTTTTTTTTTTTTTATATATATATAAGAGCAGAAATTCTAATGAACAGGGAATATGCAACATTATTAAAACTAACACGGAAAATCGGATTATGACGTATATTATCAATCTATTAAGATAAGTTGGGTGAGTAATGGTTAATGCATTGAAGCTACCAATTATATTAAGTTGGTGAATCTTATTTCTGGCATCATTTCGAGATAAACTTTTATTTTAATAAACCTGACAATATTTTCACTTTGCATAGACATGTCCTGATGCGCCAAGCTGCTGAACGAACAAGCGGCTCAAAATCTACTTCTGAAATATCCTTCAGCTGATCAACTGCTTTATGTGCTCACGTCTCCTTGTAGGAGATCTATCTATCATAAATATGGTCCTTTTATTATATTCAGCAAGGTCGACTTTATAATCTTCATGAAGCCAAAGAAAACTGTTTCCTATAATTTTTTTTTTTTTTTTTTGCCCTAACCCACTATATTTTAGGAGTTTATTTCAGCGCTGAAGGAAAGTTCTTCGACAAATATTTAGAGCGGTGTGTGTCGGAAATGAATGGTGGTGGCGCACAAATGCAGAGACCTACAGACGCTACGATGACTTAGATGTGGTTTCAACTATTAATGTCGGAAGACTCCGGTGGGCTAGGCATGTAGCGCATATGTCTGATGGAGACCATCCCAAGAGTGTACTTACTGAAAGTATGCGAAAAGAGAAGAATTAGAAGGTGAAGACTGCAGTGGGCGGAATGCGTGGCTGGCGATGCAGGATCCTTCGGCGTCAGGAACTCGGTAGCACCGAACAGGGACGCATAGCGCTTGTTTTTTAGAGGAAATCAGGACTAGTCCGCGAGTTATAGAATTAAGTTAAATTAAAAAAAATAAAATATTAGTGCCGAAATACTCTAAGTTTTTAACTGCTTCAAAAAGTGATGGTTACGAAATAAGTTATATTGCTCTCTTCTAATTTGAAGATACCATTTCTCGATACAGTAGAAACTGCGTACTTAGAAGATAGAATATACAAGGTACAAGGCATTCACCTGTTTCAAATTTATAAATATGAGGTTTATTCAATCGTACGGATGGTTAGTAACTGCGGCACCTGTCAGTTAATTTAGATGGGGCCGTTTTTGAATATAAACGGATTGGTTTTATGGATTGGTTTTAAATGTTATATTAGTGATTCCATGTATATCAATCAATTTATGTCTCATTGATTGAATCTGTATAAAATAATATTAATTAAATTTCTAGTACGAATTTATCGAATAGATATAGATTTGGTAAAACTACATTTTTTGGAATAAAATAGAATCTTTATTTTATTAATGAGTACTTAACATTTTCAAACGCTTGTGCCACTTTTACATTTTCACATGACGAATTCTACATTAAAACTTCCGTTTTCCATTCTTCATGTTTTATTTCTTCTAAAACCTCGAGATATTCTGTTATAATTATTTTTCATTGAGATTTTATTTTCGTTTCTTTGGATTTTGGAATGTGTTAAATCGCTTTAGGAACATTCTACACAAAATATTTTTTATTTATTTAATAAATGAGTTGTGATACATACATATAAAAAAGTTATTTAAGCTTCAGTGCTATTAACATAATAAAGTTTTCTAGTGTTTTTGTATTTCTACTCACGTTTGCTGTATCCATTCACCACTAAATTTCATCGGCGGTAAGCTGTCACAATAGTCCCTACATTTTATACGATTTTACAGTTTTTCTAAATAAAATATTTGAGTAAGCTATGTATATATATATGTGAATATCTTAGGTCGCATCAGAATACCTTACAGACATTTATTACTTGGAAGCTACCTGTTTTACTTCCTAGAACTCAATTAAAATTCTCTAGGATCAGCACTCATATGTGGTTTTGGGTTAATTACCACTTTGAGTTGACTCAGAACAGAAATTATCAAAGGGTGGGGGTAGTTACCTTTGGTATCCACTATCAGTTCGATTTCACTGAGGCCACACTCCACCATCACTCGGAGAACTATTTTTCTTCATTTCTTTCTTCTAGAAACTATTAATTTATAATTTAAAATGTTTTCAAAGTCGTTGATAGTTAAGTAACCGTTTTTGGTAATTTGCGTAGTAAAAATTCGATACATATTTTATTTTTTAATTTATGATTATACCCTTTATTATTTGGTTAGAGTAAATAAAAAAAAATTTGCAAACATTAAATTATTATTTTCTTGGAAAAATATTTTAAAAATGTTTAAAAGTTTGAGTAAACTAACATTGCAGAATTTAAATATAACAAGTGATGGTGGATTTATTTTTTTTTATTTTTCATTTTTTAGAATTAGGGAAGGAAATACGGGTTGTCCTACAGGATACCAACCTATTCGAGGCACGGTGGGAAGGTCAAGATTCATTTTATTGGTCCGCTACAAAATAACTTTTAACCCGCTTGGGTAGGATTCGAACCCTAATATAATATATTTAGATTCGAAAAAAAAAAAAAGATTGAACTGTAATTAACGTTTTTTCGTTATGTGGACAAGATTAGAAACATTTCTTGATAGCATATAGATAATATTTCATTCAAGTGACTTATTTATGATTCTGTTTGCATATTTTACATACCATGATTTTGCCACCTCAGTGGGTCCGTCATTCACCCGTTCCTTTGTAAATGCCGATTCCGTAGTTCCTTTGTAACTGTCAGTTCCCGGTTATTGGTAGTGACAGTTCTCTGTGCTCTGCAATCAGAGAGGAAGGCGAGGAAGGAGAGGAAGGCCTAAATTTTCTTTGTATAAGCTGGATCTACAGAACAGGATACACTGTGTGTTTTGATATATTCTGTAGTCCCTACCTATGTTTTTACCAAAATCTTTCATGAGGAACTGGGACATATCAATACATGAAACATATTTTTAAAAGGTTACCTCCAAAAATAATTTTATTTCAATAATATTAAAATAAACTTAACGTTAATAAAATGGTAATAATATAAGCACCGCACAAAAGTTTATTAATGAATTTATATTTCAGAAAATTATCTTCATGCTAATGAATCCATAGGCCGCCATTTTTTAAGGATCCTCATCCTGCTCTTCTTGACTCTTCTGTTGTTAATCTGTGAGTATATGGTTTGCGATCTTATCCTTATTTCGATCATGTCAATATTTCATTAATATCTTTGCAGTATGGAAAAAGTCAAAGTGCTTGATTGTTTATATGTTTTAATATAAATTGAAATGCGAATAATAACTGACGTCAGTTTGCAACCTGAATTTTTACTTGTTGTGTCTGTAAAATTATACCATTAACACAATATATCATAATAGAGCACTTTGCAGGGCCATGAGGATGATACATCAGAAAAAATCTCTTTAAGTAATAAAGATGAATAATGAGATTGCAAGTTGAAAAGATTTCTTTTAGAAAGTCAAGGCAGAGACGACTATAATTATAGTAAGATGACCAATTTACAAAACAGTTTATGCTCTTCATATACGACACATTTACTCAGTCATCGTATATCAGCCCAAAATTCATAATAAATATTAAAACATAATAATCAATTTGTCTTAAAACAAAAGACTCCTCCATTTTGAACTCATCATGCTGTACAAAGAGTAATGGCTCACTTGAGCTAAAGGAAATATAACATAGAATATGTGTCAAAAAAGCCCTTAGATACAGAACCTAAGCGGTAGGTCCTAACCACATATGTCCACAATCCAACTTTACCATGACAGAGAAGTGAAAAAGAGGAGAATCTAAGAAAAAATTGATTGATGAAGGAAGGATTGTTGCTAGAGAGCTACATTTGAATGGTAAAATAAAAAAAAAATAAAGTATAACAATCCGTATACTGTCCTTTGCAAACACAATGTCACAGTCACAGTTAAATGCATTTAATAACAATTAGCCTAAAGAAATAGGAGAGAAAGGTTAATTAAAAACCGTTGGTTAATTGACATAAGCATTTCAGTCTAACGTGATGCAACTCAAGTAATAAACAGAAAAGTTAAAAGAAGGCCAGATATACTTTATATATGGCGAAATACAAACAAGGTCATTAAAATATTACGAAAAAAAAAATAATAAATAAAAAACTCAATTTTTAACAAATCCAGGAAATATAACATTTATTAAATAATATATTTATGTAGTACAATGTAGCCAAACTTTTGAATGTGTAATGTAAGCCAGTTAGTTCACTTATAATTTTAATTTTGACATGAATATGTCTTTTGTCTCGGGGTTCATCCTTTTTTTGGTGTTAAGTTTTCAACCGACTTCAAAAAAGAGGAGGTTCTCAACTCGTCTGTATTTTTTGAGTGTATGTTACGCGATTACTCCGTCAATTCTGAATCAATTTTGATGATTCTTTTTTAGATCGGTAGGGCATACTTCAGAGGTGGTCCCATAAAAAAATATTCTCAATCAACGCAGCACTCTTTAAGAAAAATTAAAATAGCAGTTCATAAAATCACTTATTAACTGTTTTTTAGATTTTTCTTAAAAAGTGCTGGGATTATTTCAAAATATTTTTTATGGGACCACCTCTGAAGTATGCTACAGCGATCTAAAAAAGAATAATCAAAATTGATTCAGAATTGACGGAGTAATCGCCTAACATAAACAAAAAAAAAAAATAGAAAAATAAAGACGAGTTGAGAACCTCCATCAATTCTGAATCAATTTTGATGATTCTTTTTTAGATCGGTAGGGCATATTTCAGAGGTAGTCCCATAAAAAAATATTTTGAAATCAACGCAGCACTTTTTAAGAAAAATAAAAAAAAAACTGTTAATATTAACGAAAAGTTAAAATTTATTTGCAAAGTGAAGAAAGGAGAAAGAAGTTGGGCGTTTGTTGCTAGTGAATTCCGAATTCCGCGTAGTTCTCCTTCAACCGTCCTAAAGAATAAAGAAAAGATCGACACTGGTGGAAGACGGCAAGTCTACTTTTAGGCACCCTCAGAAAAAAGCGCAATTCAGTTGAAAGTTATATGATAAATTGGTATCAGGTATTTAATTTTCTGTATAAATGATTTTTTATGTATGTACAAACAACACACACATAACCATTAATGAAAAATATACGTAATGATTTCAACTCCGATTTTGTGTTCAATTTTCCCAATTACATGAAGGTAAGTGAATGATAACCTCGATAAGTCTTTGTTCAGTAAGTCAAACCATTTTTCAGGGAAGCTTGAAGATCGAGAATTGACTGTATAAACAAAAATACACTCACCACTAAAAAGTGAAAAATAAAAATAATTTTTAGAGAAAAAAACAAAACCGACTTTAAGATTAAACCTACATATACAAACTTGAACTAAAAAATAAAAAAATAATATTTTAATTGCTTCAAAACAAAAACCATTAAATGAAAATCAACGAAATTATCGATACTTATATACCTATTCACAATTTATGACCAGTTATCTTTGGAGTCGGTACCAGCCAAGAAGGGCAGTTTAATCCTGCCTTTACAATAAACTTTGGAATGGCCGGAGACAGCGGTGTGGCGGTGATGAAACAGTGGGAGGATCTTTACGATTACAATTTCTTTTCAAATTCTGTTTATTTTGGTTGGCACCGACTCCAAAAATAACTGATTATAAATTGAGAATAGGTATATAAGTATACATAATTTCGTTTATTTTCATTTAATGGTTTTTGTTTTGAAGCAACTAAAATATTATTTTTTTAGTTTTTAGTTCAAGTTTGTATATGTAGGGTTAATCATGAAGTCGGTTTTGTTTTTTTCTCTAAAAATTATTTTTATTTCACATTCATTTTGTCACGCTCTAGTTCTGTTAGTGTTGCTGGGATCAAAAACTTGACGATACTTTTCAGATCAGAAATTCAATGGATAATATTTTTTTTTATTTGTTGCTAGGACCTACCGTTTAATAGCTACATTGGTTTGAATTAAAAAAGTCACGTGTTGCATTATTTTTTAAGCGTTAGGGCTTTATTAGCCGTTCTTTATCTCTGATGGTGTTACTTAAATCTAACATTTGATGACAGTTTCTTATTAGAAATTTAATGGATAATATTTTTATACTATTTATCGCTAGGATCTACCGTTTTTCGATTATATTGGTTTAAATGAAAAAAAAAGTCACGTTTGAAACCGCTATTTTCTCTGAAATTTTTTTATATAGAAAAATCATTGATCGTTAATTTAATTTAATTAATAATTGAAGTAATTTGATCCTTTTAATTGCAAAATGTAAATTAGGAAAAACTGTAGATTATAGATAAATATATCCATGATCTATTGTTTTCCCAGTCAGGTAGAAATCGAGTTTTTCAACAGGTTTGACTTTAAATTCAGAATACATTTATTTACAACTTTCCAAAAGCAACTTAATTTAATTTTCTTCTATTAATACAAGACCCTATAGAAGTAAAACTATGTAGATTGTCCCTGTGTCCACCGAATCCAGATTTACACTTAAAGAGATTTTTAGAATCCTAAAGTAATGATAAAATTATTTTTCTTGAAATACTCAATCCCTCAAACAGTTCATACCTTTGCTATATTTTCATTCCTCGGTTTAAGCTTTTCGTGACCATCATCTCGGACTTTCAGCGACTCCAATTTGAGTCGTGACCCAGTGACGTGACTCCCGATATTGTGCTCTATATTCCCGAACTGTGTGACTTAACGACTGGAGAACGACAACGAGAGGACACTGTCGTGCGTGGAGACAGTTACAGAGGTCCCCTGGTCTCTAATTAAAGGGTCCTTATACGGCGGAGGTCCTGCCTTATACAACTTCCATTGGCCAATTCATTGTCCCCCGGGGAGTGATTAACAAGAACTAGAGCGACCTCAGACAGCCTGGGACTTCTCGACAATCCAAGATACTGTAATCTCTTTAATGTGTGTAGAGCAGTTTCTTAATTCTGTCTTGTCATTACGTAAGTCTTGGAATATGATTTTGTAATATACTTATTCATATCTTTATACATCATACCAAATTTATTTATGGATAAAATTGCTGTCAAACTAAAAGTAATTTATGACTTTCAGGAAACATAAATGATCGAGTTGATATTCTATTTAATAATTTGTTCTCTTCGTTGAACGGCTATATCAGAAATGATTATACTACAAAAAGTATTTGAAATTTTTTTTTTCTATTCTTTTATTAATAGAAATTTACAACTGTATTACAAATACGTATAGTGTGTAAGCAGTTTACAATGAAAAATAATGACATGCTAAAAACTTTTAGAGGAACTACCCATCAGTAGTACTCTCTCTCGAAAAAAAAAAAAAAAAATTAATTTTGTTTTTGTTTGTACTGTCATTTATTATGGATACAAAAATAATATTTTTAGTACGGTAGATACAATTTATTTATATTCATATATATATATATATATATATATATATATATATATATATATATATATATATATATATATATATATATATATATATATTTACGCATATCATTTCATCTGCCTGAAAATCAATTCAACAGCCAAGTTTAAGATGTAGAATATAAAAAAGATATATAACTTTATAAAAGTTATAAAGAGACATAAAATACAAGAAAAAAAGGTGAAAATTTCTTTTTAAAACAAAAGAAGGAATGGATGTCGAACGAAATCTGGCAAGATACAGAACGTAGGAAGCAATGTAAACATAAGATCAACCAATGTAAGACCCACCAACAGAATGCCCAAGCTCAGCGAGAATACAATATCATTATCCGCTCGGGGAAGAGGAAAGTTCGGATAGACCGGATAGAAGAATATTTCTCAGAGATCTAAACTGTATATATGCGACTGCCGGAGCATGAAAAAAATGTGATGTGTATATATTGGTTGGCTCTGCAGATCATGCAAATCATTGAACACGTGTAATAGTTTTTGCTATTTTCTAATTCTTAATATATTTTTATTGCTTTTGCTATACGTACTAACAAATATTGCGTTACACTAAAAATATATGAACGCGTTCCAAAAATAAAGTCGATTTCGAAACTTACAATTAGTTCTTTTCAATGAAAACATACTTATACTAATGTTCTGGAAAACCGTTGCTACAGCTCGTGTTACGTAATCTCTTTACGTTTTGACAGTCTTATACTATGAAACTGTTGCAAACGTTTTCGAGTTGTTTATTTGAGTTTATGTACTGTTTTCTGTTTTTGATAAAAAGTCCAAAATGCTCAAAATATTATTAATATAGAAAAACAGATATAAACAATGAAGGAAAGGGTCTTGCTTTACCTTCTCGGCACGTGAAAATTGTTGTCTGTTCGTCCTGGAGCTCTGTTGGCTCAACATATTGTTTCTGCATGTCAATTGAGGACGAATCACTCCGCCGGCGATGGCAGCAACACCATGGCAGGGCATAATCTGTAATAAATGATATAATGTAAAGTACCAGCGAAATAATATTTTGAATAGTGAGTAGAGGTATTTCCCTTGGAACAGTGCAATCGCATAATTTATTATGAGATTTTGGGGCATTTATTTCGATGATTGTAGATCTTTGATTATTTATTGTTTTAAGTTTCAGAGAAACTCATTTTCAAAATGGATCTTTTAAAAGGAATAGCTGCCTTCTTTATAGAGCTCAATGAAGGTCCTCTAGCCTACACAAACAAAAATCTTTTTAAGATTTATGTAGCTGTGAACAAATGTTAGGCGTTTTTCTGAGACGTGACACATTATTATGGAGGCACTGAGACAGGAGACGACAAGAGGGATTATTTCAAATCCCCTTTGAGACGGGACATCGCCAAGAAGTCACGTAGTAGTCGCTACAGTTGCGGAGGGACGTGTAGAGAATCTTATCTCGTGTTGGTGGCACCCCTGTTTAGAGGGTCAGTTATACCAACGCGCTCTATTGTTTAACATACTAAGCAGTCTGTGAAATATGTCTCGGACGGGGAATAATTCCCTGAAGTTGGTAGCTGTGTCGGTAGGTCGGGAGTTTAAAGCTGGATGTGGTCAGCATTAATTAACTATGTCCCTTTTTTTTTTGTCTAAAAAGATAACATAGTGGGAGTGTCACTTCATTTAAACTAATCTCAGTATCTGACAAGTTATCAGTTAACGTAAGAGTGTAAATAGGTTTATTTTTTTCCTTGCTATTCCTTCAAGTACTTTATAAAATATTGTTTTAATTAAATATTTGTATTCACTATGGGTTATATATTCTATTTGTATATTCAAACTACAATATGTATGTTCCAAACTACTGCTTCTGATATGGAAACTGTTTTCAAATTTTCGATCGGAGCACACACCAACAGAGCTAGAAAGGCAAATGTTAAAAATTTTTCTTTGTGAAAAACTCTGCACAGTTTAAGGGTAAAAAAACGTTACCAAAAGAAAACTAAGGAATCCCAGCCAAAAAAACGTATACATATTAAAAGTCCAAACATTAAATTTTGATGAGAACAGATAGTAGGAATAACAAAATCATACCTTTGTTACTCGGCACATTTTCGTTATAGGGTTTTGATATAATTAGCACAATTTGTTTGCATTGGGTGATTTGGTAGAAGTAACTCTAACTCCACTGTTTTATGATTCCGTGATCCAATTTCTTTCTTACATAAGAAATTGGAGCATTAATTTAGAGGAAATCAACAGAAAATTTGGTTTCTTGTTTGGTGGAATTATTCGCTAACATGTTTTCCTATACCCCGAATTTCCCTCTTTCCCCTTCTATGTTTTATATATTTAGCAATGTATAAACTGAATATATTCCATTTTTTAAATACTCGGCAAGTTTCAAAATAAAATCATTCTGATCAGATTTAATTTTTATTGCATATATATATCAGATATGTAAAAAATTAAACAAGATGTTTTTTTTGCTTAATTGAAGTTATCTCCTTTTGATAGTTATTTTGTAACAACAAACCTATTCTATCTTATTTTTTACTAATCAGGTGATGCTTTTCTGAATTCATTAACCAATATAAGCTACTCCAGTGTTTATAATGATTACTATACAGGGTAAAATACATCTCAACCATGTACCAAAAAAAATAGTTCTTCATATTAAGTAATTAATTCTTTCGTAAAATCAAAAAGTGACCAAACAAAATTGATAAATCAGAAACACGTAATCAGTAGCAAAACAAGTATATGTTACCTGATACGGTTAATAAATAGTTGAGAATACCATTTTCTCCTAATGTTGTCTGGTAGAGTAGACAGAAGAAATTGGTTTTTTTACCATTTATAATTAATAATTTGTTTTGGTTAAATGTAACGAAGTTTATTTCATAAATATATCATTAATTTTAACTGAATGTTAAACATTTTACAGGAATAAAATACAAATCTGATATACTGAGGAATGTCAATGTGTCTACGTAACGCGACCACTTATGATTTAAGAACTATAATTGGGGACACTTGTCATGAATGCAGATATTTGGAAACCATAAATGCTTGCGAAATGTCGAAGGAACTAGTTAAAACTGTAGAGTAATTCTTTTAATAACTCCCTTTTAAGTAGATATGTGTCCTTTCCAAACATTCCGCCTATTTTCAAACTAACTGCGACTTCTTATGCAATACGATATACACACTTATGTTTATATATAAAGTTCAAATAGCAACAGACATCTGGTTTTCTTAAACTATTTAACCATTTTCAATAACAATTTTAGAAATTTGTGAGTTATTTAAAAATTTCAGATAGAAAAAAATTCTCCATAGCGAATGTGGAGACATTTAATGTCAAATCCGTTTTATAAGGTTAAGTCAAGGAAACTGCATTTTTGCAGTTTTCTTTTATTTATTTTTTATTTTTTTTTGTTAGCGGTATCACAATTTATAGCCCTGAACTCTTAGCTGACATACTTTCACAGGATAGCATATTTATTGGAAAAATCCAAATCTAAATGAAACATAGCATTAATGTTTAAGGTAATTATAAATGGGGCAAACATGGTCCCTGGTCTGCTGTTCCCCCGTTCTTTCTTTCAATAGCCCACTTGGTGGGTATTCCTGATGTCAGACGCCAATCTCTCATCTTCCGTTCGGTTTACTACGAGGACTTACTCCGTCGTAGTTTTAATAATAAAACCACCTGACCATATTCTCCTCAACTATCCTAATCGCTTCACACGCAGCCACCAAAATCTCTGTATTTTTACAAATTAAGTTCAAATAATGTCATTTAGAGATATTTACAGCTTCTGAATTTTGTAAGTAGAAACACACCATTCTCTTCTGAAGGCCCATAAATGCATATTAAAATCTTTCTTTTGATCATATTTATACGTTTGGCTTCTACTTTACGCAGTGTCCAGGTTTGAGATCCAAAATAGTGACTTACATGAATAAGGTTGTACAATTAAGCAGTCTACTTCGAAAGGACCTAGATAAATTTCATTAGCTGTCATCATTCTGCTCTTCATTCCTTCTTCTTCATTTAATGAGTTGTTAACTACCGATCCCAAGTACTAAAACTTTTGACATATTCTAAGATGTAATTTCCAACTATGTAGAGGCCCAGGGGACAAATTGAATGTTTCTACCACAACGTGGAGATCTTATTAAAGAGTTGTAAATATGCATTTTCTTACTAAATTAGAGGTTTTATCATGAAAAAAATTAAATTTTTTTTTTTTAATGCAACATGGAAATAGAAATTTTAACAAAAATTAATTCATGTCATAAAAATTAAAATCTATTACATTTAATCTAAAAATAAGACATTTAGTGATATTTTCTTCTTCCGTATCATGTACAATATATCTATACTGATATTATATATTATGTTATCTATTATTATTGTTTATAAAAATATATAATAAAATGAATTTTAAAAAATAAAATAAAAAAAAGTTTGGTACCATTAAAGAATAAAAAATGGATAAATGAATCTATTAAAAAAAAAAAAAAAAAAAAAAAAAATACATATTTCAACCTAATGGGCACTATATGAGTTCAAAATGATATTTTACATAATTTAGCTGATTTATCAGTTTTATTTGAATTAATAAAGAGATAAAAAAAAATTACTTATTCTGGTAATTGTTATAGACGAATAAAACTAATGCTATGAATAGTGGGACCTTTATCTAGTTGCTCCAAATTGTTATAATGCAACCTCGGGAAACCTCTGCCTAATTTATAGATTCCGAGGCTTATCAGCCTCCGTTCCACTCACGGATTTTAGTAAATTATCTTTTACCCTCCATTTATTGAGATAAAAATAAATTACAAAGATAAAAATAATTTGAAAAATCAGCAGTAATAAAATTGGATCATCCTCAATAGCTTACCGCAGTAGTGATTCTAAGGAATAATAATTATGTTCTGGTTAATTGAAGGGGTTTGGTGGATGAAGGGGTTATGTCACCTTTTGATCTAGATTTGTTTAAATACAATCTTGACAATCAGCGGATAAAGGAGTTATGTGCAGAAGCGTTGTGCAGCAAATCCCGAATATTTCAAAACAACCAGAAAAAGAGATATGAAGAATATGAAGGGGCTGTGTAACATTTTCCTCCTAAAGGAAAATGTAAAAAAACTTAAAAAAAAAAACTATAAAGATAAATTACTCAAAATTATGTTTTGTTACATAACTCTTTCATCCATCAAACCCTTCAATTTCAATAACTCATCTTTATACGATTACGTTAATAAAAATAAAAATAAGTACGTATTAGATGTTAAAAATTTTCAGTGAAGGAATAAAGAAAATATAAAATAAAATAATAGATTTTTGGATTCAAATAAATTAAATTAAGCTTACTTTAAATATCAAGTATAAATTATATCTCATAAAATTAAGAAGCCGATTTGAGGTTTCTGGGGTACTTCCTAAAACCATCGACTGGCTCCCAACTTGTCATAATGTGACACAACCTCTCGAACAGAAACTGCTCAGTCGACCTAATTCTGTTTTAGAAGTTACCGCCTTAAGCACTTCCTTTCCAACGGGACAATTTATCGCCTTTGACTTCGAAACCAGGATGATCTAGTTTAACTTTTACCTGAGGTTTCGAAACTTACCGGAAAGCTACAAAGCAAATTAAAGCGACTACTGGTTATTTGCCTGTGTTTATACAGACCGTCGCCTCTAATACTGAGCCAAGATCTGGAGAAATGATCTTCCAATTATGATACTGCAATGTTATTAAAACTGTATTTATTATTGATGTAAAATTCGGTTACTTATTACTATTATATAGTTGTGTAATTGTAATATTTTGAGTTCACGTAGAGTTAATTTTCATCTCATCAAACACAGAATAATTATCTAATATTTAATATAGCACTATAAATAGTGTAACTAGCTCATATGCGACAACACAAAAGTGAGATGCTGTTGATGCATATCTAAGCTAATTTAGTTGGCCAATAAGAAGCTTGAGAGTTTCATTAAAATTATCATTTTCGTTCAAAAGTGAAAGAATGGGTTGGTATTGCTAACTATTAAAGAATTTTTTATATCCTATAAAAAGATGAGTACTAAATTTGAGCAAAAATGCAGGTTGGAATTCGGATTAGATTCCATAGTTTGCAAAAACGGTTGTGTATGAGGGAATCAAGACAGCAAGTGGGAAACGGTCTTTTAAATTTTAATGAGGAATGTTTTCAATATTTAAAGAAATTCAATTTTAATCGATGCTCATCGTATATAATGCATCTCTGAATCATTGTAATACAGAAAAGTGAAGCATATCAAAAATTACTTAAAGATAAATATGAATGCATATATATTTTAAATATGTATTGTATATACATTATATTAAATATGTATAAACATATAAATTATATTAAATATGTATTTTACATATTTTCAAAGTTGTCGTTAACGATCACGATTTATTATATACATGGTTACGATTCGCATTACCGGAAAAAAAAAATCATGTCTTAGGAAAACCATTTTTCGTTAAAAAATATGATTATTATTCTAAAATGAATTGTATACATATATCTGTGACATTTGAGAAATACTCGTTTAAGTTAATTTTCTGTGTTAAGAATGTTTGTGAATTTCGGGTAATGGATATCACCAGAAAGCTATGTTTTTTCCTTTATTTTTGTCTATTAAACTTAAATTATGAGGCTAATGCATTGATGAATACAAATTTGTGAATAATTCTGGAAGAAAATTGCGTTTTTTCTACAACACACAAAATGCATTGAACCGACTTTTCATAAGAGCCACAGGTACATAAATCACTTTGTAACATAAGATATAAATCATGTAATAAAAACGTTTCAAGAATCCACTTTTAAAAACAGCTTTTTTAGGCGCCTTAGAAAACGGAACTAAAACCGGAAATATGAACACACGTTACAGTTTTCTAAAATTTATTTAATCCTTACATAACTCGACCTTTGGGAATTCTGGCCAGGAATCCATTAAGGCTGGATCAACCCGATACTTGTCAACCACATTGTATTTATTTATACTGCAATTTTTACATTTAAATCATTTGCATATTTATTTGGTTTATTAATAGTTATTTATATTTATCTATAGTTTAAAATCGTAAACGATAAAACAAGAAACCTTTTACATCAGAAATCTTTTTTTAACAAAATATGAAATTAATGCTCAATTTACTTTAGAGAAGTTTTTAAACAAAAAGAAGCAAAATTCTTAGCTAGGAGAAAATACGAGCCCGGTGGTCCTCAGTAAGCCCAAACGACGAAATAAAAATAAAATAAATAATATTCTGCATTAATGACATTTTAATTTAATTATATCACATATTTTTCACTTTCTTCTTCTAAATGTCCTTCATTCTTTCAGAGTTCCATCGTTTTTCTTCAGTCCGTTTTCCATCCATTCCATTTCCTACTAGAGCCGTTAGTTTATTAATTTGTTTTCCTGTCTATTTAATTTCTATGCAAGCTTAGAAGTAGCTATAGAATCTTATCTTTTAACTCATATTAATTAATTAAAAGTACATAAACATAAATGAAAATTTATTATCATCTATTTTTTTAATTATAAAACAATTTTTGAATGATCTGTAAAATTTTATAAGTTCCTTAAAAGTTTATAGTAGATTATTTTCTTAATTTCTATGAACCTATTTTAGAAGTCTTAAAGCGTTATTCAATACTTGGAAAGGGGCCACTACGAACTTAATGATTTTTTTTTTGATACTAATATAAATTATATAAAAGTGTAAGAATTAACCCTAGGATAGGAAACATATTAAAAAAAAGAATACAGTTTTAAAAATCATTTGATGTTTTGATACTGAAGGCAAAAGAGAAACGAAAGGATCTCCTGAAATCCTGCTAAATCTCTCACTGAGTTGGGCAGGGATATAATAAATTGTATCATCATTATTATATTTTAATTTTTTTTTTTTTTTTATATTGTATCAATTTATTATTTACGTTTTTGTATCAAAATTTGATTCCAGTAGTCTTTCCAATCCAATTTTTTTTTGGTTAAATTCTTAATGCACTAATGATACTATTTCACTAATGAACTAATCCAGCTTGACCTAAATGTCCCATACTTTACTGATATGTTTTTAACTATCATTCCATTCCTAATACTACATATACCTAACATACATAATGGCTACATAAGTTCTCATGTTTCTCAACTTGATTTCCATTCTATCCCTGATATTTCTCTAAGGCGTCTGAAATAAAGATGGACGATTGTAAAACTTTCATTAGTGTATTATGAATTGGTAGTTTTCAAGTTTTGTCAAGTCATTAAATTTGTCACACAACAGGCTTCATAGATATATATTAATTCACAGAAGTAAATTTTATCGAAAAAAAAAATTAAAAAAAGGTATTGTTTTAACGCACGGATATTTATTAAACACTCCTAAAGGAGGTTTTGGCATGCCATAGTATCTATATATTTATTTGAAATATTACTGTAAAACACTAAAGCATTGTTGGAGACAAGGAATTTATTACTTTATTAGCACTTTATAACAGACAGAGTGATCCGACAGGTCTGGCTGGAAGTGACCCAGTTTGAGGACAAGGTAGGACTTGGCTCAATGTCACTCCAGGGATCTTATATTGCCCTCCAAGGCCCCTCCACTATCAGCGGCGAATATTAATTCTACTCAATTCACCGAGAATATTGATCATTTAAATGCATATTTTCCGATATAAATAATTATTTCAATTTAAAAATGTGATAGAAATTTTTTTCGCTTGTTACTTGCTTGTACTCATTACCTCACCCAAACATGTTTTAGCGAATGGATTTCCTTACATCACTTGTAGAATTTTTAAATCTTGATTAGCCTAAGAATTTAATATGGTTCACACGAAATGAAAGGCTTTATTCTGGAAAGTACAGTCACGTAAGAATAATAAACGAATACAGTAGAACCTCCCTAATCCGTCTCTCACTAGTCCGAATCTCTAGGTAATCCGATCCCCCGCTGATTCCCTTGTCGTGCATAATATTTTTACGGAATCTCTAATATTCCAGTAAAATTGTACATTTTGGTGTGTAACTTTTTTTTTATATGAAATATATATATATATATATATATATATATATATATATATATATATATATATATATATAAAATTGTACATTTTGGTGTGTAACTTTTTTTATATAAAATATAAATATAACTAGATGTATTTAATTGTACAGTTGTAAATGTTCAATAAATGAGAAAAAAGGGGGGAAAAATTCAAAATTAAACTAAGTTAATATGTATGCGATTTGAGCAGAAAATCTGTAACTTAAACGGAGACTAAGATTATAGCTTTCAAGTTATCAGAGTTTTCTCAAAAATTGGCTGTGGTCTATAAGTCCATAAAAGTTTTGAGCATACTTCATTATAAACAATTTTAAAAGTGAGTTGCTACTATGTATATAAACTGTTGGCTAATACACATCTATTCAAACATATTATTATATATGACCTACGTTCCTATTTCCTTTATTATTTAAAAAGTAAAAAAAAAACAAAAACGGTTAAATTATGTTAGTGATAACATGGAGATATGTGTTGAGTATGTTTATGTTTATATTTATATTTGATGTTATTTTATGTATTGCATTTATTTTTTTTTTTTTTTTTTTTTCTTATGGCACTACAACCCGGAGACGGGTCCTGGCCTCCATCAAAAGCCTCCGCCAATCTTCACGGTCCTGGGCAGCTACCATCCAGTTCCTGACCCCCAGGAATTCATTTGTATCAGCCGCCACTCCGTCAGCCCATCTCAGTTTCGGCCTTCCTCTTCTTCTTGCTCTATGGAGGGGCTCAGTTAGTATTTTCTTTGGCATTTCACCCTCCATTCGGGCCAAGTGTCCGGCCCACCGCAACCTGCCCAGTTTAATGACCTGGACGATGTTTAATTCATTAAAGTGATTATAAACCTCTTGATTTTTAAGTCTTTTCCATACACCATTTTCACATAGTCCACCAAATACCCTTCGCAGGATCTTTCTTTCAAAAGTTAGAAGGTCCTGTTCACTTGTGTTTGTCAGAGTCCAGGTTTCTGAACCGTACATCAGAACAGGACGAATTGTAGTTTTATAAAGGTGGAGTTTTGTCTGTCTTGAGAAAGTATGTCCAATTATAAGTTTTTGTTGGCCAAAATAGCATCGGTTGGCAGATATTCTTCTTCTTTTTACCTCAGCTCCACCATCATTATCCTGCGATACCATTGATCCTAGGTATACGAAGTCTGCAGTCTTTTCAAAAGTATACTCTCCAAATGAAACCCTTTCATTTGGGTTCGGTTTATCTCCCGTCACCATATATTTAGTTTTTGATCCATTCACTTTAAGCCCGAGTCTTCCAGCTGATTCCACCAGTGCCAAGTAAGCTTCTTTGACTACCTGGAAGGAGCGTCCTACGATGTCTATATCATCAGCATAGGCTAAAAGTTGAACTTGACGGTTAAATATGGTGCCACCGGTCTGTATACCTGAGTCCCTTACTGCTTTCTCCAAGGAGATATTAAAGAGGAGGCAGGCGAGAGCATCTCCTTGCCTTACTCCTCCTGAGGCGTTGAACTCTTCTGAAAGCTCTCCACTTATACGAACTTATACGATTTATTTATACATTGCGTTTATATGTATGTCTTCATATAAATGTATGTTTGTGTGTATATACATATATTTATTTATTTAATTATGTAATTAATTAATAATATTAATTTTATGGACAGGTATATTGTGTATTTGTGTGTGTGTGTGTGTGTGTGTGTGTGTGTGTGTGTGTGTGTGTGTGTGTGTGTGTGTGTGTGTGTGTGTGTGTTTGTGTAGATGATAAGTTAATATGTAAATATCTATTATGTAAAACGTTGATATCTATTATTCTCATAAAGAATTTAGATCATATATTTTTGTTCCAATAAATATTCATTTGTATAATGTAAACAAAATATTGTTATGTAAGGATTTGTTTAAGAGCACTAGACTCGTGTTATGGATCTATTGTATATAATTAATAATATTGTTATTTGTACAAGACTCTGTATTAAACAAATAAAGAGCATTCATTCATTCATAGTTATAATCCAATTTTAACAATGAAAAATATGTTTTATTGAAATCATTGGTAAATTTAACCGTATGGCCGTTTCGCTCTACACTTTGGTCCTTAAGAGTTCGAATTAGTGTGGTTCCACTGTATAGTTGGATGTTATTACAATTGTAAGGTTCGTTACTCAATGTATAAAAGCCTGAAATGTGAAACTGGATGTTTTTATTCGAAACATGCCAAAATTTGTTATGCGGAAAATGTTACGATCCAGCTTTTACAGATTGTCTATGCCGGGTCACTAAATGATGCCTTTTATAAACTATTTTTATTCTTACTTGTTTTTATGATAAAGGTATATTCTATAGCCAGGGGTATAAATAAAATTTTATTATAAATGATATGTTATAAATAATTATATAATATAAATAATTTTGAATTATGTTTGTAAAAAAATTACTATTTTTACTCAAAAAGTGCAATGCGATATGAAAAGTGTACACATGTATAAGTAAATTAGTTAAGTTTTATATGTTTTCCTCCAAGCTCACACAAAAAATGGCGTTATTAATCTACTAGATGAATGCGTCCGATCGTGTCACAGATTTATTGCTTCTATCAAGGTTTATATATGTACACGAAATGCAACAATTTTCTAACATTGTTAACGATGGGCCCATCAAATTTTACAATTGAACCTTCGGAAAAACTCATTGTATCAATTGTGATATATTATCAAAGTTACTGTCAATCTATCTTCGTCAATTGCAGCTCAATCAATTTCAGTATATTTGATTTTTTTTTTTTTTTTTTTTTTTTTTAAAGAGAAGTTTATGATGAAATATACAAAAAAATTAAACAGCAGTGGTTCAAATTTTGCGCTTGCGTTCAATACAAATTTTGAAAGGTTAAAAGGACTTTAAACTGAAGAACATACTTATACCAGCGTCTTAAATTTAAACGTAGGAAACTGCCTGTTTATTCAAGAATTTCGAGTTAAAAAGTTTCATCTTTTAAAGCTGTTGCAGTCACTGACTTCTATGTAGGCAGATTTTATGGATACATTGTGGGAAATTTATGACATGCTTCGTGGATTAATTTCAGCTCCATAACAAGCCATATTAAGTGTCTTAAACATACATACATACATAAGCGGCGCAACAATTCATTGCTGAATCAGGGCCCTATCCAAACGTTTTCGCCATTCATCCCTATTCTGTGCAGCAGCCATCCAGTCTGGTGTTCCAAGGATGTTCCTGACATCTGCACGGACGCTGTCTATCCATCTCATTTTGGGTCGTCCGACTCTTCTAGTTTGATGAATAGCCTTGATAGTTAACTTTTTTGGAATTTCGTTCTCATTTATCCTGGCGATGTGCCCTGCCCACCTGAGCCTCATCACACTGAACCACCTACCTATGTCTGTGTCCTTGAAGAGTGCATAGATTTCTTGGTTTTATCTTCTTCTCCAGATATCACTTTTTTTTTTAAGTGAAGTTTTTTATATCTGTTTATTTTTTTTTATAATGTGATTATATCACATTATTATAATTTTTTTAGGCTTAAGAATAATTCAAATAACTCTCCATGGTCAGAAGTAATTATTGAAAGTTAATCATTTATTTGATGTGACTCATGACATCTTAAACATAAGCTGGCTTAAAAATAATTTTAATTTATACCAGGACAAGATAATGGCGCTTAATTTTTTTTGTTTTTTAATTTCTTAAAGATAAATGGGGCGACAAATTATAGTTTGATAAACTAATTATTTATTAGTTTATTATTAAAGTTCTTATTTAATATTTGAGTATACAGTAAAAACTTTTCTACTATAAACTCGGTACACCTGTGAAAACACTAAGAGAGGACACACAAATGTTCCTTTAAAGAGTAGTCAGTGCCAACTCGGAGAGAGAAGTACCTCGCACTCAGAGGTGCTGGAAGCCTAATGACGTGGATTCACGGATCGTTTGCCTCATTATACTGCTATTGTCTCGGCTTCTGAGTAGTCCCTCATATAATGAAATTATATCAACGGATTCCTTTCTGCATATCTTAGACTTTGAGAGTAAAAAGTTTGCCAATAATTAGTAAAAGAACAATCTTGAATTTAAAAAAAACAAAAAAATAAAATGAACAACTAATTTAAGCATTTTCAATTATATTATATTTATAATACAATACCTGCCTTATAAACAACTTGGGTTATATTTACAGGCAAATTAAAATTGTACCCTTGTTGATTATACCACAGGATTTATTTTTTAAATAAATAAATGTATTTAACATTTAACTTCTAAAGTAGTTATCGTTTAGGAATCAAAAAATACATCTAAATTAATTATTATAATTCTTTCAGGCTAAAGAATAATTCAAATAACTCTCCATGGTCAGAAGTAATTATCGAATGTTAATCATTTATTCGATGTGTCTCATGAATTTACAACAAAGAATCATATTCTGCGGATAAGAAATAATGTGCTAGAATACATTAATCTGGAGTATATTTTGTAATTGATTTTGTGGTTTCCCACAATCAGCAAGAAAAAAAATATGTAAATATATTTTAACTAACGTAGTAGTCCATTTGTATGCAGAAACTACTAATAATAAATATATTTTAAATAAATAATCAAATACTTCTACTATGTAATCTGAGTGTAAATATAATTATGAATTTGATTTATATATTATTTTATTTTATTTTTCTAGAGGTTTTGGCTACAAACCTTCATCAGGGCCTGTATTATATTTAATAATGCTCTTTTATTGTTTATATATTATGAATGAAAATAATCCAACTTAATAACAGCATAAAAAAAAAATAAAATAAATAAATACCGCTCGAATCCCAAGAGCTATACTTCAGGATCAGAAATTTTTCGATACTCTTCCATGGCATTGGATCAAGTAACTAGCAAGATGCATAGATTTTTCTGGAGTTAGTGTACTGTTTCATGAAAAACCGCAGCTATTAACATTGGAAAAAAATGTGCCTACTATTTGAATTTAATTTAATAATAATTTGACACTAATGTCACAATTTGTTGTTGATTTAGTTAAAACTAAATACCTGACCTATTACAATTATCTCCATAACTATTCAAATCTTCTAGGCTGCCAGCTTTCTATTCGATTCCTAATAACCCTTCCATGGATCTGAGTAGAAGATAGCACCTAAGAAATGAAGTGCTAACAAGTGGTTTTAGAAGTAATTGATAAGATAGTAATTGAATAAATTACTTCTCAAATATATTTGATGTATTCCTTTATACACTCGTAAATTTAAATAAGAAAAAGCAAACAAAAAAAAAAAATCAACGGAAAAAATGTAGTGGGCATAGTTGTTTCAACATGCATAGATAAATATTTGATGTCTTCATTTAACAACCGAGTAGTAGAACTTTACCAAATCCTAATCCATTTACTTAAGAGACATTGTATGCTTCCATATACAATCCAATTTATATTGGTTTTGCAGTATGCGAACGTTTTCAAGTTCACAAAGTAAACAGATCTTTTTCTTTAATAGTTGTTATAATTTTAACAATAGAAATTTGAATTAAACTTATTTATCGTAAAATAAAGCACTTGCATCGATCACAGTCAAACTGGGTGGAAAGTTGTTCATAACCAACAATTGCCGGGACCAGCGAGAGGAACTCATCCCGGAGAAGCCACATCCTGTACTCCCGAGGAACAATAGCTCCTAGTGATGAAAGAGCGTCCGTCTATGACCGCCATTCCAGATGCCATGCTCCGATTCTCATTCAATTATTATACTATTGTTAACGTAATGTTCTCTGTTACGTTCATTATTATTCAGGAAGTTGATAAGTATGCTTTAGTTCGTCCTACTAAGTCCATACTACATTTCGCCTTTGCTGAGGCCATTAATACAGGAAAGCTTCATTGGAGGATGGGAGATCCTTGAAACAATTTATCAAAGCACATGGGTCAGGATTCGGTAGCGAATTGTTTTGAAGTTTGTTCGGTAATAACTTTCGAACAAAAATTTTCTCCTGTAGCAAAAATAGTTCTTCACAGCGACCATAGTAATAGTAAAAGGGGAAGTTTGAGGAAAGTATTGAGATAAAGGGGTAAGGGCAGCAATGGCTGCTAGAGAACAAGAGAAAAACTAGTTAAAAAAAAGAAGTTGACGAGGAAATAAAGACCATAAAAGTCTTTAAAACAAGATTTTCTTAAAAGATACTGATGGGTGGAAACAATAGTAGACTAACAAAGTGTTGTAGGTGGTTACAATAAGGGAACTGTAAGTGGGCAGCTTCTTTACTTTAAATCTGAGAGTCAGTGGTTACCGCACTACACTACTCAACCTGCATTGCCTTCATAACCAATGATGAGGTTGTGTGACAGCACTGGAGTCCTCTGTAAGATGGTGGTCAGAGCGGAGATCCCCAGGCAGATGTACTTATTTTGTGTAAGTATGGTTGTACTACCTAAATATTGTTTGAACGGATTTTCTCTTATTCTGTTAGAACTATGAACTTAAAAAATATAATTATATGTTATCGCTTTTGAACAATTCTAATAATTACTTAGATTTTTTTTCAATTTACTTTCTTTAAAATACTGTAAAATACTACAGCTATAATATTCACTCATTGAAAATGTTGATGTCACTCTACCATAATGTGAAAACTTTTAGACATTTGCTAAAGTAGGATGAAGACATTAGAAAACAGGTTAATTTGTTATCAATAAGATTTGAAAACAATAATTTATGAGCAATATTTTATTAAACCTATTCAATGCAATAAAAAGAAAACATGAAAGTTTTACGTGTTACCCATAAATAACAACGTTTATTTTTAAAAGTGCCATTTAAAAAAAAAAAAAAAAAAAAAAAAAAAAAAAAAAAAAAAAAAAAAAAAAAAAAAAAAAAAAAAAAAAAAAAAAAAAAAAAAAAAAAAAAAACTGTATCAGTACAATCCTGTTATTTAACAGAGTCAAATCTATATAGTCTGGGATTGTTTCAGGATGGTCCTCTGACGCTCAAGGATTGGGCACACACAGAAGGCGGTCTGTCGCGACGGTCAGTTATTGCGGGATATTCTCGACGGTCAATAATTTGGCTACGCCACAATAGCAATTTCCATCGACTATAAGTAATTTGCTGATTTTCTAAGGAAAATGACTTGTTCAGAAGAAAAGAGAATCTTTTTCTACCAAGCTTTTTATATTATTTCATTTGATTTATTTTTATTAACATTTTTATGTTAATTTTTATTGCTGTTTTATACAATGCAATCAGATCCCATTCCGCTAAATTAAAAAGTCTAGAAACTAGACAATAATAAGTCTATCCAATAATAAGAAACAAAACTCCAACTTTGCTATTCATTTAAATGAAAATAGCCATGAATTAAACAAAGACCAGTGAGTGAAACTAATGAATCACGTAGTAAATAGTCTGAAATTTAATTGTTTATGAATTAAATAGGGGTAATTTTATTTTTACCCTCAAAAATGTTACAAGCTCAAGCTCTGTGGTTGTCACTCGAATCGAAAATTTGACGACGGTTTCATCACCAGAAATTTAATGGATAATACTATGGTAAGGAGATGAATTTGTCAGTGGTGCAGTCAAGGTTGAATAAACACAGCCAGTTTTTAAATAAAAAACTTATATTTTGGCGTGCCAACGTTTCGACCTGCCTTGCAGGTCTTCATCAGGGCTAAAATAACAAAAATTGGATTTTTATGTGTTTATTCAACCTTGACTGCACCCCCGACAAATTCATCTCCTTAATAAAAACACACAGTCAACAATACAACCATAATCATTAATGGATAATATTTTCTTAGTGTGTAACATTTGTCACTAGGATCTACGGTTTAGGGGCTATATTGGTTTCATTGAATGAAGTTACGTTTTGCATACTTCTATTAAAAGTTGGGGATGGCAGGCTCAATCTCTGTAGCTCTTATCGAATATAGACCGAAGCATCAGAAGCGCTAGATTATAGATAAACATATCCATGATCTACTGTTTTTCTCAGTTCGAAAGAAATTAAGCTTTTTATATATACCAGAATAAATATCATATAAAAGTTTGTAGTACGAGTATTTATTTTTTTATCCAAGCGTTTAAGTAGTAGTATTTTTTCTATGATTAATTTTCGATTTCCAGAGGCTCTTTCTGGTATACACAATACAGCTTATATAATAGCTGCTTCAGAGGTCACAACTACTTACATTCTTTAACTTTACTTGAAATAATCCTTGTCTTGTTGACCGCCTGGTTCCTCACGTAGCAGTCGGCGTCTATGCCATTGGTAGTCCTGTCACAGATTTTCTCTTTATCGGCGCTCAGTAATCTCTAATACCTTAAGTGTTTTCTCCCCCAATAGTGTCTGCTTTAAACTACTAATCGTAAATATTGTTCAATTAAAGGCTAAGGAAGAAGATCCTGTTTGTTGCTCAGCCAGTTTTTAGTATTCAGAACGCACACTTCCGTCATGGAACACCTGCTCAGTTAAATGTATTAGACAACATTAAAGCGCGCTTAGACATAGCGAGTTTTTCTTTATAACTTCCAATGTATTCATCCACAACATCCTTTGCTATTGGTGTCAAAATGTTTCACGAGGAATAATACATATAGAAAAAAAGAAGTCCACAGTAAATTGAAATCTAGTAGTTCAAAAAAGCTGGTTTCTTAGCTAAATTACTGTATTACGTTTCTCAACGTATCTAAATTGCGTACTTGTTATTGAATTAAGAGCAAAAATGAAGGATGAAATAAATAAAAAATTTTGATGGTTTTGTTTGTTCTGTTGTGAAACACCAATCACCTTAAAGGCAGCAAGCTTGAAATTGTGACACGCAAAACCAAAAGATAAAAAAAAAAAAAAACTATTTTTTCACCTTCATATATATATATATATATATATATATATATATATATATATATATATATATATATATATATATATATATATATAATATATATATAATGGAATTTTTGTTTAATTTAATTTTTTAATGATCTGCTATCTCGAAAAACTGAATATTTTTCTAGATACAAGGGAATAAATGATAAGAGGGTTACAATTTTGAGATTATTTTTGTGACAACCAACTTACCCAAGACAGAAAAAACATTCATTGAATCATTTATAAAATGTTTGCTATGGTAATTGTCAATAAAAAACATTACGTTAAACATAATTTTATAACGCACTAACAGGGCAGGAGATAGATATACTATGTTTGTTTGAAAGGTTCTCGCAGATTTCCCGATTTGTTAAATTGCATTACAAATTGTGTACATGGCCAATGTAAATTTTTTGCTGTTCACAGCTTTAAGCATAATAAAAAAATTGGCAATAAACCGTTTTCTTGTGAAAATAATAATTACAGAAAAATAAAATAATAAATGTATTTAAATTTGAAAATTTCAACAAAAAAATTTATTTTTGAAAAATCTTTAAACTTGTTTAAGTCAAAACCCATTTTAATTCAAAATATAGATTATAAAAAGTAACTCAAGATCGATATGGACTGCGTCCACTAGCAACCTTGGAGAATATTTGGAATTAAAGATATTGTTTACGTATTAATAGGGTTTGTAGAACTCCTTATTAACAATGCTTCTTTTACCCATTTTAGTTAAGTCTGTTTATATCTGTGAAAAGTATTGTTTCAACTTCGTTTTTTTGAGTGCTTATGTTGTATTTGGTTTTCATTTTTAATTAATTTGGCTTGGATTTTGGCTGTGGGCTTGGATTATTAGAAGAAATGTTTCCTGAAGCTGTGGAGTTGCTAGAAACAGACAACACTGTTGAGATGGACTCTGGTAATGAGAAATGAAAATTATTCCACATCTATGGACTCTTAAAAAATTGAAATGTGTAAGATATCATCAATGTAAATACACATATAGATATATCAAAGTAAATATAAATATAGTTGATTATTTCCTGTAAAGTAATAGATATTTTTCCTGAGGTATAAAAACTTGAACTCTGCTGCGTTCTGATCACTTTGCTATGACATTGGTGTAACTCATCTTAATTACTTTTCCCTGATCCTACGTTTTGGAAGTTTGTAAATTATTTATAAGTGATTCATTGTTACACTAGATTTACTTTGATAATTCAACTTGGACACGGCGAATTTGAACGAATGGATACAACGATAAAATTTCGATAATCACAGTATAGGAGCCTGTGGGTTGTAATTGATTACTTCTATTATATAACTAAATAGCTTCTTTCGGTTTTCGGTTAGGGACATTGTTTAAAATAATTATTACCAATCAGGTAGCACTTCAATAAAAGTTATACATTAGAACACTTGGCCATCTTGTTTTCAGACGCCTCGGTTGACTATCGGGAATTGTGTGTGAGACAAGTAGGGAAGCTTGTGAATTTAAGTGGGTATGGAGTTTGCTATGAAGGGATAGGTATCTGGTTTACGCCAAATCAACAACATATGGAACATTAAGATCTTTATGAATACATTTGTTTATGATATAGTGAAAAGCAATGAGGATTTTATGAAGGATTTTGGATTGCAAGTAGTGATGGGTCGTTCTGGATGGAACGGAACTTGGAACTGGTTCCAGCTTTGAACCGGTTTGGAACAAAACCAGTCGCTCAAGTTTTTCGTTCCACCTGGAACAAAAACCAACGCCAAAAGATCTCTCGTTTCGTTCCCTCGGTGTAGTAGAGTTTCAATTGTATCTGTGGTTTCGTGCCACCCAAGGTCGTTCCGTCTGCTTTCTTGCCGCTGTTGATTCCCCCCCCCTCCATCACTCCACTACCTCGCGCATGGACATCTTCAAAATAAACTGCTTTCTTTGAAATTTTCTATTCTGCTGACGGAGCTCGGCTTCTTCTTTCGGATTCAGAACCACACATGGTTTTGCTGATTATATGATTAAATGATTTTTTCGCTTTTAGTTTTAAAGCTAATGGAACAGTCACTTGTATGTAGTAGGTTAGTTAAACTTACGTGGAACGGAACGAAAACTGGGAACTGATTGGAATAGTGGAACGGAACGTAAAATCTCATTCTCCTTTTAAGTCGGAACAGACCTTCATTAATTTTAAGGACTGGATATGAGAAGAATTGGAAGGTTTAATGGAGCCTTAGACTTATGTCTAAACGGATTTAATTACTAAATAACGGCTGCTAGAATTTACCTTTTTCATGGATGAAAAGGCACTTGTTCGAACGTTGGATACCAGCATTCATTTTGATTTGGACTATTCAAGAGAACTTAAGAAGAATCTAGATGTAAAGACAAGTTAAAAGGATTTAATGTATAGAAAAACTATGAAGAAGAAATGTATAGAATCCACAAAGCTATTTGTTAGAGGAAATGGGAGGAAAATTCCTTATGAATAATTGGGATTTTATAGATGAATTTGCGAATTATAATTTTGTTAGAGTTGAAAAGTGCTTACAAATTAGCGAGTGGACCAAAATGCATTTTTTTTTTTTTTTTTGCGATGTACCGCAATTTTTCCTAGGGACCAACATTTTGTTAGGAATAAACAGGATTTACAAATTAACGGGATACGAAATGCCGAGATTTTATTATATTTGAATTATTTCGGAAATAGACTGACACGAGGTTACTAATACATGAGATTACGCAACTTGGATGCGCAGTGGCCTCCAGGTGCGAGCTTTCTCCAAGAGGAAGCCAGGCGGGCGGCCAGACTGATAGGAACCTGATAGGGTTTAGTAAACACTTCCTTAGCCTAAGAGAACTGTCCAGTTAGTTTGTAATTAAAGTAATTGGGTTCGTTGGTTCTCATAGTAGGTTGTTCATCTTGTCTCTTCCTATTTTCTTTTCATTGAGTTATTTCACCTTCACCTTTTTATGGTTTGTTCGAAGTACTAAGCGTTCTTCCTAGTGAAGTTCTGAGAGAGGTTGGGACAGGTAAGATTTTCTATTATAGGCTATTGCATAAAGTTTTTTTTTTTTTTAAATACAAATTTACTGGAAAATTTATAAGCGAATTTCGAATTTTATGAGCAATTATTCTAGATTATCACAATATATTTTCAGAAATTAGAATATGAGTTTTTCAATAAGGGGTAAATTACGTTTTCTTATAATATAATTGCAAAATAATTAGTACAATCCAACCGAATACGAACATATATTTTTTTTTTTAACTATCGCTGCATGAGATGCACTTTGCCATTGTCAGATTAAAATTAACTTAAAATTGTGAAACCGTTTTGAAGTAATACTGGAAATAGTTTATGTTTATCCATATAGTTGAACGATTTTCTGGAACTTTGGCCACGCTTAAGGCTGATTGCGTTTTGCAATAAAGTTGATGACCGTTATTTTTATTTAAACGGATGCTACCATCGTTCTGAGCTTGATCAATAACATGTGTTGAGATTTAGGAGGCCTGAGTTTTTGTTTATTGTACGAATTTTAATTGTACTATCATTTCTGAATAATAACCATTTGGATGATTATCATTTATGAATAATAAGAAATGATAAGCATAGAAAAATTAAAAAATAGGCCAATAAACGAAAAATCAGACGTCCTAAATTTCAAAATATGTTATTCCAATTTAATACATTCAGACAATAATATACATTTACATTAATATATGTATACCATCATATAAATCATTTATACATTACACAGGGATACGGAAATCCTTTTTGTATCTGTATCTGGGAATACCACCAGATTTTGGGAAAACCAACCCTCTCTACCTTTACCTTTTTTTTTTTTTTTTTTTTCAAAAATTCCGCAGGTCAGTTGTATACCAGAATTGTTATGATATAGTAGTAGATACCAATAGCATATCCACCAGTAACATTGTAAGTAGTTTCCTACTCCTTCATATTTTGTAATTATATAAAGTTAATTATTCTAACGCAAATTTGTATATATTTATATCGTTGCCAACTTTATGTTTTGAAATATAACTTGTATAACTTATACAATTTTATTGTAACCTGTTTTTTCACTGTAGGGCATGCTTATGAGAACAATATTCTCTCGAAACGTCACTAAAATAGTTGTTTTTACATACTGAACCTCAAGAACATTACTTAACATCTAATAGTAACAATCAAGAAATTATCTATATTTATATATATTTTGTTCTGTTTTTTATTGATGCTTAACGTTCTTATGTACTCCAACCAGGATAGGAAGGACAGGTTATCCGACAGGTTACCATCCTATTATAGCCAAAGTGGGAAGGTCAAGATTTGTTTCGTGGGTCCGCCGCCAAATAAATTTTAATCCGCCCAGGACTTCGAACCACGTTCTGTACCGAGCACACTGAAACTCACCTCAACTCGCATGGCAATTGAGTCTCCAAAAGCCATCTATATTATGTGAATGTAAATCGTTATTTGATTGTGAGGTCCTCTGTTTTTATATCTTTAACGATGTTTTTATGGTGGCACTATTACTGATACAAGGTCACAATGTTAGATTACATTTTTTTTCTTTAATTTACTCAGCTAATATGGGAGGAACTAAACTATAGGAACAAGGACAGAAATACTGCTTAGAAGGATCCAAGATCAATTGTTAAATATTTTCCAAAATCTTTCAGTGTAGTTGTTAACACTTAATCAACCCTGACGGTTCAAGTGAGCCTTTTATAACTTTTTGGCAAAAGTTCTTGGGCATGGCATTCATTAGTTTGCTTTTTGACTTTTTCTTTTATGAAAAAATGTATCAAAAATGTCCTTTTAATATCCACTCCTCTTTTATAATTGTTTTTAACTATAAAAATGTGGTAGGACTATTCCTATTATGTACACCTGTGTATACATAAAATGTCGGTAGATTTAGTGTTAAAATACTTTTTATAAGGTTATACATCGCAACATTGTTTAGTAATATTGTTGGTTAATATAAAAATCTAAAGTAATACCCACCTGCTTCATTCCTTTATTTACTTTTTTTATTTGATATCGTAGCAAACTTCATTATTTATTTATCAACCGTATCGTTTTTAATTTTAATTTATATTATTTATGATAGCGGTTTTAAATAGTATTAAATATATTACACACCATTATTTTTTATTTATCAATTATTAGGAAGTGCTTAGAAAGAAACCTTCTTTAATATAGATTATTTTAAATATATTGATATATATATTCGAAAAATGAAACCTAGTGCGTGATTTTTAATTTATTTTTGATAATCATAAAACATAATTAGCTGTGAACCACCTTCTTGGATTTATATTTAATAACGTTTTTTACACAATTTTTTTAAGGTAACACAATCATTATTTATATAAATAAATTCAATTAATTTAGAAATTTGTGTTTTGGGTGTGCTAAATCAAGATCTAATACCATTTTTCGTATTTAAAATCTACAATGCTAGCTTAAGCAACGATTTAAACTTTTTGGAATGATTTTGCATTTTTCTCATGATTTTTTCTGAAACAGAAATGTTTGTTGATATGATTTTGATAATGTTGAACAAATATGATTAATATCTAAACAATAAAATAAAATTTAAGGAACCAAACTGGTTGATTTATCAGCCTTTTAAATTAGCGCGACTGTAGCAATATACATATAAATATATAATCAACAAATTTTTTTTTTTAATGTATTATTTTTTTTTTTTTCAATGATTGATAGTTACATATTACGAATTTTTTTTTTAATTTTATTTTTCCCAGAGTAAACGATACCAGTCAAGATGAGAAAATGTAAAATTAAGTTATATATATATAACCAATATATATTCTGTTTTTAGAGCAGCCACCGTTTTTTGTTTCATTTCACTAGTTTAATGAGATCATGAGATTTAAAATAAGAAAAACGTAAAACGTAAATAATCTTTATTCACAATTTAATACCATAGAAGTAATAAAAAAAACAAAAAAAAAAACATGTTATAATGCAATTCAACTTTAAAAAACTTCTCAATAAATTTTTATAAAAACATTTATACTTCTAATTTGTTAATATATATATATATATATATATATTATATATATATATATATATATATATATATATATATATATATATATGCAATAGAGTTAAAAAACTTAAAAAATATTACTGAAAATAGTAATTACAGCTAAAAAATTGTAAATTGTTTTAAAAAAGTAAAATTTAGTGGAAATAATAGGGTAATAGTTAAAAGATTTTTAATTTTTTTTATTTATTATTTTTTTTTTTCAATTGATATTTGTATTCATATTGCTTTAGTTTCGAAGCTGAGATTTTGAATGAGTGATCTATACTATCGTTGAAAGGGACATTGATTAATCCATTAAACTTTGGTCTAGTATATAACTTTAGATTTAATCCACCTATCACAAAGGATCTCAAATGAAATTAAGGGAAAGTAGACGAGACTTTGGGTGTTAAACTGAGTGTAATTCCACTTCAATGCTGCTAATGTTGCTGGAGCAGGAACGTGGGTTTGGGCTTATTAATATTGCTGTGTAAGATGAGTGGTAAACTGGGAGTTTCCAGACGAAATGTAACTATGGTTTGTTTATTTATTTATTTGTCTCTTATATTGTATTTTTATTATTTTATGTAGGTATTTAAGATTGAAAATTTTTATTTCGTTTTTGCAAAAAAAAGAAGAAAAAAAAAAAAAGATTCTTATTTTGGAAATCCATATTCTTCATACAGTTTCTAATTTCTTTCAGAAATTAACCGAAAAATTCATTTGACTATTCAAAATAATATCAATATTTAACAAATTATTAATTTGATTTGTATATTAATATTCTTTAAGACTAACTAGAAGACAATTCTTTCCTTTTTGAAATTAAAATATTATGCATTTAGATTTTTCAATATTTAAAATAATATTAACTATCCTTAACTGGTCTTTCCACTTGGCTTAGGATCCTAGTGGCATTGCGACTAATGTTTGTGATAGTTAAGTCATCAGCAAAAGCGGTAACACTACCTTGAACCAACAATGTTTGCGTGTACATGTAAAAAAGAATTGGCGACAAGACTGCTCAATGTGTGACTCGAAAAGTAAGGGGCACACACCACTCCAAAAAGCAAAACACCACTCCAGCCTTTGATCACCTTATACCATTTACTTGATAATTTAATATAGTTGTTCCGGACATTAGATAATGTTGACAGATTAATAACGAAATGACATGACGAAAGCACATATTTCCATCTATGCAAGTCATAGTCAAAATATATGTTAGCACTTCAAAAAGTTCTATTTGAAAAGATCCCCAGGCCATCTTCTTTCTTGAATGGTTATGGAGTTTACTATGAAAGGATAGGTATCTGGTTGGGCTAAAACTGCTACATATGGAACATTGTACATAAATGAACATTTGAACATAAATTAATTTGTAGATAAGTAAATGGAATGTAAACACAAAAAATATATATAAATCAGAGATAATAGATAAGCTATAGCGTCAATCATAGATTGAAGTTTGAGAGTAGAATGGCTTACGATATACAGTTATATATTAAATATTATATAAAAACGAATTTGGATTATTGAAGCTGGGCAAGTGACATTGGAGCCCAGAGATGACAGACCGGTTACTCCTGTAGAAAGGTACCTGCTACCCGTCTCCACCAATAGCCACTAGGCTTTCTCTGTTATTTAGTGATTATGTAACCACTAGAACTGGATCCGGTTATGACAGGGATTGTAAATTGTATCGTTAACGTAACGGCGTGTTATGATCGGGGTCATTAGTACTACCACCTATCGGCATCTTTGGTGGTCAGTGATTGCCTGTAAATAGTATATAATATTGAGGACTGTCGAAATATTTTCAATCAATGTTTATTACATATCTTTCTATCCATCAATTTTTCTATCTATCTATCTATCTATAAATATAAATATTTACGAAAGTTTGATCTAGTTAGAAACATCAGTACTAATTCCAGTATACACAATGTCAAAGCTGTAGGCTGACATATACTACAAACTGAATAATATTGCGCGAAATCAAGATGGTCAACTATTTCATGTTACACGGAATGAGGCACTTCCCAAAACCTCACTCATCGTATTCTATTTTAAGTTAAGCCTTTGTAATCGAGACAAACATCCATCAAAACGAACTAATATATCTGTCTGTACATAGGAGGTACAAACACTATGTCAAATTTCCGTAATAGAACAGTTTGAAAACGTATTACTTTTTCCTTAATTTTTTTCAAAGAGTTAATTACCTCAACTGTTTATTAAATTTCTATGTAACTCACCTTACCTAGGTCTATATAGGTCTAGACTATAGGTCTAGGATATAGTATTCTATAGTTCCAGGTAAAGTGGAAAAAGGTAAATAAAAATAAGTAATAATGCTTTTTTTGGTATATAAAATGATCTAATGTTCAATATCTCCAAAGCACAAATATATCTAATACAACTAGTTGCGAATCTATTACTGTTGGGACGTGATTGCCTAATGTCTTTGCAGGTCTGTAGCGCTGTTTGGAGCTACAGACTGCAAGGACATCCTTCACAATCCTACTGCACTCTCCCGCAGCCTTGTCGAGCCTCGTCCATCCTCTGATTCCCATTTCTCTAATCACTCTTTCTAAACCGTCCCTCCATCTTAAACCATCTTTTCACTTCCAGATTTTCCCATCATAAGCCTGAACCCCCGGTTATCCTATTCGTCGGCATCCGCTCCACATGTCCCACCATCTTATCTGATTCTTTCTAACAATACACACCAGATATTTACATTTTTTCCAGCCAAGTAATTTATCTATTTCTCCAGTTCCCGTTCTTATAGATAGTATAGATTCTCCTTGCACTTTTCTCTTCCATATTCTTAAAATTGGCCACACTCTTCTGTAACAACCAGGTCTTGCTTCGGTATGTCACAATCGGCTGCATTACAGTTTTATAAATGATTGTTCTCTCTCGGTATATCTTATAGTAAAAAAAATGGCTAAAAAATAAAAATAAATTAAGTATATATCACAAATCGATTATATAGGGTTTTACTGATGTCAAACTATAAGCTCAGCCAGTTTGTCAATAACCTATAAATGTCGCATACTAGAGTATTCCAATAAAAGTTAACATATATTACAATATATGATTTCAATGTAATACCGCTAATCCAAACATCATTTAGTTAGATGTAATGATAAAAAAATAATTAAGATTCTGATACGTTCACTTCTGTTACATAATTGCGATTAAGCAGTCATTTATTTGTGAGCCTTATTTTTATTTCTTTCAATTTCCATGGACTGCACGAAGTAAACATTTTTTCTATTAGAAGCTATAACTCTTGTTTCTGCTAAATAACTTTTATCACTCAAGTCATGTAGTCATGCAGTAATGTTCCGGGTTGCGAAAGAAGGCCGCAAAAGTTAATGTCTTGTCCGATCTCCTTTCAACAGCGCTTTGAAAGACATTAAGAGGATAAACCGGGAGCTATTGTGCAATCCTACAATACGGTGGCTGTTCGATGTAGCTGGCCGTCTAACATATTAACCCTCATGGATTATGGTTGTATAAGAAAATGTGGTGCAATATTTTTTGTAACTGTGCGTGTGTGTGTGCCGACTGACAAATCAACTTTCAAATTTAATGTTCCATGAAAAATGAACTAATTACTTTTTACTAATTACTTTATTTTGCTGTGCAATTTAGGACAGGTATTAAAATTATAAAACGTTTTTAATTTGTAACTTGTTTGATTGTTTGAAAGACTATTTCACAGGTCAAAGATATTTTATTTTGTTCCTTTTAAACAACTTAACTTATAATTAAACAAAAAAATATTTGCTGGATTGTAGAAATCTTTTATTGAAATATTAATCAACTAGTTTCAAATATTATAATTTTTATATTAATATTTCTATAATAATTCAAGAGGGAATTTTAACTTGTGTAATCTGAAGACTACATTGCTAATAATCTTAGAGGCACTTATTCTGATATTTTTGTTTGGCAGATATGATTGAGTACAAACATTTTGGCAGAGAAAAAATATGGGCATCGGGCATTTAAATTTAGTTCCAGAATTTCTGACAATCATTATACTTTTGGGATATTTGTGTTCTACTAGTTCCTCACCCAGTTGTGATAGAAAACTCGAAGTATACAAACTTTGTAAATGTTAACCACCTAGGAGTTCATTGGTAAATAAATAATTCTAAAGAATAAAGAAAACAGACGTAGACTTGGGGAGATATATTAATTTGGCGAGTGTAACGGCAAACAGTGCTGGTTAGGCCAATGTGTCGGAATTAATTTTGGCCCTGGAGGTCAAAGCCGCAGTTTAATCCCGCTGTGGCTGGCAGCTATAATGCAATGGGCTGTGGTCTCGTCTCACCTTTTGTAAAAATAATTAGCCACAATTCAATTATCTTTCATTCTTCTCTCTCTCTTTCATATTAAACATTATTTGTTTAGCACCAGGTTTCGTTGTATACCCAGAATGAAATAATGTGGTTATTTCTTTAAAAACCACATTAGGTGTTCTACAAAAGCGGCAAAAAAAAAAAAAAAAAAAAAAAAAAAAAAAAAAAAAAAAAAAAAAAAAAAAAAAAAAAAAAAAAAAAAAAAAAAAAAAAAAAAAAAAAAAAAAAAAAAAAAAAAAAAAAAAATCGGTAATCTGTAGAACCGAGACCCAGTGGTAAAATTGGGTAAAAATAGATGTGAGAAAATTCTGAAACTGAAATATGACAACCCCGAGGTCGAATAAATCGTTTAAAATTATAGGTTGGAACGACATTCCCAAATTTTATGATTGGCTGGGAAGAATTTTTAATGCAATTATACTCTTATTAAAATATTTTAGCAGTCGTTCTTATATTTAACTTCATATATAAATTCTATATTTGAAATAAGCTCACTCCAAATAAAACTACATGTTTCATTTAAGTCTAAACTCGTCGTGACAAGATGCTATTTCCCAGGAAAATATTTTTCTGTATTGTAGAACAGCACTGAAAGACCAGTGGTTGAGTAATGTTTTCTAAATTCACATTGACAAGGGAGGAGCATTTATTCTTGGTAATTTCATTGAGAAGTGTATACACATATACTCTTTTGCTTTGAAAAAGAATATATAAATAAAAGGAAGATAACGTTTTCAATCGGGATTCAATTATTTTTAACTCCTATAGGAATTGCTATTTTATCTGATGACTAGATTTGAATATTAAGCATCATCATAATTATTTAACCAATATGATTATTACCTTTTGTAATTAGTCTTCTAATAAAAAATAGTTTGTCGACGTCAGTTAGTTTAATGATTTCAAGCAAGTACGTCCTAAATATTGAGATTCATTTATTTGTATCAGAACCAGTCCCTAGTTTAACTAATTTAAATGGTCCTCTGCATTTATTTTTATATATAACAGAACTTCTGTTTTTGCTAAGTACAAGATTTCGTTACAAATTTTTGAACTAAAACAAATATATGTATAACTAATATCCAATATTATGGGGTCTCCTTTTAATCATACCACAGTATGAAGTTCATGAACATTTCTTATTAGAATATTTAAACGCATATATGAAACCCTTGAAACGATACTTATTGGGTCCATTTACCATACTTTAGTGGCTTTATTGAAATTGAAAATACATTCGATGCCTATAAATATAATATATTTTATTATAACCTTTATTTTGATAGATATGACTGTCTGCCACTGTCAAAGGTAATAAAGAAAAGCACAATAAGTACACAAAGTGAAATGTTATAAAATTCATTAGCATTGCGGTTGCTCAGGAAAAATATTCATACCAGAATTTATTGTCGTTTAAAATATAAATATCTAGGCATTTACCGTTCAATATATACATTTGCCTAAATCACTTCAATGACAAAATTTAGGAATATCGTACATACTATATATTAAAAAAATTACCTAACTATATATAAAAAAATAGTTGATTGTGATATTTAAATGTATTTCAAAAGTGAAAAAACTCAAAAATCTGTTGTGTTTTATTTATCTTCATGTTCAATAGTCTTCTACAAAATGTAAGACATGTATAGAATTAACTTAAAATCCCACCTGGCACATCTCACTTGCTGTTGTGACTAAAAGATAATTCAGGTACTTTCCATATTTCATAAAAGACTATAAGAATTTTAAATTGGTTTAATGCTGGTTTTTGAGTTGTGTCACTTCAGGAATACATGTGTGATATGAACATGGAACAACCAATATAAATTGAACTATTGATGTCTTTCAACTTTTAGTATTCATTTATTTGTCTTAGATGAGTACAATAAGGTAGTGCGCTATTAGTCTGTAAGCCTTCGACTGAAAGTAACTGCTGCAATCGGACTGCAGGTGCCAAGCACTTTACATACGCTATTTGCGGTGTGTGGTCTCAATCTAATAGCTGTTAATGGTTAGTGGAGGAGTCATGGCAATGTTTTGCTGTAAAGGAAATACCTGCTTATATTATAAATCGATACAATGATATCCGGAAAATAAGTCTAGCAACTTGAGTGTAGCGGTTTGTAGAGTTATCGTGATGTGGAATATAACCTAGTCAGCTATTTTATCTTAATTGCCATTCATAAAAAAAAAAAAAAAAACGTTATTATGACTTAAAACAGATTTTTAAGACCTTTCTTTAGTCAATATTATTCACAGAGGCATAATTTTTATTGGCCTTATTAGTCTTAGACACGAATTTAAAATAGAATTAGAGAAATAATATCGTATTTAATTAAAGATATATTTTTTTTTATTGAGGTATATATTCATTTAGGGATTACTTTCTTAAAAGGGTGTGGATCACTAATATATCTCTTACCAATTTTTTGAAGAACTAATTTATAAATCTAAATTATTAATAAATAACTTTAACCAGTCTTCAGACTTCAGAAAATATGACATGACAAGATGTGTCATAAAAACATTTATGTAAAACTCTGAACTACATGGAAATATATAGGCCAATGCAAAGAAAACAAGAATCAAAGTTACCTTCTTTGAAAAATCACTTTAGGAGGGAAATAGAATTATGAATGACACGAACCGAGACAAACTTGGGACAACTAACAAAGGAAATTTATTGTAAGTTAGGTCACCCTCAGTTTGGCCGAAATTTCTGCAATGTTGCCAGCCTGAATTATGATAGAATGAATCTTGGTTATGCTTTAGCGGGCTTTTTAAAAAAATGTGAGTGAAATAGATTAACCCTGTGGGACACAGGCATTAGAAATTATTCTTCTTTTTGTAAGCAATCAGCCTCAGTTTCAATTATAAAATTCAATAAATTGCAACTTACCTGAGGAACTAGAAAATAAAGTAAGTTAATAATTGTAAAAATGGAGAACTTATTCGCATTTAACGTTACGAAATCATGTTATAGGATGTGCGAGGAAAATAGAATTTTATGTTTTGAATTAAAATTTAAGCATTAAAACAAATCAATAACCATTGAAAAACTACTCTACGTTTAAGAGGTAAGTACCTTGCAGCTACTTGTTACAGTTGGGTTGCAAGAAATTTTCTGTAGAAACCACAATCGCTTCGGGACACAAATTCGTATGAAATAGGAGAATGACCCATATTTATATCAAGTTCAAAGGTCATTAACAAAAATATTCGAAATGAGATTTAACTAATAACAAATTGTATAAATGTGATCATAAACCATATATATTACATATTTCCCACATTTGTGGTAGATTGTAATAATTACTCAATACAAGTTTTAAAAAAATAATCTAATTAAAAAAATTTGGACCTTAGTTAAAAGGGAATTCCCTATTACTGTGGGAAAAAAAAAAAAAAAAAAAAAAAAAAAAAAAAAAAAAAAAAAAAAAAAAAAAAAAAAAAAAAAAAAAAAAACAGTAAGACTAGTCCAAAAGTGAAGGAATATGCTGCTGACCGCATTTTTATATTCAAATCAGTGTCAAAAATATAATTTTTTTTGGGAAACCACGTTTTTGATATAAAATTTGTAACATCTCCACATTGGTCAAACATTATTTATATTTTAACTACTTTTTGAATTCATCATTAAATTTCCTATAAGAACAGAGCACATGTGACCTTGAACTTTTTAAACTTGAGACGTAAAGAACAACTTGATCTTCAACTAATTTAAGGTATAATATATAATATAACATAATATAACTTCTCAACGCTCTCACTAAAAAAAAAAAATTAATTAAAAAAAAATAAAATAAAAAAACAAAAATCACAAAACTGTAAAACGTGAATATTTTATCAGCATTTGAATTGTATGAATAAATTAATGGTTCCGAGTCGCTTTCATGGAGAAATATATTGTTAAAAGGGGAAAAACATGGTGTTTTTATTTGGCATACAAATCAAGTATTTGGGTAAATAAAATTTATGATAATCACATAATGAAAATCTGTATTTTAAACAAAATAAACTTTTCATTAGAATAAAAATCAAAGAAAAAAATAATTTTTTAGCAGAAGTAAACATTTCAGTTCAGGTGTCATAATAACAAGTAAGAAAAGTGAATAATTGACTTTTCTCAGTTCTTAAAACATTCTCTCTTTTACGTTATGATTTTTTTTGTTTATTTCAAAGTTATTAATTTTATGACACGATTCGAAAATATGGTCAAAATATGGAAATTGTTTGACCAAGGTGGAGATATTACAGCTTTTATGGCAAAAAACGTGGTTTTCTAAAAAAATCTTATCATATTTCTGAAACTGATTGGAATATAAAAATGTGGCCAGCGGAATTTTTCGGTCAAGCTTACCCAATTCGTTTTTCAAACTAAGAGGAAATCACCCTATATATTAAGTTAAACGTTTTTTTTTTTTAATTATTTTTTTAGTAAACTTGTATTCAGTAATTATTACAATCTGCCACAAATGTGGGAAACAAGTAATATAGATGGTTTTATAATCACATTTACACAATTTTATATTAGCTAAAATTCATTTAGAATATGTTTGTTAATACTTTTTTTTTCACACTAAGAGGGAATCACCCTGTATATGAGTGTATGGCCTATTAATTGTACACCTGTACCTGCATACAAATAGTTCTAGTAATTGACTAATTTCGAACATGGAATATTGTGTAAATGGAGTATTAACAGTTATTTACATTTATTTCGTCACACTAGATAATCATCAGTATGCTCTTCAGAGTACGTGTTTTTGTAACTTCTCATTTCCTTATGAAGACTGGCTAATGAGTGCAGTCAGTCTCGCTGAGGGTATGCAACGTAGCTATAGACAAATTGCTTGAAAAGTGAAAAATATGACTATTGAATCAAAAAAAAAAAAATTTAGTAACATCCGAATTTACGGATATGCAGTAATGTATTCTTGGCATGATGTGGTTACGAAAAAAAAATTCTTAATAAGTCAGACTACTTATTTAAAAATACCCTAGAATTGTAGTTTATGGCCTACTTTAACGTTAAAAAAAAACTAATACAAAGATTCATAAATACATATTTTTTTTTACTGAACCAAAAAAATAATAAATAATCTTAGCCCAGGCTACGAAACAACTGCTGTAGTAGAGCTATACAGAATATAAAATTTAGAAATAAAGTTTGAAATCCATTAGCGGTATAATATTATCGATGGATAGTATCAATCCAACTGTAAAGCTTATTTTGCTTTTGCACCTCCGTTTCTATTTAAGTAATGATGAAGTACTGTTTAGTTTATATTATTGGAAAAAATATATATATCGGTCGGATGGGACAGGGATATTACATTCAGAACTTTCTCCAATATTATTTCAGCATTGTTTTTAAAGGGTGATAAATCATTAGGAGTTCAAAAATATTCATTCATTATTTATTTATTTATTTTATTTATGTTTGTCCTTTCAAAATAATCTTCTTTATAATTCCTTTAGGAAAATATTTCTAAGTGTTTATGCCTGGCACATTATTCTGTATTGTTTTTAATTTTTTTATATTATTGCTGTCATTTATCTTAAATGCCGTAATTATTAGTTTTCTTTTTATTATTTATTCATTTGCAAACACAATTAATTGGTTTTATTTTGTATCTGTATTATGTTTTTTGTATTTCTTTTTATCCTGTCTAAGAAAGGAGAAAGTCCACTATGAAACCAAGTCTCATTTATAGCAAAGCAAGTCTTGTTTTAGTCATGTTATACGTTACATAATTGTTAAGTGAATCACTAGGATATACCAAGTGTCTTTTATGTTGACTTTGAATGGCCAAATTGGAAACCGAATACCACTAGCTTATGTTTATTATGTTGCACTTCCTTATGCGCTTATATTCGGTTTTGATCTTTTTATTTTTGAAGTCCAAGGTTCGATGCTAATTTTCCTGTACTGAAGGGAGATGCATAATAATGTAATGTGAAAAAACTTATTTTTAATATCACTTGTTACTATAAATAATTTTATTGAAACAATGTTTGCATTCTTCATAAATGATAGCACATTCAAGAATCGATCTATTAAAACAAAAAAAAAGAGGTAATACCCAATCATTTTAGGAAGTGGCTGTATCCAGTTAGTAATTACCGCTAACGACTATTTGTCAAACAGTGTATCCAGATCCGATGATTCATCGCTATCGAGGGAGTACAGTTTACAATTGAAGCGATGATTGATGATGGAGCCGTAGTGACGGCAAATAGTGCATTTATCAATGGTCCTGATAATATAGCTAGTGCAAGAGCAACCTATTGACTACCAGCAACTAATCACGCCTATGTTACCTTTAGCTACCGTGTATATAAACTATATTTATGTATATACACAGGATAGTTTATGTATATACACAGGTAGTTTCTTCCTAATGCAAAATAACCTGTAACCTGTTAAATAGAATATTCGGGATTTATTCACGATTTCACTTTTAAAATAACAAATGAATCTGAGATCAGAGTAATTTTGGCTAAATATCTTTTGAAATATTAATAAATCAATAATGTATAATCGTAAATTTATTTGCTTTTTTTATTGTAAAAATCAATAAAAAAAAAGTTTGTAAAAACACATAATACAATTTTTTTGTTATTTTAAAATTTATATTGATAACTGATAAAAAAGAAAATGAATTACTGTAATTAATTGCGTAACACAGCTTACGACAAAAATGAATTACAATAAGTAATTTATAAATGCAGTAGAGCACTAAGTTTGGTAGATGGCTGAACTACAGAGAAAGGGAGGGAAAATTGATCGGAAAGGAAAAATAGCGCAATTACTAACTTATTCAGTAACAAAAGATTAAATGAAAAAATAGAAATAATAAGGTAGATTAAACGGTATAGGGGTAAAGGGAGGGAAGTAAAATTTTATCAGATTAGCATTTAGAAATATAAGATAAATATTTAATGTTTATATATTTACACACCCATATACATATATATATATATATATATATATATATATTTTATAACAATATTTGGAAACTACACAAAGACTAAACGAAAAATTGATTTAACCCATTAGTTCCCAGTGTTGCGAAAACGCAACAGCGTCCTTTTTCCTGTTCAAACGTGTATTGTGTCTAAGCAAGGGAGACCAGTGAACATTTTTGAACATAAATCTAAGCTGTAATACCAACATCCCCTCTTCATATTGTAGTGTTTAATTTGCTCTCTCATATCTTTCAGTGCCCATAAAATTAAGAATTAATCATCAGCTGATTTTTTTGTTTTGAATTGGCTACTGTAATATTTTGTTTTTATTTTTGTTATTAAGTGTGTGTTTTTTATTTCAAAGTGACAGTGATAATTTAGATTCTTCAGACATGCAGTAAAACAAGGAGAAAGCTAAGAGTCTATAATCTATTGCTGTTTCTTACTTATAATCAATACAATTTGTATGTTGTACACTGGGCATGAGCGGGTACGTGAATTTTTTCTCATAAATATTTTTCATTTCTTTTTTTTTTGGTGTTTGTTTATTTATTTATTGGAGCCAAAAGGGAGCCTAATGAATTCAAAGAAGAATTCGGACTTGGAGTAAGTGTGGTGTGAGGGTTAGTAAAGCAATACCTCGTCAGCTTACTGGAGAACTAATGCCAACTTCTTCATATACAGACAACTTCTTTAGCTCCATAGGGTTAGTGGACTAATTATCTAAACTTACAATTGGTTTCACAGGTACCATAAGAACTAAAAGGATAGAAAAGTGTCCATTGAGAGTTGACATGAAGAAAACGTCAAAAGGAAATTGTGATATCAAGTACGACGAAGAGAAATCTTTGGTCATCTGTCGGTAGAATGATAATTACAGTGTCAAATCACTTAGGAATGAAGCCTTTCTACGATGCTCGAATTTTGAAAAAAAAAAAAAAAATTACTGTGACCCAACCTAACATTATAAAAAATTATAATGAAAATATGGGAGGGACGGATAGGGGGGACCAAAATGTTGCTTCATATAGACTGGGGTTCTTTCACGGAAATGGTATTGGGCAATCTTTGCGTGGTTGCTGGATGTCTCAGTTCAGAATGCATGGCTGTTATATCGTAGAATGAGAGAAGATTTACCTGAACAGCCTAAGTTGGATTTGCTAGCATTTAGACATTATCTTGCCAGGAACCTACTTACCACCAATGGTACACCGAGGAAACGTCCCGGTAATGAAATCTATTCAACAAATATAACAAACCTATGTTAGTTAGTTAAGTGTACTTTTTTTTCAACACCTGATAACATCGGACTTATCATAATGAGACAAGAAAAGAGAACTAGATGTGCGATGTGCAAATCCATCACAATAAAAAAGTACCAAAAATGCAATGTTGCATTACATGAAAAATGTTTTATTGATTTCCACAAAAATTGATTAGTATAATTAATTTCCAAATGTAAAGTATGTACATATACAGTTCATGTATGATTTATTTTGTAATAATTTTATATTTCATTTCTTAATATCTCTTTCATCTATTTTTTTTTATAATAATTTCATTTGTACATATACTATTTTTTTTATTATTATTTAAAAAAAAAAATTCATGTTTAAAAATTCACTGTGGCTTTATTTTCAAAAAGATTTGGTTGCTCTCAGCTGTAAATATTATACCCATCCAATCGGAATGGAAAAAATTAAAAATAAATTCTTTTTTGCTCGGTTTAAATGAACGTACAGCCAAATCCGATGGAATTATCATTTTTTAAATTCGTTTTGGATGAAAACTTTTTTTTTTTTTTTTTTTTTTTTTTTTTTTTTTTTTTTTTTTCTAGCCTCCGGCTTTATTTATTTATTTATTTCATGCAAGGGAAAGGATAAGGGGAAAAGGGATCTTTTATTGCCTTTCGGCATTTTAAGACTTTATTTAAAACTCTGCCATCTCTGGTGGGTCTCGGTCTGCTGGAGGCACTCCGTCTACAAGTCAAGTGCGGAGGAAACACTTTGCCGGCGATGGTGGGTATCGGGTCAGTCCGTATGGTCTGAACCCCTTCCCTCGGCGAGTACGTCCGCTAAGGGGATTTCGCCTTGCCACCTCCCAGGCCTGGGAGGTGGGGCTATGTCCCTGAAGAGAGGGTTGGCACAGAAGCTCAGCCCGTCAAAAAATTTGACGTGCCGGCGACTGATAAAAGCCGGTATCGTAGGCATCCTCAACTCCTCGAGGATCCGGCTGTTTTTGGCCCTCTGTAGGCTGGTACCGCGGACGATTCGCCGAAGGACGGTGTTCTGGAAAGTCTGGAGGGCGCGCAGTGTTGTCGCGTACATGTGATGCAGCAGTGGAGCACCGTGGAGGAGGGTGGGACGGATAATGGATTTGTAAATTTGGATTTTGAGCCTGAGGGATATCTGAGGAGAGGTTAGGAGGTGATGGAGGCGGTATGTCCGCGCCCGGGCCAACTCGATTCTGCTTTTGACATGCGTCGAGAAGGTAAGGTGCCTATCGAGACTGACGCCTAAGTATAGGATGGAGCTGGAGATGGACTGCTCGATGCCGTCTACTGTAAAGCTCTTGGGAAGTTTTTGAGACTTCCCACGCTTACAGAAGGACATCACTATGGCGTCAGTCTTCCTAGGGTTCACCTTGATGCCGCATGTCTTCAGCGCCTCGACGATGGTAGAGGTCGCCCTCTCAGCCATCTTGAGGGCCCGGCCGGGGTTGAGGCTGGACGCGTAGACTGCGACGTCGTCAGCGTATGCAGCCACTACCGCCTCAGGGTGCTGGATGGATACCACTGGCGCCGTAAAGATGTTGAACAAGATTGGTCCCAACACTGATCCTTGAGGAACACCACAAGTGGTGGGGACTGACGAAGACAGGCTCCCGCCCACTCGCACAACGAATGATCTTCCGCTGAGGTAGCTTCCGATCAGCCGGCACAGGGTGACGGGAAACCCGTACTCCTCCAGTCGGTGCAGCAGCAGGGGGTGCGAGACGCAATCGAAGGCTTGAGTGCAATCCAGCGAGATGAGCGCTGTGGCCTTGTTCCGGTGCATCTGCTCGATGGTGTGAGCCTGGAGTTTGGCCAGATGATGTTCACACGCGACACCTCGCTGGAAGCCTGTTTGTTCTGGTGGGATAACATCTTCACGGTGGCAGTGGTCGAGGATGCGATGGTGGATCAGTCGCTCGAACACCTTGCTGATGTGCGAGAGGAGGCTGATCGGACGATAATGCTCCGCAACGTTCCCCGACCTCTTGGGTTTCAGGAGTGGGACAACCACAGCTTCCTTCCAGGCCACAGGGAAGTAGGCAGTCCGGAGGCATGAGTTGAAGATGTTAAGCAGGAAGGCCTTGGCCCTCCTGGGTAACATCGTTAGCAACGTGGTGGGTATACCATCCAGTCCGGATGCCTTCCTCCCTTTGATGCGGCGCAGGACTGATTCCAACTCCTTGTAGGTTGAGAAGATGGGCGTCTCATTGGGGCTGGGTAGAGGTCCAGGAGGTGGCTGCGGAGCATCACTCGTCCTCTCAGCGTCCATGTCAGCATATGCGTGGGCTAGATGTTCAGCCTGTTCAGCAGGTGTCAGCAACCGGTCCCCATCGGTCAGGAAAACCCCGCTCCTTTTGCTGACAAAGGTTCGGACCAACCTCCAAAACTGTCCATAGTCATTGTGTGTCCGTAACAGTTGGTCGTGCCACAAGGCCGTCTTCCAATCACTCATGAGCCTGGCGATTTGCCGGGTCATGGCATTGATAGACGGCTTCAGACCGTAATCCCTTGTGCGGTGATAGATGTTTCGGAGGTTGTTCCTCTGCTTTATCAGCTCCAGGATGTGCTGGGGTGGAGGTCGGAGGTAGTTCGGTTGAGGAGCAAACTTCGGGATGTTGAGGTCGGCTGCATCGAGGATAGTGGTTGTGATGGTCTCCACTGCTGCATCGATATCACCAGGGGTCAGGCAAGGCGTCACCTTAGGGAGACACTCCTCGATCGAGGCCCTGTACCCTTTCCAGTCAGCTTGCTGCAGTTTGTACTTCGTGGCCGGTGGTGTGGCTGGAGTACCTTCGAAGATGTAGAGTACAGGGCGATGATCGGAGGTGCTGAACGGCAGTGCTCGGCATTCGGTGACGCTGTGCATGTCCCTGGTGATCAGGAGGTCCAAAGTCGATGTCCTAGTAGGGTCGATGTCCGAGCGGAAGGTGTGAACGCCAGGGTGGTAGACCTGGAGTCGCATCCTGGTGATGATATTTCCGACTGGATTGCTGCTGCGACACAACCACGCCGGATGCTTGGCATTGAGGTCGCCCAGAACGACAAACCTGCTACGCGACTGTGCGTGAAGCAATAGGTCACGAACCGGTGTATTTGAGGCCCGGGGTCTCCTGTAGACACAGGCAAACGTATACCTGTGTTTGAGCCGCACATCCACCGTGATCATGTGAACACCATCACAGCAATCCACTGGGTTCGGGACGAGTCTCGATGATAGGTCTTTCCTCACCAGGATGGCGACTCCCTGCCTTTCACCATCTCTGACAGCCTCCCTGTAGACGTTGTAGTCCGTGATGTATAGTCTTGTCGTTGGGGAGAGCATGGTGTCGGTCAGGGCCACCACCGCCGGTCTGTATTGTAGCAGGAGTACCTCCAGTTCGGGTTGCGCAGTGCCGAAACCTCGGATGTTATAGTTGATCACTAAGGCTTCATCCATCATGTTTTTGAAGGAGTCTGGATACGAGCCCCATCAGGTTGGTCATAGCATCCATCATCTGGTCCATACGCCCGATGACCCTATAAAGTAAGTTGTTGTCAACTATTGGAGCGGCGTATGGTATCACCTCAGATGGTTCCTCGACGAAGACCCGGGGCTGGCTGGTTGACCTCTTCGAAGTGGTCGACGGCTGCTGCTGGTCCCATCCGGATGCCTCCGCGAAGGAGCGGCTGCCTCGTGCAGGCTTGGGCTGAGGAAAGTTCTTTTCGTCCATTATCGGAGCTGGAGCTGGAGCCGGAGCTGGAACAGAGACCGGGGCGATGTTGGTCTTAGCCCTCCTGTGTTTTATTAGCCCTTGGCGGTAGCTGCATTCCTTGGAGAAGGCGGCGTGTGGTCCTTTGCAGTTAGCGCATACTGGAGCGGCTGTGGTCTTCTTTGGGCATTGTTCAATGAGGTGTGGTCCTTCACACCATGGGCAGGCGCAGGTACGGCCACAGTATTTCATGCTGTGGCCGTATTGCTGGCACTGACGACACTGAACCGGGCCCCCGTCTTCCTTAAAGTTAGACACCCGGAAACGGACCATATTGATCTCTTTTAGCTTCTGGATCGCCTCGATTTTCACCGTGTGCTCTGTAATGAGGAGGACACCTTCAGTTGCGTACGACCCGCCGGCACCTTCTCTTCGGGTTAGTCGTCGTACAAGTTTAAAGCCTGGTAGTCTGGCTGCGAGGTCTTCAGTCATTTCCTCGAGGCAATGATCCAGGTCAAATCCATGGAGGACAAATTTCTTTGACCTCCGGGTTCCCCTGGGAGCGAAAGAGTGGAATTGACACTCTTGGTCACTGCGAAGCAGCAAGGTAGCAGTATTATGCTCCCGGGCGGTGTTAAGGTAGACCCTGGACTCCCGCCGGGAGTTGTTAAATCCAAATTTAATGATCCCAACTTCTGCCAGTTTCCTCCTCATATGAGTGAAAGATATCGGCGGTGAGATGATAATAGGAGGAGGTGGTCTATCCTTGGCTGGTTCGGTGCTGGCTTTCGCGCTCAACCGTTATGATGCCCTGGATGAAAACTAAATGATTTTGAAGTTTTTAGTACATTCTAAAAAAATAAATGTTCCGGGAGCTAATGGGTTAATAGTGCACCAATTGACATTCGAAATGTTTTTTATTTTATTTTTATTTTTCTCATTCTTTTTCCAGTTTATTCATTTATTCAGTTTTAGTTATTTTTATTTGTTTTGTTGGAAGTTAAAACTATCGATTTGTATCAGAAGAAACGCTATTTAAAACATCGTGTGGATATAATATGCTATTAGCATGGTGTGTGCACAATTATAAAATAAACGCCTCTTCTGCAGGGTTACTACAGAAGAGAAAAAAAAAAAAAAAAAAAATATATATATATATATATATATATATATATATATATATATATATATATATATATATATATAATTATGGAACAATAATATTTATCCAATGATTATAGTTAATATATAATTATAATTATATTTATATATTAAGATAAAATATACCATTAATGTTTAGTTTTGCACTCTATGTTCGGAATCTTAATCGTTTAGGCCACCTTCATGTCTACAGCACTGATGATACGGATAGTGAAAGTTATGTTCATAAAACTAGTACAAAAATAGGTATAAAGGAATATTGATCATTTATGACAAAGAAATAATCCTTTATTATATTTTTTCGAGATTAGAGCTGATTTTTGCAGTAATTGTAATTTTTTTCCAGAATCGTTTAAAGGAAATTATGTAAAGTTTCGTTAATGAGGTTGGTTTATTTATTTTTTTTTTTAGTTGAAGATAAATTTGTTTTTAATGAATTAAAAAGATAAACACTCCCACAAACACGTATCTAGACCTATATATTTATAACAAAATAATAATTCGTTTATTATATATTTGGATTAAATGTATAAAAATTATTAAATGATTCAATTATAATTTAACATAAGCTTACAGCTTCTTCAAAAAGCTGTATTGTGGTACCATAACGAAACAAGTTATTAATACTTTTTTTCTAAGTTAAGAAAAAAAGTGATATCGAAAACTTGATTTTTACACTTTTTAGTAATATTCAGAGAATCTCATACGCTAGGTACAGTACAATATAAGTTACTATTGATTACAAGTCATTTTAAATTTATATTTTTGTGGTTCTACACGGTGTATACAGCTGACATTCCAACTCATCCAATCTCACCAAATAACCATTCCCTTCGTCGCAAACCCACGACTTCCTGTCCTACTGTATCCTTTAATGATATTCCAATAATCTCTGTTGCACAGATCTGCTACCTTGGACTCCTCTTGGACAAACGTCTTACTTGGAATCCACATACAAGACTAAAAAGACAAGAAACTGCCCGCCGTTACAGATTACTTCAACATTTATTAGACAAACATTCAAAGCTCTCAATTAATTACAAAAGACTAATATACATGGCTATGATTAGACCTATCTGGACGTACGGAGTTGAGCTTTATGGCTTCACTAAACCATCCAATTCATCTAGTATCCAATCCTTACAATCCAAAATCCTTCGAAAAATCCTCAGTGCACCTTACTTTGTCACCAATAAACATATTCATAAAGATCTTAATGTTCCATATGTTGTAGATTAAGCCCCAACCAGATATCTATCCTTTCATAGTAAGCTCCATAATAACTCAAATCCCCTAATTTCTCAACTTGCTTCCTGATTGCTCAAATGAAATTAATGCATCTGTTTTACTAGTCAGAAGGTAATAGTAATAACTGATAGTACCATTTTTCACCTTATTCACAGACCCCAACTTTCACCAACCTATCTCATTGAATATTATGCTATTACATACTCCCTACTTTCTCGCCATTAATGATATAGACATCTATGCATGCACCATTTGCATAGCATACATAATGCGTTGCATTTAATTTTCTTAGAAATTAACAAGTTGTTTTCGGTCCTGGCAATTAATAAGAATACGTGAATTGAATTAGTAAGTATTATTATTATTAATTTTATTATTATTATTATTATTCTTAACAACAGAATTTAAATTCTAATTAAACTTATATGCGTGCTAAATCGCTAAAACTTATCTCTTAACAAAGATACATTGAACGTCCTTAAGGTAAAGCCCCTAAAAAGATAATGCCTTGGAGAACTTAGTTAAAACAGTCTCCTGGCCCGATCAGGACATGATAACATCTCTCTTTCGCACCCCTTTCCCTTTTAAACTCCTATTCCAACCCCCTCTCCCTCAGTTTCCCACCCACTATCTCTCACCTCCTGTAAAATATCGGCTCTATGCGTGGATCGCTGTGATAAATTATCTCATATCGTTTCACCTTAAGCCCTCCGATGTGAGTTACGACTCTGTTGCTAAAGTATCTCGTTATTTACTCGCACTTTACTCAGCACTAAAAGGTCGAAAAAAAAATATACAAGTGAATGCTATTATAAAATCAAATTTTATTAAGATAATTGTCTACATAAATTTTAAACTTAAAATCTGATTGCTAAATAAAACAAAACTTGTAAGAATTGTTAACCTTTGATAAGTCTAATTTTAATTACATCCGACTGTAATTATTGTAGTAAAATGTCATATAAAAGAAGTTTTATTTATTAATGATATATATCTATTTTCTTATAATCAATAAATAAATATTACGTAGCGAATCCTTACAAATATATTGAGAAAATATTATAATCTGCCTTAACGTCGACAATAAGTAATATGGATGGCTTAATGGATAAATTAAAAGAAGAGAAGAAATAAAATAAAATAATGAACTTCAAAAAAAAAAAATATAAAGTGAAAATAAATTAATAAAATAACATACAATTTCATACAAAAAATACAATTAAAATTTCCTTGCCGTTTTGGAAGTTGGGGTTTTCCAGACCAGGTGGGTGGGGGAGAGAAATATATTCTTCTCTGCTACTGACCATATTCGAATTCGCGATCTTCGGTTAATCAGGTCTGATTTACCTGCCGAATCTTGATCAGTGACCTCATAACGCACTTTTCTGAAAAAAAAAAAAAAAAAATAATTCAAGACTTTTAAATAAGGAAGATCTCTCAATTTTTTGTCAAATTAAATATATTATTTTTTGGGTAAATCATTCACGATTTTCATCAAATTCGAATAATCCCCTCCCTCTATGTATACACACACACACACACACACACACACACACACACACACACACACACACAAATATTGTATTTTTTTATTTAACTGTTTATTACACCATAATCAAAAACGAAAAATAACATAAAATATTAATGACTATTTAAATTTAAATTACTGAAACAGTAGATTTCAACCTTTAACCCTTACTCAGTGTTTACATGACTACTGTACTTTTGACGACCCTTTCGATATACTTTTTTGGTTACCTTAGCATGAAATTTCCTTACTCTTTATCAGTTTATTATCAATTATCAATTTTTTATTTCTTTATCAATGCCTTTTATCTTGTGCCCATAGGTCATTTGTTTCTTTTCTTTTTTTTTTTCTTGATCCATTTACTAAAGAATTCATTTATAATATCATGTGTTCTCTCAGTTTTTTTGTTTTTTGCTTTAATATTATTTAGTTGATTTTTGATGGAGGTCGATCTCCGTTCCCTAATTTTAGAGTCCTATCGGCGCAGTTATCCATTCCGTCTTGAAATTTTCATTTTTATTCTTTTTAAAAATTTAAGTTTAGTAGCGTTTCCCTGCCATTTAAGGCCAATAATTTTAAGTTATTTATCTTTTGGGGTATACAAATTTTTTTTCCATTAATTTTTATTACCACAAGCAATCCATGGAAGCCAACATAAATAGGTTAAATATTACTAACGCCATTAAATTCGAAAGAGGTAACGGCTATTCTTCGCTACTAAACCCTGAATGTTTTCCGGAATATTCTTTTTTACTGTCTACTTTTTATGATGAAATGAAAATTTAATGGTGACCCTGCTCGCAAAGAGGAAACTTAATTTCATTAAATATTCTATCAAGGTTCTTCTATTCCTAAATGTCTGCTTCAAACTGCTTTAAAGAAATCCTTTCTTCGCTGGAATCGATTTATAAATGTTACTGCTGGTCGTGAAATACACGGTATTATGGTTAATTCAAGGATTATCTAAATTTTAATATAAACATTCATTTTTAATTTAATTTAATATTTAACAAACTGATATATAGTTTGGAATTTATAATTAACTAATAATAAGGGAAACAATATGAAAAAAAATTACAAACTGCTAAACACTCGAATTTTCTTGTCCATGTCTTGATGGATGTTCTGATACTTTATTTCGTTATGGTCTAAAAAAAATCTATAAATTATTCCACTTCGTTAATTTTTAAAAAAATACAGCTTTCATGCAAACATTACTATTTCTTAAAGTGTTCTATTTGTAAAACCATGGTTGTGTGTTATCTGTTTATTATGATTTGGTCAGGATGATGCTCAGGGCTGCTGCGAACACACGTTTTTCTGATTAGTTTTCCATTTCCATTATTCCTGATCACCAGTTTGGATTTCACCAGTCTCATTCCACTATCCAACAATACCATCGTGTGGTGGACGTTATCTCATCTGCACTGGAGCGCAAGATGTACTGCACGGGTGTCTTTCTTGACGTTGAACAGGCATTTGACCGAGTATGGCACCCAGGTCTGCTTTATAAACTTCGCCAATTCCTTACATCTACATATTTCCTCATCCTCCGTTCCTACTTTTCTGATAGAGTATTTAAAGTTAATCACAATTCTAAATACTCATCTATCTTTCCCCAGACCGCTGGTATTCCTCAAGGTAGTATCCTGGGTCCCATCTTTTATACATTGTATACAGCTGATATCCCAACCCATCCTCACAACCTATGCTGATGACACCAGCGTGTTATCAGTCAATGATGATCCATTTGCTGCATCCCAGACACTCCAGTCACACATCACTTCCCTTGAAGAATGGTGTCATAACTGGAGAGTTCAGATAAATCCCAGTAAATCCCAGCAAATAACCTTTACCCTACGTCGAAAACCTACCTCATCCTGTCCTCCTGTATCCTTTAATGGAGTACCATTAAATAATGTAGAACAGATAAGATACCTTGGATTTTATCTGGACAAGAGACTTACCTGGAACCCTCATACAAGATTGAAAAGACAAGAAGCTGCACGTCGATTTCGACTATTACAACACCTACTTGACAAACGTTCAAATCTCCCGATTCACTATAAAGAACTCATATATATTATATATGACGATTATCAGACCTATTTGGACATATGGAATAGAGTTATGGGGATCCACCAAACCATCGAATTCTTCCGGCATCCAATCACTCCAATCCAAAATCCTTCGAAAAATCCTAAATGCTCCCTACTTTGTCACAAATGCAATCGTCCACAATGACCTTAATATCCCATACGTCGCTGATTTGGCACGAACCAGATACCTCTCCTTTCATAATAAACTCACTGCTCATCCAAATCCACTTGTTGCACAACTTGCTTCCCATTCCATTCCTAGCAATCATCCGAGGCGTCTGAAAAGAAAATGGCCTCGTGATCTTCTTTTGTAAATATTCATTAGAGTACTACCAATGGGTAGTTCCTCTACAAATTGTATTCATGTCATTATATCTCATAAATACCGCATATTTACTAGATGTGTTTTGAAATACAGTTGTAAATCTTCTATTAATAAAAGAAAAAAAAAAAAAAAAAAAGTTTTCCATTCAGTGGATCGGTATCGAAATTACATGATTATTGAGTTTGGAAATATGTTAAAACTAATAATTACTAAAATAATTAATTTAAATAGGTAATTTCCATTCATTTGCATCAGCAGAACACTATGAGAGGAAACTGCATTTGGGATGAAACTGTTCAGTTAATTTATTCTGTACGAATGTATATCATTTTCCGTATAATCTCTCTGCATATATAGAGAAAGAGAGAGACAGAGAGATAAATAGAGAGATAAATTAATGTTATTAGGATAATATGACAATATCATTTTCGAAACGTTTTCGTAATCAAGGAAAAGTAATAACGAATGGTCTGCTTCAAGGTAACTTTATTTATTAATAGAATGATTGATTTCTTTAAAATAATTTAAACTTTTAATAATAAATTTTAGAAATAAATCGTTTTTCTGAAACATTGTGATATCGAGCGAGCGTATTTACTGTATGACGTGCCTGCTAAGTTATAGGAACTTACGAGTTCGATTACGAAACTTATAATGAAACGGCTGCGATCCAGAAAGAAGATGGGAAGTAAAACAGAAGATAATAAAGTGGGAATCTGAGAGATAGTCTGCTATTGTACTTGTATAGTAGTATACTCAACTACTCAGCTGTAGACCTGAAACACTTTCCTCTCTATCTTTGAACGCTACCACGCCATGTTAATGCTGTGTACAGGAGGAGGACTCTTCCGGATAATTTTTTTTTTTTTTTTAAACTAAAAACCTATAAAATTCATTTCATATATTTAAAATAAATTTAAATTCAATTGAAATATGATTAACATACAGTTCAATTAATTAATATAATTGAAATACTATTTCCTAATATTTTAATTTAATTACATCTTTATTTTCCTTTTCACTTCTATTACTATGTTATATGAGAATAAAATATCACTAAACATTTTTTAAAATAATCTGTATTGCTCAACAAGAAGGTTTAAAGTAATTCATCTTCTAGAAGCTATAAATCTGAACATACCTCTTAATACTTTAAAAGAAGAAGTGAATGACCCTTTTAGCTTTGTAAACCTCCTGCTTTTTTTTTTTCTAAATCTTAAACTTATAAAGTTAAGTTTATGAGAGGTTTATTCCGTGTTTAGTGCAAACTTCCGCCACTGGTTGTTAGCTATTTTTTCTTTATATATATTTTTCTTTTTAGAAACTTAAGTGGTTTTTTTTTGTTTGGTTTTTTGTTTGTTCAAAAAGCTGCATTATTTATGAAAAATATATTTGTTTTTATATACTTTAATCATCATTCATAGACTACATCTTAACACCTTCACTGCGGTAATGAAAAAAGTAGATTCTTTTACAGTGCGTTATCGGTCCCCGGGGACCGATGTAGTACTTACCTCTGGTGCGGTATCGGTCCTCGGAAACCGATACATTAATTCTATTTAATTCTGCCTGTAATATTTTAATCAGACTATAACCTAATTTTTATTATTTCAATTTGTATCGGTCCCCGAGGACCGATGCCGCAGTGAAGGTGTTAAGGACCGACCAGATAGTTTTAGGCCGCAGGAAGACACAATGAGGACGTTGTAATGATGACTGATGACTTTCGGAGAGAGAGGAGCCTACCCACCGCCGCGGGACATGGTCTGCTGCTTTGACAACTCAATCGATTTCTCAAAGGCAGTATTCTTCTATATTGCATTTAAAAAAGAAAGATCTAAGTTTAGAAATAAAAATATTGGGGCTATCATTTTACTTTTTTTTTTTGCTGAAAAAATAATGATAACGTGTTGGGCAACAGATCTTGAAAAAAATTAACAGAAAGTAACTGTAAAGTGTTTCTCTGGAGAAAACACTGGTGATAATAGCAGACTGCAATGTAAAACTGATGGAATATAATTCAAATCTTCTGAACAAGGTCTATTATATTTGGTGTTAAAATGTTACTAAAAGCTTAATTTAACTCAAACCTGTATTGGTTGATAGTTTCAATTAGTAAGATTTTATGCGAGGAAATACTTTTAGAGCTAAAGTACTTACAATACCTAAATTCAACTAAGATTGGGGAATGGAACTAATATGTTCATTATTAGGGAATATTCTAAAACTAAATATTTTTTAATCTAATCGTTCAATTTAATAAAATCGTTTAAAACAATTCTAATGTTTTATTTAAATTACTAAATAAACATCCCATTAATCTAAATTAATATTTTAGATTTATTTCCAGTGTAAACAGAAAAACCAACCATTCGTTTGGGAACCCCAAATGATTTTTTCCTGACTGAACCATCTCTCTTATATTTTGTCAAATTACATTTCTCTCTCTTATTTTCTTGTTTTATTAGATTTAGTAAAACTAATATCAGATGATAGGGTTCATTTTTTACTCGAGCAGGTATACCCTAAGAACCTTTTTTTTTTTTCTTGAGAAAGTATTACAATGTGCTTCAAATAGGGCAATAAGTAATAAGAATGGTTATATGGATTCATTCAAACAACATGTACAAACCTAAGTAATTGAAATCAAAACTAAAATCTTAAATTTGTTCATATATGTTTACACATTAATGCCAACGGTAGAGCACTGGACTAACTATAACATTGTTAAAAACGTTATTCCCCGATTATGGTAATTTTAAATGAATATTTAAATGTTTTAGGTTTATGATTTCAGTTATTGTAAGTAAATGAAGCTCTCTGCATAATTGTATTAAATGAAGGATTTTATGAACTAGGGAGATACTTGATTCATAAAGTTTTGATAAATAAGCTTGTATTGGTAATGTTTAAATTGAAGTTTAAATCGAAAATGAACTTTTAAAAAATATGTATGTAAAATAGAGTAAGTATAATTTATTAATTATATAACATATACTTTTTTTTTTTTTGTTACACCAACATCGTATTTTATATATTAAATATTATATAATATTTTTGATCCTTTTATATTCTCCCATGAAACTAAAAAAGTACTTTGACAAAAATTGTACTTGTAAAATTTGAAAAAATCAGACTCGTGACAATTACAATTAAAAAAAAAAAAAAAAAAAAAAAAAAAAAAAAAAAATGTGAATGTATGTACTAACATCTTTGGAAAATACTCAATTTTCAAAAACGCTATTTCTTCCAAACTATAGAAAAAAAATTAAATGGTAATAGACTACCAGAAGGAGACTGAAAAGAAACTGGACGAAAGACCTGATTACTTAAAAATAAATCAAAGACTTGTTCCTTGGAAGGAGTGGCACAGGACAAACATTCTTTGTTCTGAATGAAGAATGACAAATTAAGAATTCAAGTTTGATTAAATTTAACTCAAAGATATGTATTTTATATATGTAATTGATGATTAAATAAGCATGAATGTGGAATATTGAAAATAATAAATCTTTTCTACTCCACATTCCAAGAGAAGATATTTTTAGCGGGTATGTTCAAATAAGAAAGTTTCTTCAAGACCTTTGACATGCTGGAGGACATTATTGTAACTGCCTTTACTTCCGACTTTTCCTTTTCTTTCCTTAGTTGTTCCGAGCGCTAATTGTTACCATCTGTTAACTCTATCTCAGAAGATTTTTTGGAGAGAGTAATCGACATTTTTGACATGCACTCTAGGTCGCCGCCCTTTCATCAAATAACATAATGCACGAAATACTTACGACAATAAGAACTTTGAAATAAAACAAATGAGATCAAATAATAATTATTTTTCATATGCTAGTTAATGAAGGAAAAATTTTAATTTTGAATTATAGTAATTAATAAAGCTGTATTATAAAATACAGTATTGGTACTATAAAATTGTAGACATATGTTTTTTGCATTGTGATTAAAAAAAAAAAAAAAAAAATGTATTTCTCATAACAAATATCAAACATTTTGTTGAGCAAGTAGTCACGATTATAGTTAAAATTTTTGAAAAAACGATTTCAGGACGAATAAAACCTTTATCAGGAAACATACGTAGTGATCAGCCTTGCAGAATTTCTTAAAGGTTGTAAATAATTAGTCAAAATATGCCTTAATGGAGAGTTTTCAAATCACTAAAAATTGTATGAAAAGGGATTTTAAAAAAATCCCTTTACATTTGAAAAGCCATGGAAGAAATCCTCAAAGAATAAATAGCTCCTTATGACAGATTTCGGATTTCTATCAAATAATTCAAATAATAATTTACATCGATTTAACTTTGATGTGTTCAGTAAAAAACATTAAAATATAAAATTTAAAAATATGTGAACCTACATAGTTAAACTACTACAGTTACTACAGTCCCTTTAACATATACATTAAATTAAAAAAAAAAAGTATATTTAACTATGTAAAACATTAATAGAGTTCAAGAAAAAATAAGTTCAAATAATTACTTTCACACTATGTATAACTTCATAAAATAATTGATTAGTTATTTATGTTTATTATTTAAGAGAAATATAAGTAATTTTATATTTTAGAGGGAAGTGTGGTCTAGTTAACACAATATTTATCTTCTTAACATAAGCACCCTTGACTAGAAGCGTTGGGTAAATGTCATAGGAGGGAGACTTGGGAAGGAACTAAAGTAAAGTACTTCTGACCTTTGTGTGACAAGCAAATTTAAAATGTCAGCGGTTGATATACAGGATTAGCCATCGCCTTAAAAATAGCATTTAAAGAGTAATTGGTTTTAACATCGTTTGGGTTCCAGTAAAGGTTGCTTAAACGATATGAGTTCATATTTTGGTCTTCATGATAAGGTATTAAAAACAAATTACATGTTAAAAAAAAAATAGAATTGAAAAAAAATATATATAATTTTTTATTAGATTATTCTGTTAAATTATTGTTATTTTGATCACTTTTATCATTGAGCATTCATAAATTAAAAATAACAAACCAATAAATTTGTGAAAGAAATGTTTTGCAACTTTATAATGATAATGATAATAATGATTTATAATTACTTTTTTTATAATTTCAATAACTGACTGTTCTCCCATCTATATGGTCCACTTGGGGTTCAAAATACTGAATAAAGAACTTACGTTGCCTTCTATTTTTTTTTAGACACAGTTTTGATTGGTACCACAATTAAAAAATTATTAATTTTTATTTGAGGTGTAATATAAAGGTGTGAATAAGAAAGAAAATTTGCTTTTTAGCAATTTACATACGTGTTTATTTATAATCACATGTAAGGTATATTTGTGTTATATATCTTTGGTCACTGGTCGTAATTAGTTAAGTCGGACTTGCTTTAACCTCATACACCATTGTAAAAAGTTGGTAACTAAAGATCCTAATAGTTTTCGTTTGAGAGATTATTCTATATAGGCTTACCAACTTCTACCAATAGTGTAAAAGCCTATGAGTTATACAGTGATTAAGAGTTAAGGAATAATCAATTTAACGCAAGTCGACTTATCTATTTATGGCTAGTGACCAGAAATATATAAGTCCGTAAAAACGATATTTTTCGGATTGAATTAAAAAAAATCAAAATTGACTATCCTAGCTAAGTGAAGTAAATTCTTGACTTGTGATTTTTTTTTAATTTAAAAACGTACGTTTTACACACCGGGCCATTTGTAAAAAAAAAAAAAAAAAAAAAAAAAAAAAAATCTGTGGCTACATGTACTGATGGCTATAAAGGTATAAACGAAACGCCATGAACATTGCTAATGTCATCAGAATGCCAACGGAAGCAATAATTGGCTTGGCTGATCAATCGACTTTTTTTTGCCTGTCGACTTGTCGGCCAACGTCATAGTCGGCCCACATTTAGTTTCTATAAATTTTCACTGTCTTACGCCCAACATAGGTGTTATATATGGCATCCTTTCAGCACTTATAGATCTAGTGTTTAGGAGCTGTATTGATTTGAATAAAAAACCATCCTGCAGTCAGGATTAGATTATATTTTATAAGTGTTGGGGCTTTTTTGACAAGCTCTAGCTTTGTTGGTGTTGCTCGGATGGAAAATGTGCTGACAGTTTTTTTTTATCAGAAGAAGTAGATTATAGATAAACATATCCTTGATCTAGTGTTTTCCCCTGTCAGGCAAAAATTGATTTTGATGAGATTTGTCTGATACTCTTATAGGATTTTGGAAATAGAGAGTGAAGAAAATTTATCAATTTAAGTATAAAAATACGGATATCGTAAAAACAAAATCTAACTGCTATTCCCGCCTAAAATGATTAACCATTCATCGAATCTGGTTAAAATCTGCCATCGATGTTTTGTGAATTTGGATCATATATTACTGTCTACTGCAATCCAGTATTGTTTTATGTATATTTAGTGCATGAAGTGGAATTATTACTGCATCAGATTGATCCCCGCGCTCACTATCAACACTGAAGGGGTACCAAATCCCCAACAAGCCCTTTTCCTGGTGATCAGACTCTTATTAGAGATTTTCTTACTTTTGATTTAATATGTTTTAATTAAGATTTTCAAATCATTGCAAATAATAGCCTATGAATTAAAATATTTTTATGTTAATATTAAACTTAAAATATTTCTAAAATTCTTTTTTTTTAACAAATCATGGGATTTTATTTCCTAAGATCCAAATTATAAAACCTAACGACAAAGCTTACTCCAGTTGTACTAACAATAAGTAAACAGTTTAACAAGAATCGGTAAGGTCATGAGAGGAGAAACATACACAGGAGGTGAAGAAGGCGCTTCACGAAACTAAAGCTGTGTTGCGGGTCCGTTCTTAAAACTGGAGTGCTGCTAAACACTAGATCTATAAGTGCTGAAAGGATGCCATATATAACACCTATGTTGGGCGTAAGAGAGTGAAAATTTATAGAAACTAAATGTGGGCCGACTATGACACTAGATCTTAGGGACAATTGATATATAACGAACAATGTCTTTTATAACGTTTCTGATCGGGAAACTGCCGTCAAAGTTTCGATCCGAGCAACATCAAAAGAGCTAGAGCTTGCAAAAATAATTATTTTTGACATTTAAATGTCACATTTTGGGAGTGGAAAAACGGTTACACAAGAAAATTATAGATTTTCAAATGATCTATACCTGTAAATATATATATATATATATATATATATATATATATATATATATATATATATATATATATATATATATAATTACTAGAAAAGGAAGCATGTTTTCGCTGTTGAATTCTCTAGCTTTGAAGCTCACGTGAAAAGATTGATTTAGTCACCTTATTTTACTAAACATAAAGATGGTGTAGATAACAATTGGTACAAATAGGTTCATTGTTTTACCATTGCAATCGGCCGATTTTTAAACTTCACTTTAATCCACATGTTGCACCACATATTTGCAGTTTTTTTTAATAGCAATTTAATAGAAAATTTGTAAATTTTATAGTTGCTAAATCTTCCTTGAACTATGAAGATGAGGTAGTTGAAATTTGGTAGAGATTGGTTCAGCAGTTTTCGTAGTGATCACAAACGAAAAATGGCTTGTCATTATTCATAGTAGTAAAGATTTAGTTAAAAAAAAAAAAATAAATAAATAAATAAATAAAAACTGAGTAACAGCTTTTGGTCTTAAAAAAGTTTGTTTTATCCAGTACTTTTGACCTTTATGTCTGTGCTATTATTTTTTTATAGTTATTTCAATTATTTTATGTTTTTTTTTTTAAAATATAATCTGTGTTCTTAATAAATAATAAGATTAAGTTTATTTGTGTGGTTATGTGATTAGTAATATTATTTTTGTTTATGTTATTATAAATCATCATTGTATAGTAATTTAATTTATAAAAGAATTAAAGTGATCTAGATGAATTTGCCATCGTCAATTGATCTTATAATTTAATATAATTGTAATAACGTGACTCTAATGAACCTATTTTCGATTCATTAAAAGTCTGACTATCGATTTATCGTTGATAAAGGCAACGACAAGGAGAATCATTCACATTCTATGAAAGCTAAATTTTGAATTTGACTTATTAATTAATTAATTATTTGACTTATTAATCAATTAATTAATCCTGATGATAAATTCATTAATTAGCAATAACTGTTGGAAAAAATAATACTTTATTCCTCAAAAGAATTAAAATTACTTAACCTTTGAAATTAACAAGAAAATAAAATAACGAAGATTAAAGAAAATGGCTGAAGATATATTAAGTTATACTTTTCAATCACAATTTAAAACAATATAGTTATGTATAAATAGGTACGTATATACCACCAATAGATTTTGATGTAATATATACGAGAAGAAAATCTCGTCGTAACTGTACAATATTCGGAACTTAAGACAGATAGTGCACACAGTTGTACTTTCTCTATTTACTGCGCAAGCTGGCAAGGACGTGCGGATGTCATTTTGTTTGATGAGACCCAAAAAAGTGTCCAATTCACATCCACAGCAATTTCATAGGATGATTGCGAATATCGTCCTTAGTTCGTATGTCGTGACTGCTGCATTCTTCTTTCGTCTCTTATAGATGACTAGGCCATAAGAAAATGATTAGGTATTAGGAGTTTATGACTACGGATATCTTTTGACCTTACAAATAAACATCATACACAAACAACTAAATATCCAGAACAGCTTATACAGATATTACAATTTTTTTTTTTACTTATCTTATGCTTAAAAATATTTAGTAATTATTAAAGAATGAAGGAATATGTATAGAGTTAAAAACGTAAATACATTTTGATTATTTATATTCATTCATGACGTATATCAGAGAAATATTTCTAATCAATATTTACAAACAAAAATTTGTTTATAAATATTTTTTTTAAAAGTAGTTTCATGCTTCTTTAGTTCACAACCGTAAAAATTTCCTCACAGAATTAAAAAATATAACCCTATCCTTATTTAATGTCAATTTTGTGTAGCGATTCGAAATTCCTGCTTAATTTGTTTTCTAAGCTTTTCGATTAATTAATGATACTGTGGGCATTATCACTGATGTTTAGGTTTCATTTAATTAATGCATGTTTTCTATTAAAGATTCTACATAAGATATGAAGAGATTTTCGTTACTTAATGTTCGATAAACAGACGTTTATGTCATTAGTTGTTCATTTACTTTAGACTGTTTTTCTATTTTTAACAAATACATCCAAACAAGTTATGTTTTCCTCCTTACTCTCATTTAAAGTATGTTATTTTCTGATTTATTCACATATTTGTGTACATAATTTTTATTCAAAGCACACTTTTAAAGTCGATTATTTACAAATATAAACGATACATCAAAACTTTATTTAAAATGAAAAAAACTTTTTTTAATTCTACTAGCTTCAGTTTCCGAATATTCTCACCATTTAAAAAAGCTTAAATTTTGAGTTATAGGTAAATTACTTTTTAACATTAAGCAGGCATTTTCCGTTAAAAATAGGTATTGTTATGTAATATGTAAGCTCCTTGTAGTAGGGAGGAAGAACTATTTTCATCTTTAAAATAGCTAAAACATATTAACGTAATTGAAATACAAAAGATAAAAAAAAAGAAAAGGATTTTTTGTTTTTTAATTTTTGAGGTAAAATAGAAAGGAAGGTATCTTTATAAACCTTTGATAATGGTATTAAATATTGCACAGTGGTATATTTGAAGAGCAGTATTTCAAATTTGGGCATTTAAAAAAATCTTCATACAGCACTCCTGAACTCGTTCTTTTCATATTTATATATTCAATCTTTTATTGAAATATATGTACAATATGCCTCATTTAAGGGCAATAAGTAACAGTGCTAAAGAAAATTCATTCGTACCATATAAACAAGTTCTCGTACATACACAATTAATAATAATAAGAGATAAATTAAAAGAAATAGTCATAATCACAAAAAAAAAAAAAAAAAAAAAAAAAAAAAAAAAAAAAAAAAAACTAATAGTAAATAACAAACATCAAAAATAAAATGAATAATAAAAATTATTTAATAAAAATTAAAATAGAAAAAATAAATAAAAAATTTAAAATACATTCATACTATATGTACAATACAGACACACTCTGCCAAAGGAACCGCGAATACTCAGGACTTCAGTAGAGAAACTGGTCATTCACAGGACTCTAGCATGACATATTAGAAAAAGTTTCGGGACCATTGCCGATTCAATCTTCTGGGAAGGTTATAGGGATGGTTAAAGCTGGACAGGGATTGAGCCAGAGGATTAGGATGATTGGATAGATTTTGATAAAATTTCAAGAATTTTGAAGGAATGAGTTAAAAGACAAAGGGTATTTTAAGGTCATTATGTAGGTTCTATTAGTAACATAATATGGTGTATTAACAATTGTTCGAAGGACTTTGGATTGGAAGGATTGTATGTATTTGATATTGGATTGTCTTGCTGTCCCCCACAGTTCCAGTCTGTAGGTCCATATTGTTTTAAGATTGTTTTCTATATGATGAGTTTGTTGTCAATTAAAAGATTGAATCAATTGAATTCCTGCCTAGAAATCTGTAAAGTTGGATGAATCTCCTATTTAGTTCTTGTCTTTTGCCTTTTGTCTAGATAAAAGCCAAGGTAACGTACTGTGTTGAAGTGGATGGGAGGACAGGATTTGCGGCGAAGGGTAAAAGTTATATGAATGCATTTGGGTCCACTAACTTTTATTCTCCACTGAATGCACTAAGCTTCAATCTGTAAGATGTCTTTGGAGGTAGAGGGAAGCAAGTTTAGGATCTGAATGGGATGATAGGATGGCAGTATCATCTACAAGTGTTTAGGGATCATGGACTTCGGGATTCGAGTATAGGTAAGAGACGTCTTTTCATATTCAAAAATATTATTTTATTTAATTTCGTTTCATAATTTAATACAAAGTCCTGTGTTAATGAAATTTTATCATAATTCATAGTTCCTGTTTTCATAATTTCTAACTAAAAAACAAGTTTTTCATTGCCTCTCACGCTTAAAAAAACAGCTTTGAAAATTGACACAGTAGTATAACGAACTAATAAAGAGAAATGAATAACTGCAGGAATTTATCTACGTAAACACACAGCGAAATTCGTTAGACTTGTTATTGTCAGATATCAAATAACTCCATCTGTAGTTATGCAGTTTAATAGCTTTGACTGAATTTATCTTTTTCAGTTATATCCTTTCTCAAAACTATTTGCATTCCTCACGACTCTCAACTCATCCTCGGCATTCCTTCGAAGTTTAACTCGAAATAACTTAAGTTCAGAAGAATGATGGATGCTTAAAATAAGCGACTCGCCAATCTATTTTTTTATAACATTATTTTCAGTCAACTGAATTTATGCTACAAACTTATAAGTTTAATACGAAAAGCAATGTATTTTTTTGTTGACACTTCGGTTTTTATATCAAATAAATAAGCTAAACAAATAATTAGTAATCATTTATAAACTTATATTTAAAAAAAAAAGGAATCTTAAAGGGTGTTAATAAGATGAGGCATCAAAAGCCTTAAAAGACGTCTCCAGTTCATACAATTTAGTTAATTTTTAAAAAAAAAAAAAAAAAAGAAACTTGAATTAAAAAGTAAAAAATAATATTTATTTACTTCAAAACAATGAACATTAAAGGACAATCTACGAAATTATCGATGATTATATACGTATCCACAATTTTTGATCTGTTATTTTTGGGCTCGGTGCCAGCCAAGAAGGGCAGTTTAATCCTGCCTTTTGCGTTGTGGCGGTGATGGGAGATCTTTACAATTACTTGAGTTTAACTAAATATTATTAGTATATACAGGATTTATTTTAGTAAAAAAAAAAAAAAAAATAGATATATATGTATGTACGAGGGTAAGTCAATAATTATCCGCAATATAGTTATAAAATTTTATTGAAATGAAATAGGAAACTTACAAGTACATCATTTTTCGACATAGTCCCCTTGCTTTTCAACGCACTTGGTCCAACGTTGTTCAAGTTTCCTGATGCCCTCATGGAAGAAGGTTTTGGGTTGAGATGCGAGCCAGGAATGCACCGCTTCTTTCAATGCTTCGTCCGAGGCAAATCGACGGCCCCTAATTGCCTGTTTGAGTGGACCAAACAAGTGAAAATCAGATGGAGCGATATCGGGACTATATGGAGGATGATTCAGTACTTCAAAATTGAGTTTCTGAAGCGAGCGTTTCTACAGTGTGGGCAGCTGTATGCGGACGGGCATTGTCGTGCAACAACACAACGCCTTTTGACAGCAGTCCTCGGCGTTTGCTTCGAATTGCAGGCTTCAGCTTAGCAGTAAGCATCTCACTGTAACGTTCACTGTTTATTGTTCACTGTGTTTTGAATTTTTCAATCCATTCATAGACACTCCGTTGTGGCAAACAATTGTTCCCGTACTGTACCAAAAGTCTTCGATGAATTTCGGCCCCTGATACACCTTCCGACCACAAAAAACGGATCACTGAACGTTGCTCTTCTTTGGTGCAAATAGAAAGTGGAGCGGCCATTATTAACAGCACGACAGCGATAACAAAACTAACCTACCAGCTTGATACGCACATAAACATAACAACGAATAAACAAAGCATCCAGATCAGCTGTTTGGGCTCCATGTGAAGAAGACACGCTTCAGGTCAGTCCCAAAGATTTATATATTTCGAGTGCTATTTATGCATTTATTGACTTTATTTTGTGCACATTGAACAATATTAGTGCGCGTGTACCATTATTAAAAAAAAAGTGATATATATAGTCAGTCAATTTATTTAACGCCTTTTACAGGCGTACAGAGCTTTGGCTCTGGAACAATATGGCAACAGTTCTTAATACCTCAAAAATGTCTCAGAATGTTTTGAAACCAACAAATCAAAAACAGAAAGAAATGGAACTAATACAAAGCAGTAATTACTCGAAAACCCAGTCTAACCTCAACGCAACTGAAACCACATATGCTAAAGCCACCGCTTCAGACCGTTTTTCAAAACGAGAAAATGCTATCATTTTACATACATTACCAGGCATAAAACAAAAAGAATATGTTCTCAAAATCGCAGAATTAATAGACCCAAAATTCATAAGATACACCTCTAGAATATCCAATTCAAGATTTTGTATCCATTTTAGCAATAAGGAAGCAATCGATAACCTCCTAAAAAAACATCAATCGATAACCATCGACAACAAACAAATAATTATAAAACGTCTAATTAACCCAGCCAAACGTATAATAATTTCTAATGCTTGCCCTTCAATTCCACACGAAGCAATAGAAAATGAACTCAGAAGCCTAGGTATTAAATTAGTCTCTCCCATGCATTTTCTAAGAGCTGGTTACCAAGACCCAAGGCTGGCGCACGTTCTAAGTTTTAGACGGCAAGTGTATATTCCACCCGAAGATTTGAATAAACTTCCAACGTCTTTACTTATAAAACATGACAATGTATCATATCGAATTTTTTTCAGTGAAGACATTGTCACTTGTTTTATTTGTAAACAACCGGGTCACATATCTACAGATTGTCCTGAGTGCGATAATGATAACAATATTCAGGAGGCATCTAACGGGAAAGAAAACCTATTAATACATTTTGATCAAGATGTTAAAAATAATTGTGAAACAATAACAAATTCTTCAATATTAGACACACCAAATCATATGGTTAATAAGGCTCCAACGACCATAGGAGGTTGTCATGGAGACCCTTTGAAAATAGAGTCACTAGAAGACAGTAACGGAATAGAGCCTTTAAACCAAGTATCACGTAGCCATGGTGATGAGTCAAACAATATCACTGTAGATAGTTCCGGTGCCGAATCAGCTGTTAATTCGAGCATTAATTTAGCAGCGTTACCCGTGGCGGTTTCTGGCACTAAACGATGTTACTCAAGTCCTCCTGCTTCTACTTTATCCAATATAGAATTAAGTTTATCTCTAGATTCTCCGGATGAGTTTGAAAATACCATTAATTTACAAGATTTCCCACCAATACCAGCACCTCAACCTTCTCGGAATAAGTCAAAAAAACTGAAAAAGACCAATATCAATACTGAAACCAACTTCGAAAATGCTAGACAGTTAATAGAAGATAATTTACATAAATATCCCATTTCTTTTGATGAAATGGTGAAATTCATTCAAATGTCGTCTGAAACTAAAAACTTCAGCGAACTAGTTCACGAGTTCACGAACAACAAAGAGGGCTTAAAAGACATGCTTGCCGAAGCAAAGAAACACACAACTGACAGACGATCCAAATTAAGGATATCCAAGATATTAAAAAGAAAGTGGGACTCTACAGAAAATACATTAAATACAGACGACAGCACCGACAACTAGGAACTGACTAACAACTTTTCATTACTTTAATAAAATGACTACAACAAAAAACCCAATCATATTACAGTGGAATTGTAACGGATTTTACAAACATTACGAGCACTTCAAATTACTTTTAGCTGAAGAAAATCCCATATGCTGCTGTTTACAAGAGACACATTTTTTAAAATCACAAGCTGTTAATTTAAAAAAATTTAACATCTACCGAAAAGACAGAAATGATTGCAGATCTGCCTGGGGAGGAGTAGCGATTATGGTAAAAAAAGAAGTATATTCTGAACGGATTAATATTGACTCATCCTTAGAAGTTGTTGCTATAAAATTATACAAACCTGAACCTATCACAGTCTGCAATATCTATATACCTCCAAACCGAGACTTCACTGCCAATGATCTCCAAACTTTAGTTGACCAACTCCCAAGACCTCTAATCATGGTCGGAGATATGAATGGTCACAATAAATTGTGGGGTTCAACTTTATCAGACTACAAGAATAGAGGAAGAGAAATAGAGAAATTTTTAGATCTCAATAGTTTTTTAATTCTACTTAATGACGGTTCCCCTACTCATTTTTGTGCCAATGGATCCTTTTCCGCAATCGACTTATCATTCATAGACGTTAAACTTTTACATAAAGTTCAGTGGAGCGTAAAGGACACCTTGTATGGAAGTGATCATTTTCCTGTGACTGTTAAATTTTATGATATTTCAAATGCTACATTACATAGAGTTCCGAGATGGTCAATTAAAAGAGCGAATTGGGAAAAGTTTTCATTGTTGATAGAATCAGAAATGGTAATGAAAAAAAAGAATCATATGTCAATCTGGAGAACAAAATTACTTTCTTTAACCAAAGTGTCATAGAGTCAGCAAAAATGAATATTCCACACAAAGTAATTTATAATGACAGACGTCTAGTTCCTTGGTGGAATGAAGACTGCCGGATCGCAATTATGAATAAAAAAAAAAAAACACTGAACCGATACAAAAAAACAAGATCGCTGGAAGATTTAATTGAATTTAAAAAAATGAGATCAATTGCTAACAAGATATTGAGGGCCAGCAAAAAAAATTCATGGATGACTTACGTCAATTCTATCAACAATAATACTACCATAACAGAAGTATGGAAAAAAGTTAATGCCATCCAAGGATCCAAAAAACTTGACTTTGTTTCTTCGGTTTCAGTAGATAATCAAATCATAACTGACCCTGGTAAAATAGTTGAGCATTTTGGAAATCACTTTTCTACTATGTCGAAAACTGATAATTATAACATCGATTTTCTGCAGCATAAATGTGAACAAGAAAAAAGCTCGATTGAATTTCATACACATGGCTCAGAAATTTTTAATCAGCCATTTACTCTAGCTGAAATGAATTTTATCTTAAACACATGCAAAGATAAATCTACTGCAGGCCCCGATCAGATCCCATATATTTTTTTGAAGAAACTACCGTCAATTGCACATTCATTTCTCCTTTCAATTTATAATGAAATCTGGACGACAGGGATGTTTCCCGAAGCCTGGAGGAAGGCCATCGTTATTCCAATCAGGAAAACTACAAAAGATATAAACATCGATAACTATAGGCCTATTTCACTACTTTCTTGTGTTTCTAAACTTCTCGAAAAGATGGTTAATAATAGACTAATTTATTTCTTGGACTCAAAAAAATTCATTTCAACTTCCCAGTGTGGATTCAGAAAACACCGCTCTGCTATCGACCAAATCACGAAGCTTGAAAACGAAATTCAAAGGGCTTTTTCAAACAAAGAACACCTGGTAGCTGTCTTCATAGATATCACAAAAGCATATGACATGATGTGGCGCTATAATGTTGTCAGTACACTATCCAAACTCGGTCTCTCAGGGCAGCTATTGACATTTATTAACAATTTTCTTAAAGATAGGTCGTTTCAAGTTAAGGTTGGATCTAACCTTTCTCAATCACTCCATCAGGAAAATGGAACGCCCCAAGGATCTCCGCTAAGCGTAACATTATTTTTAATAGCCATAAATAGCATTGTAAATACAACGCCTGCAGAAGTAAATTGTTCTTTGTTTGCTGACGACTTTGCTATTTATATAAGAAGCAAGTCAATAGAATATATCGAGTGGAAATTAAGAACAACTCTAGGGAATCTCGAATCATGGTCTAAAAATACTGGTTTCAACTTTTCAAGTTCCAAAACGGTGGCCATCCATTTTTGTAAAAGGAGAAAATGCCAAACGCACCCGTCATTAAGTTTGTTTCAACAACCTATTATGTTTGAAGAAGTTTTCAAATTCCTAGGAATCTACTTCGATAAAAAGCTAACATGGTCTGAACATATTCGTCAAATAAAAGCAAAATGCCAGAAAGGGCTAAATTTATTAAAAGTTCTGTCCAGCACTCAGTGGGGATCAGATCGACGAACTTTATTAATGATGTACCGTACTCTGATCAGGCCTATCATTGATTATGGAGCTGTTGCCTACAGTTCTGCTAGTGTTTCAACACTGAAATCACTAGATACTATTCATAATCAGGGACTTCGTCTTTGTATTGGTGCATTCAGAACCACACCTGCCCAAAGTTTGTACATAGAGAGTGGTGAGCCATCTTTAGAATTAAGGAGAAAATATTTGAGTTTAGCATACTTCGGCCAAATTATGTCAAAAAAAAACACCTCCTCGCTTACGATCCTACAACACATACGATTTTGAATGAAGAGCATAGACGATCCTGCAAATGTTTCCATTGTAGATGCAAAATATGGGCAAATGATTTACAATTATCTTTCCCTAAATATTTTAAATTCCCAGGCAATCCAATACCTAACTGGATACAAACAGAAAGTACGATTGATTACAGTCTATCATTTTTTTTCAAAACCCACGACTCCTCATCACATTTACCAAAAAATGTTTAATGAACGAAAAGAAGTGTACTTCAACTACTGTTTTTGGTTTACCGATGCTTCAAAATCCAGCTCTGAAGTTGGATGTGCCATTATTATGGGCTCTGTTTGTTACAAATTTCTTCTACCAGAATCGAATAGTGCATACACCGGTGAGCTCTATTCAATCTGGAAATCGTTGACATTCATAATGAATAGTCAATGCAAATATCATCAGATTGTATCCGATTCATTAAGCTCACTGAAATCACTGGAAAACAGAAACTCAAAAGACGTTTTGGTGATGAAAATCCAACTTCTTGAGAAGGAATGTCTACGTTCAGGCAAAGTGGTAAGATTTCTTTGGGTTCCTTCTCATCTGGGCATCGGAAGAAACGAAGAAGCAGACCAAGCTGCAAATGCTGCAAGATTGAAACCCAATTCAGACGTCATATACATCAATAAAACGACTGCATCGGATTGGCGTATTCATATAAAAAAAAGAATATATGAATCATGGATTACAGAGTGGAACAAAACAGCTGAAAAATTAGGCAAAATTAAAAGTAGTCCTGACGTATGGAGAACATCTGAAAGGAGAAATCGCCGCGAAGAAGCTGTCTTGGCAAGGATAAGAATGGGACACACAGCCATAACGCACACGTATCTTCTAAAGGGACTCTATCCACCGACCTGCAGGATCTGCAATGTACCCATGACCGTGGAGCACATCTTAATGGACTGCGAGGAATACAAGGATGTAAGGAAAGATTGCGGAATGGCCAACCGGATGGACATCGCTCTTGGTGACAGTGAAACGTCTGTGCAAAGTTTATTTAAATTTTTGAAAATATCCAATGTTTATAACTTTGTATAATTATGCTTACTTTTAATACCACAATAATGTTTGAATTAACTGAATGTTAAAAAACACACATATATTTGTTGTTGCTAATGACCCTCTAGGGTAGATGCTTGTAAAATAAATAAATAAATAAATAAATAAACAAA